>QCXZ01000003.1:36477019-37104756 GCA_025024175.1 Rhyzopertha dominica | reverse complement strand
TTCGGCGATTATGGGAATTAAAGGAAACTGTAAATACGGTATGTATATTTCTATATTGATTATCTCAATTGTGTTTCCTTGCTAATATAATTAAACGTTAATATTGAAAGAATTCTGAAATATAGCTGTGCGTTATCGATTTATGGGATAAGCAAGAATTTAAATAATAATAATATTCTGAAGTGTTGTCTGAATACAACATGTGCAGTATTAAAAAATAATAATATAAATTTGTTATTTTCTATATGTAGGAAGTTCATGGCATATTCTTCTGATATACTTAGTGACATACATTTTTTTCCAGAATTTACCACTGAATAATTAAAAATTATATGGCCAACTTCCAGTTGTACCGTAAAACATAAATGCACCTTAATTCAATACTTTAAATGGACGAATATGTCGTTTATATTGAATTTTAACCCCAGATCATAAAGAGAATCAAATTTTAGGAACAGCAGTATGTGTTTGTTTCCTTGTTTTTCTAAGATGTTTAAAAGTGCACCCCGCTGGTCTTTGGTTCCAATCAACATACGCTGTTCCTAATTAAGAGTATAATATGTCACACACCCAATTTCAGTCCCATATTGTACCCCGTTTCTAGGTTTTTGGCATTCACCAATAAACTTTTAATTTTACTTCCACATCCAACGGATGGGAAGTATTGTATCGCGAAAAAAATTTTTATTTACTCATTCGCTTTAAAATGGTCGAAAACGTAAAAAACAAAATTTGAGCAAAAAAATTTCTTGTCTGTGTCTGTGGTTTTGTTTGTGGACATGATAACTTTCGAAAGACTTAATATATGAACTTGAAATTTGGCAAACGTATAGATGTCAACTACCCAAAGCGACCTAATGTTTTTGGGATAAGTAGGGTATCGGGATGGGGGCGAAATTGGGAGGTAACTACCCTTTTTGCAAATTTTTATTTTTTTCGTTTTAGTATGTGATTAGTAGTATAACTGCGAGTATTATTCGCCGTTATAAATGTTCGGTGCAGCAAATTGTTAGAAGATATTAGCAAAAAAGCGTCACTTAAAGAAAACCCATTTTCTTAAATACCTCCGAATAGATTTAATATATTCAAAAAATGAAAATACCATCAGATAGGAAATAAAATTTTTCACAAAAAGTGTCTTAGAAAATTTAACCAAAATTTTGACATTTTCGAAATATTTCCAAAAAACGTATTTTGGTCCCCCTTCGTACAATTTTTTAAAATTTTGGTATTATATAGGAAATCAAATTTCTGATCGGAAAGCACACTTGTAATTTTTTTTGTTAAGTTAATACTTTTCGAGTTATTTGGAAAAAACAGATTTTTAAAAATTTTTGTATTTTTGCTAATATCACGAGGACCGTTTGTCTTAGAAAAAATGTGTAGAGAAAAAAATGCCAGATTACTAATCGTATAGTATAAGAAATAAAAACGTAAATGTCATTTTGACAATAATTGGATGTGGAAGTATTGATTCAATTTGCAGCGGTTTTTTTTCGCGGAAATTATGAGGGATACATTCTTGAAAAAAATTTGGATTAGTTAGTATGATAGGTTTATTATCAGAAAAATTAACAATCCTCTACCCTTACAACCCTTATTGATGTTATTTATTTTGTTACATTTATTTTAAATGCATAGCACCAAGCAGCCAGTCGTCCTCTATAGCCCCCTTTTTTAGTGGATGAAACGGTGTTGCTCAACTTTCGGCCAAAGAAGCATGTTCTCATCTTTCGTTTTTTGTAATTCCCGAAGAGACCACTAGAGCTACCGGCACCTACCTGCGCTCAAATGAAAGCTTGATGAATTTGCCTATATATTTTATTCTGACGTCCTTTAATGTGGGACACGTTATTTCGCTAGTATTCAACTTTGAACATGGCAACTTTTTATTACTTATCGCAAATAATTATTATTATTTCTACTCGAGGGACTTAAGCCCCCCTAAAATATTATGTTAGCTACACCTATGTACAGGAGTAAAAGTTATTTTGTCATGCTAGGTGCTAGGTCGGCCTCGGTCGCATAGGTACTCAGCAACATGTAGTAGTTAATCTACATTATTTGAATACACCTATGGGTTAAATGTGTGACACAGCACAGTTACCATGAAGTTTATAAAGCATGTGTAAACTAAGATGTGTCTAAGAGGGCTCGACTGTTCAGTACCTGAATATTAAATATTTCTGGTAATATTTCAAATAAAAATTGTATCAAGTCAAGCACTTTATGCTATAAAATTAATTTGCAATATACAAGGTACCCCATTTACTAAAATATATTTTTTAAATGGAATACCCTGTATTATATTGTAGAATTACTTATAAAAAAATGCTTATATATATATTTATATTTATTTGTACCGTTTCTGCAATATATGAGGTATTTTTAAAATTCTGATGTTGCAGTGAGCCGGAAAAAGGCAAATATCCCTTGAAGTAAAAACAGGACAATGCGGTTTTCACCCCTAAATCGGGAATAATTTTAGATTCACTGAAATGGTCTCTTAATGAGAATTTGAATATAGTAATTTTCCATCGTGACGGATGCACTTGGTCCTAGATTCGATTGAACATGAATGATTGAAACCACCGAACATCACAAACTGCTGTCTATCATCGAGAATTGACTGTATCGGTGATTTCAAACCATCCCCTATACAGAACAAGCCCAGTTTTCTCATGAGTAAACAATGATGCACCCTATCGAATGCATTACTCTCAAATAGTTTAGTTTAGTTTAATAGTTTAGCTATATTTGACAGGGCGGTTGGTATACATACAATTTATTACGTTGAGTGGATCACCATACTTAAAACACTGCACTGGGGTGATTCGTGAGACTTTCCAAATGAGTGGGTAGTGGGAAGATTGTAATGTTAAGTTGAACAGATAACTTAACGGAGTTGCCAAGTAACACACACTGTTCACCACTAAAAAAGCTGGAATGTGGTGAGGTCCACAAACTAAGGTAGCTTTGATTTTCTTTGCAGCACAAATGTGGTTAACCAGACCCCCTCGTTAACACGCGGTCAACTGGCAGTTGTCATGGAAACGGTTCTTTTTAATAAGGGTTCTTCATTGGTGCTGCCTTTGGCAACGGCAGGTTAACCGCATGTTAACCAGGGGTCAGGTTAACCACGCTTTGTGCAACGGGGCCTTTAAAGTGTCATGAAATTAGTTCATGAACCATAACCAAGACAATTTTTGCTATCAAAGATGTTTAATTTGATTAAATTACACAATGTTAATTCAAATTAAAAAACTATAACAAATCACTTAAAATTAAATATACAATTATTGTAATAAACATTACAGTTGCGTCATGATTTTCTTACCAAAGCTGTATTTGAGTATTAATTAACTTGTGTAAATTAATACGACATTGTTAGTACACACACACAAACATTCTGGTAAGAATTATTGTTTTTATGAGATTATAAGAGAATTTTTTTTGAAAGTTTAGAGGTGAATGTCAAAACCTTAAATAAGTGGTGGAATTGGGGACTGAAATTTGGTGTGTGACATCCATACTGTTATTTTCAACTAATGATGTGTATGTTAATTGGAGCAAAATTTCAACTGGGCGACTTTTACCCTCTCTTTATACTATAACCCTAAGTTAACCATAATACATAATTATTATAAATAATTGCATAATTTTTCTCAGTTTAAAGAATTCCTAATGTAACTTTTGCTAACTAAGTACATTGAAGGCATAATCTGCCAATGCCTTAGATACACATTAATATTTATTTACTTTTCTAGATACTTTTGTTAAAATATCCCATCTTTTTGTATGAGGCGAGAGTATTCTTTATTTGCATATTGTGTGATAAAAATGATAATTGACTTGATAAACTCTAATTCTTGTTGCAAAGTGCTGTATATAGGAGTATAAAATACAAAATACATTGTCCATATGTGCGTTAAATTACTGTGCTATTCTAAAATGTATGTCCAGATTACACTCCTTTTGGTAAAGGCTCCAGGAAATAGCCTGTTGTGGCGACAGATAACAGCACATTATAGTTATGTTGAACCATAAACTTTGATCACAATGTTTTGCATGATCGTAACTTTTATTTATTTTAATACTTTTTTCAGCTCCCATTATATGATATTTTGACAACAATGTACCCAGAATCAAAAGTAACGGAGGAAACGGAGGTACTGGTTTCTTCCCTTGATTACTTGTATGGGATTTCCCAAATTGTAGCAACTACTGACAGTACTACCATGAATGGTTACCTGATCTGGACTCTAGTTAGGAAATATTTGCCATATTTGCCCACAAAATTTACATCTTCCCTTCATGCATTTGAAGAAAAACTGAAAGGTTATGATAAACCATCTCCCAGATGGGAAAAATGTATTAATATGGTTAAGGACATAATGGGCATTGCTGTAGATGTGATGTTAGAAAATGTTCATCCTTTAAAGGCAGATACCAAGAAAACAGTTAAGGATGTTTTTGAGACTGTTAAAAAAATAGTGGATAAAAAACTGAATAAATATAAAAACCTACCTGACTTATATAGACATCTAAAGAATAAAGTAAGAATTTTTAGTTTCAAGTGCCAACTACCTACTTTAAATGTTTTTATTACAGCTTTCTACATTAAATTTACAAATTGGGGTTACCGAACAAAATCAAGGATGAAGAATACTTAAAATCTGTTTATGCAGATTTATATGTGGCAAAGAGTAGTCTTTTTGACAGTTATAGAGATGGAGTTCAGTTCCTGAAACGGTTGGAAGAAAGGCAACTTTCTCGAACCAAACTTGGAGATGCGAGTTTGAGTGAAGTAAAAAATAATCCTTCAGAAGTACAGTACCTTCCCTTTTCCAACAAAGTAGTTATTCCAAGGCTGATGCTTACAAAACCTTTCTTTGAAAACAAATATCCCAAGTAAGAAAAAATTTTAGTTTTCACTTTTATGTTGTATTACTTCAACCTCTTTTAGGCCTGTTATTTACGGAAGACTTGGGATAGATATCGCACAAGCTATTGTGGCTAGTGTCTTGCCATTTGATAGTTTTTGGACATCAGAAATGAAGCTTCTATCACCTTTTCATATGATTGTTAATGATTCATTACGGATGATAGAGTATAAGGAAGAATGTTATAATGACTTACTAGATAGTTCCTTTACAAATGGGACTACTGACACACACAGCAACATCATATTTACTCTAGTTAAAGATTTGACTGCCTTGCAAGTTGCCCAAGAGGTAAATATTGTGACTGCTTCTTTGAATTTTCTTAATATATTGCAATTATGTATTATTTTCTCCTTTAAGGCATTTGAAAGTACTTTGCGAGAAGAGGAACATACACACCAACCAACATTAGAGACATTTGAGGATCAAGCGTTATTCTTTCTTTCATATTCTCAGGTAAATGATTTGCGTTGTAATAAGTTATTTAATTATATTTGGTTGGTTATTTTAAGTATTGAAACTTGCTTTTGGATAAGGAAGTTATTCAAGTTTGTTGCTGTAAGTGGTTTGTGACAAGTAGAGAACAGAATATATGCCAATAATATAAAAAAACATACAAAAAAATTATACTTATTTTTATCAAACACGTTAGAATGAACTGAAGATATAGGTACAATAAAATGAAAGCTTATAACTATACATATACAAGTTTAAAAAAAATTAAAAAGTATGGAAAACCAGCCAGCATCTATCCACTTAACAAGCCCATGCTAGAATTTCTGTAGTAAAAAATAATGCCAAAATATAACGGGCCGGTTTCTCTTCTCTTTGTTAAAGTTGATACTAGCTAAAATCAACCCCGAAACCACGACAATAGGTTAAATTTAGGTAAGTGATTGGTTTATATTTTAAATACAGAGTTGATTTTAGAGTTTACTTCCATTAAAGATTTCAGTCCTTTTTTTGTAATATAATCAGTTTTCTTATTCTAGTTGTAGCGTATATGTTTCAAGCACCTTTCTATATTTTGCAAAAAAATAATTAAATAGTGTACTTAAGCTTAAATATTTTTTCTTGTGAATCTGACAACTGGCACAATGGCCTAAATAAATCCTGATGGATTGTCTTTGGGTTTTTGCTAGATGGTAGCTTATTTTTTAAGTAGGCTTACTAGTGTGTTGGCGCTAGGGTCAAAATTAACAATTTTTATTTCAAATTTGATAAGTGACTGGTGGCAATGAATTATGATTTCTGATGCTGAGTATGATGGGGTGCATATCACATTTGGATTAACACTTTGAACAACATGCACCATGATACCTAAAGTATGATATTAAGTATTGATGATGATCGATGGGTTACACTAGTGCCACCCATGAATATGGCTTTGATTAATTTGTAAAATAAAAACTTATTTCATTTATATATACTGATCTGTCATTATAATTAAAGCTCACGCAAATTCTCGCGTCGCTTCACTTTAAATGTGCAGTAGACTTTTAGTCTTCTTTAGAGAAAGACCTTCCTAAAAACATTTGCTCTGCACGGTTGTCAGTTGCAACAATTTTTTGTCAGACTAGACAACTTTGTTACATATGTTTGCATTAAACAATAAATATATATTACTTGGCTGCTACTATAAATCGACACCAACTGCATATGCTGACAGAAATATGAATAATGCTCAAATATGTAGCTTGGACAACACTGGCATAACTACCTGTCGCGCTTTTCGCATGCGCAGATCCGCGGGCATTCTCCGTTGTAGTTTGTTCAGACAAGTGTCAATGTCAATGACCTCTCAACATTACAATTGAGCAAAGTGTTTCAAGTCTAGATTTTACTTGTTACTTTCTATAAAAAAGTTATCAGACAAACTAAGTGCAATCTTTTCTGAGACTCAAGCCTGTTCATATTTGTATTTGGCTATTAGTAAACATTTTGGAAAAAGTATGGTTATGAAACGTATAAAACCAAGGAGGAAGAATTCTATTCTTCCTGTGTGTGTAAAACTGACCGTACTTGTGAAATGCTTTCATGTTTGCAGCATATTACCCCCTTCCAAACGTCAAGGCAACATTTTACTTAAAGCCAAATGTAAACGAGTCTATAAATAAGGAAATATTTTTAAAAAGTAGCTCCATTCATAGAATTTTATTCTACATATTCTGACCTTTTCCAAATTTTAGGTTTTTTACACACTGGTATGTCTTGAACCAGTAGCATACAATGGCCTCTACTTGGTAATTACTGGACCCGTAATACTTTCTATGAAAAATGAATGTTTAACCATTTCTCAGCGAATTTCCACTAGCTTTCCTTGCTTTACACCACGATAGTAGATAGAGAGGTATACTCATGACCGTATGGTAACTGTATGCAACTGCGGCCCAGATTCGTACTCATTGTAGGAGAGAGGTCTAGTAAGAGATGCAATATAGTAGTAAAAGGTCTCGCCAGTGACATGCATAACCATCCATTCGGTGTGTTATGTATTTGTGTGAAGTTTTTTGAAATAACTAAAATGTGAAAGTATTGTGTGGTGCCGAACTATAACAGTAATGGGGTTGTAGACCATATTTTTTTTATTGCAGAATATGAATTTACATAAAAAATAATAGACCCCTGTTTACTTATCTTTTTTCCAAATCGCTTAGATAAACGTCAAAAAAAATGGTAAAGTTTAAATATTTGAATGTGTGACGTAGGTTGACCCTGCCGCTTGTGATTGGCAGCAGCTGTGTGTTGTTGCCAGGGCACAATAATTTTCAGCGTTCCAGTTGCCTATGCGTGTTTTTCGCTGTCAACTGCCGACGAACGGACGAAGAGCGTCATTCATAACCTCTCGGTAACAGTAACCCTCGTGTGTTTTTTTGCTTTTGTTTATCGATCACGATTATATCATTCAAAACGCGGACGAAATGGCTGCTGAAAAGAAATGTTTTGTGCCAACATGCGCAAATACTAGTATTGTTGGTCTAGAGAAGAAATTTTTAATTGTACCCGAAGAAAAATTGAGACGAAAATTGTGGTGCTATTCTGTAGATGCAGCACTAACAGCAAGTCGTTTGTGTTAAAGAAAATCCTCGTAAAATCAAGCCAAACGCAAATGTAAACAAACAGATCATCTGTGTAWCTGTACAGTGTTGCCACTGGGGCTGATAGAAATTCCTCTAGATTGCCGCATCGAATCCGCTAAAATTTTTAAGACAGGGTAATCTGTTGATATACAAGGGGATTTATTATTTATTTTACATAAATAATTATTAGTTTCCTACAATTATGCTATAACGTTAAAAATATCGTTGTCGAGCTCGTGTTCCTTACAGAAATATGTTTCTTTGCTTTTTACTTGGCTTAAGATAATAATATCTGCCTCATCTGACAGTCTGAACTGCAACGTGAAACACACAAGCACTATTGAGACGTTCGTAAAATTTTGGATTGTTAGGTAAAAAAAGCAGGAAATATAATATTTCCCAGGCAAGGAATACAGTAATCATCGAGTCACCTAGCATAAATTAATCGATTGTAGATACTTCATATCTAAGTTTCCCATATTTATATGCCAAAGTGAAACATTAATATTAATTAAAAACTTTCTTCCGTTAAAATATCTGCTAACCGCTAAAACATATTTTTCGGTTGGGCGAGAATTTTATCCGCTAAGTTGGCAACACTGAACAGATGTCTCTTCTATTATTACGAGTCAAACGCGAAATCACGGTAGGTGTACCGTGGCGAAATGCCATCCCACCACACTCCCCACTCTAACCGGGTCAACTGACGTTGCTAGCAATATTTGAATTTGGCGGAAAACGTTAGAAGGCGAAAATAAGACAATATAACATTAGAAATATTTTTTTGTTTTTAGTATCTCACTTCATTGGGTCTACGAATACCTACAAATGTGTTGCAATAACGATTTGTGATCGAGGGCTACAACCCCATTCTTCCTATAGAGCTTTATATGTAAAAAAAAATTAAATCGCCGAAATGCTCCACATGTAGGGATTATCTTTATCGAACAAATGTTTCTGATACAGCTTGTCCTTCATCTAGACTTACTATTTTAAAATGCAGAAGACGGCTAAGTCATCCAAATCAGATCATTTCACAGTTTAAAAAAATAATATTTTAATCAAACATATTCACAGTGTTGTTTTTGACAATGTAGTGGATGAATTGTTTCCAACACATATTCTATTTCGTTTCCTTGTAAAGAACATGAAGCAGAAATGCTTTCAAAATTTTGTTTATTGTGATATTATAATGAGAATTAAATAGTACTATAAGCACAATGACAGACATACTGATAAATCAAGTGCAAGAAAGAAGAGGGAATCTATCTTACAGTTTTTTTTTTCATTTTTAGATCTCCTTGTATGTGTATTTTTAGTAAACGTTGACAGCAGAAGCACTTCTTTTCCTAACTCTCTTGTTTGATATACTTCTGAAGTTTAGTGTGAAATAAGTATTACCCTCATAATATAAGAAATATATAGAGTAGTCGTATTTCTGTACTTAATTTTACTTCCACATCTAACGGATGGGAAGTATTGTATCGCAACAGAAATTTTCAATTTTTTTTATTTGCTCAATCGCTTTAAAATGCTCGAAAACATTGAAAAATAAAATTTGAGCAAAAATTTCGTGTTTGTATATCTGTCTGAAAACGTCCAAAAACAAAATTTGAGAAAAATTTCGTGTTTGTATGTCTGTCTGTGTGTGGACGCGATAACTATCGATAGGTTGAAATGAAGAAAACCAGTCGTGAACTGAACACAAATTTATTGAAAGAAATCCTAAGAAACGCTACATATATATATATGTTTCGGCCTTGTTAAACAAAGACCATCTTCAGGCATATAATAAGTAGGTTATATATAAAAGTGAACGAATAACATATCTCTGCTATCTCTCATCCGCGTACGTCCGCACCACTATTTTATCCACAATGTGATTTGTAATGTAATCCACATCATCTATAATGTTATTACTTGTTTTCGCTTTTTAATATGTTATTCGTTCACTTTTATATATAACCTACTTATTATATGCCTGAAGATGGTCTTTGTTTAACAAGGCCGAAACATATATATATATGTAGCGTTTCTTAGGATTTCTTTCAATAAATTTGTGTTCAGTTCACGACTGGTTTTCTTCATTTCAACATATTAAAAAACTGAACGACGATGGACATAAATTGTAACTATCGATAGACTTAACATATGAATTTGAAATTTGGCATACATATAAATCTCAACTACCCAAAGCTACATGTTGTGTTTGGGGTGAGTAAGGTATAGGGCCCCCTTCCCTAAAATTGTGGGGTAACTACCCTTTTTGCAAATATTTTTTTTTGCCTTTAGTATGTGATTAGTAGTATAATTGCGATTATTATTAGTCCCTATAAATTTTCGGTGCAGCAAACTGTTTAGAAGAAAAGAACTGTCATTTAACAAAACCGGTTTTTCCCAAATATCTCAGAAAATACTTAATATATTCACATATGAAAATACCATCCGATAGGAAATAAAATTTCTCACAAAAAGTGTTTAAAAAAATGTTTCCAAAATTTTGACATTTTCTAAATATAAAAAAATGAATTTTGGACCCTGTCCACACAATTTTTTTCAAAATTTTGCTATTTATAGAAAATTAATTTTCTGATCGAAAAGTAGTCTTGCAATTGTTTTGTTTAGTTGATAATTGTCAAGTTATTTAGAAAAAACCGATTTTACAAATTTATGGATTTTTGCTAATATCACGAGAACCGTTTGTCGTAGAAAAAGATGTCTAGAGATAAAAAATGCTCAAAACCTCATTATTGATGGTATAATATAAGAAATAAAAGCATAAATTTCATTTTGACAACTTGATCTGGAAGTATAGATTCAAATCGCAGCAGATTTTCAATATCTGACGCAAATCTGTTCTAAAATTGTTGCACAAGTAACAACAAAATCTTATCATTTCCACACTTTTTGAAAGATAAATGAACCATCGCTATTCCCTTAGGAAATTTTGGGAATCAAATTGATATTATCAACACAGCGTGCGCTGTAAAGTAGTCTTATGCAAAGCGGTGCGATTCCCACTATGCTCTATCTCTCTCTAACGCGACTGGCTACGGAATCGGCCTGCTCGACACGGCATCGTGCGTATACCTCTCTATCTACTACCGTGCTTTACATATATTCTTGTGTGACCTAGTGCTGTTCTGGAAGAGCAACACATCTCGCAGTCAGAAAAATCTCGCCCTTTGACATGATATGATATTGAACAAGTGTATTGTGCCCATAAGGAAAGAAGGGGACGATAATTGTCGTGAGACATTTATATCATCGGCATGCCCGCCATTATTTACGATCACAATTTCAGGCTAGCCCGGTGAATACATACATTAACTCGGCCCACCAGTGTGGTTCCCTCCATTCAAATTGTGGACGATGTTATTTTCCTAAGGTTCGACTTTCCTGGTGCACACTTTATTTAGCTTCAACGGAGAGTATTTTGAAGGATTGAAGATTTTCTGTTGAAAATTTTAATATGTACAAGGTGATCCAGTTATCGTACTCACCCTTACTTAAAGTTTTAGAACTTGCATTTTTTAAATAGAACCACCTACTTTTGATGCCTGATTCTGATTATAGATCAAATTCTGAGCAAAAAAAATTATTAAGATACATGTGCCCTAAAATTAACGGTTACAGAGATACGCATGGGTGCATATTGTGCTCATCCTTATTTAAAGTTTTAGAAAAAAAATTTTTAAACAAAAGTTGTAGCAACCAAGGAGTACTCGATAACGTGGTATAGCAAATTTATACAGTGTTGCCAGATTTCGAGTTCTGAATCAAACTTGCATTGTTTTTTAAACGGAACTACCTACCTATTTTTATGCCAGATTATGATTATAATTCTCATAGGTACACATCTCCGAAACCGCGCATTTTAGGTCACATGTATCTTAATAATTTTTTGCTCAGAATTTGATGTATAATCAGAATCCCGCATAAAAGGTAAGTGTTTCTATTTAAAAAAATGCAAGTTAGGTTCAGTACTCGAAATCTAGCAATGCTGTGTAAATTTGCTACATTGCTTTATTAGTACTCCTTGGCTGTTACCACTTTTATTGGAAACATTTTTCTCTAAAATTTTAAATAAGGCCTCATTGGGTGAGCACAATAACTGGACCACCCATAGGTATCTCCCAAACCGTTAATTTTAGGGCACATTATCTTAATAATTTTTTGCTCAGAATTTGATGTGTAATCGGCATAAAAAGTAGGTGGTTCTATTTAAAAAATGCAAGTTTGGTTGAATACTCGAMATCTGGCAACKTTGTGTATTTTATATAGCGCATTATCGAGTACTCCTTGGTTGCTACACCTTTATTTAAAACATTTTTGTCTAAAACTTCAAATAAAGCAGTCATTTGGGTGAGCATGATAACAGGACCACCCTGTACATTAAAAGTTTTGTTTGGTTTGTTATTTTGCAATAACCGTTAACAGACAAAAATTACAGAAAACCCTTCAACTCAGGGACTTTTTTGCACGAGAATTGTTCGGCATTTTGAATGTTTTTTAACAGTGTAACTTAAACAAAACCATACTTTCACATGGAGCTTGATATTTAACTAAACACTGACACAATAATTATTAGGAAAGTAATTTTCAATAAAATTATTGCGATATACTTGCAACATAGAAATTTAAAAAACCAAGAGTTAAAGAAAATAAAAAGTGAACAAATCTAAGTTTCCCAAACTTTCGATTCTTGGAAAATCCCTTAATAGGTACAATAATTAAAACCATGCGTATATATTCTGCACTCTAGTGAAAGTTTTTCATATTGCAGTTAAAACTTTCTTATCTTAATATTTACTGAATATTCTGACAATGGTAACATGTACAAAGAATTCACTCCACTTTGTCATAATGTGATCTGAACATATTTACATTTTTTTTTATTCATAAATGAAAGGAACTATCTAATTTACTGTTATTATTTCCAGGAACGATGCACAATTGTAACTAAACAACAAGTCCTCTATGACAGTGTTGTTCACTCCAAGATATCCCAACAAACCTTGTAAGTTTTAGCCGATGAACAATACCAAAAATGTTTTGGAAAACACCAAATGAGGCATATTTTTTAAAAGTTTATAAAATGGTCAATGCCATTATTGCACTATTCATATTATAAGAAATTATAGAATCATGACAAACAGAATTTGCTTTGTCACATCTGGATTTTGAAGTTGATTGACTGACTAAAATGTTTTCTGAAGAAAACATTCAATCAGTTATTATCAAAACTTCGAGTTTGTTTCACAAAATAAAAATGTAATAACAAAAAAAAGAATATCAATGCAGTTGTGAAATATGAATTAGTTTTCTTTTGCAAAAAGCCAAGGATTTAACAAAAATTAATTTAGATCATTCTTACGAGTACATTCCATATTTATATTTATTCAAAGAAGTATTCTCAAAATTTGGCAACTGACTGTTAGCGGCTTATATATGAGTCATTGCTTTATAAATACATCCTTCATTTCTGTAATTTGCATTAACTCCAAACATGCTTATTATTATTTGTGTTGTTTTAGGTTGGAACTGTCTTTTGGACAAGTGCCTGCTTTTAAGAAAGCACTCGGTTGCACACCACTTGAATTCAGATGTGATGCTATTTTATAGGATGAACTTAGTTAATAATATTTTTATACAACCCATGTAAATAGTACCTACATCCACTTAAATTATTTTTTTATGGATAGAAGTTTTTATTTTATTTATGACGCTTATAAGTTAGTGTGAAAAATAAACGTTTTATTTAAAGAAAATTTTATTTTTCAAATCAAAACTTACAAGGTACATCATGTCTCATTGATTACATCTACAAAAGAATCAAGCATACTTTCTTCGGAGTCATTGCCTTCACCATTCTTTAATTTTTTAGATGGTGGCTCTTCACTAATATCAAGTATTGATGGTTTAATTACTCCAAGTTTTTCATCTCCATTTACGTTTTGGGTAAAAAGATCAGATGACAATTCTGATATGATGGTACCCTCTTCAAAAACTTCATTCACCTCTTCTTTACTTGGCATTAAACTTGTTTCATTGTTACTTATGTCTTCTTCATGCAACGAGATATTTGTCACCTTATTATCATCATCTGTACTTTGATTCTTACTCATGTCTTCCTCATGCAACGAGCTATTTTCGACCTCCTTATTATCATTTGTATTTTGATTCTTACTTATGTCTTCCTCATGCAACAAGATGTTATCCACCTCCTTATTATCATCTGTATTTTTTCGGACTGTTTCTTCGCTCTGTCTGGCGGCGTTATGGCTCTCTGAAGCAAATGTTTTTAGGGGTGGATGTACCACTACATTGCTGAGTATGTGAATTTTTGCAGAGCTTTCTACAGCCTTTTCTTTATCATCAGTAATAGGTTGAAAGTAATCTTTGATATCTATTCTTGAAGATACTTCACCATATTGTTTCTTGAGATAAAGCGATGGACAAAGAGGTTGGCATATTTTTTCCAATACACTTAAGCCTGCAACAGCCTTCATGCTACAATAGTAGTCTCTCCTACTTGTTGCTGATTTAAGTAAATTAATTGCTGCGTACAAAGGAGGTGGAACTGGCATATACGGCTGTTCAAAAAGTAAAGTAATAGTTTCCAATAGCAACCCTTGGCATTTTAGATTTTTGTACTGTTGAACCGATTTACCTCCCTGTATATTTATCAATGTTGTAACGACAATCTCAAATAAAGCCTAAAAAAAATATTTATGCCTTTTGTAATAAATCTTGATAATAAATGGACAAAAATGATGTAGTTTTGTTAGGGGGACTGAATAGAAAAAAATACATATGTTCGCTTATATTAGGATATGATGACCATTGTGAGGTGTGATGTGAATGGATGCGGGAAACACGAAATGGACAAAGTGCCAGTAGTAGCAATAGGATATAAAAAAAAGTTGTGTTTGGTTTTTGTTCTTATTTTTGTTATAAAGTGCAACCTCCTTGAAGTAGAAGACATGGTAGAATAAAACTTGCAGGGGGCTTAATAACTAAATCAAAATGTGGTAATCAAATAAACTCAGAGCATTAGTCCTAAAAAAATCTACCGTTAAATAGTAATGTTTATAGAAACATCTACGAATGAGCCTATTATTTAAGCAGACACCTTGGCCGAATTAGTTTTACAGGTTATTGTGTGTGAAATTAATTTAAAAAAAAATACATGTGGTAACAATACTGTGCTAGCTATGATAGCGCCGGTATCTTCTATAGTTATGATTGGTTTGAGTGGCAGTCTAGTAGCACAGCACAGTAGCAATTGTTTGCTGATTTCATGTTTCCTGACGTATTATTATTGTTAGTTGAGAGTTTAGAGGTTGGGACATTGATTGTATGTAGTGGCAAAGTGAGAGTGCATGTACAGTGTAAAATAAAATAGTTTGTGTCGGTGGCTGGTTCCTATTTTCCATATTAAGCTAATATCGAAACCCCGACATTTAAATCTGAACTGTCTGCCTTACTTAAAGGAGTTATATGGTTACCTGATTTAATATTAGGTAATATCGGCTTTAGTAAAAATAATGCAAATGGGTACTGACAGTACAACTTTGTGTTGTTATTGAATCCCTAGGTTAGTGAGTTGAACAATCGTACCTATATTAAGTCTACTTTATATCTCTGCATATGTGACTTAAAGAAAAAAGTAAGTACCCAATACATTATATTAGCTAATATTAGATTAGTAAACAAGTCATAGTGTTGAGACGTAGATTCCTAAAACTTAATGTGGAGTATCAAAATTACTTGTTTCTGTTACTAATGCAGTTGAACAGTCAAATTATAAAAGTAAAACTATCTAAACATAATMAGCATACTATATGTKGGAGCCAATTTAGCATTTATGTTCTGTCAATGGAATATAGCAAGATGACTCTTTTTTGTTCGTTGTAAAAATAATATCTGGCTTGATTTAATTTTGGGTGAAGTAAATCAATCCTTGTTTTGGGAGAAATGCTGTAATTGACTTAAATAATGGCAAAAGTTACTATCCTGACGTTTCGATTACTTTTGCAATCTTTGTCGAAGAAGCTCCAAGAAAAATGTTTGATACATGCAGTTCAAACAATTTTTTTAAATAATAAAACACTACCATATAATAAAATTTAAACTGATCAAACCCACCTACACTCAAATCATATCTATGCCGTCTCGTTTCCTAGATGATTTCTTTATTTAGTTTAAAAATTTGTTTGAACCGTTCATTTCAAACAGTTTTTAAATCAGTGACAGGGTTTCTCCGAATATATACTTTCTGTATTCTACTACACTACTACTTGTGATTGCTAGACAAGTACTACAAATTACAGTTCAGAAAGAAGAGAAAAATGAACAGTAAGGTAGTTGCATCCCGCTATTGGCAGCTTCAATCCTTACAATGGGCAATGCAATGATTCTATGAATTAAATAACTGCAGCGATTATGACTAATATTCTTGTTTCACATGCCTTTAATTATGTTGTATATCACGAATATATGGAGCTGAAAACCACGGGTATCGCAAGAACCCGGTATGCCTATCGCAAGGTTGCTTTTTCCAGCAATGTAAAAACTGGCCTGGTACTTGCGATGCCAGTGGAAAACAACTCCGGAGCAATCATTACCGACATGTTTAAGAATAAAGTTTATGTTAAAGTAACGGCGTCTTTTCTTAATATATAACAGTGCCTTCCCTCTTAATTACATAATATCCCACAAAAAACAATCAGATTTCAACCAAGAATTAAATTGAAAAGTTTTACAAACAAATTATTAACCAAACAAAATTATATACCTATATACCTGCCCTATTACATAAACACTAAAAAAAAAAATATTCTATAGCTGCAGTCTTTCCGGCTGCTTAATCTGGCTTCTACGGCGCAGTACTCTATCACTGCTACCGTTTTCATTAATTTTCAAATCAGAACGTGGTAGCATGCTGACTGAAGTGACAGTTTGTGAATGATTATGTTTTAATTGATCAGCATGCCTTTTCCAAATAAAATTTTCATTTAAGGGTTTAACTATATAGGTACTTCGTCCCAAAACATTATGGATTTTAGCTTCACACCAACTTGGTGTAATTTGTCTGTAATCACGCGCCCAAACATGATCATTTACACTAAACAAAATTCTAGGTCTCGCTTTACTATGATTACACTCCTGACTGCTCTGTGATATTTGCACATTATCTTGTACTGATGGCAAAAGGTCAAAATTTGTAAGTAGGTTGCGACCGATTAGTAATTTTGCTGGCGTTTCTCCCGTGGTTGAATGGGGAGTGTTTCGGTAATGAAACAAGAATCTATTAATGATAAGGTTTAAGTCTGCGTCTTTCTTATCATGTTTAGTTTCCAAAATCGCTCATTTTAAAATTTTTACAGCACTCTCAGCTTGCCCATTTGTTGATGGGTGAAAAGGTGCACCTGTTAAATGTTTAATTCCACACTTTTGTAAAAATAATTGAAATTCGTCTGATGTAAAGCGTGTTCCATTATCTGAACATAATTGTCTCGGCAGACCAAATCTTGCAAAAACCTCACGCAACTTACGTATCACCACCCCGGAAGACATACTTGTTACAGGGAAACATTCAATCCATTTAGAATGTGAGTCCTCTATTACTAAAAAATTATGGTTACTGCAGGGACCAAAAAAATCAAGATGTAGCCGAAACCATGGACTAATAGGCCATTTCCAAGGTATAAGATTTGTATTTCGTAGTGTACTAGAAAAAATTGCACATGTATGTATGGGGGGAACAATTACTCTATAACCCCACATTAAACAATTTTGTTCCACATTAATTTCATTTTTTCTAGCAAGGTACGGATGTAACTCCTTACAGGCAATTTTATTTGGCCATCCATTTCGAACACATAATAATATCTTACTTAATACTGGATCTCTTGCAGTGTGCTTTTTTATTTGCTGAACGTTTATAGGAATATTTGATTCGCAAATATAATTATTCAAGTAAGAGATATCATTAGTGCATTTTTCGGAAGCTTCAACTGGAAGACGCGATAAAAAATCGGCTTGATTTCTAGTTGAAGTTACATATTGGATTGTAAAATTGAATGCTGAAAGTACGTGTGCCCATCGTTGCAGTCTGTTAGCAGCGAACACTGGCAAACCCCGTTTATCTCCGAAAATAGTTCGCACTGGTTTGTGGTCTGTAACTAGAATAAACTTCTTAGCGTATAAGCATTGGTAAATTTTTTTTACCCCAAAAACGATTGCTGCGGCTTCCTTTTCTATTTGGGAGTAGGAACACTCAGCTTTATTCAGTAACCTCGAAGCAAATGCAATTGGTTTTTCCACACCCCTAGGAAAAGCTTGTGTAATAACTGCTCCGATGCCATAGTCGGAGGCATCGACTGTTAATTTTACTATTTTTTCTGGATCGTAATGTGTTAATAGCGAAGACGAAGCGAATTTGTCTTTAATGTTTTCCAATGACTTTTGGCATTCTTTTGACCATACCCATACTTTATCCTTTTTTAAAAGTTCATACAAGGGCTTCAAGACAATTGAAGCTTTGTCAATAAATTTATAATAGAAATTTACCATACCGAGAAACGCTTTTAACTGGCTAATGTTTTGGGGAACTGGCATTTTTTTAATGGCAGTTATTCTATCCACGTGCAGCCCATCTTTATCTATCTTATGGCCTAAATATTCAACGCTATTCTGAAAAAATTCACACTTTTTTCTTTTTAGTTTCAAACCACACTCTTTTAATCGTTTGAAAACTTCTTCCAATCTAGCTAAATGTTCTTCATCTGACTTTCCTGTAATGAGGATGTCGTCAAGAAAACATACTACACCTGGAAGAAAAAACATCTGTTCCATAAGATTTTGAAAAATAGATAGGCAGCTTTTTACACCATATGGTAAACGAGTATACGAGAAAAGCCCCTTATGGGTGGATATAGTTACTAATTTGCGACATTCTTCAGTTAAAAGGACCTGCTGGTATGCTTCGGATAGATCTATCTTTGAGAATTTAATTCCGCCTTGCAACTGAGCAAAAAGATATTCTATGCGCGGTAGTGGATATTTTTGCTCTATTAAGTGAGGGTTAATTGTAACTTTAAAGTCACCACAAAGGCGCACACTGTTATCAGATTTTAAAACCGGTACAATCGGCGTAGCCCAATCTGAAAACTCCACAGGTATTAAAATGCCATTATTTACCAATCTATCAATTTCTGCTTCAATTTTAGGCTTAAGTGCAAAAGGCACAGGTCTTGGTTTAAAATGTTTTGGCTGTACATTAGGGCGAACCTGCAAACAAATCTTGCCTTTTGTAAATGTTCCTATTCGAGGTTCAAAAATTTCAGAATATTTATTGCATAAATGGTCAACATTTGGGGACGTTCTTAAATTAAGTAATGTGTTACTCTCTGTACTCACTTTGCAAATACCTAACTTTAGCATATGTAACCCATTTCGACCTATCAATGGCGGTCCACCGTTTCTTATAACATGTTTTCAATAAATGGGGGTTGTTTCATAAACAACGTTCAAATTCAAGTAACCTATAGGTTTTAAAGCGACACCTATATAATCCTTAAGGCATAAATCGTTTTCGTGTAATGTTTTATGACGAAAGTACCGCAAATATAATTTTTCGGATATAGGGGCATGTGCAAAACCGGAATCCGCTTGGAAAGCAATCGGTATATTTTCGACAATTAAATTCACATAAGTTGGCTTATTATTGTCGTTACTATCAGTATTCAACAATTCCAAATTAAAAATATAGGATGAGTCTTCAGAATCACTGTCCGAATGGTTATCTTGTAATAAAAAGTGGTTAGCGCTCCTAGAATGTTTATTAAAATTATATACGGGTGCCAAATGGCCTTTCACTCCACATTTGTGGCATTTATAATTTCTAAAACGACACTGACTTGTACTATGCGTCGACCGTCCACAAACAGTACACTTACTTGGACCTGAAGTATCCACTTGGTGTGCCTCTCGGTGCTGTATACCTTGGGTGCATTGCTTCGTTGTCCTCTTTTAGCTCTGAAGTAAGCGCAGGATTGCGCATCTTCAGATATTACGACCGCCGGAGACTCTCGTAAACCTTGTTCCATGAGTGCTGATTCCTTAACTAGCACAATTTTTGTGACCTTTGAAAATGTGGTTTGTATACTAGAAGCATCTTCTTCAAAAAGCCTGTCCGTAAATGCACTTTTGTCCATGCCGATTACGAAAATGTCACGCATCACAATGTTCAATTCCGTGCCAATTCCGCAGGTGCTTGCTAAGCTTTTTATCTGTGTGGACCACTCTGAGACGCTTTCATTCGCACCTTTCTTTGCCGTATAAAACTTTAAACGTTGGGCAAAATACGATGTAACAGGTGTGAAATGTTCGTCTAAAATAGCGATTAACTCCTTATACTTTTTTGATTCGGGCGAACTTGGTACACACAGATTTCTTACGAGTATATATGTTTCTTCACTAAGTGTGTTCAGAAGGATGGCTTTTTTCCTATTCTCTTCTGTTATATCATTGGCAATGAAGAACTGATTTAATCTTTCTCGAAAGACCGTAAAATCAGAGTTTTTATGATCAAACGCACTCAGTGTGCCCAGAAGGCCGCCCATTGTCGTTCCCGTTTCTGGCATTTGTCCACTTTTTTTTTTGTTTATCACACTATCACGATACTTTCACTCAGTCCTTCGACTTCACTAACTACTTAATTCCGCGAAAGTTCAAACCTTGTCGCCACTGTTATATATTAAGAAAAGACGCCGTTACTTTAACATAAGCTTTATTCTTAAACATGTCGGTGATGATTGCCCCGGAGTTGTTTTCCACTGGCATTGCAAGTACCAGGCCAGTTTTTATATTGCTGGAAAAAGCAACCTTGCAATAGGCATACCGGGTTCTTGCGATACCCGTGGTTTTCAGCTCCATATATTCGTGATATACAACAAATTATTTATTGCATTGTATTGCATTACTCTGAAACCCGAAAGCACTTACCATTTGTATTAAAAATTAAGCATGTTTGAGAAAGGATCTTTATCAAATGCTTTCAACATCAGTATTTTAAACATCAACTAACTACTAGTACTCCACAAATATATAGCAAAAATGAACAAATAGCTACATCAAATTTTCAATTGCATTTATATAACTATTATCATAATTAGCGTGCCTACCTAAGATTCGTATACCAGGTGTAGAAGTATGAAACCGGATTTTTTTTGTAAAAATTGCACGTCTGTTATTTGCAAATTATAAAAATTATAAAAAATAGTCTCCATTGGAATTTATACATTTTTCCCACCTCTTCGGCAGGTTATGAATGCCACGCCAAAAAAACAATTCTTCCTTTGAAGCGAACCAGTTGTAGAGCCATTTTCGTACATTTTCATACGAATCGAAGTGTTGTTCAGCGAGTGCATGTCCCAATGATGCGAATAGATGGTAATCAGACGGAGCCAAGTCTGGAGAATAAGCCGCATGCGCTAGTATTTCCCAATTGAATGCCTCAATCGTATCGTATCGTATATTGGACATGTTTGTTGCTTACGCTAGAGCAGAACTAGGCGGGAATAAAGTATAATATGCCAAGCAGGCGATTTTTTTTTGTGGATCTACTACATGTGACGTAACCTTGGGTGCAAAATGCAAAACTACATTTGTCTTGGGTGAACATTACTATTAACTGTTCGGTTTCTGTGCGGTTTTGAGTCTGATTTTTTTAGCTGGTAGTTATTTTGTCATCATTTGTACAATAGCAAAGTGTGCAATGGCACTGCACCATTTACAGAAGGAAAACAAAAGAGTTTGTTTTACACCACAATGAAACATAAACTATTGGTGTATCTTAGAGAACTTGTCGCAACCTGAAGACACAATTTCGGCCGAATTTCTTACAACTAAGTTGTGATTTTACGAAAATGTGAAATTATAAACAGGCATACAAAAAAAATCATAGGTAATAGAACAAATAAAAAGTTTGCAACAGCTATATTAATAATATATATAATATTCTTTAACATTACTAATTCTTTTCATTGAATTTGCCTACAACTGAATATTGAAATCTGTTCAGCGAGTGCATGTCCCAATGATGCGAATAGATGGTAATCAGACGGAGCCAAGTCTGGAGAATAAGCCACATGCGTTAGTATTTCCCAATTGAACGCCTCAATCGTATCCGTGACTCGTTTTGCTGTGTGTGAGGGGGCATTATCATGAAGCAAAATGGCCTTATGTTGCCTTCTTGCATATTCTGGTCATTTTTCACGTATTGCTCGATTCAAATCGATCATTTGTTGTTGGTAGCGATCAGTGTTAACGGTTTCGCCAGGTTTTTGGTAGCTCATAATATATTATACCCTTTTGATCTCACCAAACGCACAGCATTGTTTTCTTTCCAAAACGATTTGGTCTTGCAGTGGATGTTGATGGTTCGCCTGGATTCACCCATGATTTACGACGCTTAGGATTCTGAAAATATATTCACTTTTCATCACCTGTCACTATTCGATGAAGAAATGATTTTCTTTTACATCTGACGAGCAGCATTTGACAAGTGGTTTTTCGATTTTCTTGCTGTCTTTCATTCAGTTCATGTGGTACCCATATTCCCACTTTCGGAATCTTTCCCATAGCTTCCAGACGAAGAGATACTGCTTTTTGCGTCACATTTAATTGTTCCGTGAGTTCTTGTTGAGTTTGAGTATCGTCTTCATCCAATAAGGCTTGCAAGTCCTTGTCTTCAAACTTTTTCGGTGGTTTCCCACGCTCCTCGTTTCTCACGTCAAAATCACCACTTTTAAATTTGTTAAACCACTCAAAGCATTGAGTTTTGCCTAGAGCATGTTCACCGTATGTTTCGACAAGCATTCTATGCGATTCTGCAGCAGTTTTCTTCAAATGATAGCAGAAAACCCATGCTGTCCGCAAATCATAGTTCGTAGGCACAAAACTCGACATGTTTGAGGTTATAGAAAAATATACCGGTGTATGAAACTTAGGTTATTATGTGTTGACAAACTTCGTCAGCTGTTAGAGGGAGAAGATGGCGCTACAGAAGCGGTCTTACGGTCTTTAAACTGATAGCGAGCACCATCTATAGGGAAATTCCGGTTTCATACTTCTACACCTGGTACATACGTACATACGTAAAAATACATCTACTCGTTTCTTATTGTTAAGTAAAACACGGTTTACTCATTTTCCATAACTTACATAGTCTTGTACTTACAAAAAGCAGTTTGAGCTCTTAACTTTTTTTTTAAAAGGTTAACTACAGCCCCACTGGTACACCATGGGTCTACTAATAATAATAAATGTTGAAAACAATGAACAATAGATAATAGACTGGCTAAATCAGCGAAGTACAAATAGAATTTAGCTAATTTCCTTCCACATCACGATGTCCTTATCTAAAACTAAAGAGTGCTTTTGGACTTACTACTCTCATTTTTCATTTAACTTTTAACATGTTCACTATCCAGTTTAAGCAAGAGGGAATAGCTGTGTGACCTTCAAAGTGCATATTATATTTAATATTTAGCCAGATACAGAATACTGTTTTTATTTACTCTGTCGAATCCTCATAAAATGGACTCAGCCCACAAACTGCCGGCTGTTTTACATAGTTCCAGGTTTTCCTTATATACACAGCGTATAAAATAAGCTTTCAGTAAGTGCCTGGTAAAAAAGAAAGCAAGCAAACACGAACTATTGCAGAATACAACAGATTGTTTCCTATGTAAATGACCAAGCCACCATGCTCATTCCGGCCATTGCGGGTGTGCATGTTTTATTATATTAAAACTGTTGTATGCTTCTGTTTTTATATTTTCAACTGTTACAGAGAATGCAATGAGAACTGCTCTGTATCAAAGTATATGCCTGATTCGACTACCACTGATTAACTGAAGCACCGTGCAAACTTACATGTCAGGTCAGGGCTTTGTTTCGAGATCAAAATGTAATCAAATCCCTGTCCAGCTAAAGGAGGTTGCACTGTATATATTTCCTGATGTCCAAAATCACGACAATTTGTGCAAGCTAATATTTTACTCGTCTAACTAGGTTGATGAATTTTATTCATATTTTTAATATAAGTATTCTGCTTAAGCACCTTTGCTGATAACTTACCTCTGTCTGCCTGGCATTTACTCTTACTGGAATATGCCTCAAAAATTCATTAAGGCATTGTAAAGCTGATGTGCATATTTCTTCCTTTACCACTAAATTTCTTACAGGCTGATGAGTATCCTTGCCAGCACTAAACTTCTGGCGTGATTTTTTCCTCTTTCCCTTATGTTCTGTGTTTAACTAAAAGAGTGTTTACATTAATTCACACATAAATGTTGTACCTAGTTTTCAGTATACCTGCAAGACAACTTTAGGTTCCATTGGAGAAATATCTTTCACTACTAGCTCTAAAAATTTCTCATGCAAGGAATAGTTGAATGCATTTCCACAAATTTGTATCCAGTATGATATTGTCTTGTATACTGCAGTCTGATAATCACTGTGAAAAAATGACAGTTCACTGAAATCTTTGCTATGATATAATGTTGATTAATTATTATATCTGAGATAAATAAAATAAATACAATTAAACACTAACAATTTTCATAGTAAACTACATCAATGTATACTAAATGTTGTTCAGTACAGCACAATAACAATTAAGATATTGTACTCATCCACTTTTGAACAAATAAAATTGCTTTGTAAAGGGGCTAATTCTCCTGACAACTAAATGTTTGGACATGTACGAAAAATAGATATTTTGTTTTATGTGGCTGTGTAGCAAACAAAATGTGTTATTGTTCAGTTTACAATTGCAGTTTTCACGAATACATGTCACTTTTTTTGTGAAATGAGAGATGTTGCAAACAATTGTCATAGGGGAAATTTGAATGTTGCATTTTCAGATACCCCTTGTATCTGAGACGGCTTATAGACAATGGGTTCCTACAGACCATTTTATTTAGAATCCAGCGGCATAGTTAGTATCTGTCGTATACCTCCACACTTTTGACATTTGAACTGAAGTTTTGTTTCCTATTTAGAAGTAAAGCTGGCTAGTCACACGTATGTTAATTGTAACTCGAAAACAAAACTTTTTTCTCAATAAATGGTGTTTATTCGATTCTCTGAATCATTAATACCAATGCTCTGGGCCGGACTCGAACCTGCAACCTTTTGGTCCAGAGGCAAACATGCTATGCCTTGGACCACTAAGGCTGGCCTATTTATGTTGATTTCAACATCTGCTTGATTCGTTAGCAAAAATTCCTGTGTCAGGTTTGTGACATGCAAATGAAAATGTACATAATACTTTGTATTGCAAAAGATTATTTGGACATGTTTGTTGCTTACGCTAGAGCAGAACTAGGCGGGAATAAAGTATAATATGCCAAGCAGGCAATTTTTTTTTGTGGATCTACTACATGTGACGTAACCTTGGGTGCAAAATGCAAAACTGCGTTTGTCTTGGGTGAACATTACTATTAAGTGTTCGGTTTCTGTGCGGTTTTGAGTCTGATTTTTTTAGCTGGTAGTTATTTTGTCATCATTTGCACAATAGCAAAGTGTGCAATGGCACTGCACCATTTACAGAAGGAAAACAAAAGAGTTCGTTTTACACCACAATGAAACATAAACTGTTGGTGTATCTTAGAGAACTTGTCGCAACCTGAAGACACAATTTCGGCCGAATTATCTTACAACTAAGTTGTGATTTTACGAAAATGTGAAATTATAAACAGGCATACAAAAAAAATCGTAGGTAATAGAACAAGTAAAAAGTTTGCAACAGCTATATTAATAATATATATAATATTCTTTAACATTACTAATTCTTTTTATTGAATTTGCCTACAACTGAATATTGAAATCTGCTTTTTTTGCAAAATTCTACACTTCAAGTCACCCCATATAATAACCACAAAGCTTTAACCGCCCTCTTTATTTATTGGCCAAAAGCGATCTACCAGTAACTTAAATAAAATAGATATATTGTATTTGTGCTCATTTGTTCAACAAAAAACCTATTAGTTTCATGGATTATATAGTAAAAAAGAGGTACGAGGTTGAGCAGGAGCAATTCACTCGCAGCACTCCCAGGAGTAGAGCATTGCTTGTATATATTCAAGGAATTCTAGGAATTGCTCCTGAAAATCAAAAAGCAAACGGTGATGCTCCTGGCAAATATTTTTTTGCAGTTAAAAGAAGAAAAGCTTGTGTATCAGATACAAAAAACACTCTTGTTTAGTGCATGCGGAACTTATATATGGGGCGACTACTACTGTATAATTTTGCAAACAAACTGATTTTGATATTATTCATATTCATATAGGCAAAATTCAATAAAAAGATTTAATGCAATCTTAAAGAATATTATTTATATAATAGCTGTTGTAAACTTTTTATTTGTTTAATACCTACAGTTTTCATGTATGCCTGTTTCAAATTTTGATAAAATCACAAACAGTTTGATAAATTCGGTCAGAATTGCGTCTTCAGGTTACGGTAAGTTCTCAGAGAGTACTCCAACAGTTTGTGTTTCATTGCAGATGGCTATATAATTTGTAACACATATTTTAGGGTCTACCTAATTTGCAGGTTGACAGGTCTGCTGCAGGTTAGCAGGTTATAATGTAAAATCCTTGCAGGTTGACCAAAATTCCTGCAGGTCAGGATGCATTCTAATCATACATCATAAACTTTAACACTACATTACATATTAACACCCCCTACCCCCACTCCGAACAATTATAGCTGCTGGTTAGCAAGTTGTAATGTAAAATCTTTGCAGGTTGGCCAAAATTCCTGCAGGTCAGGATGCATTCTAATCATACATCATAAACTTTAACACTACATTACAGATTAACACCTCCTACCCCCMCTCCGAACAATTATAGCTGCAGGTTAGCAAGTTGTAATGTAAAATCTTTGCAGGTTGGCCAAAATTCCTCAAGTTAGGGTGCATTCTAATCATACATCATAAACTTTAACACTATATTGCAGATTAACACCCCCTACCCCCACTCCGAACAATTATAGCTGCAGGTTAGCAAGTTGTAATGTAAAATCTTTGCAGCTTGGCCAAAATTCCTGCAGGTCAGGGTGCATTCTAATCATACATCATAAACTTTAACACTACATTACAGAATAACAACCCCTACCCCCACTCCGAACAATTATAGCTGCAGGTTAGCAAGTTGTAATGTAAAATCTTTGCAGCTTGGCCAAAATTCCTGCAGGTCAGGGTGCATTCTAATCATACATCATAAACTTTAACACTACATTACAGATTAACACCTCCTACCCCCACTCCGAACAATTATAGCTGCAGGTTAGCAAGTTGTAATGTAAAATCTTTGCAGCTTGGCCAAAATTCCTGCAGGTCAGGGTGCATTCTAATCATACATCATAAACTTTAACACTACATTACAGATTAACACCTCCTACCCCCACTCCGAACAATTATAGCTGCAGGTTAGCAAGTTGTAATGTAAAATCTTTGCAGCTTGGCCAAAATTCCTGCAGGTCAGGGTGCATTCTAATCATACATCATAAACTTTAACACTACATTACAGAATAACAACCCCTACCCCCACTCCGAACAATTATAGCTGCAGGTTAGCAAGTTGTAATGTAAAATCTTTGCAGCTTKGCCAAAATTCCTGCAGGTCAGGGTGCATTCTAATCATACATCATAAACTTTAACACTACATTACAGATTAACACCTCCTACCCCCACTCCGAACAATTATAGCTGCAGGTTAGCAAGTTGTAACGTAAAATCTTTGCAGCTTGGCCAAAATTCCTGCAGGTCAGGGTGCATTCTAATCATACATCATAAACTTTAACACTACATTACAGATTAACACCCCCTACCCCCACTCCGAACAATTATAGCTGCAGGTTAGCAAGTTGTAATGTAAAATCTTTGCAGCTTGGCCAAAATTCCTGCAGGTCAGGGTGCATTCTAATCATACATCATAAACTTTAACACTACATTACAGATTAACACCTCCTACCCCCACTCCGAACAATTATAGCTGCAGGTTAGCAAGTTGTAATGTAAAATCTTTGCAGCTTGGCCAAAATTCCTGCAGGTCAGGGTGCATTCTAATCATACATCATAAACTTTAACACTACATTACAGATTAACACCTCCTACCCCCACTCCGAACAATTATAGCTGCAGGTTAGCAAGTTGTAATGTAAAATCTTTGCAGCTTGGCCAAAATTCCTGCAGGTCAGGGTGCATTCTAATCATACATCATAAACTTTAACACTACATTACAGATTAACACCTCCTACCCCCACTCCGAACAATTATAGCTGCAGGTTAGCAAGTTGTAATGTAAAATCTTTGCAGCTTGGCCAAAATTCCTGCAGGTCAGGGTGCATTCTAATCATACATCATAAACTTTAACACTACATTACAGAATAACAACCCCTACCCCCACTCCGAACAATTATAGCTGCTGGTTAGCAAGTTGTAATGTAAAATCTTTGCAGCTTGGCCAAAATTCCTGCAGGTCAGGGTGCATTCTAATCATACATCATAAACTTTAACACTACATTACAGAATAACAACCCCTACCCCCACTCCGAACAATTATAGCTGCTGGTTAGCAAGTTGTAATGTAAAATCTTTGCAGGTTGGCCAAAATTCCTGCAGGTCAGGATGCATTCTAATCATACATCATAAACTTTAACACTACATTACAGATTAACACCTCCTACCCCCACTCCGAACAATTATAGCTGCAGGTTAGCAAGTTGTAATGTAAAATCTTTGCAGGTTGGCCAAAATTCCTCAAGTTAGGGTGCATTCTAATCATACATCATAAACTTTAACACTATATTGCAGATTAACACCCCCTACCCCCACTCCGAACAATTATAGCTGCAGGTTAGCAAGTTGTAATGTAAAATCGTTGCAGGTTGGCCAAAATTCCTGCAGGTCAGGGTGCATTCTAATCAT
The DNA here is from genome assembly GCA_025024175.1 of Rhyzopertha dominica. Taxonomy (NCBI): domain Eukaryota; kingdom Metazoa; phylum Arthropoda; class Insecta; order Coleoptera; family Bostrichidae; genus Rhyzopertha; species Rhyzopertha dominica. The sequence continues at coordinate 37,075,723 of QCXZ01000003.1, read as the reverse complement.
ACATCATAAACTTTAACACTGCATTGCAGATTAACACCCCCTACCCCCACCCCGAACAATTATAGCTGCAGGTTAGCAAGTTGTAATGTAAAATCTTTGCAGCTTGGCCAAAATTCCTGCAGGTCAGGGTGCATTCTAATCATACATCATAAACTTTAACACTACATTACTGAATAACAACCCCTACCCCCACTCCGAACAATTATAGCTGCAGGTTAGCAAGTTGTAATGTAAAATCTTTGCAGCTTGGCCAAAATTCCTGCAGGTCAGGGTGCATTCTAATCATACATCATAAACTTTAACACTACATTACAGATTAACACCTCCTACCCCCACTCCGAACAATTATAGCTGCAGGTTAGCAAGTTGTAATGTAAAATCGTTGCAGGTTGGCCAAAATTCCTGCAGGTCAGGGTGCATTCTAATCATACATCATAAACTTTAACACTGCATTGCAGATTAACACCCCCTACCCCCACCCCGAACAATTATAGCTGCAGGTTAGCAAGTTGTAATGTAAAATCTTTGCAGCTTGGCCAAAATTCCTGCAGGTCAGGGTGCATTCTAATCATACATCATAAACTTTAACACTACATTACTGAATAACAACCCCTACCCCCACTCCGAACAATTATAGCTGCAGGTTAGCAAGTTGTAATGTAAAATCTTTGCAGCTTGGCCAAAATTCCTGCAGGTCAGGGTGCATTCTAATCATACATCATAAACTTTAACACTACATTACAGAATAACAACCCCTACCCCCACTCCGAACAATTATAGCTGCAGGTTAGCAAGTTGTAATGTAAAATCTTTGCAGCTTGGCCAAAATTCCTGCAGGTCAGGGTGCATTCTAATCATACATCATAAACTTTAACACTACATTACAGATTAACACCTCCTACCCCCACTCCGAACAATTATAGCTGCAGGTTAGCAAGTTGTAATGTAAAATCTTTGCAGCTTGGCCAAAATTCCTGCAGGTCAGGGTGCATTCTAATCATACATCATAAACTTTAACACTACATTACAGAATAACAACCCCTACCCCCACTCCGAACAATTATAGCTGCTGGTTAGCAAGTTGTAATGTAAAATCTTTGCAGGTTGGCCAAAATTCCTGCAGGTCAGGATGCATTCTAATCATACATCATAAACTTTAACACTACATTACAGATTAACACCTCCTACCCCCACTCCGAACAATTATAGCTGCAGGTTAGCAAGTTGTAATGTAAAATCTTTGCAGGTTGGCCAAAATTCCTCAAGTTAGGGTGCATTCTAATCATACATCATAAACTTTAACACTATATTGCAGATTAACACCCCCTACCCCCACTCCCAACAATTATAGCTGCAGGTTAGCAAGTTGTAATGTAAAATCGTTGCAGGTTGGCCAAAAWTCCTGCAGGTCAGGGTGCATTCTAATCATACATCATAAACTTTAACACTRCATTGCRKATTAACACCCCCTACCCCCACCCCGAACAATTATAGCTGCAGGTTAGCAAGTTGTAATGTAAAATCTTTGCAGCTTGGCCAAAATTCCTGCAGGTCAGGGTGCATTCTAATCATACATCATAAACTTTAACACTACATTACTGAATAACAACCCCTACCCCCACTCCGAACAATTATAGCTGCAGGTTAGCAAGTTGTAATGTAAAATCTTTGCAGCTTGGCCAAAATTCCTGCAGGTCAGGGTGCATTCTAATCATACATCATAAACTTTAACACTACATTACAGATTAACACCTCCTACCCCCACTCCGAACAATTATAGCTGCAGGTTAGCAAGTTGTAATGTAAAATCTTTGCAGCTTGGCCAAAATTCCTGCAGGTCAGGGTGCATTCTAATCATACATCATAAACTTTAACACTACATTACAGAATAACAACCCCTACCCCCACTCCGAACAATTATAGCTGCAGGTTAGCAAGTTGTAATGTAAAATCTTTGCAGCTTGGCCAAAATTCCTGCAGGTCAGGGTGCATTCTAATCATACATCATAAACTTTAACACTACATTACAGATTAACACCTCCTACCCCCACTCCGAACAATTATAGCTGCAGGTTAGCAAGTTGTAATGTAAAATCTTTGCAGCTTGGCCAAAATTCCTGCAGGTCAGGGTGCATTCTAATCATACATCATAAACTTTAACACTACATTACAGATTAACACCTCCTACCCCCACTCCGAACAATTATAGCTGCAGGTTAGCAAGTTGTAATGTAAAATCTTTGCAGGTTGGCCAAAATTCCTCAAGTTAGGGTGCATTCTAATCATACATCATAAACTTTAACACTATATTGCAGATTAACACCCCCTACCCCCACTCCGAACAATTATAGCTGCAGGTTAGCAAGTTGTAATGTAAAATCGTTGCAGGTTGGCCAAAATTCCTGCAGGTCAGGGTGCATTCTAATCATACATCATAAACTTTAACACTGCATTGCAGATTAACACCCCCTACCCCCACCCCGAACAATTATAGCTGCGGGTTAGCAAGTTGTAATGTAAAATCTTTGCAGCTTGGCCAAAATTCCTGCAGGTCAGGGTGCATTCTAATCAYACATCATAAACTTTAACACTACATTACASAATAACAMCCCCTACCCCCCCACTCCGAACAATTATAGCTGCAGGTTAGCAAGTTGTACTGTAAAATCTTTGCAGCTTGGCCAAAATTCCTGCAGGTCAGGGTGCATTCTAATCATACATCATAAACTTTAACACTACATTGCAAATTAACAGTGTTAAAGTTTATAATGTATGATTAGATTCGTGACTTGTGAGAATTTTGTCAACCTGCAGCTAAAATTGTTCGGAGTGGGGGTAGGGGATGTTAATCTGTAATATAGAGTTCAAGTTTATGATGTATGATTAGAATACACCCTGACCTGCAGGAATTTTGGTCAACCTGCAAAGATTTTACATTACAACTTACCAACCTCCAGCTATAATTGTTCGGAGTGGGGTTAGGGGGTGTTAATCTGTAATGTAGTGTTAAAGTTTATGAAGTATGATTAGAATGCACCCTGACCTGCAGGAATTTTGGTCAACCTGCAAAGATTTTACATTACAACTTGCTAACCTGCAGCTATAATTGTTCGGAGTGGGGGTAGGAGGTGTTAATCTGTAATGTAGTGTTAAAGTTTATGATGTATGATTAGAATGCACCCTGACCTGCAAGAATTTTGGTCAACCTACAAAGATTTTACATTACAACTTGCTAACCTGCAGCTAAAATTATTCGGAGTGGGGGTGGGAGTGTTAATCTGTAATGCAGTGTTAAAGTTAATGATGTATGATTAGAATGCACCCTATCCTGCAGGAATTTTGGCCAACCTGCAAAGATTTTACATTGTAACCTGCTAACCTGCAGCTGACCTGCCAGCCTGCAAATTAGAATCGCCCCATATTTTATGCCAATTCTGTAAATCAATTTTTAGATACCTACATACTGCGGCTAATTAAATGTAAAAAATGGAAAACTTACCTACTATACTTGAAACAACTGCAACTGTGTGTTCTTTTCAAACAGTCTAGTAACAGTTTGCTAACTGTGAACGAAAATGGAAGTAAATTATGTTTAAGACTGAAAATACATGTTAATAATAAGAGATAAAACTCTATAATTACAAAATTTATGTCTTACCAACCAATGAATACTTGTAACAAATGCAATAAGTCAATATGATGCCTAATCATCAAAACTGATAAATGCTCATTTCCCTGAGTATTGCTTACTACACATATATGTATAGAAAGTCCCCTAATAAAGATTCCTAAAACCTGTGCAACTGGAATCACCTTTGGTACAGGATACTCCAATCTAAAAAGGAAGTTTTACAAGGATAAATAAGAAATCAAAATAGAAAATGCTTACTGTAACATCGCTTTTAAGAATAATACACAGTTTGCCAGTCGATTTGCAATTAATCCCAAAATATGCACTCTACTATTTGTGGAATAGATGGGAGAAAAGTCCAATGGTGTATTAGAAGTTCTTTCATAATGGCTTAGTTCCACCACTCCTTCAAATAATGTATCACATAGGTGATGAATTGTGGAACAGATTTTTTGTAGTTGTGCATTCCATGAATTCTGATAATTTATACCACCATTCCCACCACTACCAATTTGCTGTAAAAAATGATAAGCTTCCCCTGCTTTTTCTATTGGATCTGTTGTTGGACATTGAGAATCGAGATATTTGAGTAGGTACGATTCCAGCTTATTTTTAAATGGTCCACATGTATTACCATATAGTTGAAAGMATGTCGWTAGGCAGATAACAGCATATTCTGAACCGGMTGCACGAGAACCGATAGTTAAGCAKGCTTCTAAGATCTTTGACAGATGATCAGAAATAACCATTTTCCTAAACTCTGGGATTCCATTGCCAAGTCGTATCAATTTTTCTAAAGCACAGTTTGATGCTGTTTATAATATCATGCTTCAAGTATGTACTGCATCTTCCTTACCTACTAATATTAAATATCGTGGTTTGATAAAATCACTTGAATGGTGATGGCGTGTTGCAATATTTAACCAATCATCTGCATATTCAGTCCATATCTCGCTGTTGCAAAATTCTAATAAATCACTTATAGTTTCAAATACCTTATCATTATCAGGCGTAGAATAGAATGTCAGATGTCGGTTAAGGTATTCGATGATATGAGGAGCACATGCTTCATTTGATACATAATGTTTAAGAAGCGACAGATTCGTATGAAAAACAGTATCTGATGAGACGTTCATACACAAATGTTCTAACTGCTGTTTCGAAATTAAAGTAGTCATTTTTTAAATTACATTAGGTATCCAGTTTACAGGCACTGAAACCACAAGCGCGCAAACGTATGAGGTTATGTTCGATGCTCCTTGAGCATTCCTTGCTATGATTCCTTGAGTAAAACCGTGGTGTGAACAGGGTTGTCATTTGGGAATAATTTTTAGTAACACTACCAACAACGCAAACGTAACAAAACTAAACATGTCCGTAACAAAATTCAAATTTTTAGTGTGAATTAAGTCTTTAGTGAGGAATTAAGTTTATCTATTACACCTTAAAGAAAAAAATTATTATTTGACATATATCATAAAAAAACAACAGTTCAACCGTTTGTTCAACAAAAAATTAGGTATTTAAATCTGTGAAAAGTGAAATGTCAAACGCAAACGTCAAATACAGAGGTTGGCAAGTTATTGGCAACTCTGGTGAGTTTCGACATTGTGAGAAATCGACGCTAAACGAATTTGCCCATCTACACATTTTATTGTGTGACTACAACAACAGATAGCCATTGAATAGCGCCATGACAAGTCCCATAGAGCATAGAGACAGAGAAACAGACAACTAATTTGTATAAGTCCAGTCCGGAAGTCGGTTGGTTATTAGTTACATCTCCATTAGTTTAAACCACAGAAAATCCAAAAGTAACAAAAATAACGTCTATAGTAACAAAGTAAATAACCACAAGTAAATGTAACAATTTTGTTACAAAAGTAACAACTTTTACATCACTGGGTGTGAATATAGGATGCATGGTGTGCCTACGCGCAGGTGGGCGACCACGTGACAACTGCCAGTGACGTCAGCAAGGAGTAAATTAAATTCTTCGTACGCCCTACGGCAGCCGGCAGCTCGCGGTAGCATACGGATAATAAAAGTCTGTATTGACAACAGAATTGCTTTTTAACTAGAAATCTACTTCGACGTTGTGAAATTAGTCGATTTTTATATCTGAATTAATTATATACTATTTATCGTACAAAAGTAGCAATAATGCCAAGCTGTAGTGTTGCTACTTGTATAAGTCACAATAAAATGAAGGGCGTCTCTAATATTAGGTTCTATACTTTTCAAAAAAATAAAGACCTGGCCATGCAATGGGTTCACGCTTGCAGCCGTGAAGATAAGATAAATTTGAAGAACGGTAAACTTGATACTCCTTATTGTAGAAGCGTAGTTCTTTTAAAACATTTACTTTTTATTTCAGCTACTATATGTTCTAAACATTTCGAAAGTAAATGTTTTTTTGTACCTATGAAGTACAAACTTTTAAATGAAACACCACCAAAACGGTTTAGAAACTAGAGATTTTGAAATTGATATTGATTTTCCTGAATTTACATTTCAAGAGTCAGAAGCCGATGCTGTTGAATTCGTATCTGAAGAACAGGAATGTCGTTTGAAAAAACTAGACGAGAGGAAAATGATGGATACAATTTCTAATGAAGGACTGAAGTTTATAGCTGGATATGTAGCATACAGGTTTAAGGATAAATACCAMAATTTAAATTTAGGAATACAGACAAAGTTGTATACGGCCAGTAGGCCTCCAGACTGGATTGAATTTTTATCAAGAGGAGATCTTTACTATCCAAGTGAAAACCTGATAGACATGGCACGTTTAATCGAAGCCGAATTTGTAAAATTTCATGGCCAATTATTTTCTAAAGAAAAGAACATTTTTAATAAATTATTAGATCTAGTCAAAGCGTCCTCTGAGGATATGCGTGCTAAGTTTCCCGATGATGTTGTGTTATGTTTTATCAGAACTAGAACTTACATTACTTAAAAACTTCTTCCTCCTTGTGTTATATGAACAGTGTTGCCAGATATAAAAACAAGATATCCGTAAAACGGGTATGGGTGCGGTACGGATAAATCCACTTAAAAGGATAACGATCTTTACTATCTATGATAAAACAGACAACGATAAAAGTTTCAGAGTCACTGGTAGATGGCAGCAACTTACAAGTGTAAGATTTTTACATTTTTTGCTCTTTTTTATCATCTTATTCAGAATAAAACACATAATAATTATAATGCAATAGAAGGATGTGACATAGGAATATGTAATATAAACTTTCAATATGCTCTGAACAGTTACATGTATAAGGTTAGGTGCTCAATTTTTAAATTAAGTACTGTTTTACAAGTTTTTGAGCTTATCATAGTTTGATTTTTGATAAATTCGTTGTTTAATATTCGATTTGGCGAAATTTAAGGTCGCTTAGAACAAGTGTTGGCAAAAAAACATGTTTTTTTTTAAATTAAACAAAACAAACAGTTTTTTTTTAATTTAATCATGTTTAAATCGTTTTAAACATTGTTTTTTTTTAATTTAGTTAAAAACATGTTTAAAACGTTCTAAACACTGTTTTAAACATAAACTCTCATGCAAATTTACTACACATAGTAATGAAAATAAATACGAGCAGATGGCGCGGATCGTAGCAGTTGTCTAAAAATCCCTATATGATTACGATTATCAGTTGTCATTTGTCTTTTTTGTTTACGCAACAATTTTAGTTATTATGAGTCGGTTTCTCTTTTCTATTTAAACTAGAATCAACACTGTTCTTAAAATCTAGACCAATCATATACCCCAATGGGAAGATTTCACTTATTTTAGTTTTAGCATATGTATTAAGTACGTCAGAAACAAAACCGCGTGGTGCAAACGAAAMATTCAAAATAAAATCCTACGGTTAGTTATGTGCATTTGAAATTTGTCGATCGGAGAGAGGCTAGAAACGTTACCTCGTAGCGAGTCTAGCGGTCTGACGTCAGTAGCGCGCTTTAGCTCATGCACTACCGTCGCCGCCACGGCTTGCATCGCGCTCCCGGGTTACTCAACATGCCTTTGCGAAAGTGGTGTTTTGTTCCAAAATGCAAAAGCACTACTTATTCGACTCCAAACAAAATATTCGTCACGGTATTCAAGGAGAAAAAAAAAGAAGAAACTTTGGTTTGCTGCTGCGCGGCGTTTACTGTCCGATGTTTCCGAAAAAACTATTTTTTATTGCTGCGAGGACCATTTTAACGTAAGTCAAGAGATAAATACTGTAAAGGGCGTAGTTATATCTGGGTCCAGCTTGGGAGGAAGACATGGAAAATTATTTGAAACATGAGTTATTTTAATTCTTGTAAAATAACTTTAAGCGCTTTCGGTTAATATGCCATCGTCAGTATCATATAATAAATTATCGGGAAAAATTATAACATTGTCAAAATTAAAAATCTAAACAAGCAATCTTGACTAAAAACTATATTTAAACCAGCAACGTAAAAATTAGCGTTCAAATAAAAAATTTAGAATGGGACAACTGAAATTGCAAAAATAGTTTAATTTTGTTCCATTCTAAATTTTTATTTGAACGCTAATTTTTACGTTGCTGATGCTGGTTTGAATGAACTTTTTCCATTTTTAGTCAAGATTGCTAGTTTAGATTTTTAATTTTGAAAATGTCATAATTTTTTCCGATAATTTATTATATGGTACTGACGATGTCATATTAGCAGAAAAAACTTTATCTAAATATATGTAATGTGGATTTAACTTAGTGAAGTTATTTTACAAGAATTAATTCAAGATTCAATCCACGTAGAGCACAATGGATCAATTTTCAACGTATAAGTTATTTTAACGAAACGTATAGCTAGTGTAAGAATTCATATTGAACGGATCATTAAACGTATTCGGGATTTCAAGATCCTAAGCCCCCATGCCACTGTTAATTCAGAACTGCTTCAAAAAATTGATAGTTTTATTGTGTTAGCATGTGCTATAATTAATTTACAAAGACCCATATTGAAGAAGTAGGTAGTCAAGTAGATACTTAATGTTGTCATAGTAAATGTAGTTATACATTACATACTTTATATTGTCAGAATAAATGTATAGGTAGGTAGACGTAGTGGTAAGTGTATTTATACTTATGCGTTTGTTTCGGTTACGATTACCGTAGATTATATTTTCTTTGGTTTCTAAAGTTGCTTGTTGTTTGGTGTTGTGAACGAGTACTGATTACGTACTATAAACAATGAAGATGAGTCTATAAAAATATATTGAGTAACAATATGTGCTTAATAAAAGGTATGTTATTTTGCGAATACAATTAATATAATTAAATTTACACATCCCTTCAGCAAATGTAACGGAGTTACATTTCCTGCTACAAAAAAATTGTTGCGATAGGTGTCTCATTTATTCCGGTGTTGCTATTCAGATCGAGTCGAGAGGTAGTGAGTTTCTAAATAAAAATATTTACATGAATCAGGGCCTGAAAGACTTGTTATTATTCAACTAAGACATATAACTATCCAGCAATATGAAAAAAACGTTTAGTTTCCAAAAATTTGTAGCATATTCAATGAGGTGTTCTGTAAACTCTATCGCACTGAACGTGAATCACGCTGTTTCCTTATCTGGCTAGTTTTGTTCCAGAGAATTTCTTATTTTGGGCCATGTAGCATATCCACATCTAATCGCGGCAAATTGTATCAGCTTTCTGATAACCAGGTTCTATTCTGCTGATTATTTACACACGCGTGCCCCAAACAAGAAAATAGAACCGACACTTGCGGCGTTTCGTATGCATATTCCTGGCACCGCGGCGGTGCTTGTGGGGGCGGAGTTTCGAGCGTGCTACGGACGTCAAGCCAATCGGCTTCCGTTACTTTGGCGGGTCACATTTTTAAACTTTAATTAGCGTTTTGGGCATGTCAGGCTATTTTTTTTCCAAAAATTTTTTCGCCACAGCATTCCAATCTTTCTAATTGACCAAACTAGTGCGTTTATTATGTCTGTTAGATATTTTGCATTCTCCCTATTTAAGGTTACTGTGTTGATTTTAGCTAATATCAACTTTAACAAAGAGATTAGAAACCGACATTGTCTGTTTAAAAGTTTAAAGTTCAACAGTTACAATGGCGTAGTAGGAACGATGCAGTATGGAATAACTTTGACAAAATTAAGGTGCAAAATGGTAGAATGCGAGCTCAATGCAAGAAGTGCAAACACTAGTAAAAAAGTAAAAATGCTGTTATTTTTTTTATTCTTTGTTTATTGTTTTTTATATTCCCAAGTTCTGATAACTATTTGTTTTTTTGTACTAAAGATATAATTATCTAGCAAGTGTTGAATGAACGTCTTATTTATTGTTTTGTAGTATTGGACCAGAAATACAAATTTTTCTGTTATGTTAAGATTAAGACTTTAAACAATGTAAACTGGTCCATTTTCCTCTAAGTGGATATAAGAGTAATGTTTACTTCTACAATAAATCTCCATCAAATCCACTATATTTAATGAATAGGCGAAGCGCTTTCAGCTATAATTAGCCATCATTGTGTAAAAAAGAATACAAAAGAATTTATAAACCTGACATTGTCAAAATCGAAACAAGTAATCTTGACTTCAAACAAAAAAAGTAGCCTGCATGCCAAAAGCACAAACATGAAATCAATGATCAAATAAAGAATTTAGAAAAGGACAACTAAAATTACAAAAATCATTCAAAATTGTAAAATTACCATTTTGTTCGCAATAAAGACAAAATTCCAGTTTTGAATCATTCGGGACTTCATAGTTTTTCTTGTAACGATTGTAATTCTGTTTATAATTGGTCAAAGCGGAAGATCTTTTTCAATTAGAGGCAATGAACACTTGAAACAATATGAAAAATATAAAAATACTGATATAGTTAATACAAATTCTTCATTAGCAAATCATTTATTGTCATTTAAACACACCACCTCTTTAAATAATTTAAATTCTTTACATGTTTGTAATAAATCCTCAAAATTAAATTTTCTAGAAATTCTTGAAATATACAAAATTATAGATAACGGTAATTTTACAATTTTGAATGATTTTTGTAATTTTAGCTGTCCTATTCTAAATTCTTTATTTGATCATTGATTTCATGTTTGTGCTTTTGGCATGCAGGCTATTTTTTTGTTTCAAGTCAAGATTGCTTATTTCGATTTTGACAATGTCAGGTTTATAAATTCTTTTGTATTCTATTTTACACAATGAGGCACTGATGATGGCTAATTATAGCTGAAAGCGCTTTGCCTATTCATTAAATATAAAAAAATGTTAAGTTAAATTAAAACTGTTGTATTAATAAAAAGTTTGAAAAAACATTTACGTATTTTCTAACTGGGTCTGGTTTTGTATTCAATTCATTTTTAATGCAAATGTGGGGTGACATTATGTAGATATGTAATTGCTAATAATCTTGTCTATCTATTTGTGGAGGATAAACGAGCTTAATAGTAATAATTAATGAATCACACACAATAGTCATCAAAAAACACTGTTTAAAACATTAACAAAAAAAAACACTGTTTAAAACTAATGTTTTAAACATTTGTTTAAAAAAATTTTTAACAGAAGCGTTGTTTTAAACAAGTTTAAAACATTCTGTTTTAAACAGTTTGTTTTAATCATGCCAACCCTGCTTAGAACAGACAAGCAAATAAATGTGCGGTGGTACACAGCTTCTTAATTGTTATATTACGACAAGCATTGATATTATACAGTAATTTTATACTTATGACTATAAACTGAATGGTTGGTATTTGTAGTTTTATAACTTGAAATGAAAATAAAATCTAACATTTAACCAGTAAAAATGAAATTAGTATGTTCTGTAGTACGGTGGCTTCCCGCTCCCATCGATTTAATTTCTGAAACAGATGCGCCATTTTTAGTGGGGTGGTAGAAGAAATAAGCGCGGAATGAGCGCGGACATGAAATTGCACTCTTCTAAATGCTCACAAAGGTGATGTACTCCCACCTTTGAGCACCCATTCCACTTTAACGTGTCGACTTGATCCTTTAATCACGGATTGAAAATGGACAGCTGGCGAGCTGCTGTTCTCTCCCTCTACTTCAGTGATTGAGAATTGTTTTGACGACAACTTTACATTTGACAGCTCTAAATGTGCCAGTTGCTGTCAAACAGCCCCTTTTGTAAATTCGTATTTTTACTTATTAGTCTTTTAGGTATAAGATAAACTAATTCAAATGTTCACTTTAAGTTGTGTTTAAGAGTACCTTTTAATGAATTTTTTGCATAGGTAGTAACAATGGGATCAGTACATCACGATGTCTTCAGTAAAATTAAAGTTAAAAAGGTTTTGAACCGGCAGGAAGGTGACGGTCGTGAGGTTCAGGTAATGTGGACATGAAATTATTAAACCCGGAATTTAAAAACAAGTCATTTAGGTTGATGTGCGAGAAGATGAAGAACAGTCAATCAAGCTGCAAGAAATAATTGACTTGCTTGTCGCAGCGGGATACTTTAGAGCCCGAATTAAAGGATTATCTTCATTTGATAAAGTTGTAGGTGGAATGACTTGGTGTATAGAATCTTGCAATGTTGATGTAGATGTTGATCTACTCTTTCAAGAGAACTCAACTATAGGTCAAAAAATGTAGGTGCTATTTAAGACATTATGTAGATCTGCCAATTACTTTGTGTGGTTTTCAGAGCATTGACAGAAAAAATCGTGGCAGTTTTGCCAAAATTAGATTGCCCACATAGGATTGAGCCCCACCAAATACAAGGCTTGGATTTTATACATATATACCCTGTTATACAAGTAAGTATTTAAAAGGAAAGGATTGGGTATATTGTGCTATTAAATCTTCAATTAATAATAGTCGCATCACATGATCGTAGTTGTCCATAAAGTTTGTTGTATTGATAACAGGCTGTCACAAAGTTGGAAGGACGAAATTCAGGATTATTTTTGACTTTAAAATATAAATTTTCTTGGTCATTATTAAGAATACTTCACTTGCACATTGAGAGCTAATTTCTAGCAATTCATGTTGATTATCATACTTTACATCATATGCAAGTAATTTTAGGTTGTAGAAAAGACAATTTTTCAAAAAACGGGTGTTTGCACTTAATCATATTTTACGATGTGTAGTATTCTTCATCTATTGTGTAGTGTCACATGTTCTTTTCCTACACATAGAAATTCAGTCAAACGTTTTGTTCTTCGCCTCAAACCACCTTTTCATGCATTGGAGAGCAGCATGCTACACTACACAACATATGAAGAACACCATGCATAGTAAAAAATGTCCAAATGTGAATTGTAAMCGCCCATTTTTGGAAAAGGTGTCTTGATACAACCTAAAATTACTTGGTTATGACGTAAAATATGATAATTTATAGGAATTTCTGAAAATTAACTCAATTTTCACAACAATTGGGTATTTGCCATGTATTTATATTTTATTAAATTGCATATTAATAGGTAGCGTCTAATCCACAAAACAGCTGTGACAGCTTATAAAATGGAAAAAATGGATTGTAAGGTGTATTTTTAATGTTAAAAATGTAAATATTTAAAGGGACCGCCACAACGCGAACATATTGGCCGTGACGTTAGGTGTCTTGTAAATGGCCGCTTGTTTACTTCTGGGAACAGCGCGTCACGTGTCGGCCTCAGCCCGTCAATTTATCAGTTCTTTGTTTGTGTTCATTTTGTGACAAGCGAATTAAAATACGCTAAGACAAAGTGAAGTACTTATGAGTTATGACTTCTAAAGGCATGTTCATCGTTATGGAATTTGTGAACAGCGACGAGCGGTTCAACACGGCGGAGATAAGGAACGTAAAAGCAACAGCATAAGTGAACTTTTTGCAAATTAACGTAGCATTGAAAATTTGATCACAATGGGTTGTTGGAAACATGCTATTTATAAACATAAAAATTGTGCCGCCTATTTACTGAGCTGTATGCTTCTGTCAATGGGGGTAACGTCTTGGAGGTAGTAAATAGTTTAAATAATAGTATTCAGGCCCTACAGGCCTGGTGCACGAAGCAGTCTTTGATGTTGAATGCCGCCAAGACATCCTTGTTGATAGTGGGCCCCCGTTCGGTTTGTGATATTGTCTGTGATTTTATCAAATTAAGTATTAATAATTGTGATATTCCTTTAAGTACACATTCTAAGGACTTAGGCATATTCATAGATGAAAGTCTTAGCTTTACCAATCATGTCACGTTAGTATGTCAGAAATGTTACCTTGCTTTGCATAGACTTCACAGTACTAGAGATTTACTTCCAACAGGAATCAAAGTTAGACTTTGTGAATCATTAATTTTTCCCATCATAGACTATGGCTTGGCTGTGTACTTCTCCAGTTTAAGTGTTGTAGATGTGTACAGACTCCAAAAGATACAAAATGCCTATTGCTTCAAACTGCATAGGAGTGAGCATGCATCATCCTACCTGAGCAAAATTCCGTGGCTCAACATAAAAAACAGATTCAAGTACAAGTTTCTGTGTGAAGTTCACAAAATATTATTCAATAAAATGCCGTTGCCACTGTTTTCAAAAATTGAACTTATGTCAGAAATTCACTCTTTTAATACAAGAAATCAAAATGCCAGTTACTCCAAAACATACAATTGAGAAATTTAAGACCTCCTTCACGTAAGAACGTTAAGAACATGTCATTGAGCATCTTTAGAGTCCGTCTTAAACAACATCTGTTACTGGAACTACACTCCATCTGAATAGAAAAGAATACAGGAGCGTCATCATTTGTATGTGCGATTTGCACATCATAACCAGTGTCGTCGTCGCGTCGTTAATAGGTTACAGTACAATACGCAGCACACAGCAAAATAGAAGGTTATATTATGCAGACAAAACACTAATAATAAAGAAACCGTGCTGTATAAACAGTAAATGCGAAACACAATAATAAAAACACACACTCTGATCGTCTACTCGGAACGAAACTCGAACGTTGAATTAGACGAATGCGAGCACGCCACTGAATTGTATCGTTACCTGGCAACGGTTGGTGTAGCGTGCTAAAAATGGTTTGTGCGCATGACGTCATTGATGATGCCCTGTATTCTTCTCTATTCAGATAAAGTGTAGCAAATTAATATATCACTGTTTGTTCTTTTTTTTGGTTTTGTATATTTTATGTATGAGAAAACAAATGCAAAACAGCATTGCTGAATTTGTTGTCCTTTTTTTGCTACACACAGAAATAAATATTATTATTATTATTATTTGTAACTGCCGCCAAGCTACAATATGCATGGCGATAGTACTGAAAGTTGCAGATCAATGTCACACCACCTTAAAGTAGATTATCCTACAAAACACTACAGAATATGTTGAAAATACACACTCCCAGGCGTTTTCTCATATTAAAATATATCAAATAATTGAAAAATTTATGATAGATGACAAGTATACGTCACTTTCCTGAGACACGGCAAATTGATGTAATCGATAATTTCAATAAGCGCCCTGGATGCAGGAATCATTTATAGAAACCCTGTATTATGATTCTTTTTTATTAGACACCTGTAAAAAAATATTTAAAAATTTATTCTTTACTATTTATTACAAATTAACAATATTTACAAAAAACATTGTATTATTAATTGATTAAAAATGTGCAATAAATTTTATTTGGGAGATAGTTAATTTAAACATGAAACAGTATTTCAATTTGAAGTTTGAGACCTAGAGAGGTAATGATTTTCTGGATGATAAATATTTTTTATTTTTTATGTACACATATGCTTAAGGAGTAATAACTGACACTTGTACGCAAAACAATGTACTATGCAAGGATATAATAGTTAGCCTTATATGTTAGATATTTGTTAAAACTGAAAGGACACATTACAGGATATAGTGAGGACTACCCAATTGTGTATTAACATCAATTCAAAAATAGTAATAGTTTTTTTGTGTTTTGAAGTCAGGAATTTCAGCTGAATAATGTGCTGTTCAATTATCAACAGGTCACTTATGTAATATTTTTTACAGAACATCAACGGTTTTTAGTAATTTTATACATTAATTTTTATGCCATTGATATTCAGTAACCACTAATCTTACCAATTTTCAGTATTCTTACTTAAAACCTTAGTCAATATTTGCTGTTTTCAGTGGCTAGTGAAACGTTCCATGGAATTTCGACAAGAAATGTCATCATTTGTTCGAGCCTATGCTGTAAATCAGTTTTGTAAAGATTTTCCTCAAGATGTCAACAAAAACGCCCAAGAGCAAGTTTTAAATAATGTGAAAAAAGTGTGTGAAGTTTACAGGCCACAAAGATTTTATAGAAGGAAAAATGCACCACCCTCTGATTTAAACTCTAGAGTCCAGGTCACCCTGCTGGAGTATGGACTGAAAGGTGAACTGCAGAGAAGTAAATCTGTAGATGATGACACTAGTAATTCTAGTGTTGTGGAGGAAGACAGAATGGATGAGGTAGTTTATTTATGGCTGCACTTTTTTAACTTGTTTTATTAAGATTCGTTGAACATAAAAAAACATTACTTACTATTATGTGTAAGTAATAATGGCATAGTTTTTCTGTTTTGCCTATTGGTGGTAGTTGTAGTTACTTATTTTATTGTGATATTGAGCTATATTGTTTGCTTTTTGTGTTTGTAGCATGTAATTGCGCAGCTTTTAAGCACAATGACGTATGCAAATGAGGTGAGTAAAAGCAGCATTTGTTTTTTAATTTATATAATTCACTACAGTGGTTAATACTCTGTATTAATTAATATTATTTTAGGATGTAGAAACTATCAAGTTAAACACAGACGATCAAAAGCTGTTACAAAAGCATTACGAGTCACTTTTTAGTGAATTGGAGGTAATATATTTTTTACTAGGTTAAATATTCATTAATTAAATGTACCTGCAGGATGGAGGGATTAAATCCAAGGAAGAAAAGCAAATTACGCTCCTTACACGTCAGAGAGAATATTTAGAAAATAAGTATCCAGTGTTGCTGGAAGAGAAACAAAATCTTATTAATTTATTAGAAGAATCGTCAGCCTCGTTAAAAGAAATGAGCAACCAAGTCACACTTGCTGTAAAGACTCTAACTGATCTGGAGAGCACTGGTTCAAAAAGTCCAGAGTATGTATACTACTGTTTCCGCTTTGGCAGTGGCATACGGCAGTATGTTTGAGATAATGAATTATTGTATACTTAAAATATATTTACCATACGTTAAATTAATGAAGAATTATCAAAGCGAAAAAGCTAGTTTGTCAACTTATCACATGTGTCCATCAATTTTATTGCGCCTATGCATTCCATGCTTCATAACCTTAAAAACGTTTTTGAAAAATTTAGTATTAAAAACACGTACATATGAAATGCTTGCTACTCCTCAATTTTTTKTATTGGTGTCAAGGAATAACTACAAGTCACACAACTAACCATATTTTTATGTGTTGTACCGTTTGAATACTGATGTCTAAGCTGATGACAATAGCAGCGTGATAGCAGCTATGAACAATCAAAATAATGGAGCCTCAACAGGACCATTTCGGTTCCTGCTTATATGTGCATAAAGATGCAGAACGCTCCTTCCTTAAAGCTTTGTATTCAAAGGGATAACCCAGTTTTGTTTGACAGACAATGTCAGTGTTGAAATCACCGTTACAGGATAAGGTTTGCCTTCTTGCCATTAACAGTTTCAATCTGTAGAAAATTAATCTCAAGCCGTTTATACTTTTTAGTTCAGAGGATAAAATTCAACTAAGTGAACTACACATTATACTGCCGTTTTCCATTATTATATTTTTGGTCTAAAGAAGATACCCTATTGAATAGACATCAGCATCTGCTGTGTTGAATTAAACTATTCGGATCCTATGATAAGTTACGTCCTTGTTGGGACTCTTAAGGCATACTGTGGTATAAGAAGCTAATTAAAAATTAAAATAATACACAGCATATTCTTTAAGTAAGAATTTAGATGGCAGTGCCATCTGTCAGCATTACACTGACATGATGACAAAGCCACCTAGTTGCCATTATGGGATCTACTTTCTAAAGGAAGTGACCTGTAGCCTAAACTTCACTGATGAGCTATAATGATAGTGAAATACATCTATCTGCAGTTGGTTGCGGTGCAGACAGCACAGCATAGACATGTATTTTAAACAATATTCTTTAGTTAGTATCGTTTTCCGGTGTAATAAAGTACTCTGGAGGCACAGATTTTCAAAATAACTATCAAGTTCCTCCAGCAGTTTCTGAATATGTTTATACACTATATTATTGTGACGTAGATGTCGGCCATTTTGCTGCGGTACGTCAAGATCCTGGATCAAAACCAGGTTGTCATAATGTGCGTAAGAGAGTTCAGTGTTTGGTGCATTTTTTTAGTGTTTAAATAGTATTTTAATAAAGTGTTACTGTGTATGTCTGAGTAGCCTACACTCCTTTACTTTACTTAGCATTAGA
This sequence comes from Rhyzopertha dominica, assembly GCA_025024175.1. NCBI lineage: Eukaryota > Metazoa > Arthropoda > Insecta > Coleoptera > Bostrichidae > Rhyzopertha > Rhyzopertha dominica. The sequence continues at coordinate 37,057,643 of QCXZ01000003.1, read as the reverse complement.
AGATGAAATTACATTTAGTCACAATGTTTCAAGCTTAACATACACTAAGTATGTGTGTAGAGCATTACTATTTACAGGTTTTACCAGAAAATGGTAATGGGTTGGGTTCCTGGATGTTCTTGTTAAATGAGAGAGATACATGTAATTTTTACAGCACTTCTTTTAGGTTGTTTTTCAACAACAGATTGCAACTAAATGTAATTTTGGTTTGTAATACTTACTAAATAACACAAAGGAACATACTATTAAAAAATACACCGTAACACTCAATGTTGAGAGCAAAATTATAGTTTAAAACAATATTTTGAAGTGTCACTGTGTATGTTTGAGTTGTTTACATGCTTTTGTATTGTTCATGAAGTATTACAAACTGAATTACATTAAGTTGCAATGTATTGTTGAAAAACAATCTAAAATAAGTTTATATGTTTCTCTCTCATTATAACAACATTCAGGGACCTAGCACGTTATCATTTTTTGGTACAACATGTAAATTGTAATGCTGTACATATGCACATATTGTAGATTAAGCTTTTCAACAATATGTTGTAACTAAATGTAATTTCGGTTTGTAATACTTGTGAAGTAAAACGAATGAGTGTAAGCTACTCAAACATACTACACACTCACACTTCTAAATGTTCTTTTAAAGCTACAAAATTGCGCCCAACACTGCTACGTTACACATGTTTCGGCAACTCAGTTTGTTTTGGTCCAGGACTTTGAAGTACCGCCATGGGCGTAGCTAGGGGAGTCTAAGCTAAGCCCCCCCCCCCCCCAAAGTTCTCGAAAGCCCCCCTAAAAATATTTCTCAAGGTTTAAATATAATAAATTATTTATATGTTTTGCCTTTTAATTTTTATGAAATATATTAAACTTGCCATCTTCAAAGCTGCCTCCACTGAGAATATTTAATGTTTTATTACCTATACTAAATAATTATTATTATTTCTACTCGAGGGACTTCAGCCCCCCCTAAAATATTATGTCAGCTATGCCTATGCGTACCACAGAAAAATGGCAATACCTACATCAACATTAAAATATCATATCGAGTCATACTCACCATGAAATACCCTGTTTACATATGGACCAGCAAAATTTTTTAAAAGATTACTTAAAAGTGTGTTAAGAACATTTGTAGGTATGTTTGGACTACCATGTGCGATTTTGTATTCAAAGCACTGTGATAAAATAACATATGAACATATAGATATTAAATTAGAGCCTACACTATATCAGTTTGATTTTAGGACCATAAAGGAGGTAGAGGATTTGGTTGTCGTAAACGATGGTCTCCGATCACAAGAACTGCTGTTTAGAGATCATTGTAAACAGGAATTGGTTAGGCTTCAGAATCGTATAGAGTTAGTTGACACAATCTGTTTCTGAAAACTCCTATTTATTACAGTATTTCTAGGGAAGTAAAATCTGCTAAACCTGTGCATATCAATACAGAACAGATAAATAAGGATATGGAAACAAACCAGGAGAGGATAAAAGTTCTGAGGTTGCAGTTGGCTAAAAAGAATAGGAGTATAGCTGCATTGCAGCGTCAACTTGATGACATTCCAAGCCGGGCAGAACTCGCCCAATACCAGTGCAGATTTTTGGAGTTATATAATCAAGGTAGGATGAAATGGTTGCTTTTCTGGGTTATGTAAGAAATGGGAAGTTAAGATATGATTGATTGGACGAATTAGCTCAGCTTTGAAAGCACGTAAGATTTTTGGTAACTTCTGTTGTATTTTCTGTCTAAATTAAAATTCATTTCTTTAAGGCCAGTTGCACAAACGTGGATCAAAGTTAATCCAAGTTTAATCTGCGGTCATTGCTATAGCAACACCAATCAGAACACTGAATTCATGACATTACTAGGCAACAACGGCGGATTAAACCCAGATTAACTTTGATCCGCGTTTATGCAACCAGCCCATAGTGTTGCACCAATCACACTTTGCATGAAGAAAAGCCAGACTTTTCTGATGGAATAAATTTGGTACTTGTTTGTTTAAAAAGTTGGTATGGAAAAAGACAAATAATCATTTGATGGTGCAGTGGTTGGAAACTGTGGTGAGGAAGAATTTATATAAACAACTCGTACAGTTTTTCTTTGAAGAGAAGTGTGCCATGGAAAGCATAATCATGTTGACAGACTTACCATTGAACGATGACAGCAGTGCAGGTTTTTTATTCTTTATTTTTGCATCACAGCATGCATCAGTTTAAACGATCCTTCCGCATAGCAGCCTTGTTATTAGGCAAATACTTGGCACGCTTATGCACTGAACTGTCAGTTCATACAGTATCTATAGTTTAGTCTGTCACTTTTATAGAATACTTCCGTCATTGTCATTATTTAGCATAGTATCTTTTTTCACACAAGGTGCCTAAGCAAATAGACAAATATTTCAAAACTTTGTAAAATTGTAAGTACAGCATACAATAATAAGCATACACCTGAAAAAAGTGACCTGCTTGCATTTGTGTTTAGATATTACAATTTAGACAGTAATATTGCATTCTTCTTGCAAAATTTCCATACTCCATAAAATTTTATGGCTGATTCCATTATTACAGGATCACATAATGGGTGATTTATTCATGTTTAAATATTGCTAATTGTAACATTTACTTGCCTGGATCATATGCCTCCATTGTAAAGCATCCATGTGTGACCTCAAAGAATATGTCTGTTCCAATTATTTAGGTAAACTGTAAGAGGTACTTAATGGGGGTGGGGGTGGAGGGTTAATAACACTTTGAATATAAATAACCATAGGTAATAGATAATCCAATAGTGTTAAAAATTCGAGTCTTGAGGAATTAGTCATAGGAGAATGGAGAGTACCATCCTTCTCTGTGGGGGTAGTAATGATAATAGCTGTTCACTGTTTGTTGGAGTGTAATATGTAAGTATCAAGTGCAAATTTCTGTTTAGCAATGGCAGAGTCACTCAGAAGCCTTTGAACAACACTATGCAAGTGTTAGTGTCCTAAGTGATTGCTTGTTCACATTGATAGAAAAACAATGTCAGCTGATGCAAAACACATTAGGTCAGTTTGGAAAACAGATTAATGAAGAACACATCACGCTAATTATGAGAATTGCTGTACTGACCAAGTATGTTATTCTAAAAAGTAATATAAGTTTGCCAAATTGGCGGAAAAGAAATTAAGCTGTAGTAGGTTACTATTGCTTGAAAAGGATCTGTGGTTTACAAGATACATTAGTGTCACGAAAAAACCCTGTGCCTTTCATAGGAATGGATTGGTCAGAGATGGTTTCGAGATTGTGTACAAAATGACAATACCAGTAAGTTTTAAATTGGATTTATATTATAACACAAGATATTTCTGAAATCAATTTTGCGGGAGTTTACTAAAAGAGATAGGTTTTCCTTATGAATTAAATGGGTGCCTATACATAACAGAGCTTAAACATTTGGTTAAATGGAGGTTAGAGTACATTATAAAAATTAATATTTTTTGAAACTTAAGCAGGGACATAATTTACCTCGAGAAAACTTGGCTTACTACTTATGAAATTAAAGAGAAGGGAACTGACTGATTGTTAAAATTTACTCCAAAACCCCACCAAGATGTACATGTGGATGGAAAAAAGGTCTGGGTACTAAACACTGTACTACTTTATGCAATAAATATTGTTGACATGTTGTTTTCCGGGCTGGTTCCCACATTGGTTATTTGACCTTGACCTTTCGACACTCATGTCGGTGTCTTCCTCAGAAGTAGCTCTGAAACTTTCAGTATATTGTTGACTACAATGTGCCAGCTAATGCATGACAGAAGTGTTATTTGAAAAATGGCTTGAGGAGTAGTTGTGCCCAAATCTACAGAATTTATAATGTAAATTCAAGGCAAACTGAAAACCCCTAATATGTTGACAAAAAAGTTGATATTAATTTTCTTAAAGTACCAGATACATGCTGCATAAAGAAAATCTTTGGAAGTCAAAGATTTTCAATAACAATACTCAGTCGATAGTTTGGCAACAGAAAAAGGGTTTTGTAGTTCTGAATTTACCTACTTACTTTTGCAAACTAAATAGCTGTATGAAGTGGTTTAAAATGCGAAATTAGTCTGCCAATGTAGTTGATCTTATAAGAGAGTAGTTTGGTTTTATCACTAAACAAATATTGATGACCTGTGCTGAACATATTAAAAAAATACAGAAATAATATGATGTGAACTCTCTTAGAAAGAATTATTATTCATTCTGGTGACAACAGTGGTATGGAATCTGAATTTAGTGTTGAATATTAGCAAACAAGGCTTTTGTTTAGACTGTAGGTATAGCAGTAGGTAACAGGATGAGTGCATTATTTATGAATGTATAAATAGTGTTGGTTGATTTATTTCATTTTATTTATTGTATAGCTTTAATTATTTTATTTGTCTTGAGTGTTTAATGTTTGGACTATTCAGAGGCTTTTTTGCCATGCTCTTTTTTTCTAGTCTTAAGTGGATACAGCATTCTTTAAAATTAAGAAAGCCTTGAGTACTGAATAAAATGTGTTCTTTACATATTATTGTTTCATTGTTTTTATTTTTCTAACACAGCTTTTCTGACAGTACAGTCATGATTGATTATTTATATTTAGTCTAGTCATTTCATTGATAGAGTTAAATGACAGTTGAATGTAATAAAATTTTATGGTGTGGAGATATTCTGCGGGAAGAAAAGTACATATATTTATTATTGACCAAGCCAATTGAGGGAAATATAACAATCTATTTTTACCTTTGTGCTAATTGATGTATAAAGGTTAAAACGACAAAAAAAAATACAATTTTTACATGAAGGTAATGGATAACTATTTTGTTTGGTATTATTACTCAATAATACTTATACATTATTAAGTAGTAATGGCTATTTTTTTTAAATATATATAAACACATGTTTTACTATTTCTGTAGCTGTTTCTGTCTGCTTGTTCAAAAATTCGTTTTTCAATTTTTTTCAAATAAATACTTTTTCGATGACCAAAGCTTCTGTAGTACAACTTAATGTTCAACTTTGTGGTCGTCTACATGAAATTTCTTAACTAAGAGTATTTAGTTAATAAATTGTTTGTTTTTTTTGTAGTTGCCACCAAACACAAAGAAACTAAGCAGTACTACACTTTATTCAATTCTCTGGAAGACACTCGACTGTATTTGCAAAAAGAACTGACATTGCTCAATTCAATATCTGAAAATTATCCTGAAGCTTTGATGTCCCATAGCAGTAAAGAGGAGTTTCTAAAACAACTTGAAAATATCCTGGAGGGGGTGAAATTGTCAAAACGCAAGGTGGATGCAAGGTTAGCTAGTGAAAAACAGAGACGAGACGAATTAAGTCAGACCTTACAAAGCTTCATAGAGCAGCAAAGGAAGTATGTTGCTGCTGTTCGGCAGCTTGGAATTGAGTGTAGGAGGCATGAAAGCTTATTGACACAATAGAAGGTGTAAAATGTGATATTCTGATTAATGCAGTGGAATTTCTACTGAAGGTTATTGTTTTATTCTATTATACTTTGTTGTTATTTATTTAAGCACAAATATTTGTATATATATGTATCAAAGAGCTTGAATGAGAATATACAGTTTCCCAATTTTGGTTAATGGTTGTTGTTTCATTTATCATGGAAATATCATTGATGTTGCTTAAAAAAACACAATATGTTTTATGATTAGTAGTTTGGGGTTGATCTATATAACAAACATTTTTAAATCAACACCTTTGTTGGGATATACAAAAAAGTTAAAGCAATTTATTATTGCATGCTATATGGAGTAGTTAATAAAACACCATGAGTGATGCATTACGATAAATTTATTTCAATTAAACTTGAACTATGATACATGTTACAGTTAATTGGAGTAAGGGCATCGTTTTGATTTTGTTAAGACAGTGATTGTATTTTGGTACATCAACATGGAAGAATATCCTTTGAACTGTGTTTTTATTAGTTGCAAATGACGTATGTCCAAAATGTGAATGCGTAACAAAAACTACAAATTTTCCAAACTTAATCACGAGTAATAATTTTCCTTGTATAAAATTGTATATAATTCAACTATAAATCTTAATTTTGATGTAATAATAAATTGCAACCAGTAAAAACTGGAATAAATTCTCTAGAAACATTTAAACTGCTATGGAGTAGTCCGATGGCTGTCCAGAGCCACTCGGCCTAGACCAGAGGGACGACCTTAAACCTAATTTTAATTTCTTGAGCGTATCGATGTCACATTCAGCCTCACTTAGTTCTGGTCTATCAGGGGTGCTCTGCTCTGTTTGCTGCACTTGGCCTCTTTCAGTGAAAACCGTCTCAGCTACTGACAGGTGTGGTAGCATCTGTCGGCTAGAACCTCGGTTTTGAGCTAACCACCTGTTAATATAATTAATTAGCAAAAGTAACCCAAGTATTTAATTTTAGCCACATTGGTAGTTTATTATTACCTTGATCTTCCCCTTCTTGGTAGAGACTTCTGTTCCGACATTGGAGATATGTCCGACGACGTGCTCGAATGAGCTCCGTGATAAATGAAGTCTGAAAATAAATAATATGTTCAAATATTCTTGAATTGTTTGTTGATATTGAACACATTTCGGAAAGGGTCTAGCAGTATAAGTATGGGAAATATGCCCAACAGCAATATGAACTGAAACCATTAAAATGCAATGTTAGTAGCCTTAAGATAATATATTTTTTTCGGAAAGATCGCTGTCTCTTGAAAACACTGACAAAAAATTATATATTTATAATTTATTACAGGTGTAATCGAAACGTCAGACATAATTTTTTGTCAGTGTTTTCAAGAGACAGCGATCATTCCGAAAAAAATATATTATCTTATTTATGGACGCTGAAAGCATTCACCCACGTTAGTAGCCTTACTTCATAAATGGTAGCAGTTCTGGTCTTCTTACCCCTTCTGTCGACTTAAGTTGTTTAATATATTTGATGCAATAGATTTAAATGGGTGTGTATCCAATAAGTTAATTTTTAGACCTATTCAATCCCTTTGACACTTGCAGATTTTGCATTTCGTAGCTAAGGTCTGTAGCATTTGTAGCAATTTTTTTCAATGGCTTTGTCATAAAAGCACCGCTACCGCTATGCAAAAAATACTTTTTTTTGTATTTAGTGTTATTTATTTATATAGAGCTTGAAAAAATTAATATGGCAGAGTACAGTTACTCAGCTTTCAATTGCCACATGTTTTAGTGTAATAAAACAATTAGAAAAGGAGAAAAGCAATATAATAGTTTATCATGCCTGTCTATGCTATGCTGTGTGCACTGCAATCAACTGCAGATAGATCTACTTCGCTATCATTATGGCTCATCAGTGCAGTTTAGGTGTAATGCAGACAGCATGGCATAGAACTGGTTTTGCCTATATACCAAAGGCTTGGTATGATGTAAGTGGAAATTTAGATTGCACTGCCATCTGTCAGCATTACACTGACATAATGACAAAGCTACCCGGCTGCCATTATGGGAACTACTTCCTAAAGGAAGTGACCTGCATTAGACCTAAACTGCACTGATGATAGCGAAATAGATCTGTCTGCAGGTGGTTGCAGTGCAGACAACATAGCAAGGACATGCATTTTAATGTATGTTGGTTCTTGCTCGCTTGCAAAAAGTGCCGTTGGGGCCTGCTGTTAAGTTGATGTATGCAGATGCATGCCAACTTGTCAGGCTACAGGTCACTTCCTGTAGGAAGTAGTTCCCATAATGTCAGCTGAGTGGCTATGTCATTGTGTCAGTATAGTGCTGACAGATGGCATTACCATCTAAATTTCCACTTATAATAGTTTGGAGTTGTCAGCAATAAATCTTCTCTTTTTTTTGGGAGGGGGGTKTGTGTAGAAGACCAGAACTTCCAACATTTTGGAAGTACGGCTACTGACATTGTATTTTAATGGTTTCAGTTCAAATCGCTCTTCTGGGGCATATTTCCCATACTTATATTGCTAGACCCTTTAAATGCACAATGGTAGAAGGCAAGTAGGTGGGTAATAGTTTCCATTAACATGCTCATAATTTTTATGTATGATTATATATTGTGTAAACATACATGCAAAAAATGTGCAAAAGTATTAGACAACATATAAGAATAGTTCTGATTTCATAAAATTATAATTACTTTTGTACTTTTTGCCCTTACTGTGCTTGTACTTCATATCTAGCTGATTGGAAGACTCCGTTCTACTTGATGTCAATTGTTCAGGGTCGGACTCACTTTCGTCGCTTTCTACGTCGGTTTTTCTATTTGCTCTGCGGCGGCCGTGACCCTTTGTACTTTGAAATTTTTGCTGTATAAACAAAAAGAAGATTATTATTTCCTGTATCAAAATATATTTATTCATAAATTAAAAAGGCTAAAAAACTTATTTTATGGAACATTTTATTAAAAGTACTGAACATTTATTCATTGTCCATAACTGAAAGCAACTTGTTCGTACTCATTTTTGTAATTTTAGTGAAGCTGTACATGTTATTTTAATTTCTGGATAAGGCTTGCTATTATAATTTCAAGATATTGTACTGAAGCAGTAGTTTTGTTTCCTTGTTGGTTGCCGCTTTTGAGGCGTTCTTTTCAACAAAAAAGATTTGATAGTTTTTTCTACTCTAGATTTTGCTTTTTTTGAGTTTCTTTGGGATCATTTGCTCTGTACGTATAATTATGTGCTATGGGTGACCATTCTTGACCGATTTCGATGGCTTTTAATTGGTTCGTATCAGAATAGAACCTTGTTAATTTTCACAATTATTGATCCAATAATTTCATTTTTTTTTAGTTTTTTGAATAAACGCTCTTTTAGCTGTTTTCTTTGCGTTAATTTTTTGCAAGTAATAATTCTCAATACCTCTTCCACAAATGTTCAATAATCCTGTGAATTCGCGACAAACTTTCCGGGTAAAAGTTCCCTTATGGGAGCACTTCCTTAAACTCCTGATAAGCACATGAGGACCGTTCTCAAACTGAGATACCATAAGGACCTTGATAACGGATGCCATTTGATTTTTAGTGATTTTAAAATAGGGAAATTATTTATGTCGTACGCAGGGTAGGAGTAGGGGCCCAGTATTATTATAGATGCCCACCGGGCCTCCGAAGATGTTAGTCCGCCACTGATACTGCCTAAATTTAATTTATCATTATACCATGATCTTGGGACCCCAGACTTTCTTCCTGTGTCCACTACTGTACCATATTCTACGCAATATTGATCTGTGGCTCCGTTTTCAGGAGGCGCAAGAAACTAAATTAGCAAATGTCATACGTGCCTCTACCCTGACTAAGTTAGACTAGTTTAAATGTGACAATTTGATGGTTTTTGGTAACTTACGATATTGTAATACGGCGAGTTTCGTTGTACGGATGACGATGCTGGTGGGGGTGACGCACATCCTTCAGTCATAGCATGTTCATGATACATGAAGCTGTGCAGCATAGTGTTTTGTGGTAGAGTCGCGGGTTCCGATAGTTGAAACGTCGCGTACGGTGATATGTCTTCAGAGGTTTCTGCTCATTGACGGAAGATTTATTTTGAGTCGTTTAGGGAACTATGTTCATTTACCTGGTATTTTCTCCCCTGCCTGCAGTGCTACCTTGTGAATGGTGGCATAGTATCTCTCTCTTTGAGCTTCTGCATTTTGTTGATTCTCTAGCTGCTCCTTAGCTGCCTCGTTCTGTCCTAAGGAAGAGAATATAATATGACAAAAAGCTTTAAGGCTTTGTGGTTGACAGAATCTTTTTAAGACTCGGGGAACTTCAAATAAATGAAAGAAACTGTTTCCGGACTTTTCAAGATTAATAGCAAATGCTTACTATGTCTCATACACAGGAACGTCAATGCTGCCGATACTAACAGTCCTATGATAGAGAACACAATAATAGGTGCAATGATCCTCATATCTGCATAGAAGGGTGTGGCGCTTTCTCCCTGTTTTATGAGGTCGGGCGGCGGCACATCTGCAACAATAAGTCGAGTGAGTTTAGCAATTCTGGTGGCTAAGACTCCCGGCTTCCTACCCCCGTCCTTTGTGAGCGTCATAAACGGAAACTCCTCTGTGGAAAATCCAGCTATATTGTGCGCCTCCACTTTTACTACGTACTTGGCGGCGGGTGTTAGGCCTGTTATTGAAGTTTTTCTTTGCGGCTTTAATGCATTGGATACTGAAACAAATTAACTTTGTATTTGAAATGTCCAAACGGCGAAACAATAAGTGAAAAATTATAATGGGGCACCACTCGCATAGAATTTAAAATTATTATGCTTCGCAGCAATTATGACGCAAATTAAGAGCTTAGCAAATATTCAGTGTATCTAGGTTAGGTGCTACATGAAACTATGACACCATAATATCGAATAAAAAGGGTGCGCGCCTTAGGAATGTAAGATCGTCCACAATTTGAACGGAGTGAAAACTAGTAGAGCTAGAAGGAAAGTTAAATGGAGAAAGATTCGCCGTTCTGTTGACCTAACTCAATGCACGTTTTGGTTTATCAAAATGTTCATGGTTTACCAGATATTTTGAAAAAAGCTAAATTTTGAGTATTTCTTTAAATCCTTTTGTCTTGTTTATTTTTGATGTTGCAAGTACATGTAAATACGAATCCTGTAGATAATGCTACCTTTAATAAAGTAGTGTACTCCAGTTTGTTGAGTTTTGTCATATTTGAGGTATGACATAAACTTATGTTGTTTAACTAGAAATTATAGCTGGCTATGGATTCATAAAGTGGCCGATTTTTTTTTTACCTATTCAACAATATAACACTCTGTAGTTATTTTGAAATATATCAGTGTTGTGGCCAATTTTCTGTATTTTCTGTTGATTGTTTTGTAAATAGTTAGTCTTGAAAAACTCATATTTCAAAAATAAATTGGAATAATTAACAAATAAACAAAAATTAAATAAAAACTAAAATATGAATTACTACAAAAGGTGTAAGTTGCCTTCCTAATAGAACGTCTGTCAATTGTAGCAAAAAAGTGCAAAACGGCAGCTTTTAAGTCTTCAACTGTTTCATAGTTCCTTGTACATTTTGTTTTTTATTGTACCCCATAAAAAGAAATCTAAACCAGATAAATTTGGAGAACGGGGCGGCCAAGCAACAGGTCCGTTTCTTCCTATCCACCTGTTTGCATACATTTGACCAAGATAATTCTTTACTTGCACTGTATTGGGGGGGGGGGGGGTGCTCTAACGTGTTGCAACCACTCCATTGTTCTACGCACCTCTAAGTTTAAATCTTGAAGGATTTCTTCAAAATCATTTTGTAAAAATGAAGGTAACTTTCCAGTGGCATATCCAGAAAATTAACTTGGGGGGCGGCAAAGCACAAGAAAAATGTTAAGTACAAACACGAAAAAAACAAGATAAGGTGTGACTTAATTTTTTAATATTTAATTTGTTAAAATGTTTATTATACAACAAATTAATAGTTTGCAACAAATTTGTACTGTTAAATGTAAAAAAAGTACCTATTCCATTATCAAAATAATTTAGTAACTACTGGGGGGGGGGGAGAATTGTCCCCCCCCCCTTTGCTACGCTAGTGTAACTTTCACCACTTAAAGAATGGTCAAAAATGTAGGGACCGAGAATGGTGGACCCAATATTACGGCACCAAACAATATTTAAACAATTTCACAGGATGAACATGACGGATTTATGTTTACACTTGCTAAAATGTTTCTTTGTATAGCTTCATTTCCGATTTCTTGGTTTACAAAAAGAGCCACATTGTCCTAAGTTATTGAGAAGCCTTTTAAATTGCTTTAAAGTAGGCGATCTTGGTAGCGATAAAAGTATTCTTCAGATGCTTCAGATGATGTAGCATTCAACCATATTAAGCTTTTCTAGATTTGAAAACTCCATTTTCAACTTACAAATACGTTATTTTATTTTAACGCAATGCCAATCGGACTGTGTAATACTCTCGTGACTTTTGAAAGACTAATTGACACTGTGCTACAAGGTCTCAATTGGAAAACCTGTTTAATGTATCTAGATGATGTTATTATTATGGGAAACAGTTTTGAAGATCATTTGGCTAAAGTCCGGGAGGTATTAAAAAAAGTGCACGCTGCAAACCTAAAACTAAGCCTGAAGAAATGCTCGGTATTATTAGGCCATATTATTAATGCAAGCGGTATAGGTACAGACCAGGAAAAAACATCTGCTGCGCAGGAATGGCCAACCCCTAAAGATCAACATAATCTGAGAAGTTTATTGGGCCTTTGTTCATATTACAGAAGATTTATCCGGTCGTTTGCTGATATAGCCACGTCACTGCATAAACTGACAGAAGATGGAGCACTATTTATGTGGACCGAATCATGCCAGGAGTCGTTTGAAACTCTGAAGAAAAAGTTAATTTCCAGTCCGGTACTGGCATACCCGAGGTTTAAGAAACCTTTTATTGTGGATACTGAGGCAAGCTTGGACTTCTGTCACAGGAACAGGATAGGCAGGAGAAAGTGATTGTATATTTCAGCAAAACATTGCCCAAACCCGAAATAAATTACTGTGTGACTCGACGCGAACTTCTGGCAGTGGTTAAGACCTTAGTACATTTTCACAAGTACTTTATGGGCGAAAATTTCTCCTTAGAACAGACCACGCTTTCCTTCAGTGACTGCTCCAATTTAAGAACCCAGAAGGACAAATAGCAAGATGGTTGGAGCGCCTGAATATATTTGAGTTTACTATTGAACACCGGGCTGGGAAAACCATGGCAATGCGGATGCACTGTGTGGCAAAGATAATTGCAAGCACTGCTTGAAGCTTTAACAAAAAGAAGAAATATCACTGGTAACTTGCTGCCTTACCATACTACAAGCTGAAGGAGATTGGGAAACTGAACGGATAGCACAAGACCAAAGAAATGATGATATTGGCCCTATTATGCGCTGGAAGGAAGAAGGAAGGGAAAGACCAGCTTGGCATGAAATAAGCAACAATAGTACGGTAACCAAATGCTACTGGTCACAATAAAACTCATTAACCTTTGATTCTGGAATTTTAAAAAGAATTTGGGAAAGTTGTAACAGTTTTATTATTTATCACGGCCAATTTGATAAAAAAACGATTCAGTAAGCAGGGAAAATGTGAATACTAACATTCAATTGCAATTTTCCCGGAAAGGGCTAATTTTAGCCGCATGAACAAAGAGTACCTTTCTTTGTTTACAAGGCCCAAAGATTACAAACACATTTTTTTGAAAAAAATACTTAACCTTTTTAAAATTAAGGATCGAAGGACGGGGAGATGGCCCTCTCCCACCCCCCACAAAAAATTATTAAAAAAGTGTGCGCATCATTTTAACGGCCTCCACTTCAAATAATAATAGCCAAGATTTGGTAAAATTATATCAACCAGTCTAAGAGATATTAATATCAATATCAATCAATCAATATTACTCAATATCTCAGTAGGCCGGCGTTATTTCAAAAAAAAAGTTATACTGTAAAATAGTGTTATTTTTGAACAAGTTTCAGATTCCTGTAGTTTGAATTGACCAAACGTTCTTACATTTTCTATCTGAGTAAGAAACAGCAATTTTCAATAACAGGATTGAACAAAACTGATTTGTCGCTTGATGCACTTCTGCTGCTCTTTGGGGAAGAGGTTGGTCAATACGTAAACATTTATAGAGATGTAAAATTTAAAAAAATGCTATACCTATTTAATGGATTGAAGAAGTGATGAAAACTATTACTGTATGTAGAGTAGCACTAATATCAAGTTTAATTTGAGATTTATCAGGAGTGGACCTAAATGCTTTTGGACTTTAGTTACGGCATCCTCTTAGCCATTCTGGAAACAGTTGCTTCATTATAGCAGATCGGAAGCGAAGACGACCACTAATAGATTCATTTGGTCGAACTAACAATATTAGAGACGATGCATTCACTTTAATACGGCATCCTCTTATACATTCTGGTAACAGTTGCTTCATAATAGCAAATCGGAAGAGAGGGTGACCATTAAAAGGCACAATTGGTCAAAGTAACAATATTAGAGATGATGAAAGCATTAGAGTATGCCGTATTAAAGTGAATGCATTTTTTCTAGTATTCTGTTTGACCAGTTGTGCTTTTTAGTGGTCGTCTTCGCTTTCTGATGTGCTATAATGAAGCAACTGTTTCCAGAATGCATAAGAGGATGCCGTATTAAAATGAATGCATTGTCTGTAATATTGTTAGCTTGACCACTTGTGTATTTTAATGATAGTCTGCTTCCGATTTGCTATAATGAAGCAACTGTTTACAGAATGCATAAGAGGATGCCGCATTAAAGTGAATGCATCGTCTCTAATATTGCTAGTTTGAACAAATGTGTCTTTTATTGGTCGTCTTCGCTTCCGATCTGCTATAATGAATCAACTGTTTCCAGAATGCATAAGAGGATGCCGTATTAAAGTGAATGCATCGTCTCTAATATTGCTAGTTTGAACAAATGTGTCTTTTATTGGTCGTCTTCGCTTTCGATCTGCTATAATGAAGCAACTGTTTACAGAATGCATAAGAGCATGCCGTATTAAAGTGAATGCATCGTCTCTAATATTATTAGTTTGACCAATTGTGCCTTTTAATGGTCGTCTTCGCCTCCTGATCTGGTATAATGAGCAACTGTTTCCAGAATGCATAAGATGATGCCGTATTAAAGTGAATGTCGTCTCTAATATTGCTAGTTTGATCAAATGTGTCTTTTATTGGTTGTCTTCGCTTCCGATCTGCTATAATGAAGCAACTGTTTCCAGAATGCATAAGAGCATGCCGTATTAAAGTGAATGCATCGTCTTTAATATTATTAGTTTGACCAATTGTGCCTTTTAATGGTCGTCTTCGCTTCCTGATCTACTATAATGAAGCAACTGTTTCCAGAATGCATAAGAGGATGCCATATAAAAGTGAATGCATCGTCTTTAATATTATTAGTTCGACCAATTGTGCCTTTTAATGGTCGTCTTCGCTTCCTGATCTGCTATAATGAAGCAACTGTTTCCAGAATGCATAAGAGGATGCCTTATTAAAGTGAATGCATCGTCAATAATATTGGTAGTTTGAACAAATGTGTCTTTTATTGGTCGTCTTCGCTTCCGATCTGCTATAATGAAGCAACTGTTTTCAGAATGCGTAAGAGCATGCCTATTAAAGTGAATGCATCGTCTCTAATATTATTAGTTTGACCAATTGTGCCTTTTAATGGTCGTCTTCGCCTCCTGATCTGCTATAATGAAGCAACTGTTTCCAGAATGCATAAGAGGATGCCGTATTAAAGTGAATGCATCGTCTTTAATATTATTAGTTTGACCAATTGTGCCTTTTAATGGTCGTCTTCGCTTCCTGGTCTGCTATAATGAAGCAACTGTTTTCAGAATGCATAAGAGCATGCTGTATTGAAGTGAATGCATCGTCTCTAATATTATTAGTTTGACCAATTGTGCCTTTTAATGGTCGTCTTCGCCTCCTGATCTGGTATAATGAAGCAACTCTTTCCAGAATTCATAAGATGATGCCGTATTAAAGTGACTGCATCGTCTTTAATATTGCTAGTTTGATGAAATGTGTCTTTTATTGGTCGTCTTCGCTTCCGATCTGCTATAATGAAGCAACTGTTTCCAGAATGCATAAGAGCATGCCGTATTAAAATGAATGCATCGTCTTTAATATTATTAGTTTGACCAATTGTGCCTTTTAATGGTCGTCTTCGCTTCCTGATCTGCTATAATGAAGCAACTGTTTCCAGAATGCATAAGAGGATGCCGTATTAAAGTGAATTCATCGTCTCTAATATTGCTAGTTTGAACAAWTGTGTCTTTTATTGGTCGTCTTCGCTTCCGATCTGCTATAATGAAGCAACTGTTTCCAGAATGCATAAGAGGATGCCGTACTAAAGTGAATGCATCGTCTTTAATATTATTAGTTTGACCAATTGTGCCTTTTAATGGTCGTCTTCGCTTCCTGATCTATAATGAATCAACTGTTTCCAGAATACATAAGAGGATGTCGTATTAAAGTGAATGCATCGTCTTTAATATTATTAGTTTGACCAATTGTGCCTTTTAATTGTCGTCTTCGCTTCCTGATCTATAATGAAGCAACTGTTTCCAGAATGCATAAGAGGATGCCGTATTAAAGTGAATTCATCGTCTCTAATATTATTAGTTTGACTAATTGTGCTTTTTAATGGTCGTCTTCGCGCTTCCCATTTGCTATAATGTAGCAACTGTTTCCAGAATGCATAAGAGGATGCCGTATTAAAGGGAATGCATGGTCTCTAATATTGTTATCTCGACCAATTGTACCTTTTATTGGCCGTCTTCGCTTCCGGTTTGCTATAATGAAGTAACTGTTTCCAGAATTTTTTCCTCTGTTACGCAGGGTTAGGGAGAAAGTGTCAACGTTCTGATCAAGCAATCTGGCAATCCTTTATAACTATATTGTAGAATTATTCTCACCGGTGTCTTGTATTTCACAAACAGCTGATAGCTCTTTTCAAATTTGATATGGTTAAGTATACTCAGATAGATTCCTTGTTAAAATAAATGTAAGCAAAAGAATAAATAAAGTTAAGTACCTAAATTTTAAGTTATTAAAAAGACTCATCTCTTAAAATAAGATTTGACCCTACCATTTTTAACGCAAAATATCGTACTATGATTTTTATTAAATATTCTCTTATAAATTGAAAATGTGTATACTTAAAATGGTTGCACACATACACATAATTGCTATGCTACTCACCCAAAGTCCACTGGGAGTCGCTGGCTTTTCTATATTGCAGGATGAAGTATAGAATAGGACATCCATTATCGGGCCATATGTGCAGTTTGAGGGATACGGACGTAGAATTTGGGAAAATGAACGCTGAAGCACTAGGAACTCCCGGAGGATGACCTTGTGTACGAGCTTGAAGGGGGTGGCTTGCCGGCGAGCTGCCTATTTTGTTGTGAGCGATGAGGTAGAGGTGATAGGTCGTCCCGCATAGGAGGCCCTGTAAGATAATTTCAGGAGGTACGTTAATGAGAACTGGGAATCGTAAGCATTCAGCTTAAATCACAACATTGTCAGCTTAATTAGTTGAATATAATGGGCTTGTTCACGAAATTTAAATTCAGTGTCAATTCATATTGGTTGTAGAAACCTAGTGGCGCAAACGAAAAGGAAAAATTTCAAACAATTTTAAATTATTCTATTATAAAGTTTGGGTTCTAAGCAAAAGCTAGAAAACGACCCATCGCGACGAAGCTATGCCTGTGACGTAGAAGTTTATAATATAATAAAATATAATATAATAAAAAAGTCCGTAATTTTACACTTATTGCTTTTATGGCTTTTTACTCCACACACAAAGCCTCATCACAGGGTATCGTTTTCCAGCATATCTCTTTAGAAGGAAATTTGCAAGTAATTTATTTAAATATTATTCAAAATTTTGGGGCTTTGCGTGCGGAGATGGGTATGTAGACATATTTCTGTCGTCATAAGCTGTTAAAACTAACACTTCCTGGTCAACTGCCCGCCCTTGTTACGTGTACTCAATTATTTGTATCTACATACAAGTACCGATGCACATACATATTTTCCAAGTTTAAATTTACAGAATGCGCCGCGCCGCTTTAATCAGGACAAGCTAAACTTTTATTTTTAAAATTATTTATTGTCAAAAAATTCAAATGAAAAAGAAAATTCTTTGCATATCAGTTTTGCGACTTGTATAGAGTGGAAATATGTTATGCCTTTTGTATGCCTTTTACTAAGAAAAGGTTTATATGTGTCCATTGTAGTACAAACAAGATACTGAACAATAGTAGTTATAATCTAATTAAATAGCTGCGAGTAAACTGCATTAAAACAGAAGCGCGAGATTAGATATTCAAAGATAAAAAAGAACAATATCTAGCACTTTTATTGTCAATTTGTATACTAGTACATATAAATCTACCGAACCAACAAAAATCTCACCAAACTGTATGTGACAGATTTGCTCACTAAGTTTTTCAATACTCTAAAATTTGAATGAACCGTCAGTTATGCGGTCATGCTTTTCTTAAAATTTTCTTCACTCACCTTTAATTCGTAACTTGTTGCATGTCTTGAAAGATGAACTTCATCCAGGTTGCCATGCTCCTTTCTGTAGTTGAGGGTGAATCCACTAATGGGAGCGCCACCATTGCTTCCTGGTTTCCAGTGTAATAGCACGCTACTGCTTGTAGCGCTGGTGACGTACAAAAGCGGAGCGGATGGAGGTATTTGCACGACCAGATTGTACGTAACTTTGTCAGTGCCTTGACCATTGTCTACTTGACAGCTGTAGTTACCTTGGTCTGATACTTGAAGGTTGGAGAGGATGAGCTCTCCTGTATCAAGGAGTTGTTGGCTTTGACTGGCTCCAGCTTTGAGGATTTGGTCGGCACGAAGCCATTCCCTTCGGGGAGTCCCCACTGCTATGCAGGAGAGGGCCACTGAGCTTCTCCAGGGCCGAATGATTATTCCGCCGAAAGATATAATTTTAGCTGGTACTGGAAGAAAGACAAAATTATTTCGTGGTGTTTTTTTGAATGACTGGTGTTACATTGTAGTTTTACATATATGTACTAGTTGTATTAGGTATTATTACAGGCATATGGGTAAAACGGATCAACCAACGCTTACTTGTTACTGGAACTGAGATCAGAACAGTGAATCTTTTTTCTTTGTCTACTATTGCAGACGATATAAACAGACCATGCCAAACACGCCCTTCTGCGCACGTCCCTTATAAACTATCCGTACTGTTACTCCGTATAGTGAATATTTGTTTGCATCTACGTTGTACTTACTTCTTTGCGTAGCAACCTGCGATACAACCCTTGAACTTTGTCCTTCTCCTATTCTAGTGGATGCCGTCACCCAGAATTGGTATTCTACTAATGCTTGTACCCCTTTTACTTCATAATTTGTGTGCTGACTCGATATGGTTTGCCTGATGCTGTCCTTTCCCTGTTTATCATCATTGGTGCGTTTATATAAGCTATATTTAGTTATAATTCCGTTTGGCTCAAAAGGTGGAAGCCAGGAGACGAGCAAAGACTGCGCTGAGCTAACAACTACTTTGATGTCTGCTGGTGGTCCAGGTACTAAAATTGTTTGTGCAATCGTGAGAAAGGCAGCCGTTTCAGTTTTATAAAAATAATACTTACCATCTTCATCAGTTTGGCAGTGAATGATTGCAGTAGGAACTCCGTCCCCAACTTTAGTAAATGCTAGAACCTGTATGCTATAGTTTGTGAATTTTCGAAGTGCGTTAATAACAGTTGTTAGGGCAGTCGTTTTTCGGGTTTCCATTTCGTCATTTCCTTAAAATAATTATAGTAAAGTCAATATTATAAATACAGATATACATATTTTAGCGATGTTAATAGCGGGTCAATTTTTTGTTGTGATAAATTGCAAGGGAAGCCTGATTTACCGAAACATTATAACTTCTGAGTATTACAGTTTATACAGTGCTAAACATTCTATCAATTGGTTGTTATTGTGTAAATACATAAAAGTACGGAGAAAGCTGTGTAGAGATAGTTCGATTGCTCCTGATCTACCAGTACCTCAGACTAATTAAAATATTTCAACAAAGGATCGATTGCGGAAATTAAAACACGTGACCATCCCCGTACCTACTTGTGGGTCTCTTGAAAATCTCAACACAGAATGTTAATGCGAGAGGGAACAAATCAGTTCAACGTCATTTATAATTTACTGGACATTGCTGCTAAAAAATATTTTCGCTGTCGTGTTACGTTTCCATAACGCGAAAAATAAAACTTACATTACATTGAAGAAGTTGCATTCTAGAGGAGTATTTTGAGCGGATGTCGAGCTAGACGCTATTTAGGTGAGAGAGACGAGAAGTGCATTCGCGGTACCTAAATGATGAACCGTGCCGCAGTAAATAATGGAGATTTTGTGGACTTATTAAACGGTCGGTATGTATTTAGAACGCATGTATACTGGAAGGATAATTGATTCGTTAAAGTGCTTGTGATGAATATTTGACTTTATTTGCCATAATTATATCTATAGTTCATAAATTAATGATATCCCAAGTAAAGGGAGATTCATTATAGAGAAAATTGGTCTGACATAGTATTCTAGATTTAACAAGATTAAATAATCTAAATGTCAAAAATGAAATACTTAAATGAAACGTTCCCTTCTTCATGGGACACTCTGTAGCAAGCGTGCACCCACAAGCTATTTTTGAGAATAACTACATATTAGCTGACACATAATTAATTGTTTTAAGTAATAAAAATAAACATTGTTGACAGTGACCAAAGTAAAACAAATAACTCAACATTAGTGTACCTTCAAATCATTATAACACATTTGTAATTATGTAGATTACTACGAAACGACGAGAGTAACTTGTTGCCTTAATTAGTATGTCGCTGATTATTTGTCACATGCCTTGGAAAAATGTAACACTGTGATGGATATATGTCTTTATGATGTGAAATACATATCTTATAATTTACACAGTACTTATATTTTAATTTTGAATTGATTTTCTTATGAACTACCTCTAATAGTATACTGCCTGACATAATAATAATAATGAGTCTCATCAAGCTGTGTCTACCAACTACGATGTAGGTTGGTACGACCTGTAAGTACATGGACCTACATTGCCGATTGCCCGGTCAATTGGTGAAAATCGGTGATGCGTTATTTAGCGGCAGCATTACGAAATGTGACGTAGGTAGGTATGGCCGGTAAGTACGTTGCCAAATGTCCACTGAGCGTTTGAGTCCATTGGAAATGTTCAGCGAAAAAAATATTTTAGCTCACAGCCACCTACCTTCTTTTTCTCGTATTGAAGATAGACGTGTCCACGAATAGTGGATTCGCCATATTCTAATCAGTACTTACTGTAAGTTGATTCTGAGAGACAACCAAGTGCTTTATTTTATATTTACTTTTAGGTAAATCTAGGTATGTCATTTATTTTATATCATGGTATTATGCATTAAATGCTACTTAGTTAGTATGAGAGAATTAACATATAGCTTTTATGTAACATTAAATAATTGCTGCTTGGTTATTACCTCTCCAGTCGTCATCAATAATCGGTTCATAGGTCAGTTTGTATCCTTGCAACAAACCGTTGCAATGTTCCGTGGGAGGAGGCTGCCAACTAATTTGTAGGGATTGCGACGACAGTGCCGCGCACCTGACATCCTCTGGAGGCATACTTGGCACTGTAAATAAAAAACACGGACCATTACTCGCCGAATTCAATTAAAATGAATCGCATACCGTCCTCCATGGTTGAAACCATAACAGCTTCGGTCAAGGGGCCGGCGCCTACTTCGTTAAACGCCTGAGCGACTATCGTGTATCTGGTATATTTCTGAAGCCCTCCTAACAGCAATTCACCACCATCCTCTGCGTCTCCGGTCACCGAAGTGAAATTGTATGACCCCATTTTGGCCGTCCTGCACAGAAAATGTTATGCGATGTCATGAGCGTAATGCACGAAGGGTGAAAATCAATTTTTGGTGTAGATTACCTACAGGAGATTCTGTACTGGAAATTTTGGAATGTTCATCTTATATGATGATGAGATGGCAAATGGAGGAGCAGTATCCTCATTCTAGATGTGAATTACAGTCTATAAGGTCGAGCAGGTTTGTTGTCGCATTTTAGTCCTGCCAGAGTCAATAAGGGAATGAATAGCAAAGTTAATTTGCAAGTTAAGGGCTACTATTCTGAAGTGTTCTGTTAATCCCATATTTAGAGAAGACGTAAGTTAACTAGCAACTGAACTTTGATTAGGTTTGGTCAGCTTTGAGTAGATTTTTTGATATTTGATAGTTGTAATGTAAACGGCAAAATAACCAGCTTTACGCCATAGATGGTAGGTGGGGGTTCAGCAACCCTAGTTATAGACCATCACGTTCCGGTAAAGCATCCAGCAAATAAACGTATTTTTACCAAACTTTTAATTCTTAGACAAATCAGTAAATCGTGTTTTGGTTCAACTCGCGATCTAAAGTATTTAATATAAGAATGGACAAAGTCCACTAGGAAGTGCTTTTACGTAAATATTTTAAGATGTGTTGAAGATGTAGATTCGCCTAGCCGTTTTAATATATGGAATGGGCCAAAATTCATGACTAGATTTCTGACGTGAAAATAATGCGATTTAGACAAACTTAACCTTAGTCCAAAAGTTGATACAGAGATACAGGGTGTTAAATGCAAAATATTATCTTAGTTTTTTTCTTATTTATTTCATAATAAATGCTCATACCGACACGAAATTTTGCTGTTGGAGGTTTTCTGGGGCGAGAGATTGAAATCTATCAATATCTAAATCTATCAAATATTAGACGTCCACGTCAAATTTACGGGTGTATTAAAAAATTTTCAACAAAAATAGACCTAAATTACACTTTGTGGCCGAATATAATAGCATTTCTAAAAGCTTCTTTGTCGGTATGCGTATTTCGCGAGTTTGCTAGATGACGAATAGTGGATTCGCTTAGCTTCTTGAGACCTTGAGAGATATTTTGTGCAATCGTGACAAATGTAGATGTGATATTTTTTTATTTTGATATGTGTTACATTTCAGCAATCTTGTCATTCTTCTAGAGAACAAGCATGCTCTACTCGTAATAAAGCCAATATTAGAATGTACTTGTATACTCAGTAACTGCAGTTCACGATATTGCAAAATTCATCAGAAAACGAAGTTACTAAAATTTATAAGAAATTGGTATCCTTACCTGTATCCAATATTAAAACCCTCGATTAGTCCATGCCTTAGTTCTTGTAGCGGCGGTGACCAAGTTATGAGTAATTCCGTAGAAGAAACTGCTCGAGCCGCTAGATTCAGTGGCGGTCCCGCTGGTCTCTGAGGCTCCGTACGCACAACCAGCTCCGCACTAGGGTTACTTTTTCCTGCAGGGCCTTCGGCGAGAACTCTAAACGCGTATTTGGTGGCCGGTTTCAAATCTTCTATAAGCGCCGCATATTGCAGGGGTGATTCAGATAGTTCGATCTGCTGCCAAGCTTCTGGATGAAAATAATGGTGTGAGTTAAGCAGTTTATCACTTTAAGGGATTTTATGGCATACAGGATAAGTGGGATTGAGTTACATATAGTTCATTGAATTGATATAAGCGTTTGATGCTGTAAATAGAGACAAAATATACGACACTACGAAAACGTTGATGTACCAACACCAACCAAATAGCAGGGGAGCAAGCACCTTAAAATTAGTATCTCTTATTAAGACAGCGAACACATAAAATTACTTGAAGAATCAAAGTTGCAGGTCACAAAGAAATCCAAAACTCCGAAAATGGAGAAATAGGAACATTGAAAATTTTAGGGTAACTAATTTTTAACATTTTTATATTATATTTCACTATCTCGGCAACTTTAGAACGTACAGATTTGTTTTTGAACATAATGGGCATAGAAAAATGCCAATTGTTTTTAGATCTGCGCGATTTGTCAGGTATTTTTAGGAAAATGAATTATGAAATTTTTCACCGCCGCGTCAGCACTGGCTGGGATAACTACCAACCTTACGTAGGAACCGGAAATTACGAAGAACATGTAAAAGCCAAAATGGAAAAAAACATACAAATTTGAAAAGATGAAAGAGGTCCTTTGTTTTGGCTCAGGAGTCACAAATGATTGTGATAAAAGGAAGACCGAATAATGTAATGACTAGAAGTGTAAATGTAAAAGAACGAATGTGCATTAAGAAATAACGTTTGCGAAACTTATACTTCGAGAAGAAGAGCAAAAGTAAATTTGGTATATGTTAGCGAAAGCATTGCGGCTTGCGGATAGTTAACTGTACGTAAAGGAAATGGACAGTATGAAAAACTAAGTCACAGTGGCTATGTGATAAAATCTAAATTAGAAAAGATAATCTCAAGGAAAAAATCATGAAGGCATCGACGTTATTTACTTACTGTCTTGTTCTCTGTACTCGACGACAAACTTCAACACTTCATTGGCATCCCCTGATTTATGCTGCCACTTCAGATTAACCGATCTGCTGCTAACCATGGCAGCTTCGAGATGTTGAGGACTCATTGGGGGTTCCTGTACCAGTAGTTGAACTAACTGCTGATCTCTTCCGTACATGTTGTTGGCTTGACAAAAGTATGCGCCGCTATCCGCTGCTTCTGCGTTAACGATTTGTAATTCGGCGACAACCCCATCAGGAGTAACGTCCTGCTTTACATGAACTCGATAATTAGTAGAAGGGTTTAATTCCACTTTGCCACCTCTTAGCCAGACCACGCTGATGGGTTTGTCGCCGTTAACGTCGCATTGTAATGTAGCTGTGTCTCCCTTTTTTACGGTGACTAGGCGCGATGGAGCGGCAAAGTATGGCGACGCTGTAAATGAATTTTTTGTCATGGTTTAGTTATATAATACGATACGCACAATATTTAAGTAAGTAATATTAATATGTATTTTCAGGAACATATTTAAAATGATCTTAATGATACTTACAATTAACGCGTAACTGAATGACTTTTCCTATTCCAGTGCCTATGCCATTATCAGCCTGACATAGGTAAAAACCTTCTCGATCCTCCTTCACATGTTGTAGTAGAAGCGTTCCATTTCCTAACAGTTTAGTGTACATGTGATCGCGGACCTCTTCGTAATCACCGGACTTACTTCCTGCACAGAAAATAATTTAGATTCTAAACTTAAACGAATATCAGATTACAATTATGCATTAGTTTGGTAAGTTTTACATCTAGGTTGTTTTATGCGAGATGAAGTGTTGAAAGTTACTTTGACATGAATAATAGACGAATACATACATAACAGGTATGGTTTTAGAACATACCTCATTATTATCCAATGTGTATAGCATTACCAGGTACTTGTTTTTCGAGTATTTTACGTAATATAGCCACACCATTAACTACAGTAATGCGAACAATGAAATCCACAATGAAATTGACCAGTATTATATTAATAACTCGACGGATAAGAATGGTTAGAGCATCAAACGACAGAAACCCTATTAAACCTGTTAATACGTTCATATTTCAATAACAAACTTAGCAATTACAGAAGCGTGCTTTCGCTTTAATAAAGTTTTTCCTTAATTTTAATTTTATCTTATTAGAAAAAGAAAGTCTTTAATCGTGGGCTTTTGTTAAATAGGGCTTGCTATTGCTGTTAAGAACTTACAATCTCTCATCTATCACATTGTTGTGATATTCCTTATTTTGACACTTTTTGTCCATTGGGGTTGTCAGTGCATGTCTTGTAATTATTTTACAACTACTTGGTCAGGTTTTGTCAATATGTGGTAGTTAATAAGTCTTGCTTCATAAACTTCCTTGTCACGTATTTAGGACCACGGATTGTATTTTTGTGTAGTTGCGCCCGTTGCGCCCTCACTCTGGTTGATTTTACACAATCGATCTGATCTTCATTTCCAAAAGGCCCCATAGTTCGATGCATGTATCTGTTTATTTTTCTCGCATATGTTTCTTTCAAATTCTTATTTAGTGGGACAGCTATGTCTATAAGTTGGTAGGTATGGACGGGGCGCTGAACTTAGACCTTTCGATCCATTGTGCCCGCAACCGTAGTTTAGAAGACTCAAGGAAATGCAGTATCTCTTTTCAAGGTAACTTGTAAAGATCCTCAGACCCAAATTCTCCAAACCTTTTGCCTCCCAGCGGTCCGCAGTTGGTAAGGAGGTGAATCGGAGTTTCCTCCACTTCTAAGCGGAACCTACAAGGTGCGAATCTCCACTACACTCATATTATATAGGTGTTTATTGAGCCGGTAGTGTCCCGCAAGGACACCCACAATTAATCGCAATTGAGAACGACTTAGGTTTAAAAGCCATTTGCATTCCTGAGTAGCCGTAGGTCCAGTGATGAAGGCCCTAGATTGCCTCAGTTCCGGCTTGTCCTCCCAATACAAGTAAAACTGACGACCAAGCAAGCCACTTTGCGATCTCTGCCTTGAGTCTGCTTTCTGGAATAGCGATGGAAGGTTGCGGTCCGAGATAAGGTGCGGACGCACGACAGTCCAGTAGAAGACCGGAGCGCACCATAACACAGGTAAACGCTCGAAGTGCCGCCTGGATATCGCAGCAAATGTAGATATGCAATCCGGAATACCCTCTACTGAGGTTCTCATGAGCACATGCTAGGATTGCATTAATTTCCGCTTGAAATGCGCTAGAGTACTCTCCCAGTGACAAATTGAGTTGTACCTTCGTAGATGTACCACATACTCCCGCGCCTGTGCCTGTGTCCGTTTTAGACCCATCCGAGTACCAGATGAATCCTTGTGGTACAAGCATGTTTTCACTATTCAGAAACTACTCGGAGATATTGCTTCTGTATGGTGTATCAAAACACATAGTCGTGTTAATACTATCTCTTGTCATTGAGAGAATAGCTTGATCTGCGTTTGGTACGGAAAGCGTCATATGGTGCCCTTCACCCCCCGATTTCCAGTTACCTAACCCCGGCAATATAAAGGCCGTTTTCCGGGCTTCATATAATACCCTTTCGTGTAGTCCCAAAAGCATCTCCTAGATGCAGTAGGTGTCGTTTTTATACCACCGGTTATCATAAGACAGCCCAGTCCTTGAGTTTGTCCTAACGCCGTCGTGATACTGTGTTTCGCAGTGGAGCGCCACCATACCAGGGCGGGACAGTACAGCCAGTACGCGACCTATAGTTGAAGTCCCCAACTGTTTCCCTAAAGATGTCTGCACACAAATAGTGTTGCATGCGCTTTTCGACTGATTTGGTTAATATGATGCGTTAAAGCCAGTTGGAATCCAGGGTTACACCTAGATACCTCACCGTTGGTACCGGTCTCAATGTTCCGTTTTACAAAGAAGGCCATTGAATAGATCCCTGTTTGCGTTTATTTGTGAAGACTGAGTTCCATTTTTTCCGGATTAACCGACAAGCCTCTTTGTTCACACCATCTGCTGGTCCCGTTTAGAGCATTTTGCTCTGAAACCGACCCCAGAAATTTACCTGAAATAACAATGCACAGGTCATCTGCATAAGCCTGTGCATAGTATCCATTTTTGTTAAGATCAACAAGGAGACTGTCCACGAGCAGAGACCACAAGAGGGAAGTTTCCCCCAAAGTTAGCTCTAAGAGACGGCAACAGACCGTCGACTCGATCTATTTTACAATGGCTCGATTAGCGCCCCTACTTGCCATGGCAGAGTACTGTTTCCGTAGATTTGGGTGTAGAGGTGTGTTAACCAACACCCGATCCCAACCAGCCTTCCACTCGCTTTCAGCAAAAAAAATCCTTAAGCTAGTCATAGTGAACACGACCAGCTTTTCGTATAAACACAACGCGACACCGCCAGATATACTTCAAAGGTGTTGTGTGGTAAAATGTCTAGCCTATTACTAGCGCTCAATAAGAAGGTATGTTTTTGTTCCAGTGCATTTTGGCCTTTTCGTTTTCGAGAACTGGGAGGGGTCCAAACTTGTAGTATAGTTCTTTCTGACCTTAAGATTTTTTCTCTTGGCTAGCTCTATAAAGATTATTTTGGCCAAATTATCGCACCTGTTTATATAGTTTCGCCTTCTTTATTGTATTTCCTAAATAAGTCAGTGATATTAGCTACCGTATAATGTGTTTCTTGTAATTACTCGTTATTAGCTATCCTATGTGTTTCTTGTAATTACTCGTAGCTACCTACTACTCGAGGCCTGTTATGGCCACATGTTGTTTCTGCATGCAACGTCCCTTTCTTTAGCCATAGATTTGAAGTTCTCTTATCTACATGAGCCTGCTCCATTTCTTAAGGATAAGCTGCGTGGAGGCTTTTGGCTCTCCATTGCTCAATGCTTACTTCGATAATTCGAGTTTCTTGTTGTTAGTCTTGGCATCTGAAGTTCAACAAGCTGTAGGAATCTGCGCTGTTTGCAACTCGGTACAAGCACAATATTGTTTTGACTGCTAGGGTTTGTTATGAGAACTTCATAAGTGTCTAGAGATACAAATGTAATGAGATCCCTTACTGTGTTTTTGTGTTAAGTAAGCTTGAATATGCCTCCATGGTCTGGCCACCATGCTGTCAGTGCCACCAACATCAGCTAGAACATGTTCAGAAGCAACGTTCAGACAAACGTAGTCAGCAATCGGCAATCTTCATGCGCAATTTACTCAGTGGGAGAATAGTGTCAACAGATTCTTTGCAGTGTGAATATACGTGTCATTCGGCAAGGTTCACTCTATGTTAAAACTTTTTACGTGACCGCAATAAGAACTAATGTCTTTAGAAACTCTGGTTTGCAGGCTGCTGCTAATCCCTATTCTATAGATATTTTTATACAAACTTAAACTTGTGACACCTAATTTGTATTCTTTGTAAAACTAGCTACACAATAAATTATATTATTATTATTATTATTATTTCAAAACTTCTTATTTGGGTATTCCATATACTGTTCACTATTCCTAGTATGTGTCTTTCTTGGTATGTTGCCATTTTCAGTTTGATGGTTACTTTATTGCGTGTACAAGTTAATGAGCTGTGTATGTTGTAACGAAGTTACAAATTTGCCGGGTGAAGCTAAGCTTCTGTCTAGTATTTAGCTGACTGAAGTCTGCAAACATTTTCCGATGGGCGGTATGCAGAGTTCGAACAGCCGACGCATGCAGGCTCCCACCAGCACGCGTTATTTCCAACTTCTGCTTCAAGCTATCAAAACCGGGAAGCGTCCGCATCTCCCTCTCAGTTGTAACTGATCCGCTTCCATTTCAGTTCTGCAGTGGTAACCAGGTGACTGAGCTCTAACATTAGCTTTTGTTCTGGGTGACCTTCCTGTTCTACGTATCTATTTCTATTCCTCATATCGAAAGGGTTCGAGGTGTAACGCCCCCGATTAAGAGGGGCGTTTACCTAGAGCGAATTCGGGTCATTTTAAGCACCTACCGTTTTACATTTTACCGAGTTATTCGCACCTTTTTTGAAGTGAAATTTCGACATGGCAATGACAAAAGATGTAGCTACAACGTAGAGTTCGAGTTTTTTCTGAATTTGGTACAGTAATGTAAATATTTGTTGTATTTTGCTTAAAAATGCGTATTTTTGGCGAGCTATTTCTCGAAAACTAAGGCACATAAACGAAAACTTCCTCCACGTTGGAGTTACATATTTCTTTGTACACTACCAAAAACATGAGCACGATAAATGAGTAAAAACATTCAAAAAATTTAAAACCGCAAACCCTTTCGCACGAGTCCGTCACGAGAGCAGAATTCGAATGCCCATCCCCACCAGGTCCGTCGCGTGGTATCCACTGAACAGTGAGGCTAAGATACAATCCTGTCGGGAATGATCGAGCGGTATACAATCTATTCCGATATGACTGGATTTCTAAGATTGTATGTCTAATTAGTAATTACAAGGGACAAGTTTAATGTTAAAAGCTCTTTCACATTAATTTACTGTCTGCCGAAGCAATGGGGAGGCGAAAGGAAAATTATTATAAAAGTTCCTCCAGAAATCATAGTCGACATGCAGTTAGAATTAAATGTTATATAGTTCATATTTACAGAAATAAATGGGTTATTCCATATTTTGAATAACCTGGTATAATATCATAGTAAGTAATATCATGCTTACTTTTTTATGCACACCCTACAGTCAGCAATTTTCCGAATATTAGTTTAGTCCGTCGTATGATCTTTGCGTGATTTCAACCTATCGGCTACCCTCTTACGTCCCATGTCCCGCTGGCAATATGGGTTGCATAGTTTACATTTCTGCCCGATCGCTCCAAGTAAATGCCCCTCTTAATCGTGTCGTATGTGTACAGAAGATGGCGTTGGGTTTGCGAGCGGGAGATGGCATTGTGTGCCGCGGAGAGATGGTACGGCGACGGCAGCAGGCCAGAGGTTCCAGAGCAGCAGGCACCTAGCTGATTGGTGCTGGTGTGAACTTGCGAGAAACTGAAGAGTACTGAATGGTGAGAGTTGATAAAAGGGTCTGCAACCTAAGTGTAACCCGTTGGCAGAAGACCCACACAGGAGAATTTGTCGTTTTTCTTCCCTCGTCAAGGCCGGCGGCCGGCGCAATCAATGCTAAGCTCCCTACTCTCCTATCGGACGGTACTCAGGCGCACATACGAACTACAAAGCAAATTCGTGGAACTTACCAAAAGGGACTAATATAAGGCCAGAGAAACATTTATATTTTGATTTCCTTTTTAGGCAACAGTACTGCGTACTGCATCAGGTATTCCTTGTGCTCCTTGTTCTATTGAATAAATGTATTCAGTTATGTTAAAAAATTTTCAAGGGACCCTACCATGTTTTAAAACAAAGCCGTTCAACAAGCAAACGGTAGATTACAGAGGCTACTGGTAGTATTCTTAGATATTAATCGGGAGTTTGGAAAATAGTGAATATCTACCTCTGAGAGAATCGTTAGAGTGGTAAATGCACTGCATAATTAGCTGTTTTCTACTGTGAATTTTTGCCTTTGGAATATAACCAGTAAGTGTGAAACAAGCTTCACGTTAACTAATAGGAGTTAAAGAACGATATTCTTCAAGTTAGGAATATTCTAACCACCAAAATTTAGAAAGCCTAAATTCGTACGCTAGAAATGGTGACCACGGTTTTGATCTTATCTTTAAAGTGTCAAAGTTATTTTTACCTGTATGATATATGATTATAAGGAGATTTAAATGTTTTTTGCAAACTCCTTAAATCATTATACTGATTTTTAAACTTTGAAACTCTGCATTAAAAAAGCTGGTGGTGCACATGAACAACGTTGCACTATCTTACCAACAGTACCCAAAATACCTAGGAGTTACTCTAGACATGACTCTTTCATTCAAGAAACACCGTGAAGATGTGTCCAATAAAATCAACACCCGAAATAACATCATACAAAAACTCTGGGATAAAGTGGGAGGCAGCAGCAGATACATTACGAAACTCCATTCTCAGCCTGGTGTACCCTGCAGCCGAGTAGTGCTCCGGTATGCATCAATAGCTGTCATGCTGGGATGCGCAACTCAATGTAGCAATAAGAACTATTTCGGGTGTATTACGACAACCCCATTGCACTGGCTCCCAATACTCACTCACATAGTACCACCGGCTTTACAGAGACCAGAAGCCCTGATGAAGGAATATACTAAAATAATGGAAAACCACCGACTACCAATCTATGATGATATTCCTACCGTTGAAGCAAACCAACTTCGCCCCAGAAACCTGCCCCTGGGACTAGCTCAACGACTTTAAAGCAGTGACCTTAACAATGATGTAAAAAACACGAGATGTGGTATGGAAGCGCTTCCCCAGACATACATAAGTGCATACTTGAACTGTTCAAAAACTCCAGTCTCCCAAGACATATAGTATATGGACAGGTGCGTGCACATAGCCTCCAGAATTGGGGAAAGCGACCTAACCTTAGTTGTAACTGCGGTGCCCCAAATCAGGCTGTTCAGCATATTGTCGAGGACTGTGTGTTGGGAGTACATGCAGGGAGCCGGATAGACTTCTTGAATCCTATGCTCCGAACCCTTGAATGGCTAGCAGAACTTGATGTCATACTCTGACATATGGATATTTTATTTTAGTGCAAACATATTACTCTCTCTTTATTACTATTGGTCTAGCATGTTTATAGATTGTCTAACTAAAATATATAAATATTTTTATCTTAAAATAAATACGTTAACATTGTCAAATTTGTACATCTACAAGATAATATTGTCAATGTATTTAAGGTAAAACTACCTGTAGCTTTCTTCCACGTGACTAACGGTGTGGGTACCCCCTGCGCCTGGCAGTGTAGAGCCACATGCCTGTTGCGTTCAACGCTGACATCCATAGGCTCGACGAGCCACCGTGGAGGTACTGCAACAACACAATTCAATCAGATGGCGCCCATGAATTTTCACAAAACACTGAATTGCACTGGTGCCGTAGGTGAATTTATAGTGGCGACACTCTACTCGGTTTGGGAGGGTGGCTACTTTACTGGTAATTGCTGCAGAAGCAAATACTGTGAGGGTAATATCTTCTTATAACGTGGCGTGGTGAACATAGTAAGCGGTGGACGGTGAGTGGTCCCCCAACTACCTACTAAAAATTATTCATCATGACAACATGCAAAGTGAAACCACATCGACTAAGCTACGTAGTGAAAGAACAAAAGAGGGTGCAACAGTACCTTGACCTGGGGGTTCCAGTCGACGCGTGTGCCAAAGCAACGAAGGTGAAAGTGGGGCGTCACAGGCGGGTAAGCAAAATTGAAGACGAATTTGATTCTTTTTCGGAAACATTTGAATTTTTAAAGTAGTTATATCGGTTACGTGTGTACTATATTTGTCACACTTTAACGACTTCGTTGTGAAGAAACGTTTTTTGTTATAACTATTAATCTGAATCAATTATTTCATACTTGAATACTCGTAGTTCTTTAACTATTAAGTTTGCGAGAACTTATGTGACTGTTTCTTTAATGAAATTCTAGTTTTAAAGCAGTAGTAAGCGGTATAACTGAAGCAGGTGAGTGTATAACTATAATACTTACATTGCATACTATTGGATGTATCAAATAACAGTGTACGCTATTTGATCAATAATATTAAGGCATCCAATTTTTTTTGGCCTATAGGTTTTTTTAAGTATCATTACGTTCTAAAAGTGGTTACAGTTTTATACATATTAGTTTTGTGGTTGTTTTTGCTTAAATACTAATATGTTCATGCCTACTTATGGTTTGACCTAATTTTTTCAGATCACAGCAATCATCCGGTAGATAATCGTTTAAATTTTTGGTAAATTAATTTATTGGAAACGTCACTTTCATTTTAAACATGTATGCTACGAATTATAAGAACAAAGGCGCGGATATTTACATTTGTTTACGTGTTCATATTCACTACACAACACTGCATCGTTTTCAAAGAAGTGAGATCAATATAGGCGGAATATGCTTGTGACGTAATATTCTTATAATAATAATAATAAATCTAAATGCAAGAAATTCTAAGAGTAGAGTGTTCTTTTTAACGGATCAAGTGGTAACTTAAGTAAATATTTTGGGTGAGCAGCGATTTTATTTTTTGAATCATCAATTGGTAAGTCTAAACCTTAATTTCTTGTGTAGTAATTTTATCGGAGTACTACCCCTTTTTATTGCTGATATTGATTCTTTTCTAGCATCTGCTCGTTTTTTCAAATCACTTAAGAAGAATGCATTAAAATTTTGCGCATCAAAGTCTTTTCGTTCAAGAAACAAAGTTTTATATACATTTTGTACTAGAACATAGATTGATCATATTCCTGCCTTGATAATGTCTCGTGCTCTCAAGAGCAAGACAAATTTCGACCCCGATTCCAAGACCAACGCAGTTCTATCCAAAACGACCAAGATTTCAGTTTGACGATGTATCTTCATTCGCGAAAAATCAACATCCATACGCATACTGTCTTATGGTAATCCGTCAAATATAAGCATAGATCGTTACCATTTGTTTGAAGAATCGAAGATAGTAAACAAAAGAAAACTATTTTTGTAATTTGGCAAGAGATTTCCTGCCCCACCTGCCTTAAGCCACCGATGACCACTGCTTTCAAGCGCCGTATTATCTATAACATTAAGCTCATTCTATGGCGTGAAAAGCGTGTACTTCTATTGTGCTGACCCACACCACGACGCCGTGAGTGGGCCGGGGATGTGGTGTTGGAAGGAGACAGGCTGGGCTCGTTACCTTTGACCTGGAGCTTGGCCGTGTACCTGACCTCTGCAGCGGGGTTGCTGGCCACGCACGTGAAGTCCCCCGAGTGGCGGGAATCGAGGCTAGAAATGCTGAGGAGGCTAGAATAGGGGTCAAGGGCCGACACATTCACCCCCAACGAGGGTGTCAGCGGCTGACCGTCCTTGAGCCATGAGACAACCAGGGGTTGGTCCCCGTTGCTCACGCCGCATACCGTACGGGTTCGCATGCCTTCCGACAGCCCGTCTTGAAAGGAAAAGGGCTCAATGATAGGAGGAACTGAGAGAGAAGAGAGAAACAAACATGAGAGATAGAAAGGATAAGTGAAAAGGCACGACACGGCGTGCCCCGTTTACCGTTGACGACTAATTGGTGCGTATGTGACACCTCTGCAGCCTGGTTGCGCACCACGCAGGAGTAGTTGCCGTTGTGCTCGGGACTTAGGCTTTCGATCACTAGAATGCTAGTAAATTGATCCACTTGGGTGACGGTCACCATCTGGGCAGGGTCCACTATGCGGCCGTCCTTGTGCCACGTGATGGTCAAGGGTATGTCGCCCTTGGTTACAGAACAGGTTAAACTGGCACGATCGCCTACGTGCAGGCTGTCCTCCACGTAGAAGGGGCTAACTTTGGGGGGAACTGGAATGAGATTAGTATATAAAAAGTAAGCCCGGAATGGAGGTTGACGTCCACGCGCGTCGTTCTTCTTTATCTACCAGGATAGCGTACCTAGAACTGCAAGATTTGGGGGAAATGTACAAGTTCACCTTCTTGCTGTGGTTTAATTCTTACGGCACTTGATTAATCGCGCTGGAGTATCATTACTACTGTGCGCTCAGCATGTGGCACAATAAGCCTACTGCACTAAAACACTTGGGTTATTGTGTCTGTAGTACATGGTATGCTACAGTCGTAACGAATTTTAGGGTGCAATCGACAAACGTCTTGAGTTTTCATTCTCTAAATAAAGAGAAACGGCAAAGACAAAAAAAACTGTTTTAATATACATTGTCAATAATGTTAGAGGCGCCGAGTTTATATGTTGTGTACGGGAATCTTTTTGTATTGCCGATACGAGTTTTCTGACTGCAGGGCGTGAAAGGGCGTCAAGTTCTGAATCTTTTTTATATGTATTACTTTCTGAATAAAAATCTAGCTTTAGTAGGTTGCTAGATGCTACGGTTTGGAAGTAAATTTAAAAAAATTATAAAAACTTAATGGATAGTCCTAGCGACCTGTGATCAACAAAATTAAAAAGAACGTTGTGTTCTATGTTGGCGTGACTGCAATTGTGCACATCAAAATAATGATAACTCAAATGTTCTTGCACGATTCTCATTTGTTTTCAAGTTATAGAACGCAGGTTTTGCAATAAGTACCCTTACGAAGCGTTAGTCTGTTGCCGTAAGTATCCCGCAAACCGGTTAGATGATGCCTCATCACCAACATGCACTTTCAAACAAAATACGGCAAGTTTTATCATCTTATACTTGCTAACGACAAGATTGTATTTAGTTGTACACCAAATTTTTATACAAAAATCTTAGTAGAAGAAGGCGAAATTATCTTTCTTTTATCGTTTGAAGCTTGCATTGTGACAAAAACTTTTTCAATTCCATATTTTCTTTCTTTTCAAAGCTAAGTAAGTCAGGTTCCTTTGTATTTTATATTTACTCATGGTGTGCGTACAGTTTATAAAAAGATGCTGTAGTGCGATTAAGCGAGTTTGGTAGGAACTACACCCCAACCAAGAGTATTCTTCAAACACGATCTTTATTTACAGTGAAGAATAGCCTTCATTTGCGATTGTGTGATTTTTAATATGAAGCAACTGAAAACTAAATGTTAGTAATCATTCAGTCAACTCTAAAATAAGACTAATAAAACTGTTTTTTTAATGCTGGTATGGGACATGCAGGGCCATACATCGATATAACGATTAGGTGATCTTGAAAAACTTGTATTAATTTATCCTGTGGAGAACTGATTTTGATCTTTTATCTATATTAAACTTGTTACAACGATCTAACAAATCAGGTTGAACAAAAAAATATATGCTGGCTTACCAGATGGGAGCAATTTAGGTAATTTGGGCACCGATATTCAAAGAAAAACATCAATATTTCTAGATTGATTTTTCTCTAATAGTAAATAAATTTATGCAATCCGGTGTATTTTTAGATGCCGATTAGTTTTGTCATTTCTATGTGTTTTAGGCTACATGAGTAGATAAAAGTTGAACGAACGTTTGTAAGTAGTTTTTATATGAATAATCCTTTTCAAAAGCTTTTGATACATGCTTACTGGTGTGCGAAATACTGTATGCCTCAACCACTGTAAGTTATTAAATCTGAAGGAAAATACTGTGAAAGGTAAAATTGATATTTTTACTATCTTGCCAAAGAATAATCCTTTTTTTTTTGTTTTAGCCATCGAACGCGTGATTTGCCGTTGATTTGAAACCTTTTTTATGTATTTATCTCAACATGGGGATTCCCAACAAACCTGATACGTGGGTGGAATAGAAAGAAAATCTATTTCCGAACTTGTATTTCCCCAGWGTAACTATCACWTAAAGGATTTAAACTACATCATCTTTGGGGATAATACGGAAAAGGAGCGTTGGTGRGTTGGTATATAAGCAAGATATATGAGAATGCATCTGGTTGTAATAATAAATTCTAGTTAATTTGAACGTGAAACTACGAATCTAATTGAAACATATTTGAATTATGCTTAAATTCTGCTCTTAGGCAGGAAGAAACTGCATATTCTATTGGCGTATTTTCATTCGTTATAAAATGCAGGTGCTATAAAGTTTGTATAATTTTAAAAAATAATTAGAAAGATATATGTTTTCGGAAAGATCGCTATCGCTTTAAAACACTCAGTTATTATTAGTTTGACGTTTCGATTACGCCTGTAACCTCAAAATTCGTCTTTGACAAAGATTACAGGCGTAATCAAAACGTCAGACAAATAACGTCAGTGTTTTAAGTGACAGCAATCTTTCAGAAAACATATATCTTACATTATGAACATGAAAGCATTCATCCTCGTAAAATAATTAGAAGTATAGCAGCTTTGCAGATTGTTGTGTCCATGAGGTAACGCTCTATATAAAAAAAATAAACATTGCATCTGAAACAGAAACTACTTGAAAAGTGCCCTAGGAATGTTTTTCTGAATTCTAAAAAAATTAAACCTAAAAATTACAAGTGATTTAAAAAAATCGACGATTGAATTTTTTCTTAATAATTAAAAAACTTGCAGATATCTTAAATTTAAACACATTTTGTTGTTAAGCATATTTAACAATTTTGTTATTTATGCTTAGACCCGAGGGTGGGGACACTGTATAAAGGGTATACCTTATTAATTATTTTTCAGTTACCAACAGTCTTTTGATTTTGTGGTAGTGTTACTAACCTATTTATTTTTCTATATAAAATACTATAATATTATGAAAGATAATTAATTATCGCCTGAATTCATTAAATGAGCATATGTGATATTTTCTTGGGATTTGCAGGCATAAGATGAAATACTTTTTCATTTTCATCTTATGCCTGCAAATCCCAAGAAAATATCACATATGCTCATAAAATACTATATATATTATTATGGACTATGATAGAACATCGCTTTAAAAATAACGAAATATTGTCATTTTAGCATGTGGTGATATGCATTTTGGCATATCCGTTGTTGCTATTCTTTATATTTATTTTTTTTTGCAATTCCAAACCAGTATGTACAGGGTAAGTTCTAAAGCTTTGAGGAAGAAAATACGTAACTAAAAAGGTCAAGAGAAGTTGCTGGAAATTACTGCCAAGTTCGCATCGCTAGAGGTCGCTACAGTATCACCAATTTACGAAAATAATGTTTTTGCCACCTTTCGTTATAATAAAGGAATGCAGTAATTGATATTATAAGATTCTTTGAACTAAACTCTACTGGATCTTATAGAAGGCTTAATTTTAGCTGTAAAATAACACATTAACTATTAATACTAAGTAAAAATACAGCACAGCATAGACATGCGTGTATGTCGGTTATTGTCTGCACGTAAAAAGTGCCGTGGGGGGCCTGCTGTCAAGTATGTATGTAGTATGACGTATGATGTATGTAGGTACATGCCAACTTATCAGGCTACAGGTCACTTCCTTAGGAAGTAGTACCCGTTTAGGCAGATAGGTGGCTTGGTCATCATGTCACTGTAATGCTGACAGATGGCACTGCCATCTAAATTTCTACTTACATCATACCATTGCTTTGGTATATAAGCAAAACTAGTTCTATGCCGTGCTGTCTGCACTAGACCTAAACTGCACTGATGAGCTATAATGATAGCGAAATAGATCTATCTGCACTTGGTTGCGGTGCAGATAGCACAGCATAGACATGCATTTTATTAATACTAAGGTTGTATTTTAGTAACTCAAACTGAAAATGTGTAATAAAGATAAGACTAACATCCGGTAATACAATTATTATATTTACTTTTTAATAGTTCAAATTGTCTGTCACCATTTTATATAGGTACTTAACCAGTGCTATACGTTCGATTTTTGCAACCCGTATTGAAGTAATTGCATTTCTAATACTAGTTTTCTTTCATATCTGCCATACTTCCATACAGGATAAGTCAGGCGATCTGGCTGAGCACAAAAAAGCCCCTCCCTCTACATTTGTCAGTATACCTATGATTTAGATATTTCTAAATACAGACTGCGAAATGGACCGGAAAACTCTTGATGAAAATACATTATGTTGCATAGTTTCCAGGTCTATATCTTTTAGTAAAGGTGGAAGTTCATTCATTAGAAATTCGAAGTACCGTTCACTATTAAATGGAGCATCAAAGATATGGTCAGATGGCCCAATCGTATTTTCTCATAAATAAAATTTCACTGAAACCTGTGTTCTCTATTCGTTCCAGTATTATTAGTTCGTATACATCGTTTTGGTTACATTATTTTATTCTAAAATCAATACCTTTTTCTACTTTTTTCGTAATAAGAATGAATGTATCTGTGAGAATCTTAAATTATTAATTAATACATATTTTTATTACAGAAGACTGGCAAAAACACAATTTTCTAGATTAGGAGATACCCTAGAATAGCGGTGACTCTATGAACTTGAAAATAAAATCCACTAATTTCTCTTGTCCACTTTAGAAAGCAATATTGTTTCTTAAAGCTCTAGGACTACTGATGGTCCTTGCGTTAAGGCCGGCCACTTCTCTTAATTGCTCACTGCAGTACTGCTATAGAGTAATGATTATTGCATCTTCAGTTCAAAGACGCATACATCTCCCTGGGATTAAAAAATATTTTAATTGACAAAATCACAAACACTGCCTTTATACATTTAGTTTTCGTACGTACCTATAACAGTAACTTCCCCACTCCTCCTTGCACTGTGCCCCTGCTTGTTCCTAGCCCAACATGTGTACACCCCCGAGTCGGCCTTCTTCTCCACCGGATTAATGATCAGCGTTCCATCTGGCATGACCTTCTGTCTTAGGTCATCGGGAAGCTCGCGCCCGCCTCGTTCCCAGTGGATCTCCTCGATGGGGTATCCCGCTACTGGACACTTGAGCTGAAGCGTCTCTCCCGCCACCGCCGTCACTTTGGGAATTAATCGGATGTACGGCGGTCCTGAGGGAGCGAGAACATGCAGTACGGGAGGCGGATGTATCCAGTTGACGAAATGGTGTATCAAATAATATACTTTTTTCAATAAAAATAGGAATAACTGCTTTTTGGTTATAAATTATTAGGTTGATTATCTTTCATACGAGACTTGTGCCTAGAATGACTTGAAAGGGTTATTAAAACAATAGGCATCTGACTTTCATTTAAAAGTCTGCTGGAGCATTCCACAAATTAGTTTTATCGTACTTTTGCAACTATGCAACAGGTTTATATGATTCATGGTCACGAGACAAAGGCATGTTGAGTTTTTCTTTAGATCTTAATAAAATGTTAGGTAACTACCTTTCGTTCAATTGAAATGGAATTAGTGGAGCTTTAGACATCTTTTAGCCAACGTATTCTTTATAATCAACATTTTTTGCCTTTTACACATTGTTTTAAACATTTTTTAAACAAATCCTATTATTTAATTATTGCATGCTTAGTTTTAATTATGATTTTTAATAAACTTATGTAATTTAGCTTTTTCTTGCTGAAATAAGTAGCAAATATCTGGAAACATTTGTGATAATATTTTATTGTCTGGAACTTTTATACGATGTTTTTTAGACTACCTACAAATTTTATTTCCTTAAATATATTTTAATAAGAATATATCATGCATGCGTTTTGCGCACCATTGAAACACAATTTTAAAATAATTCCACACAGTTACACAATTAGAGTAATAAATGAAATAATACGTTAGTGGGAGAAATTATACCCGTTAGAGGGCGTTTAAAAATGCTAGTTGTCATAGTTGGTGAAGTGAGTTTAGTAGATCCCAACTTTTTATATATGTTACCATCGTTTACACAATTTGGATTAATATGGGAAAAAAGTAGTACCTTACCCTGTTTCACGTACGCGAATTATAACTGTCAAGAAGTACATATATTTGCAGATTAATGCAACAGCATGGTGGGTATACAGGTGCATCGAAAACTTAATATTTATTTAAAAATTATATAATATGCCAAACGTAACTAATGGAGTTAGTTCGGTGAAATGCCATTAGAGGTTTAGCCACTTCCCCAAACCCTTGGTTTATATTTTATTAATATGACTACCTAGATGGTAAAAAATGCAATCAAAAGAAAAAATGTTGAGAAATAGGCAAACAGTAGATGAAATTTAGTGCCCACTTCTTGAATTGCCGAAACATTAAATTTGTTTACTAAAACTTATTTAGTTACAGCATTGTAATATTACCATCAAGAACAGGGCGTAATAAAAACGCTATATGGATCATTTCTTTGTAGCTATCTATGTATCACAACTTTGCTCTAGATCTACGCAACAACTTATGCAAAGCAAAAAATAAGGCTGTCCTGTTTCTCCCAAGAGAATGTCATTAGCAAGTAATACATTTAAAATTGGGTGAAATTTTTTTAGCTGAAAGCATATATATAAGAAAAATATTTTTCCGAATATAGAAACCTCCCCACACACAAAATCAAAAAACTTCTGCGGAAATGCATCATTTTCATTTTGCCGACTTTAGAAAAACTGAAACACAAAAAACCTCTTGCGGGAATATGTCATTTTCATTTTTTTGATAAAATATTGCAACTTTAGAATAACTGAAATTGAATTTAATCCTTTCCCGACCTTTAACACATATCAATAAATAATATCTATTCTTCTCACTGTAATATCGCTTCAACTCAAAAGAAAACAAACCTAAAAAGGCAAATCTAAACTATGATTTTTGACCTACGAATTTTCGGTAGAGATACCTGCATGATTGGTGATGGTAACCATAACTGGTGAACCCAACGTGATTGTTTATCCTGTTTACACAGCTCGCCACAGGTCACCACAAAGTAAAAGCACTGGTAACCAGCTCTTGATATACATATAAGAGAACTCCTATCTTAACGACATGTAAGCACTTGTCGAACGTTTCTGTACGCGCCTGTTTATGGGATCCAGTTGTCAATTACAGCTCCGATCATTCTAAATTGCACAATATTTTATCCATACACAAAAATGGTATATTTATGTAAAAAGTTTTTGCCTGCTTATGTTTAGAAAAATGTATTCTCATCTAACTGGTTTCAGTTATTCTAAAGTCGAGAAAATTTAAATAAAGCATTTCCGCAGAAATAAAAATTGTGACTATGTTTAGGGAGGCTTCCAAATACTTTACAAACAAACATTTATTTCATAACTGATTTCAGTTAAACGATAGTTGAGCCTTAAAATATTTAATATCTGGGTGGCACCCTAATTATATTATATTTATTCTAAAGAGATTCATTTACAGCAGTAATTCTAATAAATAAATTAAACAAAGTTATATATTAAAACACATATGAGAAGTGTTAAGGTATTTATAATTACCGTATGAGTTGTAACAGGACTATTTTAGCAACAATTTTCTATATTAAGATTATTACCTCATCGTTTGCATTAACCGTAATTAAAATGTATATCACGTCGACAGAAGAGATTCGGTGCCTAAGGCACGTTATAAGGTTCTCCCGCGAATTACACCGTATTTTCCCTACCCCCGAGGAAAACGGGAAAAMTCCCTTACGCAATTAGTGTCTAATTTTTTACCGTAAATGTTGAGCCTGGCAGAATGAGATGTCTTTCCTGCTCGGTTCTCTGCTGTGCACGTGTATTCCCCTCCGTCTTCCACCATAACGTGACTGATGTTGACGTGACTTATGACGTCCCCGTGCACGGTAACGTATTGGCCAATGACAAACCTGGAAAGAATAGTGTTATAAGATATGATTGAGATGGTTTTGAGTAACAATATGATAAGCTAACTGTTTAGGAAAGCATTTAGTAGAAGTAACCGCATGCCATCCATGCATAAATCAAATGGTGGTAAAGTAGGCGCAACTACACACCGTCTTTAACAACCTTTTAGTTTTGATTTTTTAAAAGTTTGGAGCCTATGCATTGTAAAAGTAAAGCTTGTATAACTGAACCGTTTAAAATTAAAAGAGAATCG
Organism: Rhyzopertha dominica; assembly: GCA_025024175.1. NCBI lineage: Eukaryota > Metazoa > Arthropoda > Insecta > Coleoptera > Bostrichidae > Rhyzopertha > Rhyzopertha dominica. The sequence goes on along the minus strand of QCXZ01000003.1, from coordinate 37,015,147 downwards.
TCCAACCCTTTGCTTATTTCTTTTAATGGCGAACCAGTTATTCTTAGTTTCTTTTTGAAAATACAAATTTGTTATTAGTTGAATATTAGTTCCAATAAAAAATTAAAATGAACAAAAAACTGTTTAGCTGAAAAACAAAATAACTCAAAAACACGTTTGTTTCGGGCAGTAGCAATTACTGAACTAAAATAATGACTCAATTAGATGATTGATTTTCAACTATGCTGTCTCAAAACAGACCCATGCTAGAGTCTGTGTAATAATTACGCGTGTTCAATGGGAGAAAGATTTAGAGATTTTGGTGACAAGGCAGCAAATTTACGTTTTTTTTCAAAATAATCCGTCCTGCTCGTGGTCGTGCATGATTAAAAAAATGTATTGGGGGGGGGGGGGTCAAGACGTAGGGTAAGGTGTGTGTGGTTCCATTACTCTTTGCTTTGCAGTCGTGTTGCCGCTGATGAAGACCAAATCTGACATAAGTAATAGCCTCGCACACTATTACTCCAACAACGGTGTGATTCACATTGCCTTTCCGCTGATAATCGAGGATCGCGTCTTTCACCATGTCGCCTTCTCACACCTGTTCAACCATCTTGCGTAAGAGGGCAGAAAATGTATATTCGTCGCTAAAGAGAGTATAATTCTCCTGGTTCCACAGTGCTTGTTCTCTGCACCATACTCCAGTCGACAACGCCAATGCTCAATATGAGTGATGAATGTAGAATTATTTTGAACTCAAAACTTTATATTATGTCTATCGTCTGTCTCTACGATGTCTCGGTGTGTGTCTACATTATTAACCCGCTGCTGGTGTAGACTGGCTCATACTCGTATTAGTAGGCTGATATCGTGAGATATCGTTCGTTCTGCTCATAAGATATCAGTTTGCTGTTATCTATAGACTTAGTATTTCTAAAGTCGCTAAGCCGCAGCTAGTTTAAAAGAAAACATCTTTATGACACTGAATATACATAGCTAATATAGATGTTGACTTATTATCATTTTTGTAATCTGTTAGTGTCCCCTTTCTTAGAGATAAAATACAACTACACATTTAAGCCACTGTAGAAAAAGATGCTTGCAAATTAATATTAACCAATCTAGTTAAAAATCTACAGTTTATTTTGTATTAGGGTTCGGTGCCGATCATCTTAGTGAATAAATCTTAGTAATACATTCTAAAAGTGCTATTTGTATGAAAAATAAACCACGAAAAACTGCGTACCTAATATATATTGCGTGGTCGTGTGGTGTCGGACAGGTGTTTTAATATTGTGATTGCGCTAGACCGGTATACTTGGACCACACGTAAGAATGCACCTGACCTGACCGACACTAGATGCAGCAAATAACACCAGGAACAAAATAAGATAAAACAATAGCAAGATCATAATGAAAATCTGCATTATATAAAATAAACACAGCAATGCTAGGACAAACTTTAAAACTAAACTTGTGTCGTATACCCAGCGCACGAAAGTAGAAGCAGATATACGCCATCTTTATACCCAAGCTAGAAAAGGCCCCAAAATGAATAAAAATTAAACTGACTTCGAAATACATCTGTATAAAAATTTAAAGTAAATAGGTACATTATACCCCAAAAGGACAGTAGAACCTGAATGTTGCAGCCTATACTTCGAAATGAGAGGAAACCGACTATATCTGTATTGCTTATGGGCGTCTGGCCTTTTGTCACCTGGAACGGACCCTAAGTATTCAGGAGGCCAAAAATACGTAAATAACAATATCAATTCCGCAGGATTCTCACAAGTAGAAGGACCAAATAACTAGTAAACAATAAATGAAATTTTCGGCTTTTTAGACGCAACTGTAAAAAGATAAGACAGATATAAGGAAAAGGAAAAACGCTGAACCTGCAGAATTCAGGGAAAAGTAAGAAACCGCGATGGCAAAGCGATAGTACTATATAGAAACTAGGGAGGTATGGAAATAAGCGCAGCAGAAATATCCGGCACAACACCATCATCCCATAATATACGCAAGAGTAACCTAAGCAAGATACAGGTATCATAAGTGCCACTTGCAAAAGGCAAGAAAATAATAAATAAAGAGGTCTCAAATCTGTACACAGCTACATACAGTAAACCTCATTCAAGGATGGAAATGCCGCGGTCAAGCTAAATCAACATCAAACAGAAACATTTAAGGGAATAATTCACTTGTTAGGCCCACGATGCAAACCTTCCCATTTCTATTCACCGCTTACCGTAACATTCGTTACGCGGGAGCACACTAACTCACCGCTCCAACCCGTATAGACGGCCGGCTCAGCGGTATATAAGGAAGCGGCAAAAAAGATCCCTATACGCTGGCTCAGTCAATCAATAAAATAGTCTATAGTGAATCTGACGAGAATTAAAATAGAATTTCATTACCCTTTTTAATTTACTTTATTACTGTACGATAAAGCTCTGCTCAGGACTCCCAATGTTGGATACTAGTCATTCATTAAAAAAAACTTCCTCTACTCCAAACTCCATGGATATGCCTGTTGAATTGTATCTACCGGATAGGTTTAAGACTGCGACTTTTGCTTGTTTAATATTCCCATGTCTTAGTACAAATATTCTTACTAGCGAGTACATAACATCAATTAGTACTTATCTGCTGGTGGCTGCAGGCTCTTTTAAATACAATCACATTCTAGCCAACATGATAACGCTTTTATGGGATGTAATAAAGATGAACTGCCCCGGCAGGGAGAGTGTGTTTTTCTAACGAAATCCAAACATTTGCTCGTAAGGTAATCTCGCACAACAAACAATTTCATGTCGGATTTGATGGGACGGGAGCTTCTCCCTCTCAAAGTGTGATTGATATGCTCCAAGAGTGCGGCCTACTAAACAGCATTGCCAAATTAAACGGAAGTACGACTAGTCTTCCACAGAATTAAATGAATTTGGAAAATAAACTATAATTTTTCTAGGAATGAAAATATGTACAAGATAAAGTAGAAAATACAGTACAACGGTATAAAAAGTATATGTCCGTGTTTTGATAAAAATCTGATTAAGCTAGGTTTATTGGAATCTACTAAGACAAAGTATTTAGATCATATTCTCTCCATACTCTATGGAATTCTGATGTATTCACATTATTTTTGCACTAGTACTGAAGTAAGTTAAATGCTAGACCATAAAATTACTAGTTCAATACACTACTATTCCAACACTACTAAAACAATTAATCACTATTCAAAACATTACACTTCACTGTACTCACTCTAAAATAGTTTTAACACTTTCCTAGCTTTGTTTGCTTGCTTCACATTGCTTGAATGCCAACTTAACTGGTTTCTCAGATCATAACATGTTTTAACCGAGTAAACTCTCTTGTTTCAAAGTAAATGTTAAATAAAATTCAGTATTTGCGTTGCACAGTAGAACTGTAGAACGTACTTTACGGGTATACACTGCATTTCTTTCCTTTCAATATCAACTTTTGAATGCTTTAAGTTAGAAGGTTGGGATAAAATGTGGGTAAGATCGCTTTAAAATGTTTTTAATTTATAGGTGATATTGCTGTTTTCAAAATCCACAGTTGCTACCAACTCAAAAATTTTAATTAACAAGGAAGGCATGCGCTAATTGCCCAGTCGGCAATATCAGCTGTCTGTATCAACTATTCCGACTGAAGTATTATACTTTGATATAACAGCCTTTACCTTACTGCTTTCAAAAATTAGCAATGGGTAGAGACAATAGACGCGTAGAATTGTTTTCAGGATGAAATCCCACTAACTACATCAGACTGTCCGATTTCAGTGTTATAAGACGTTTAAGTAATGGAATACTTTTTAAACGAAGTATGCGTATGACCGTTTTATCTTGGTCGCAATTTATCCGAACTTAATACGTTCAAATGTTATCACATTGAAACACCCATATAACCTTTGGGTGGATTGTCCGATTTCAATTTTCCGAATACGAGCGTTTAGCTAATGAAAGTGGTTTTCAAATAAAGTTAACTTGCTGTTAAAAATGTGCAAACCTTTTAATTAAAAGCGTTCAAAAGTTAAGATCGCAGGGGGAGCAAACATGCACTGTATAAGTTTCAACTACCACGTCTCTCTACGGCGCTACTAGATAAAGCTGGATAAAAGTCTTCAAAAGTCAAATCTTAGGGACCAAAGAAAGTTGTTTCAAGATGTTTTCAAGTGGAATATAGGACCTCTTTTTTAAGGAGTTTAGTATTTTAGTACAACAAAATTATTTTGTTGCAACAGTCTCAATTTATTTATGGGTTTGAGTGTTTTGATACTGCCTTGATCCTGCGGTGAATCTGTTAAAGAATATCGTATTTGGGCTCAACAGGTTCAGATGCATATTTAAGGACTTTATGATTCTTCTTAATCACAACAATATCTGTACACCATTAAGTACTTAGAGAGCTTACAATAGTGTTATGCACACTTAAAAATAGAGCTGAAACTCATATGTAATGTCGAAGATTTGCATTTTTACAAATAGCTATTAACTATAAAACTAAGCAAAGTGGTTTTAAATACCTCGAAAACAGCAATAAAAATGCCTACACTGAGCCCTTTTTGGACGTAATAACTATTACCAATAAAATTTTTTTGTACCTGCCACTTATATGGGTCTGTCACTCCACAAAAAAGGACTTCAAATAGTGTAACCTAGAGTTTATAAATGTTTTTTTAAAGCAGAATACTATAGTTGGCTTGTACCACAGACACCTTATGTGCACCTTCAAATATCTATTAACTTTTAACACAACCTTTCCTTACCTATCTATTTTTTGTAATTTTTCTTCCTTTATCTGGCAACACGGCCTCCAGGTTGCTCTGTGTTTTTATTCTCAAAACGGCTCCGCGGCACCGGATATTAGAACGGTCCCAGATGGGAAGTTGGGCGCAAATGAACGCGCTCTTTTTATACTCGCCGTACACATCCAAGCCCTGTCTAATTAAAATTTATGTTTCTCCCTTTGAGAGCTTCTTTATAATTTCCGAGGACGAATCTGACTCCCGCTTTGCAGCCACTCATGCGAGGAATTCGCAAAACAGTTTCGGATACTTCTGTATCTGTGAACGTTCGGAGTTTGCTTGGTTGAATAAAACGTGGCTCGCATTGTTCCTGTCTTTGTGTTACGCGAGGCGAGACTTGGGAATTACGAATTTATTACCGGATTGTGTAGTTAATCCGCTGTAAAACAGTGAGGACCCGACTGGTACGGAATTTGAGTAATTCGCACATTTTTCAGGCTTCTAGTAGGTTGTAATCCACGAGCTGAAAGGTGTTGATATTTCACGGTGTGAAGTTTTTAATCTAGGTAAGAGCATTTGCGTTAGATGAATTAACAACATTAAAAGTGCAGTACTGTAAAGTTTATTAATTATAATAGTAAATATTAGTTGATTAATGATGACATATTTATGATTAACTATACATCTTAGATCTTGGTGTTTGATCTATTTGTCCTAGTCAACATAAATAAAAAAAATGCTTACGAGATTTTATACAAACTAGAAAACATGCAAGGGTACAGTGGAATGTTTCACTTTAGGAAATTTCATAAAATGCTTGCAAAATATGGAGACAAGTATGTTACTAAATACTAGATGCAACTGTTATTAGACTAGTACTAGTACTATACCGAATACTGCAGCAATACACGTACCATCGCTGCTATATCCCATTACATCATGAATTGCTGATATCTAAATTTCGAATCATTTTCGATGTGTAATCATTAAATAGAAACTTGAGCAACCATCTTATAGGTCCTTTTTTTCTCAGTGGCCGCCTTAACGGACAAATCTATCTGCATTTTTGGAGGAAAGAGTTTGATAATCTTAATGGATATTTCACTAGCAACATTTCAGAAAATGTGATTTCAATACGATAGAGCGATCATAATTGCGACGTCAAATAATTTTTTACTAAAAATTTTACGAACAGGAGGATAGGTATAGGCCATTGGGTGAGCTGTTAATTGCCCATATAGATCACCGGATCTTACAAAATTGGATTTTTCTTTGTAGGGACACATAAAATCAAAAGTTTATCCCACTTTTCGTTCGCTTAGCATTTCAAGAAGTCTTGTTATATATGCCCGCTAATGTGGACAAAACTACCAGGAAATCATTCAATTGTGTTATAGAAAACTTCATGAATTTCTGTGTTATAGCTAATAATACTTTGTTACTACAGTTTTGTTGTTTTATTGGTGTATTTTTATGTTGTTGTTCTTTTATTAATAGAAGAGATAATTTAATTAAAACTAAGCCTATGCAGTGTTGTTCTAATTATTAGCAGTTAGAACGCTGTACTTGGAAATAACCCGGAATTGTGCTATATTCTTACTATAGCTAGTTGGTACGTCTATGAATCCCGAAAGGACAAAACCCGTGTCGTAGGCTCAAATTGACTAGCAAAAACAAACTTCTTTATTTATACAGCAATGTGCATAGACGACAAATAAATTACAATTTTCGCAAAAAATAACAATAAACGTGACATATCAACCTTATATCACATGAAAAGGTTTTTCATTCTGCATCTAATCACGTAAAAATATGGGGATCGTTCGATTAAAAAAAAGATCAAGTTGACCACATATAAATTTGTCTTGACTGCAATCTGTACATCACAGCAATCGCTGACGAGAAAATAATAAAACTAAGTGCTAAGATGGTATTTTTTTCTACTATTAAAGTGCAAAAAGTACACCGTCCTATATTTATATTTAAAAACTTATAAATTTTTCACAAAATGACAGATAACGCCATAAAGGCTTAAGATCGACCACGAGTATAGTTTAAAAAGTGGCATTAAAATTCAATAAGAAATCAAAAAATTCAATAATTACCGGGTATTTCATTTAAAATAACGACGTTGGAATGTATTTCCAGTATAATCAGATGTCTGACATATTTGAAGATACTTTTAAAATGTGCGACCAAGTAATCTGAATAAGTTCGGTTGTAAACATTTTGTCGTATTTTAAACAGTAGGAGGTATAGAAGGAACACCTTGTATTGATGCTATGTTATAGCAAGTGGATGATGGATGGGTGTGCATTTATACTGCTTTAGTAATAGAATAAATTGTTAGTTATTGGCCTCACAGCAAAATTGTTTACGGTAGTTTGTCACCTTCAAAGAAAGATTAGCAAAAAAAAATGTAACTAAATATGTTGAGAGCGCACTTCTTCCACAAATTGCAACATGGGTTCTTACTTAATATAAGGGTAAAGCTTTTTCTCATCGTATATTCAATAAACATAGTTTATTCTAACTCACTTGAAATACTTAAGAAAATCGACAAATCTAGTCTGTGCTTAAAGAGCTTTCAACAGAATAAGATATATGTATAATTCTTTATGGTTTGTCGACGTGACTGCACATTTTGGCAGAAGTGTCGTCTATCTCGCAGATACTTATTAACGGAGTATTAATAATTGTAGGTGTTGCATTTGCTTGGTTGGCATGCCATATGGAAAGCTATTTTTTTATCACTGGTGGAATATTTATTATGCCAGATATTTATAACCTATATATTGGATTTACTAATGTTGTTTTAAGAACCAGCGAGTTGTACAACGTGTCGACTCGATGCCTATTTGACTGGAAGTACTATAAAACAGCGTTCGCGGAGGACTTTAAAAGGTCATTAAACACTCCCTTGTTTACGTTCTCGCCTTCTTCGTTTAAGTGATATACCTTTGCAGTTTTTAATCATCACCCTACGTTAACTTCTTTAATTAACGTCGTTAACATTAACGACTACGAAGGCATTGTTTGAGATATTCAATTAACTTTGCTTACCTTCCGTGTCCGGGCAAAGGGAAGCCATCCAGCGTCCAAGATATCTTTGGCGTGGGGTTCCCAGCAGCGCTACATTTCAGTGATACTGCGGGACCTGGCTGTAAGGTTTGTTCTATAAAACTGTATAACAGGCTCGGCGGGGCATCTGCAATTTAAAATTCAATTACGCATTTACGACAGCGATAGCAGTGAGTGAAGAAGCTAATGAGAAATCGGTCCTGGAAGTTTATGACAAGAAATTTTGAAGTAGTAGTTAATAGACTGACATAATAGAAATAACAAAAAAATTTTCCTTTACGTATTTTATCAATAGAAAAGCTGATCATAAATCGATTACTAGGGTACTTTACCTCCAAGTTGCAATTCTGCTGATGCCTGTACCGTATCTCCTTCAGCCCTCCTTACTATGCACTGGTACATTCCTCTATCCTCCCTACCAACGCTGCTTATGGTTAGCATTTCGCTGGATCCCCTGCCTGTGCTGGGTAGCTGTCTTCCGTCCTTGTACCACGTAACTAAGTGAGGACCCCCGCTCTGAGCAGAAACGACGCACCTGCAGGGTAGATACATATAATATGAAGCAAGTAGATAAAAATTAATTTGAAGCTATTTCTGTTTCACGGGATAGAATGACGAAACATATTTTTGTTAACACCGAATAATGAGTGTAGATGGTTTACTTTTAAATATTGAGCTCATAGCGTCTTGGTTTCGGTCCGTGCACGGTTCTTGTTTTCAATGTTTCACTAAGTTGCGTTCCAAATTAATATTTCCGCGCGCTTAAGCGATCAGTTGATTGCGCAGAAAGCTGTCCATTTGTTTCGTTCGTGCGGAGTGGCGTACAAAATGCCACCTTTTACATTTTTGGAAGCAACTACTGTCTGCAGATGTACACAGAAAGCTGAAGCTGCTCTTAGTGCTGGTCATCTCCTTTGAGTGATTGTAAGAGTTTAGCAAGATAATAAAATTAAAGCAGGTAGAAGTACCATAACAACACAATAAAATACATACTTTTTCAAACTGGTACTGATATTTTCAGTTTTTAGTATGTGTCTACATGCATCTGCTTTTACCAATAGGTAAGATGAAGACCTACAGGGGAAATTGAAAATTTAAAAAGGACACAGACGCAGCGTGAGATGGAATGTGCTTTTCTTGGGAGAATATATCATGGAACTTGCAACTTATGTACAAACAAAATCGATTAAAAGAATTATTAATTTTTCTATGATTCCCAACAGATAAAAGCTTTGCACATATGTGACAGAATTTAGATGAGGGTTAGAAGAGATTGGGCCAGGGAAATTTCTCGTAACAGTAGTGTTCACTTCTTTAATATCAACATCTTTGTTATATTAAGGTTGGTACAATAACAATAGGGCTTCAGCAGTACTTTGCTGCTTGTAACTTTTATACAATCCTTCAGTGAAGGCTGACCGAACAGCATAGTTTGTTAGTCGTTAAATCTACTCTGCTTCCTTTCATAGCAATATAACAGAGACTAATCGCCTTTTATAATTTTGCTCCATTGTAACAGCTATAGACAAAACCAAATGATTTATTATTACTTTCTACTTTTCTTTCTGTTATATATCTTTAAAACACACGTGAATTGTTGCCCAGCGACAGCGATTACTTTTGAGTAGTTAACTATTCTGCCGCTAGACTGCGTATCAGAGGTCCAGGCTGTTAAAATAATTAGACAAGTGTTTTTTTATTTTTTGTAGGTCTGGTGGTGGCTTAAGCCGAAGCGGCCGTAACCACTGCGATATATTATATAGGATTTAAAAGGGCCAAAGTCGTTTCGTTATAAACATAACCTAGACATCGAAACTTCTACTGTAGAAACAATCAGTTCTTACAAATTTCTAAGTTTATCGATTATTTATTATTTATCGATATATTGTATCGATAAAGATTACTCGACATTAAATTGCAATAGAAAGTCTAGTATCGTTATTTGATATCGGTGTTTTATGGCGCCTTCTACGTATGTATGTATAGGCTTGGTAAAGATCCATTCAGGTTTATCCGGATTTTCGGCCTTCTGTCGAGATTTTGTTGGGAATTTTGAATTTTTTGAAAAATTTTGAATTATATTACTTATACAGTAAGTATTGAATTAGTTTTCGCAACTAGTTTGACTGGTTGTAAATACTAACTGGTTTCACCTTAGCTGATTGTTTTAATGAACTTCTAGCTCGTTGGGTTTATTATTTCATTTTGTGACCAACACGTCTGGATGTTTTTTGAAACCTCTAGCTTATATGTAACTGGCCAGCAAGGTCCTATTTCTCGTAAGCCATATAAGGATTGGTCGGTAAAAATTGCGTATCCTGTACAGAATTATAACGGACAAAACGTGTATAGTGGTATATAGTGATATAGCACATAACTTATGTTATTAAAAAATGTTGAGTGTTTGTATGTTGTATTTTAACAAAACTATTTTCTTAAAGACTTTTTTTGCGTTCGATTAATTATAATTATATTTTAATCTTGATGAATTGTTCTTCGTTGAATTTTACATTCGAGTAGTTGTATTTCGGTGATTCTGTGAAATGTTTTTCGGTTTAATTTTATTTTGGTGAATTTTATTAGACCGGCAAAAACAGTGTTCCTCGATTGTTTTCATCAACGTTTGCAAATACAACTGTATACTATTTCACGCAATTTATATTTTTGACAATACCCATACAAAGACTAATTTACAGCTAAAAATGTATTACATACATACATACTTAATATAAAATGTTTTGAAAACACTACAATTAATGCAGTAATTCAAAGCACTTTAATATAAACGTGAAACATCCATATTATCAACTTATTTTACATTTTCTTAGAAACTGTTTCACTTAAATAAAGAAACAGCTATGTTCCCGCAGTGTAGCCTTTTTTGGCTGTCATCTAGTGCCAACAAGCTACAAATACATTAACTATTGAAATGAATGTGATATTCAGTGTATCGATATTCCTATAGATGGTTATTGTTCCATATCAATACCTGCATGAGAAAGTATCAACGATGCTGAATGTCGATATCTTGGACGTATATTAGCAATCCTAATCACTGGTTTGGGCAATTTTTATTACATTTTTAATACTTTTCAAATGACAGTTATTGGCGTACATTCTACAATTAGTAACTAAGAAAAAAGAAAAATATTCTTCAGACAGCTTTGACTAAACCTGTGTCGAAAGAAGAACATGTTTGACAACTAAGGGGTATTGTATGAGTATATATGTTGCTGGGTATTTGCTATTCAGTCGTTTACAAGAATTCCCTAGTTTAGTACTTTATTGGTAGTATCATGTTGGTTAAGATAATTAACTATGCAAATGTAAGAGGTGTACTAAATGCTGTTTTTGTTCGTAAAAATTTTCATCTGGAACCTATTTCATTTCTTGAAATAATACTAGGTTCCTAGTGAACTCAGAAAGAAAAGCACTACTGTCAACTTGGCAGTTTATATCGCACCGTCAAGTCCGGCGGGGCAGCTGAGATCTCGATAGCCGAGCGCGGCTCAGTGTCCGATATCAGGGCCACTGAGCCGCGCTCGGCTATCATGATCTCAGTTGCCCCGCCCAGTTGACGGCGCGATTATAAAACTGCCACGTTGACATTAGCGCTTTCCTTTCTGAGTTCAAGCTATTACTAGGAACCTAGCCACCTTAAGCTACCCGTCCGTTAACAGTTTTGGCGCCCAACGTGGGGCCAAACTGTTAACGGCTTCCATAGCGGGAAATGGCCCCACGTGCTGGGCGCTAAACTGTTAACGGACGGGTAGCTTAAGGTGGCTAGGTTCCTAGTAATAGCTTGAACTCAGAAAGGAAAGCGCTAATGTCAACGTGGCAGTTTATAATCGGGCAACTGATATCGGCCACTGAGCCGCGCTCGGCTATCAAGATCTCAGTTGCCCCGCCCAGTTGACGGCGCGATTATAAAACTGCCACGTTGACATTAGCGCTTTTCTTTCTGAGTTCAAGCTATTACTAGGAACCTAGCCACCCCAGCTACCCGTCCGTTAACAATATGTAACTTTTATTAACTCACCTGAATTCTGCGCTACCGCCCATGTGAACGCTCAGTATAGGAGGCGAGATTTCTACGTGAAGGGGTGTTGATACTACTAGCCTGGTCTCTGTACTAGCCTCACCGCCTGCGTTTGAAGCAGAACAGCGAAAGGTACCGTTATCCTCGGGTGTAACTGCTTCAATGGCTAGTACTGGTCCCATTTGTCGAATTCGTGGACCGGGCATTATCAGTGTAGGCTCTATTCCAGAATGTGTGTACCACCTGGCAAAAAATTCATTTTTTGCAGTTGTTAATATAAGTTCTGATTTCGAACGAATGACTTCAGCAGAGTTAGAGTTACACCTCTTTTTGACGTGGACACTGGACACGCCTGAACTTTAGTTTTAGGGCACATTCCATGAATGCCATACGACAGACAGTGCCATCTAGCGGTGACAAAGCAAGATACTATGGCCAATAGCATTTAGCTGCAGAAGCAGAGTTCTTAAGCCTTAAGTAGAAAAGTAGGTAACTATTTCGGTAGTGGGAATGCATGGAATGTAATTCTCACGCGTAAGCACACATGAGCAATTACGATGAAAAATTGCAAAATTACAGATTGCACTAAGGATTCCATAGCAAGGAAACTATTTATACTGTTTTCCACCTGTCACAAACGGAAAGGGTCATGATTCGTGAACAGTGGATAAAAGCAGTTTATGACGTATACCCTAACTTAATATTACACAAAACTCTGACTATTTGTGGGAAAACTTCATACAGACATCATCGTGTTTAGTGACATAAAGGATGCAACTGGTAAAACAATGCAACGAGTAAGTATAATACGCTGTATAAGTCATGCCTAAGTTTTTCTGCAATCCATCAGAAGTAGTAGCCCGGCCCTAATAGGCAACCAAACCAAAGTAGAGCTTAAATTTGGCACAAATATTCCTTAGTTGCTGAAAGATATGTCAACGAATGAATTATCGATGTGCAGAGTGCTGTTATTCTGTGTATCTGATGTAATTTTTTTGTTATTTCGAACGACTTTTGTTTGCTTATGGTGGAGGAATATACAGAAGTATGGATTCCTAGGTTTGTTTTTAATGCGAATAAGCTTCTGAGGTGCTGCACTAAGAACATAAAGACTGCAAATAAAATAAGACTAAAATAGAACTGGTGCATTATTTATTTCAAGTCGGACTATATCAATGCTGTAATGAGAAGTGCGAAATTTTAAACGAATTACCTGTTCTAAAGTAAAGCAAAAAATTGTCACATCTAGCAACGGAATTGTTTCAGTTGGCATGTACTGCCAAACACTAAGTTTCGGCGATAATTTATATGTGTATACGGTATTAAGCTGAAAGTTTATATTAAAACGTTCATTTCGGGTCCTAAGTTCATAACTGCACAGGCTTTCTTCAAATTAGCCCAAATTCTGTGGATTTTTTCTTTAATTGATAATACGGTATGACATGCGAAAAGCATAATTGTAAGATGTAGCTACATTTGAAATGTTGTCAATAGGCTGTAAGGGAATATCTGACAAATTTCAGTTCTACCTAATTTTCTTTGAGATTAGTTTTATAATTGTTTCATAATCGAATAATTGAATACTTTCATCCTTAAAGTGCTGTATTTAGTTTCTTACAGAAAATAGTTTACATATACATATGTTACTGGAATTAGGCGTTCCTACGAATTTATACTTTAGTTGGTAAAAATTATCTTTACTCGCCCAGTACCACAAAACTCGGTGGGAGAAGCGGTTGCGTAAAAACCTAATAAGGTATAAATGCACACATTAGCTGATTCAAGGACGGTTATTCAACTGTGTGATTTGCGGGAACCAAATTATCCGTCGGTACAGAATCAACTTAATCCCTTGGTTTTTTTTGATTTCGCAATTATGAAATTACTTTTTTTCGGATTGGAGTAGTCTAAATCTAAGTAACAATAACTCTTCCTTGACGTTATCAAATAAAAACTTTTCACATTATTACCTAACACTGTGCTACTAAATTGTCTTTAAAATTCGATTTTGATGAATCTTTCAGAGACATGTTAAGTGTGTGTATGTACTGCCAAAACTTTATCGTATTGAACGCTTAAAGTTTGTTACAGAAGTATTTGCTATATAGTACTGTTAACAGGGCTTCACGATATGAAGTAATTTAGAATTTAATGAAACCTGAAATGAGTTACGATGCTGAAAGCATTATTCGGCGAGGCCTACCCAAGGGGTCCATGGAATTAAGTTTATTACGCCTAGAATATTTATATTGCTTTCATGTATAATGCAGTCACATTATGGAGCAATAATTAGAAACCAGCTAACGTTAACCAGTTAACGTAGTGCAGATGACAATGCTAACATAAGTGAATTGAATACTTTACTTGCTTTATTAATATTAACTTGGTTTCTTTTGTCTAAGATAATAATCGAAATACAGTGTTAACATAAGTTACATGTAAGAGTGACCGAGAATATACGTATGTGTATGTATATGTTACCGATGAAGTTCAGAAATAATTTATTCTACAGATTGTCTAGGCATATACATTGACGGTTAAAATAGTCATGAAAGGTTTCAAAACAAATATATATTTATGATAATATAGAAACCGCTCCGAAATGCTGTATTCTCTAACATTTGTTAGTTATCCATAGTGATTGCATCAAACATTAAAACGCGTTTAGAGATATATTTTAAATAAGGAAAAGTAGGTAACAACATACTAAATGAAATGCCGACTACATTAGTAAACCAGAACTGCAGAAGGACACTAAGCGAAAAGTGAGAATTTTATGAATATATATATGTAATATGTATATATATGTAATTTTATGTATATATATATATATATATATATATATATATATATATATATATATATATATATATATATATATATTCAGGTAAGATTTATTAGGGGAATTCGACCTGGTGGTAAAAAATCAAAGAAAACTCTTTATTCTTGCCAAGCTTTCGACTGCTTTATTGCAGTCTTCGTCAGGGCTTTCTACAAACAACAATCCAATAATTACATTAAGATTACAAAAATGGAACAATATGTTACTTACAAAATTGAGGTTTAACTAGGCAGCTCTATTATATAGGAAATGAATCTTTGGAAATTTAAATTTAATAAGTATATGCTAAATGTATTTCGCATATATCACAATGGTAAATTTTTAATACAATACAATGACTAAAGAAAAAATATTTAAGGTGACATATACGTCGTAATCAAATTCACAAACCACTTATATTTTGCTTTTGAATTTCGATTCATACGATTTTAAAAGAGAATGCTAATAACTATTTGAATTTAGGTTTTATTACTTCTGTAAAATTTCTGTCGATAACAAATATGTGTATATATTACTTAAATTTTGTGTATCCGATTTTTTATTAATAATGTTATTAGTTTTATTAATTTGGTAAATTTCCAAAATGAGTCTTTTATTAGTTTTCTGTTCTTTTTCTAAAATTTTGACACTATCCCAATTTATGTTATGGCTATTGTTTATTGCATGTTCTGCTAGAGCACATCTTGTACGTTTTGTGTTTATATCACTCTTATGCAGTGCCAATCTACTAGATAGCCATTGTGAAGTCTGGCCAATATACTTGTCTTCACATGTATCGCATTCTATACAATAAACAACATCCGATTGAAATTTTAATGGAATTTTGGATTTCAATTTTGTAAACAAACTTGAACCTGTTTTAAAATTTTTTATAGCTATTTTTATGTTTGCATTGTAGAAAGTATATAACGCGTTGCCACTTAATAGCCATATTTTTGCTTTAACAGTGACGTAAAATGTAAAGCTGCAATACAAAGGCTATCTGCAAAAACAATTTTGCCACAAATCACACTTAAAACATTTCTTAAGGTAATTGCGAAATATAGTTTACCGATTGATTCTAGATCCAGGAAGAATGACCACACTGAAGAATCTGCATAAAACTGGACAAGAAAACCAGTAACATTTTTGATACAATGCGTTAGTTGATATACATACATATATACCAACCTGCTGCTAAGAAGATTATATCGAGAATAAAACAAGTTACACTCCTAGTAAATTTATTCCGAATACAATATTCTGCCAAGGTTAGTATGTATTGTTGTATTGAAAGATATGTTTAATAAACAGCAACTCCATAATTCGAGCTCTGCTTATTAAAGGTTATTTCAAGTCGTATCATCAGTTCTTATAGGCGCATCATACAAAAGTTGCAATATCATTAAAACAAATACGTGCCTTCGAAACACAATGAAAATCCAAGTTAAAGGTTAGGATAAGGCCAAGTGGGTTATTAATAATTTTTTGGAGATAGTCGGGAGTAGACCTTTGAAGAATTAAAACATCTAATAATGAGGGTAATGTAACAGCAAAAACAATGTTACTTGAGTAGAAGAACTGAAAGTATTTTAGTTAATTCAATCTGATTGAAGAAATTATATAAGAAAATTTTTTCGTATTATAACACTAGATCAGTTAGAAAGTGCTCTGTAAGGAAGAATTTTTCAAATTTGTGCTAGAATGCATCCCATGCTTCAGCAACGAAGCAGCTTTGTTTAAAACAAGAACTTAACTGAGAGTTTGAATGCTAATAAGCCACGATAGATCCTCCCGTCGAATGTCATTTACCTTACCTGTATTCCGGTGCGGGACACCCTTGAGCGATGCATATGAGGGCTGCGCCCTCGTCTTGAGCAACAGTAACGGTCCCGGAACTCTCTATGATCACAGGTGCCACGATTCCGCGGTGCTCTGCAAAAATCCGGTAACGTTTCTTCGACGAACGTGACAGATTCTGCGAGATATAACTGAATTACCTGTAATTCTGACGTTGGCGGGACCGCTGACGATAACTTGTTTGCTGAGCCGGTGCATCGTCCTGCAGCGGTATGTTGGGAACTGGTCGCTGAATTCCAAGTTGTGGATGAGCAGCTCGCCGGAAGGCAGTTGATGAAACTTGCCGTCTGGAAAATGGTGGTGAGCTTGGTATAAGCGTTGCAGCTGGGACAGCTTGGTGGTTATGCCGTCGACTCGTGTAAATTATTGCTTGAAAACGGCGCGGCGATTGCGTTTAACTACGTATTGCCGGCAAACTAACAACAGCTGGATACAAGAAGAAGTAGAATGTTACGATATATTCTGATAAACGGGATGGTCCCACTGTTTTCTATATTGTAGAAAAGCAGAAGCATATTACGCTTAATTGGTATAGCCCTGTGTTTCATATAGTAACGCTTTTATTAAAAATAAAGTGCCAGTTACATCTTACTGTAAACGAGAAGACAGTTACGTTAATGCAGTCAAAGGAATAAAAATAGTTAAGTTCGATTACCTTATCTTTATTGTTAAATTATAAGCTTGTTAAAGGTAAGTAGCAATTAAGATGTATACATGTGTATTTACATGATAAAATTGGTATAACAACAAAGTGCTAGTTTATTGTAGTTGTCTTCTACATTCGCTTTCAGGATACAGTAAAATTCTCATTTGAAGAGGGCTGAACAACTTAATGGTAATTCGTAAACGTTTTTGATTGTTGAGCTACATATCTATTTCAGGTTAAACGCGGCTAAGCTTAAAAGTGTGTAAAGTTGTTCACCCTGAGGATAGTTTTTGAAATTTAAATGGTTAACGATAACAATTGTGTTGTCTTCAAACAAGAAATGTACTAATTGCGAAAACGATCCCGATTACTGAACGAAAGGATTTTATATGATTATACCAAGTGCCGGCTACTACTCAGAGTGGTAGCCACTTTTGCTTTAAGAAACTGTTGCCGCATCGTTGGTATACAACAGAAACAATAAGGCTCCTAGTATGGATCCTTGTGGCACATCGTGATTTATATGTTCCACGTCTGAATATATGGGATCTCCACTCCCACCAATAGTCGCAACTAGCATAGGAAGATGCACTAGGGCAATTCCTTAGAACGATCCAAGAACATTACCCATCACATTCATTCTCATGTTTTACCATAAAGTAAGAAATCGCTGTTGTTATCGACTTTTTTCTTTCTGTAGCCGCTCTGATGACTGCCGATCAATTTTCAATGAAGATATTTCATAGCAAAGCAATGGGTCGATAATTAGAATATTGTGTTTTAAGTATATCTTTTCTTATAAATTAGGTCTTTTAAGTACAGTCAGCTTTAGCTTTTTTTGGATAAAATTTGGATGTTGTGTTATTCAGGGACTTCTTTATATTAGCTGTTTCTATGCAATTTGTGCGGCTTAAGAAGCAAGAATGTCCACTGTTTTGAATAAAAATGAGATCCTTTTCACTGTATAGTGTCGTCTTTACAAATGTTCGCATAATAACGGTTTAACATAGTTTAGTTATTATCTTTGTATTATTCCTGTTACGAAATTTTTTGTTTGTCATGATTTATACAGCCTTATTCTTGTAATCTGCATTCTGAAGCATGTTGTAAAAGATTTCATCGAATTTTGCATGAATGTAACTCCTCACAACTTGTTTGGTATGTGATGCACTATAAACTTCTTTCTGGCGTATAACAATATTTTATCTGAAATGATCGAAACCACCTGCCACACTGCCACAAACTCCTCCGCGTTTATAAATAACCTATCATATTATTAATGAGAGCTGCCGTTTGTGCCATAAACGAGCTGAATCAAATACTGTTTGTTTAACTTTGTGACAATTACAGACATCCAAAGAACCAGTTTGCTTACTTTACTAGGCACCAGAAAGTTAATATTGGAGCCATCAGTGATTATAACGGTGTAATTGAATATCTTGTTAGGACATATTCTTCCAGCATCATTTCTGCGATGTTCGTAACACCCTCAAAGTGGGAGCTCTCTACCAAGTTAGTACTATAATTTTCAGGCCAATATCTGATTCGATGCTTTCTTTTTTCAGGTTTAATGTCTGTCTGAACTTAAAGGTCCCCATGCTGTGTAAAATGTTTTGGACGCTTCTGATGTAATAGTTGAAGTAAGTACAACTTCATAGAAAAATGAAGCATTATCTGGTTCCTTAAATAAAGATAGCAAATAGTTACCTCTTGATGTTAATTATTGCTATTTGTTGTAATTTTATTGTTTATATTACGGTTTGTTTCTTTTACCGGAAATAAATTTTCGACTTATTGGATAGTTTTAGATGAAATTGTTATAAACTGGTAGTATACTGTGGAGAATATGAGCCTGTGTATTATCTTGAATTCGACGAAATTAAAAGGGCAAGCGAAATTAGTTTTGCAGTTAGGAGGATAGGTGTACCTTTACCATTCGTTATGACTACATTATTTATATTGTAAGTTTCAATGATTTGTATCTGTTGTTATGTTTATGCAAAACTGCGTCATGGATATGACTCCATTATTATTTCTCTCTTCGGCTGACGGTAACTTACTCATTTGTATTATACAAATTAGTTAAACAAAAATATACCTATTGAGCTGTAAAAGAAACAAGAAGTAGTATGGTATAAGCAACTTTAATATCTTATTTGGTCGTTAAGAGCTAGTGTTGTTGACAGCTCATTCGAATACCTATGAGCTAATTTACAGTTTTATTTTACGAGAATTTTAGTATTTTATTAGTATTTAGTGAAATGACATCAATTTCTGCAATCAATCGTGTATTTGATGTAGCGAACAATACCGCTATTAAGGTTCTGCTCAAGAATTTATCTAGTCATACTATTGCATGTGTTGTGCCCACTTTAAATAGCCTGGCGTGGCTACTCCGTATACAATTTTGCAAATTACGTACGGCTATAGTTGCCTTATCCACGGAGTACGGCCGTCGTTATTGCTCGTTTAGGATGTGATTCCGGCGAGCGTTTTGCGCCCAGCTAATTACCTCCATCCGAATTAGGTCTGCGTCTGCGGACGTGCAGGTCCCTAGAAGGCGTCCCGCGGTGACATTAATAAGATAAAGGTTATCTCAAGTTAGTTAACTGAGAAAGTTGAGGATGTGCGCCGCCATAATGTGGATGCTCGCGAAAGTTTCCCGTCCATTGTGGTATCGATAAGGTTAATTTTGTTTTCGACGCCGAACTTGCCACTCTTCCATCATGCAAAATTGAAAGACGAGCGCTCTCACTAATGTCCCAGTTTGTGAGACAAACTTGTCTCGCGGTTCCTGCAGACAAAACGAGGCACCTTGTACTGCTCTCTCGGTGGTAGATTTTGTCATTGAAGTACCAGCTTCCCTGATGTGGAATATGGACAATTAAATTTAGTAATCGTTGGACACAGAAAGTGATAAATGGATATTGGTGCTGATTTGGTATATACAGTGCGCGTCTAGATTCTTTGTCCGAATTCGATTTTCTAACGGTGAACATGTAGAGAATGAAATGGCTTTTGTATGAAATCTCACTTGACCTCTGTTGCTATTTAATATTTTAGAAAAACTAGTTGGTTTAAAAAATAAGGCGAGAAATGAAAGCTAATAGGAAGGAAGCTATGTAACATCATAGCATGCAAATGGAAAGCTATAAGTTATACAATACAGACGTCTTCATCAAGTAATGGGGATGCATAGGAAGATGTCAAGCAGAACTAATTTAAATAACTTTTAGGAAAGTAGCCAGAACACTAAAATAAAAAAAGAAAAGATTACTAGCTTCTTGGATTTACACTTAAGTTAGTATTAGGTTATACAAAATGAAATCCAACCATTAAATTTTATTTACCCTTCGATGGTTTTATTTCCATATTCTTTAGACAGAAACTGTCTAACAATAAAGTGACATACACGACTATGGTAGAAGGAAGACTTTTTTAAACCCTAACACCTAAAAAAAGAAATGTTTAATAAATCCTTTAGAAATGTTATGCATAAAAGCGCAAAAACTTATTATAGGAACGTAAGTTTTCGTTTTCGCGGTCAGATTGAATTCTCTTGGTCATTTTGGGTTGGACCGCGGTCGGCGTTTCGCTTTAGGGGCATCGCCAGGATGGGAATATGGATATGGTACAAACTCAAAAGTGAGAACCACGTGGTGATAGCCATCTTCGCGGATCAGGTCGTTCGGATGGTACAAATCTCAATGGCTTCTCGGCTAGAACTGACTGTGACTGGTTTCATGTTGATATTTAGCTACCGCTGATTGGGAGAAGAGACCTGATTTGATGTAGCGTTTGTGTTCTGTAAGACGGGTGTTTTGTATTATTTGATGTCACTGGTTTACATCTTGTTGGTTTTAACACCTTTATATTGTATGTATAACTACATGATGTGTTCGTTCTTGGTACATGAATGTTGTTGTGCAATGGAGTGTCAGTTGGCTATTGCCGTAGCACTTTTTTTATGATTACATAAAAAACGGTATTAACCGGCCGGGTGGCGGAAGTCTTTGACTTAAAAAAAACGTAGAGTGCAAAAAACATGCCCCCGGACCTTGAAAGTCTTTAATAGTCTTTCAATATATGGTTATCTCAGTCAGACAAGTATTAGACATTTTCGATGGGTAAAGCGCACACTTTCATCAATGGCCGCTATTTGCTGTTTTCACAGTAACAACTCTGACGATACCACCTGAGCCGGGGTGGATGTAAATGACTCGTCTAAGCTGCCATCTGGATGAGGGTTGTTGTCATCCTTGATGGTGCTTTTGCCTTGATGCGTGTTGCGGAGTCGCCACTAGGTTCGCTGCTGAAGCTTGGCCCACCTTAATCAAATGTGCTGAAGGTGTGTTGCAGATGTTGATATCTAGTTAATCTGTTTATTTTCAGGTCTCCTACATTCCTTTCAGCTACGGATGTCAACGGACAACCAATGACGAAATGAGCTGGTGTCAATACTTCTAGGTCACTTGGGTCTGATGACATTAGGTACAGTGGATGGGAATTTAAGATTGCTTCTATACGGGTAAGTAATGTATAAAGTTTTTCGCATGTTAGTGGAATATAGGAAATGACACGTTTCACGTGATGTTTTATTGACATAATACCGGCCTCCCACAATTCTCCAAGATGAGGGCTACGTGAAGGAATGAAATTCCACTTGGTTTCTTCCAAACGTACACTGTTTGTTACGGTTTTAGCGTTTCATGTAAGAAATTGCCCAATAGAATTAAGACGCTGTACCTGTGTGGTTACCACGTCCTCAGTTTAAGAAAAAATGTATTGTGAGGTCAGTATCAAGCTCTAAATGTAAAACTTTTGTGGAAAAACAAATAAAGAGAGATATGTATGCTTTGCTTGTTTCTGTACCTCTACCTTTTCGATCTTTTAATCCACACCTGTGACAAAGAAAGGATATGTGATTTCAAATCTAATTTGTATAAGTTCCCCATGATAACAGCTTGAGGCTGTGCATTGTGTTTAAAAGACCGAATACATTTATGAACAGTTTGGAAAGATTTCTTGCATTTGTTATTCAATAATTTTGCATGATTGTGGGGTCCAGCACGTTACTGACGAATGTGTTCGTAACTGATTATTAATTTTGATAAATGATGTTTACCACAAAGCAAAATGGGATGTTTTTCAATTCTGGTACCTCATATTATGTAAGTATATATATGATAGACATTCATGAATAATTTGTTGGGCTAACCACGGAGGTCCCTTCCACCAAAACTCCATGTTACAATAATACGTTGGGTTTTGCTCCTCTTGAAAGTATATCAACTGGGTTCTCACTTGTTGGAATATGATGCCACCTCGATGGATTTGTCGAATGTTGAATTTCTGCGACACGGTTCGCAACAAATGTTCGAAGACGATTTGGCATTGTGTTTATCCAGTTGAGGACTGGTTGAATCACTCCATAGATGTATGTCACAATCAAATCCTGTTGCGTCTTATACTTTTATAAGTAGCCTTGTTAGCAATAAAGCTACACAGTTTTAAACCTGGGAATGCTGAATGTCTTAATTGGTGATACTCTTCCCTTTGCACATTGTAAGGGAACAAATACTTTACATTCTTGATTGATGCTTCTGACATAGATACATGCTCCATATGCATACTGAGATGCATCTGCAAATCCATGAATTTGTATATAAATGGGATTTGTACATATCATTTATTATTGAAGTAAGGGATATGCGTATTACGATTTTGGGAATCAATAAATGTGTAACAATTTAGAATTTCGAAACTTATATTAAAAAGTCACAAAAAGAATGCCCGAGCCGAAATTGCTTATGCAACACTGCAAATATTTATTGTGTCGTATCGATTGTGAGATCACATGATGATTTTAGCTCTCGCCAAAGCATATTTTTTTAAAAATCGAGGAGTGCGCAAAAACTGGATTTTATGGAGACAACCAGAGATTATTTAAAATGGATAGTGTAACTTCTTATAGTGACCTGAAAGTATTGTCTCTTCATCAGATTGAGTCAACTTGTTTAGCTTTATTAGAATGGTAAATGTGGTATTTTTTTTTACATAATTCAAAGGTTGTATATAAAGTCCCGGGATGTCGTCTAGGCTTTTTATAAGGGCTTGGGCATTAGCCAGTGTTAGTGCAAGGAGGATGAAGAACTTGGTAGAGGGTAGTTTCCCTAATGTATGTCTTATGAACTGTGGGATCCGTTGACCATTTTTGTCCTCTGGATCTGGAACTTTTCGGCGAAGTTGGCTTGAAGGTTGACTAGATGAACCCGTCGACGATTCTTGTCCTCTAGGTCCTTTGGTTGTCCTTAACTGTTTTTGTCCTTCTTTGGTCTCCTGGTAATCCTGCTGACTCCGACACTTAAATAAGGAGTTCGACAAAACAGCTTTTTAAAAAAGTATTTATGCAATACAAAGTAGTTAGTATTATTAATATAAATATAGCGGCAAAGAACCATGAAGTATTGTAAACACATTTTATGCCGAACAAAGATACCTGAAACACTAAGCTTATTGTATAGGCCGTCAAGATGACTATAGTGCGTACAAGGTGACTTACGTAACGGACCGAGAGTTTATCCAGAGATAAGCTGCATATCATGCTAGAAAAGTAGTATTACCGACATAAAGCAAAGCGATTCCCAAGACGTTTTATTTTGTATATAAAAAAATTTCTTGTAGTCTAAACACCCGATATTCTGATATTCAGATCCGACGATTTATGTTGAAACCAATTTATTTGTTTTTGGAATGATTGTTATAAAATCCGTTTGCACTCTGAGGCGTAGTTTGCATAAAGGTAATAAAAACCTGTTTTTGCTTCCATATATTTACAACGTTCGCTACAAAATAGGAAGCCCTTCCTCCCCTTCTTTAAATTGAATGCCCCTAGCAACAGAATCTGGGTGGCAAAGTCGAAGTGTACAATTGCGATTTAGCAAATATTCAACCCCTCCGAACGGTCGCCCACTTATTTACATCGCTCAGTGCAAGAGTTTTCCTCGTTTAAATTGGGTGTTCGGGCTGAAGAGAATTTCAGGTCGTTTACCTGGCAAATAAAATCCACCTGTCTGATCCAATTTACCGGCCCGCTCTCACCGGCAACTTTATTTTTTACTAATTACGGGATTTCAGCTTTTGTTTCCGACGTGGAAATTGCTGAAAGGGCTTTCGTCGCACCGCATCGGTGAAGGTCGCGCTAGTCGACGCATTTATTTGCAAGCCCTTTTTCCCTCTTATTTCTTCGGAATTTTAGAGCTAGTTAATATACACTGCGGGCTGAGGTTTTTGTTGCATTTAAGGCTGTATTTGAATCATTAAGTTGAATCTCGCATATATATTTTTTCTGTTCTCAAAAGTTGAGCCAACACTTTCCGCCAAAACAAAAATGTGGTTTGAAATGTTGCTCTTTTTGGATTATAGACCGCTCTTGCAAGGAGGTATCATCACGACGAGAATATAGAATGTACCACAAATTTAACACGAGAACCATGCCAGAGCTCAATCAAATCCTGAAGGGAAGACAGAGACAGATGGGGTTGCGCCTGGTTTTATGCAGGCGGCAGGATGCATGGCTAGAGGGGGAAATTTTGAAAGGGTATAGATGGGCTTGGTATGATTGGATTCTAAATGCTAAAGAGATGATACCACCTCCGTTGTTAGGATGCTTACAAATCTCAACGGTTTGTCGGAATTTTTGGGCTTTAGCTAGAAATGAGATATCGAATGAAATATAAGTCGAATTGTTTTACAGAAGAACTCATTATGAAACGTTCTGAATTAACGTTAACTTAATTTATTAACAAGCTGATTGTTTTAATGTGCTTATGTTTCATAATAATTTCGACTATCGGTCATTAAGAGCATTAAAGTTATACATGGAAATTTTGCTGGGGGCAATGGCATAACACAGAC
Organism: Rhyzopertha dominica; assembly: GCA_025024175.1. NCBI lineage: Eukaryota > Metazoa > Arthropoda > Insecta > Coleoptera > Bostrichidae > Rhyzopertha > Rhyzopertha dominica. Next base: position 36,990,030 of record QCXZ01000003.1, on the reverse strand, counting down.
CTTTTGCTAGCAGGTTATGTTCTCTGATTCACAGAGGGGATGCGAAGACAAATTAATCGCTGTTTTTGGGTACGGTATTTGAGACTGAAATTTGCAAATGTGCCTCTGATTACAAATTGCAAGGATTTCTTGAGCTTGCGGGAAAATAATTAGGTCGAAAAATGACCAATCAATTAGACTGAAAGCATTGGACAATTCAAGATGAAGCTCTAAAGATTGTGAGCTACAAAGCCGGGTTCTCGTCTAGTGGACGAGATACGTTCTTGTACAAACTTAGCTATCGTAGGATTTTGCTAGATGACAACGTGAAAATTGGTTTTTGATTGAATGACTGAGCCCGATATTTTTACAGATTTAGTAAAAAATTGTGTCTTCCACGGCTTTTACTTTTCATGGTCAATTTCACCGTCAAATTTTTGACACACTCTTAAGTCTTCAATATTATCCTCTGTGGCAGCTAACACATTCATACAAGCCCTTGAGCATATAGCCCTGCAGTTATCAGATCTTAAACCTAAAATCTGGCTTCGTTATGCCAACGACACCTTCATTATTTGATTTACCCCAATAAACACAAGTCCGTTTAAAAAACGTTTTTTAAGTCAATACGCGTATTAATAGAATGCGTGTAACTAATACGTACAATCAACTCTTAGATGTCGCTGATTTTCACGTAAGATTACACGAACAAATACACGTTTATCTTAGTGTTATAATAACGTGAGAAATAAGTTAAACAATGTCTAAATTTTTACGTTGTTCTCTACGTTTTATAATGGTATTGATTCAACGTCTATCACACTGATTATTTATTGGTTCTATAAACGTATATTTTAAATGTTTATTTAACGTATTCTTATTATTATAAGTGAGCGGTAGAAAACACGTGTAAAAGCTCATTTTGCTTATTTTATATGTTTTATTAAATGAAAAATTATAAAAAAATACATAAAAGCCATAAAAAACTTGAAATAAAGCACACTAAAATTCCTCTGCTAACTATTTCTTCCGCCCTTGGCTGAGTCGTGTTGCTGAGTGCCTTAGCCATTCTTTAACCACCCAAGCAATCTGTAGATCGTTACGTTCATTGGCCGGAAAGTTAAATTTGCTGCTTCTGTAAATATGTACATATTTCAAAATTAGAAAGTTTATTCTAATTTAACACGTAGTTGTATGAACTTTATGATTAGTTTAACGTTTATATTATAGATTTTATGCCTAATTAATAAATATTGTCGTTGAATTTAATATTCGTGCTAAAGAAAAACAAACAATCTAATTTGTGTAACAGATAGGTAGAAGTAAATACATCACTAAATGAACAATTAAGAGTTTATCAGATAACCTTTTTTCAAATGATTGCATGTTGTATAGATCTCCTTTTTTGTAAATGGAACCGATGGAATTTGAAAATGAAATGGAAATGTAAAAAATGTAAACATAATATTAATTACTTAGTTGACGTTTTTAACGTTATTTACAAGTCAAAATATAAAGTAGAAGTATTACCACTATTTAATTTAGAAACAAAAGTTGTAACAGATACAACATTGAAAATATGCAGGACCCCTTACAAAGAAATGTTGATTAGATGATAACTAAGCACAGATTTAAGTATTTTTGGAATAATTTAATGTATTTTGTTGTTTAATTAAAATGATTCACAAATAATGAAGCTGTGAATAGGAGTGTTTTTCGCAAAAGGGTTCAGTCAATGGGTCTCTGTCTGTCTGTAGTTTGAATTTCGCGCCGGTTCTGACTCCGATTTAAAGAGACGAACGCGTTCAACGTTCAAGGTTGTTGGTCGGCATTTCCAAACAACAAAATAATTTAATGGAGTATCGCCTCTTGCAGGATCCCTTTCCTTTCGCGTTTAGGGGATCATTTTGGGAGTAAAGACAAAATTTTGTTACAATCGGGTGGTATGCGCAGTAATTAATGTTATTTTTTTGTCTAAAACCTAAATCGACACTGGATTACTTAGAAACAAAATAACTAATCAAAGATAGATACTTGTGCTCAAAACACATATTTAACACACAGAACTACTAAAAATGTGTGGGTACTCACCTTAGATAAAATAAAAACACAGTATAAAGCACCAATATCGAGCAGCACGTTTCGGCGCTTCTAGTTACGCAGTTTGCAGGCAGCTCTGCTGCCACCACCACCAACTATTGCGCCAATGAAATCATTTCGTTCGTGGCAAGTATTGTTCTTCACGTTTAAAAAACGTATATTTCTTTACTCATTTCAGTGCATAAAGAAACGTTGAGTCACACATAGACATACAATTTAATAATGAAATAATAAACTACGGTGATAAACGGTCAGTAGATTAATATAAAATTCTCTCTCTTTACTATGTGTATAAATCTGTAGCAGGTTTATTAGTGTAATGCAAAATTGTCTACATAGATCACATGTTTAATTTTAATATAGCAATTATAATGACGATAATACTCTATTAACACGTGTAAGCCACGTTTTGCAAATAGTAATTATAAATCCCATATCAACACCTTGTTTAAACGTTGTTTTAAACCAATGAGTTAAAATAATACATTCTTTTCACGTTTATAGTGGGAATAATAAATACATTTTCATGTGACGTTAAGATTACGTATATTGAGAGATCATTGTAACCAATCGTCTCACTATACGTATTTTTAACGAAACATTGAAACCGTTTTTTTCTTAACCATATAGAAACCGTTTACTGCATAACACATTCTCAACATACACGGTATTTCAACCAATTACACGTTGAAGTTACGTTATTTAAACGTACTTGTGTTTACTGGGACCGGATGTGACAGCTTGGCAACTTAATTCTCAATATTCTGATATAAAATTCACAATCGAAATCGGAAGCAACAATTTTCTTCCATTTCTTGATGATATCTCTCTTGATATCTCTCGTTTACCCACTGATCTAGAAAAATAGTGGATCACTCGTACAGAGCGAGGTACCGATCTCGGCGTAACCTGGAGTAGTGGGCGTGGCTTTTACTAGTTAAGGGCAAAAGCGCTCTGTGTTATATGGCAGCGCTGCACAAGTGCAGGCTTTAGGCAAAGTCTACTTTACTCTACAGGTTGCATCAATCGGTCGGCTTATGGGCGAGGTAAATGCGGGGAAGGACGTAAGAAATGACGTATGCGAGCGCCTCAGGGCATCTCTGTCGCAATCGTCTATTGTTCGTAAACCGACTCTTTTGCACTTACAGATGCTTACGAGCCTTTTGTAGCCCTATGAACTCTATATGAAAAAGGCGCAAGAGAATACCTACAAAAGTTTAGCAGTATTTTGAGCTCCAGATTAAGATTATTTTGTTAGTAGAAATAAGTAATTAATTTTGTTTATCATGGCGGAGTGCTGATGTAAAGTTGCTGTGTGTAATGATGGAAAAGAAGAAGGCTGATCGCGTGGGACTACGAATATCCCGCCTTAGATCTAAAGACAAACCGCTAAAGCAAATATGTATGCATTTGTATTAAATTTTTAAATTCTCAACAAATAATTGCATGTACTGAGTCATCCAACAAACCCACAGTTGATTTATTGATTTATCGGAATCGTAGAAACTATCCCAAAAATACCGTAAACTGACAAACTGATTAATCAATGTGCGATGTATTATTGTAAATAGCACTGGCATCGGTTTTGTTCTTTAAATGCTAGCATTTTGTTTGTTAACTTCTAATTGTATTGTTGGGATATTGGAGTGTAAATTTTATGTATAGGTATATAAAATACAAAAAAAATTAACTTTTTTTTTGTTCAGTTGCATTAGTTACAGCCAAAAATGCACTTGTAAGTAAAAGCATGTTGCCTACTTAGGTATTTCCTTTTGATTTCATTGTTGCTTTGTCGCTAAGCTTTGTGAACTGCCTGCTTATTCTGAGTTTTCTATCAACACCAAGTTTATAGTAATATAATATATCGAGGTACCGATAATATAGAATGTTATAATCAAAGATACCATAATATACCTACTGTAACATAGACTATCTGTTTTAAACTTATTTTAACTATTTGTAATAAAAACGGATTTAAAGCATTGTCCAAAACAAATTATAAATTTACATACGTTACATTAATAATATACATTCTGGCGATACAATCTTTGATCTTATATGATAAAATATAGTAGGTATGCAACTTTTATTTAAAATTTAAGTTACATAAAAACCCAACTGTTAACAATTATCATTGAGAATCACACATGTAGTGTCTATAGTAGGTAGGCATATGTACGAAAATAAAAAAATATATATTCTAAATAAGGAATTGGTTATAATAATATTGAATAAAATAGGAAACGAAAATGTTTTATAAAATAAATTACAAAAATGTAGTAGGATTGTGAAAGGTGCCATAGCGTACGGGACGAATTTGAAATGTAAAATACATCTACTACAATAATTGTAACAAGTAACGCTGACAGTTCTGGTTTATATTATATACGTCCCTCTTGTTTGGTTTTATATAATTATTACTTATTCTGCTCCCAAGGAAACTTATAAATCGAATCCACAAACATAGTTATTAGAAATATTGTGGATTATGTTTTGTAGGTATTTCTGCATGCCATGTATTGCATTAGTGTGTGATACGCGCGTCCATAAGAACTGTGAATCTAAGCGAGAGGGAGTGAAGCGCCCCGTGACGTAACTGCTTCCTATTGGCTGGAGCTCGAATGCTGCCACCTGTAGTAGTCGAATAGACCTTGGGCTTTAGGTGTCTAATCTAATGTGTTATAACGTAACTAGTTGTTTTTTGCTTGGTGTATTATTTGCAATATTTAATTTATTTTCTTAATGGTGCATAGAAGTATTTTACATACGAATCGATAACATAAAGAAAGCTATGTATCATTTCGTATGAACATAATAATATATTCTTGTTTGTAGATATTTGTAAGAGATGTAATTTCAGTAATTTTGTGGCAAATGTTTATAGAAAAAACGATTGTTAATGTTTTAAACCTAGCGTTTAACTATAACTATTCTTAGTAAGTGGTTGTATAAACCAGTAAATTGATGTAATCATTTTTTGCATTTGTATCTAACAACGAATCACATTGTGTCAAACTTGAAGATTTCCTAGTTACATCGCCTTTTCATTGTCATCCGTCACAAAAGCAACAGCCAACAACGGGTATAACAACAATTTGCCTTTAATCGTCATTTTCATCCAAATGTAAAGCAATTTCGAACCCCTGAATTACAAGACGGACTGCATTACTTCTTTACGTTCAAGGTGTTAGATAGAAATGGCAAAATTTTTACAAAACAACTCATTCGAAATATCTTACAGCTGCCTTAGGGCGATTTAACCCAATCTGACTCTTTCCGTATAAACTTTATTAGTTGTGTTGTTATGACTTGGAACACAATATTAACAGGCGATTTGTTCTTAAGGTTTCTTCTACTAGGCGAAATATGGAATAACATCAGATCTCGCTGTCCGACGCGGATGGCGAAAGTTGGTTTTATTGGGTACCTGTTTCAGTACATTTTATGCGATTATGAAGTACCTAACCCGTACTAAAAGGACAGTGACGTAATAAATCTACAGTTCGTAAGCGTACCCACTTCGAATAGTTGTAAAAGCAAACTACGACTTTGTAAATAAAATTTTCAGGAATCTTTTCTGTGCGCATTCCAGAATCAGAGTGAGAGGAATTCCACTATATCATACAAAAAGTTTTATGTTTGGCAGCTTTCCGAACACTTACAACACTTACATTCAATTTAAGTAGAAACCTGTTCATTTCATTAAACAGTATTAAATTTACAAGACTTGCTATAGTGTATAAGCTGCCCACGTTAAAATTCTTTTATTATTGAAGTATCTAGGTATTTACTGCGGATAACACTACTTAAGGATAACGATATTTGTCATCTGTCATGGCTCTCTTTGGAAAGAGGATAGATAGAGGTTCCAAATGTCACCAGTAGATGGCGGCAACTTACAAGATGATTTTTACAATTTTTTTTTATTTTATTATTGTCATCGTGTTCAGAGAACACATAATGATCATGCGATAGGAGGACATGACATAAGAATATTTAATATAAGCTTTCAATGTGCTCTAAGCAGTTATAACACGGAATAGGTCAAGTGTTTGTATTTTAAAATTAAGTACTATTTTACAAGTTGCATTTATCTTTTAAGTGTTTTTGAACTTATTTTAGTCGATTTTGGCTAAATTCGCTGTTAACATTCGATTTGACGAAATTTAACGTCAACAAATGTATGGTAGTACATAAGCTTCTTAATTGTTAAATTACGTGTTCTTAATATACTGTATTTTGTATTTAAGATGATAAACTCAATGGTTGGTATTTGTGTTTTTATTACTTGAAATTAAAAAAAATCAAACGTTTACCGAGTAAACAGGAAATTGTGTCATATTGTTCCTAATTTATTGAAAAATATTACCTTTAACATGTGGCGGCGCTACCTATCGTTAATCTGTAAAAATTTGATTTCGCTGGCAAAAAAACAAAGATCTTTAGTAGAGTTATCCGTAGTATTAATTTTCTTAAACATTCAAAACGGTTGTTCAGTTCATATTCTAACTTAGAAACATTGGAAGTGGTAAAACTTACTTCCTGCTGAAGGTTTTAGTTCGTATTTTTTGTTAAACCAAATGATACTGCAATTAATTATATGGTTAGTAAGTAAGTACTACTGATTAATCAATCAAGTTATTTAGATCGCGATAACAGCGATTGGGAAAATTAACTCTGTTAGCCTTGTAAGTAAGATTCATCTGTTTTTCTTAGATGCAGACAGTTTAAGTTCGCTGGTTAACGTTAACCACATATGCATTTAAAATTCCATTAATTTAAAAAGCTTTCCGATTATTTATTATTATTATAATTCAGAAGCTTTCCGATTATTTTGATTTAAACCTGATTTTGTACACAATGATAATTAATTTTGTTCACGTATAGAACTTTGTGTTACTGTAGCTATTACGAACTATATAATTCTAACAGTAAACTGTAACGATAAAATTAGCGACGCTTTTTGTACATTACGTTTTTTTACAATAAAGCATTTGCAGGCCCTGATGGTGTTGGCTCGAAAACTTCACTGCTTCTCGTACGAGTAACTGCACATCACAATAGCAATTTAATTTTCTTTATTAAGCAGGTGGTAAAATCGTCTACATGTGCAGTTTTTTATTTATAAGGTGCAAGTTTTAAATATTTTGAAATAATGAGTTCACATTCAAGTAGAAAACGGAATTAAACTTACCGCCTATTTGAGTGTATTTTAATGAACAGTGTAGTACGTAAGCATTGTAATTATCAGACCTGTTTGAGAGTAAACAACATAATAGTTGTAGTTAAATCTCTTACAAAGGTATTTCATTCACGCCTCAATGACTGTACATCCTCGCATGTATTAGTCGTGAAGGGGTTGTTACCCACCACGCATTAATCCAAGGATGTTTATTAATATCCCGTGTGGAATTTGCGCATCCGAGGAGAATACATCAACGTCCTCCTTTGTTAGTAAGCGCAATCTATTCAGTCGGGTATATCTCACCTCCCTGGAGCGACGGGTAGATGTAGAATGAGGGCTCCTGGATCCACGATATAATCCTGACGAGGTCCTTGACGAAAGGCGGCACCATACACTTGAGCACCGCTGAGCAGCCTCTCGCCGCGCCGATCACCTCCACGTCCACCTTGAACGCTTGTGTGACCACTGAAACATAATTACACCGGGTGAGGTTCCTTAGGCATCGTAGACCTTGGGGTTGGGAAGGGAAGCAATAGGGATTTGAGATTTGAAAAGCATGTTTCTTTTGTCACAAATTTGAACATTGCTATAATTTGCCGACTTCGAAGTCATTTTCAAAATCAGCAAAAAAGCCGATGAGTAACTCGCAAAAAATGAGTTATCGTGTGCAATGTGAAGTGGTGTATACAGAGTAAGGGTTGCGAGGTAGGATATCTCCAAAACTATAGATAATAGAGCTTCGGGGAAAAATTAGTGCTAAAGGGGAGAAAAAAAATTACTAGAAAATATTTGTAAGTTTCTAAAATAGCCGCTGGTTTTTAACTTTTTGTTGTACCGCCAATTATAAGAGTGGGGGTGCAGATAAATAATTAAAATTTTGATTCTGTTGTATTGCATACATCCTTTATCTAAATTTGTTCGAATGGTGGCTCGTTTGAAAGGGAATTTATAGATGATTTCAACTACGTGACGGTTTTAAAGAAATGTCCAGTTTCCGTAATTTTCTCGAAAAAATTAAATGGCACGGCATATTCTTTTTTTTCCTAAATAAGAAGTTTATGTATTAATTAGAAAACTGACTGAAAATTTGTTATACCGTATAAACTGCAAGTACTAATGCAACTTAATAGTTTCGTCGAGATTACCATGGAAACAAAAATTCTGCACACATTGTGGTAATTTAATTGGAATCAGGCGAGCGTGAATATCTGGTGTGGCATTTTGAACTGTCAGATATATATTTAATGGTCATTTAAACGGCCAAGTTTATTTGATTTTTTCAAATGATTTGTGGGCACTTTTGGAAGACATTGCCTCGCAAACAAGATGATCCATATGGTTGCAACATGATGGTTTCCTGGCACACGCTGGGAGCTCGTAACTTTTCAAATAAAATTATTCTTCCCCCTGGAGGACGGGGCAGCTTGTTTCTAGGGACAGTTAGATCTTCGGACCATACCGTGCTCGATTTTTATTTATGGGGAATAATAAAAGACATTGTTTTTGTAATACACCAGCATTCCAAGAGTTGACATTGAAGCAATGGTGTCCAGCATCATACAGGATGGATCGTTATATTGCAAGTGATGGACGTCATTTCGAACATTTGTTGGAGTTATTTTTCATAAACTTTAATATTTTGTTGCTGTGTTGTAGTAGTGTTTCTATTTTGTAATTGTTACAGTAAAATTTGGATCAGTCCCAACCCTGTACAAATTGTAAAGGAAAGCTATTACTACTTTAACAATCAAATGTCTTAAACTTACTTTTGAATAAGTAACATTCGTAATTTGTATCAACATGTTTATGTTTAAATGACAAAAAATAAAAAGTTTTACTTCCAAAGCCTTCTAGATAGTACAAGGTATAGTAGTGACATTTATTCATGGCTAATATTGATTTTCAGTACAAAAATAGAGATAAAGTAATAAATAAATAAAGATAAATAGGTATTTTTTTCTCTTGAAGAATATTGTTAAAAGTCTTTTAATTTTTTCAAGAAAATTGGGATAAACTAAGGCGCCTCCTAGTTAATGTATTAAGAAGTAGATGGTGAAAAAAAGCATAACATTGAGATCAACTTTAAATTCCTTTTCAAACGAGTGCCCTCTTGAATAACTTTAGATAAAGGATGTGTGTAATACAGCATTTTCAAACTTATAATTGGATATACAACAAAAGCTAAAAACCAGTGTGATGCAGAAATTAGTTGAGCTTTACAATGGGCTAATGAAATTGGTATCTAGTATGTACTACGTAATTTAGGAGAAATCATAGTTTTTTTTTCATCGCTGTGTGAATTTCTGTTGGTCTCTTTAGTATTACTTTTTTAGTGGGGCACCCTGTATAAATTAATATAAATAGAATTACATAGTAGATATATATAGTTCTGTAGAACATGTTGAAATGATGCTAATGAATTCAGTGCTAAAATATAAAAAGTGCTTCATTTAAAGCTACTCTAAGAAAAAAATATCCTAGAAGGTAGACTTGCAATAAAAAAATCTGTTAACCAGTAAGTTATTTTGTAGCAGTCATTTTGTTTCTAGTAGACTTAGATGGTCCAAAATTGTAATAGAATGCTTTTATCCAGAAAAATGATTCGCTAAAGTGAATAAATACATACATTTTTAACAAATTGATAAGGCGCGCATATCCAAGAATTTCCGCGAGACCTTCAGCTAGCGTTGGTATTATGCAAGTATTTCGTACACAGTAAATAATGGCCTAAAAATCATTACTAAATGTCGTTTCGGTATGTAATAATCTAACAACTATACAACTAACTATATATTGTACTAGTAGTTTATGATTGAGCGAGCATAACGAGAAGTTAATAAACAAAGCGAGTCCAATAGATTTCAATTACGTTTGCGTTACATACAAAGCTTTTTATGTCTGTCTACTTTGTAACCTTAGTAAGGCAGAATGACATTAAAACGGGCAATAAAAACAGCTTCATTCATTGTTAAGGATAGTTATAAAGTAAAAAGTCCTAGGATGTTAGAATGCTACATTACGATCACCTGACGGTGTCTATCCATGCGTATAGTGCAACTGAACAAAATTATTTATGCAAGTTTAGCAGTAGAACTTAAGATTTTTATACAACTCGGATGCGCCTTGTACAATAAAGTTCCACGTTACGTTAATAGATATTTACTACGTTTTTCCTTTTATAGTTAACGTTGGTTTGCTAACTCTTCAGCATTTGTGTCTGTAGGTATAAATTTGGACATTTAGAAATAACACACCCACATTAAAATAAAAAATCCTACGACAAACTGTGGCATTCCCTGAACCTGTCATGGATTAGTTTCGTAATCACAAATTAATCCTAAAAAAAGGTTCTGGTTTCGGCGGCTCGTGAAGCCTATTCAGTTTAATTACAACATCCTCAATTATCTACTTTTGTTTGAAAATGTTATAAACGGCCATATTAATTAGAAAAGCATCAATTTCTAATAGTACAAGCTTTAGTCGTATATGTACCCCACTCATTACTTTTAGTTTTACAGGTTTTTAATAATTTAACGTTACACCTGCACTAAATTATTTGATATGTAAACATATTATTAAAATATAAAATTATTATGCAGTAAGTGACTGTGTTATTGAGACAAAACGATTACAAAACTACTTCTGAATTAAAACTGAATATAAAAATACATAGGTACATGCAACGAAAACTTGACTAAAAAGTAGGGTGGCCAGTTAGTGCGATAAAGTACAATAACTTCATGAAGGAATGAAATATTCCATTTTTTCAGTGCCGTTTCAGCGTAAGTGCCATACTTGAAAATACTTTCGATTATACTGGGCGTTTAGTGTACCAGTGACGTCATATGAATAACATTCTTTAATAAAGCCCCTGTTAATATAATTGCTAGTAAAAGCTTTGTTCAAAGCGGCAAAGTTACCTACAAAAAATTGACTTTGAAAAATAGCACAAACGATGAAAATGCATTACGTGTTCTTTTGCTATATAAGAACGGCAGTTTAGTTGGGACTTGGGAATAAGTGGGACTTCTCTTCAGAAAATACAAAGGAGAAACAAAATTCATTCACAACATATTTAATTGCGTTAACAATTGAATAATAACAATTTCAATTTAGGATTACGATTTTATAAAAAATGAGATTTTTTAAAAAAAATTTCCTATCGACCAGCCGACATTACACAGAAGCTTTTAAGCTCCACATTACATACGGATTATTCATTATCAGCACATACTATGATGTATGGAGGTAAGAGTCCCTATCATATATAATTATTTTAGTGGTTTCCGAGATGTAAAATTATTTGTTTGAATTGCACCTGCTTTTACTTATGCACTAAATGGGGTTTGCGCTGAAAATAAATTAAACAGTTGTTTGGGATTCTCATTTACATTCACATAACTGTGCGCTAGAAAGCTGCTTTCTTAGCCTGTTGCTTTCATAAACTTATTGACGTCGTCTGTATCTATAAAATTCGATAATATCCATATCACTCATATAACACGAACATTTACTGCTTGTGTATAGGAAGTTTAATTTCGATTTTGCCGAGAACACTTTAGAAGTGGAGTCAGTGGACTCCACGTTACAGGCAAATTTCCTCGTCCGTAAATTTTTCTCGCTTGAATATTACGTTAATATTCAATTTTCTCGGAGGACTTTAATTGAAAGTTGGATGACGCCAAGGACGTACGACAAAGAGCTTGAAACTGAAGCCTGAAAAAAGTAAACACTCGAACAGTGGAGTTCGGGAGTGGACAAAGTTTGCTTTGCTCCTGTCATTGCAGTTTGTGTTTCGCCAACTTTGGCGTTGCTGATTCGATAGCAAATTCGTTTTTGAAAGCGTCACGAAGAAAGCTTTCGGCTGAGTGACTAATTGCGCGGGATTAAATAAAGCGCCTGCGAACGGTCTACGCTTATGAGATTGTAGTGATATTAATGGCAACATGAGAAAAAAAATTAATGGATGCTTCAGCTTTTTCATTACAGCATCAGTTTTCCTTGACAGATATTGCCACATTGTATTAGTAAATTTTTCATAACTTTTTGGTTATAGTACTACTGTTCTGCTATAGTTTAGCTTCTATTAATTCAAACTTCAGCTTAAAAATACCTCGAAGTCGAAGCAGGTAAACCAGTTTTGAAATAAGTTTTAAATGAGTAGCGCTTACTCTCATAGCGGGGTAGACACAATAAATAGAACAACCCATTTTAGGTAGATCGCAATTTAAATTTTTGACATCTAAAAAAAGTATTAAATTTGTAAAATTATTTTTTCATTTCATGCATTTTTTGAGGAACTTGCATATGACCTCGAAAAATAACGGGATTTTCGTGACTACCGTAGCGCAAATTGTAATTATTCATACCACCATTCAATAAGAATGCATTTATCGTTGAAGTCAATATTACTCATTATATTTGGATTTACTAAATTCTTTTCTATTATTATTACACAAAGTTTTTATTCTATAGGGATGCAATTTGTACAGTTTTGTAACTTACAGATAAGTAAGAATGTCCGGCGGCTGTAGAAACGCGACGTGAGGAGCTAATCCATCGTAAAATGACCACGCTTCAACATTTTTATTAGAGTGCCGTTAAACGTCTTTGCCGTCATACGAGCACAGTTATGCCTAGCATCCGAAATGAAATTATTTCAACCCTTTCGGCAGTTGAATAAATAATTTTCATTGTGACTGGAACTGTGACTAGGATATTTGAAAAACTCACGCGATTTAAAAAAGGGCATGTGAACAAAAAACGGACTGATGCAACAACAGCCGCATAAATAGTTGAAAAATTTTTTAAAAAGCGGATAGTTAGTCAATAGAGTAGTAATTTTTAAGTCGCAATTTTAATTGCAGTAATGCAGGAATGTTTTTACATATTTTGTGCGTTTTAGAAAGACAAAAGAGTTTTTTATGGTCTAGTAAGACACATTCTTATGGTAGCTCCAAACAATTACGTTTCGATGAAAGAGGGCCAAAACGTTTAATTTAACACGCAACTTTCTTCGTTATATTCACTGATCTACAACGCCGTAAATGAATAAAAACTTATTAAATGGCGAGACTCACTGTGAAATAAGATTTCAAATGTTATATCCATAGAATAACACAGGTGGCTCTATTTTAAACTTTTGAAGGGATGCCTATACCGCTGAGAGAGTAAACGCTTGCATATACTGCCGCAAAAATTAACCTCTACAAACAAAAGTTGGTCTGTTTTTGGAAAATTTAGAATAATAGAATATAAAGTAGGACAAGTGTTATTTTTGTAGAGCGTGAAGCTCCATTCTAATTGCTTTAAATTTATTAATATGCTTCTTCACTGACGTTTCATGCAGTGCTGTTGAGAGCAGAGTACACGGTGGACATAATTGTCTCTGCGTGGCCTTTCGCAGAGCCATGCCCCAGAATAAGCCACAATTAAATAGTAGGTACTGGTCGAACATTAAAGGTTGTATTTTGTACCTTGCTACGACAAAAATAACACAGAAAAGAGATATCAAGTAAAGGTAAAACTCTAATGTATAAAAAAAGAATGTTTTGTTTCGATTAAGACTACTTTGTTCTCATATTAATTTTACTTTGTGCTTTATCTGTTTATTTATTTTTTTCTTACAATTCGCATGTATTTTGTATAATTATTTAGTTAGCATTTTCTTATTCTCCCCTGCAGGGTTCACTAATATAGTCGAAACTCCATATTTCCACCGAATATCGCTCAACTTCTTAAATTTGGTCCTGATTAGGCCTTGTACGAGTACAATTCCTATTTCGTGCTCTTGGGCATCCTTTTTTATATTCTTTAATTGAAGTTTGCATTCGCTTATAAACTTGACCAGAATCGTCCAAGTTCAATTTCCTGCTTACGTGAAACCATATGCCATATGTCAATATTCTTTGGCGATATTGTTACATGTAGTTTTTTTAAATGCTGGTAAGTTAATACATGCTTCATTACACATCTGTGCCTTTCTCGCCCACTCCAAAAATGCGTACGTTTTTACGCCTACTGTACTGCTTCAATTTATCAAGGTTAGATTCGAGTTCGCTTTTTGGTTCCACGTCCTCTGCACGTAGTTCACCTAGTTCATTCACTATGCATTAATGACGGACAAAACTGTTTTAGGCTCGACAGTTTTGTCAATTTTCAATATTTGATCTCTGACGAGAAAGAATTCTAAGCAGGGTTAGCAAAAAACAAGTTTTTTTTTTTAAATTAAACAAAACAAACAGTTTTTTTTAATTTAATCATGTTTAAATTGTTTTAAACATGTTTTTTCTTACTTAGTTGAAAACATGTTTAAAACGTTTTAAACACTGTTTTAAACATGCACTCTCATGCAAATTACTATGTGTATTAGTGAAAATAAATACGAGTAGATGACGCAAAGCGTAACAGTTGTCTAAAAATCCCTAGGTGACTACGATTGCTTGTTCTCATTTGTCATTTTTACGCGACAATTTTAGTTATTATGAGCCGGTTTTTCTTTTCTATTTTAAGCGAAAATCAATTCTGTTCTTAAAATCCAGACCAATCACATGGTTACTGGGTTGATTTTAGCTAATATCAACTTTAACAACGAGGGACCGACCGACCTTGTATGTTTAAAGCTTAAAGTTCAACAATTACAATGACCAGTAAGAGGAATAATGCAGTGTGGAATTACTTCAACAAAATTAAGGTGCAAAATAGTACAATGCGAGCTCGATGCAAGAAGTACAAAAAAAGATATGCTTGCACTAGTAAAAATATTTGATTTCTTGTTYAGTGTTTTTTATATTCCCAAGTTCTGATAACTATTTCTTCTATTATGCTAAGGATATAATTATCTAGTAAGTGTTGAATGAACGTCTTATTTATTGTTTTGTTGTATTGGACCAGAAATACAAATTTTTATGTTATGTTAAGGTTAAGATTTTTATTTGTTGTTTTAGAATGTTTGTAATCTATAGCTACAGAAAAAATGTTAAATTTATTATTAATTTCTATAACTGTTCGATAAAAAAACTGGGCCTGGTTTTGAATTCAATTCATTTTTATGCAAATGTAAGGTGACATTATGTAGATATGTCATTACTAATAATCCTGTTTATCTATTTGTGGAGGGTAAACGAGTCTAATAGTAATAATTAATGAATCACATACAATAGTCGTAAAAAACCACTGTTTAAAACATTAGTAAAAACACTGTTTAATACAAATGTTTTAAACAGAAGCGTTGTTTTAAACAAGTTTAAAACATTCTGTTTTAAACATTTTGTTTTAATCATGCCAACCCTGATTCTAAGTCACACCAGTTTGAAGAGACCTACTTTCTTGGCATAACTGACATCACGTTTAATTCGAAAAATTATAGACCGATTATTAATTTTACTTTGGGATTGACAAACAGGACGTTTGCAAATCTATTTACATTTAAGCGTATATCTATCTATATAATACAATTTTACCATACTCTTTTCCTAGATATGTTTCAAATGCCTTTTTTAATTTAATATGTTAGGTATACTTTTCTGTAATTTTTCAATGGGTTGTTTTGTTGTAAATGTGCTTTGTTCATATTTGAACCCTCTTCGTGCTTCCAGCAGCTATACTTCCGGTTTGTTTCTGTTTATCGTATAGATTTTTCACATTTTTGCATCAATACTCAATTTCAAATCTTTGTGTTTCATTTCTTCCAATACCTTGATAGGTATTTCTTCTGAGTTCGATGTTCCTTGTCAAATTAAGTATAGCTGTTAAAGCCCATTTACCTCGGATGCTTTATTGTATTTACTGACTTCCGTTGTCATTTGATGCCTTTCTTTTCTTGACGCTCTCTATGACCTCTTATTTTCTATTGTTGTAAATTATCATCTCGTTCTCTGACAGATCTCTGCGACTGTTTTTTGTACATCATGTCCGTAAAAGAAAGTAAAGTAACAAGAGAAAATAAATTTTGTGTTGTAACTACTCCCTTGAGAAAGTTCTTGCTGGGCAGCTATTTTAAAGCGGGGCGAGGTTGTGGGTTCAGTAGAAAGAAGATTGGCCCATATAAACTTAACTTTACAGTAAATTGCGAGTCAGACAGGCGATGCTTAGGGTCGCCAAATTTTTTTTTAAGTATTATTAAAATACCTAATACGGTCATCGTGAGGGAAATTTGGACAAGCACTAGATAAATGGCCACTTGGAAAGATACAGGTATTTTTTAATATGAGATAAATATGATTTATACAGTGCGATACAGGAAGATAACCTAAGAGACAAGCTGCTTGCGAAAACTTACTTTTAACAGCTAAGCGCTGCATTGTAGAACTGAAAATTACTGAAAAGTTTTTACGTGCATAAAATTGACTGTGCTTTGTGATGCTTTAAAACTGTCAGAATGAAAGATAATTGAAAACGAATAATTTGCAT
This sequence comes from Rhyzopertha dominica, assembly GCA_025024175.1. Taxonomy (NCBI): domain Eukaryota; kingdom Metazoa; phylum Arthropoda; class Insecta; order Coleoptera; family Bostrichidae; genus Rhyzopertha; species Rhyzopertha dominica. The sequence goes on along the minus strand of QCXZ01000003.1, from coordinate 36,973,355 downwards.
GCACTACAAAAAAGGTCTAGCGCATTTTTTTGGTAAAGTTGAAAATGATACCACTAAGCGTTTATTATTAATTTTACAAAAAAATGTTAAAAGTACAGGGTAGCATTCTAAGAAATTGGGCCTACAACATTACTGAATAATCTGTCCCGATGACATCAGTTGATCYCGACAAATGGTTGGGCATAAAATGATTTTCAAAAAATATTTCCCACTGTYCAGCGGATTATCACCAGGACATGAACGCGTCATTGTTTGAGACTTGGTTTACCAGGCAAATCTTTACCTGTAAATTCAGTAATTGTCATGGATAATGCGAAATATWATCCCCCAWAAAAATAATAATACTGAKATACCTATAAAAGCGACAAAAAACAGTTATTGAACATTATTAAAGAACTGAATCAKCCAATAACTTATTGGATTAATGAAATCGCCAAAAGCAACGGACACACATTACGGCTTCCACCTTATTACTGTGTGTTCAATCGGATTGAATTAATATGGAGCAATCTAAAAAGAGGCGTAATAAGAAACAATAAAAGTCCAAATCTCAGTTCTACTGTCATAGACTTGGTACGAGCAGAGGTGGAAAGAATCGATCAGCCTTCATGGGAAACTGTGTGAAACACGTTCAAGAAGTGGAAGATTTTTATGTATCCGCAGATATTCCCAATTTCGTTATAATGGAAAACAGCGATGAAGAAGAAGCTGATGACGATAACAGTGAAAGTGATTAAAATAGATAAATTAATAAACATGAAGACGGTCCTGATAGATGCCGGTGGCTTGCCCGAGCATCTGTCGGTTTATGCTAATTAGGGGACTGCTGTTTACAACTAAGGGTTCATTGTAACTAAAAGAGCAATAATTAGGGGTGGAACTTTACAAGTGTCATATAACGAAATTTCCCTGGGACCAGTATAATAATAGTTATTGACCGTTTCATTATTACAAAGAAGTACGATTTTCGGTACGATAATATTTACCGAGATATTTCCACAAAAAGTTATCTCGCCCTTATTTTCGAAATGCAGTCCCGAAAACTGATATTTACCGCTATTTTGCTTTGGCAAGAGGGCGCTTGGCCCGAGGACCCAACGGGAAATTCCCGGTGGGACAGCACCCGCTTGATAGTTATTGACATAATTGTAGCAACAACCCTTTATTATACTATTATTTTGTGGCTCCTTGATATTCTTCGCAATGTAATAATGCCACGATATTAGGATTTGAGAGCTTTCATTCCAGTTTGTTGAAAGCTCCCGCTGTTCGCGGGAACAAGGTTCCATTATTGCCTCCCACGTCCGCTTAAGCCCCATTATGCAAAATCCATGTCCAAACAAATCTTACCAGCTCTAACTTGCACGTCCCTGCTGATTATCCTGCCGACCGTATTCGACGCCACGCACCGGTACACGGTGCTGTGTATGTCCTGTCGGTAGGCGGCGGCCGCAAAGGGCTGGAGCACCAGCGTCCCGTTCCTGAGCACCCTTCTGATTCCGGACACGTCGCCGACGGATGTCCCATCCACGGAAAGCCAGTCTATTGACGGCTGAGGACTCCCGGAGGCCGAGCAGTCTAGCCAGCCCCCGCTAGAGTTGGAAAATTCCAAGCGGGAAGGGGGTTCCATCACGAACGCCGGCCCACGCAGGTGGGAGTCGAAACTTAAGGCCAGTCCTGAAAAAAAGGGGTTTTCATATAGGCTTTTTCTCCGACAACGAGATATGTGTTTATGTCTACGGAACTATTCGATTTATAGATTAATTTGTTTGTCGTAGTCTCGTAGTGAAATCCGTCATATCGCATAAAGCCTAGACATATCGTGAAACGCCGGCACAGTGTAAAGAAACATAACGCTATTTGTCGTGAAATGCAAAGTATTTAATACTAGGCGAGAAAAATAAGTCTTTGGCATTTTAATGGATTTTTTCCGAAATTATAACGATTTACATCTAACGGTTTAAGGTAAACTAGTTACCTACACTATTTATTTACTGATATGAAGGATATGATTAAGCAGTATAGGAATCAAGGAGTAATTAGAAAGCTGGTAGTCTTTCTACCTACGGCAATGAAGAATTGTGCAAATAAAATACACACAAACCTTCGTTTTTATTGATGTAATAGTGAATAGAGAAAAGCAAAGTTCAGAGGTACGTATTTAAATTTCAAAATATTTCAATCAAAGGAATTTGTAGAATAACATGGTAAAGCAATGTGTATAATGAAAGTAACCTAAGTTCATTATTGTGCAAAGACGCTTTGAAAATCTGTTGTTGATTACTTAGAACCTAATAAACGAATGAATGGGAATTTGAATATTCATCAACTGAATTGCTGGATACAACAAATATAGACATTGTGCCACATTTTGTGTTAACGTTATGCCTATTTGATAATTTCAATGCAGTGTTAGCTAGCCTGTTAAACCCCTCCCTCTTTCGGTATCTTTTCTTTACTGTTTTAAAATGAATATATTGATTATTAGTATTGTGATATAGTCACTGATAAATACCCATTTCTATTTTACGGTATTAAGAATGTTCAGTTGTTGTGGTCTTATTAATGTATTCACATATGTGACAGAATTTACCAATTTGATATAAGAACCTGCAAATCTTACCTGGTATTTAATGGTTATATACTGAATAGTCGTGAAAATGCATACCTACAACTTTACTTTCTAGCACCGTTAGTAAGCCCAAATATGACGGTTGAGTTAGCTATGACAATCTGATGCTGTACGTCAGAGAACAGTAAGGCTGTAGGTACAGTGCAGATATAATAAAATAAGTAACTTATGCGGAAAGCTTATAACCTATAAATATTTTTAGTTACCTAGGTGAACTGTTTCACTTGGTCCTGTGTGTTCCATAAATAAATTAGTTTTAGTGTGATACACAAAATCGAATCGATAACCGATATTTTAATAAATCGTTTCGTATTATGTTTATTGCGACTATCCGTAATACGAACATAAAATTCGAGATTCTCGATTTGAGATCGAGAATGCGGCATCAAAATCGAGATCGAGAATGCCAAAATCTTTTCTCGTCTCGTCTCAGCGCAACACTATTTTTAGTGTTTTATTTTGTTTCATATATGTACCTAATGGAAACTAAGTACAATTTAAAAGTAAAAAATCCCTCGTAGCTGATCTTTGATGAATCTGTGATGAACAGTGTATCTTAAATACGTGTTAGAGGAAGTAGTTCTTTAGACTAACATGAATCTGACTCATATTAATAATACAAAGTTATCTTATTTCATTGGACTCCTTTTTTCGCTGAACTTTTCCAATGGGTCTAAACGTCAATCAAGCAATCAACAATGTAGGTCTCTGTACTTACCGACCGTAACAACCTAGACTGTAGTTTGTAAAGCTACCGCTATAGATGACCTGATAAACGGTCTTTACTAAATAATTGCCAGAGTGCTGGTAAGACGTGTCCACATCATTTATTTATACTACTCTTAAATAAAAGATGTGTCATAAAATGATAATAATAATACTTGGGGTTTCAATGAAAGCGCGTCGCCCTCAATAATTCGTATCAGAGAAAAATTTAAGTAAAAGCCTGAAACAGGTCGAATTTATTTCGGAGGGCACAGCCAGTTATGTTCGAAATTGTCAGAACAACCCTTCATCCTTTGCAGACCTCACTCTTCATTTTTGAATAGAGATGGGGGGTTAAGTAACATCTCACTATGAAGAAAAAAAACGATCAAATTTTTGTCGAAAAATATTTTTTAAAAACCTGTTTGTAAAATTACATGAATTTTCAACCTAATAATGACCAAGATGAATCCCATAAATTCCATACAAATGTTGAGTGGTGACTTAAATGCTTGCCTGATATTTCTGAAGATCTCTGGGGTCAACTCCTGGCACTCAAACACAATTCTTTGACAAAATCTAGGGTGATGAGATCTTGATACCTTGCTGAACATATATGAGCGCTCATTAAAATGTTTTGTGAACAATTCGGCTTCTTCATTTTCTATGCAATCGGCTTCTAAACTACGCAATTTGACGGTAAGCATTTCGCTTTTCTATACAACAGATGCCGGCGTTTTATGATATGGTTAGACTTTTCCCGTATGATAGATGTCAGTATGAGTCTACAACAACACAATTCAGTCTATGATCAATTGCATGATGTGTGCGAACAGAATTAAAACAACAATTATCCTTTACTCAAGATTAAAAAAACAAACAGTTTAAAGTTATTACTATAATAATAATAATATTAATAGATGTTTACAAAAAAATTAAAACACAACTTAAAATGTATTCTAATGACTTAAATGCGATCCAGGTACATTACATCATATTGTTACGAAGTGGACATCCGAACGCCTGCGGTTTAGACAAGAAGACTGACACTATGTTCGTGTGGTTGCCTAAAGTACTGTTATGATCTTCGAGTATATTCTATCGATCGAATAATGTCGAAGATTCGAGAGCGATAGGGAGATTTCTCTGGAAACATCGGGAACTTTCGACGGGGGTATGCATAGACCGCCGAAAGACCCGCGGGAACTTTGAAAAAAGTGCTTATTTGGCAAACAGAACTTGACATAATCTGGAAACTCATGAAATAAGAAGTATATTTAAAAGTATTTTAAAGTAAATTTAAACGCACTGCTCCAAATCTGTCTATTCAGGGAGATTGTCTAGAGGAACAATAATGTATCACAAAGTTATTTAAAAAAGATGGTAAAATAAAAATTGTAGTAAAAACTAATCTTTATGGTAGAGTATAAGTTGTGTCATTAGAAAAGTTTACTGTGGTCCATACGTAACTGTCTGATTTGAATTTTTGCCTATCGAAACGGTATAACTAGAAATGTCAGTATTGAAATTTTGCTCACACAATAATACAATTTGGTTATGGTGAGTGTTACGGTTTAACAATGCATATGTATTGTAAAAACATTTTATTATAATAAGTTGTCATTGTGTAATTTTATGAAAATAATTCGGGCGATACAAGTGTGAAGAGTATCCGTAATTTGGTACGAAAATTTGAAATAATTTGGATCGTTGCAGATGCCTCAGAGGAGGTTGAAACTCCCTAGCATATTCTATGTGGATTTCTAGCACTCACAGAAAAAAGCTTCCCACCCGTAGAAATCACCTAAAAAGGAACACAGTGAACTTGATCTTTTGGTGACGAGTAAACGGCAGTACTGCACGTAATGATAAACTTGGGACTGGGGACTCAATTTTCATTTCAGTCAGTCATCGTAACAATCGAAACTGTCGGTCGGCACGGCTACAATTCTCCAACTCAAGATGGAAGGGGCGTCCTTCACAAAGACCGGACCCTTTAGGTGTGAGTAGGAACTCAGCGCCAAGACTGGAACAAAGCGCTGGCGTGTTACTTGAAGCTTTTGTGAGGCAGGATGACGGAGGTATTACGATCATTAGCAGTGTAGTATTTTTAAAGAGTTCGTGATTAATTACCCTAATGGGGAAGGGGGTGTTGGTTTACATGGGTTCCGATGTTTCGAGGGCGGTTCAATTAACGGAACAGGGGGTGTCACGTTCTACGCCTTGTATCATATTACCTTATAGGTAAATTAAAGGAAGTTTTCGTGATCTCAACCAATCATCAATAGGCGTCAATTAGTGACACACATGGGAATGTTTTACTACTTAAATTAATGTTTTAGAAGCTACTAGTTACCAGCTATTAAGTAATAGCTTGAGATAGGTTTTGCAATTAACAGTACTTTTTGTCTTGATAAAAAATTGTTGCAATTAAACATAGATTGTAATATTGTGTTTAGAAACTCACAAATTTAATTTTTACTTCTTCTGCTCTGTTAACATTGAAAACTGAGATGATCTATTTTATATAATTATAAGACGTTTGTCCATACACCAATCTTAAATTCATTAGTTTTATATCGGTTGTTCCTTCATTACCATTACAGTACATTTATTCTGCCGTTGGCATAACTGACAGTCAATGTTTCTGAATTTATAAAGCGGCGAAAGCGGTTTTTACCCTGAGGGACCCTGTCAGCGAAAGATTTAAATGTTTTGCTAAACTTCTATTGGCAGTGGATAGACGTAATTGATGGAACCGTCGCCGAGTGTCGAGAGCCAATCTGTAGTGAAGGCAGAATGATAGAGAGGTGTAGATTTGACGTGACAATCTAAGCATAACCACTTGATGGAGATTTAGCTTCAGGACTTTCATATAGTTCACAAAGGGGAGACGTAAAGGTAACCCTAAAGCAACCAAACATCTCTCTAATATGTAACTGCAATAAGACCGACGAATGACTGGACGTCCTTTAAAGTTGAAAACAGTTTATTTTGTTTGTAAGATAATCGAAAGAATAGTTAGACCAAACCATTACGCTAAATATATAAAGATGGTTTTGAAATAGATAGGCGTTATGCTACTCTTGGAAATCAGAAAATGTTACCTATAAACCTGCCTAATTCGCAATGTTCCTGTAAATAAATATTAGATATTTCGCCAGCCCGTGAGACAAAACTCAATCTTGTATATGAAAAAGAGGAGGTGATTTTTAACAGTTTTTGTACACATCCCTTTAGTTTGTCAGATAAGGTGAGGGTTAAATTGCTAATTAAGTAAAGTAATATTTTATCTTTTAATTTGGGAAACGATGGCATGCCTCTGCAATAAAAATGCAAAGAAAAAATGGTATCTATAGAGAGTGTATAAAAAGTGTACCTTAGTGTCTGCTAACCATGCCTAACATTTTTCCAGTTTATTGTGGAAATTAACAATAGACAGCAAATATACGGAATTTTTTATAATATTCTATTTTTTTTTAATTTTGACGAGTAGTGCAACTGTATTTTTTTAATTTTAGTTTTTGGGTTCCAGTACGGATGCAAAGTTATTACCTGTAGTGACGGTTTCCGCGTTTTCTTCAGACTCTTTATTTTTAAAATAGATACTGTTAACGCAAATAATAAAAGAACAAATTGCAAATGCGTCTTAAGAACGGAACTGGAGTATATGGACGTAGGAAACAATTTGAAAATATTAAAAATTATTTATTTTCCATTGTTGGCATTACTAAAAACAAACTCAAGCGAGTAACGTCGTATCTGTTATGCAACAAAACTGGCCGCCTTAGATAGAGGTTCCAAATCTTACCGACAGATGGTGGCAACTTAAAGTTTAAGATTATTAATTTCTTTGCTATTTTTTTATCATCTTATTTAGAGTGCAATAGAAGGACGTGACATAGAAATATGCAATATAAACTTTCAGTACGCTCTGAACAGAACACGGAATAGGTTAGGTGCTCTATTTTTAAAATTAAGTATTGTTTCACAAGTTACATTTCCCTTTTAAGTGTTTTTGAACTTATCATAGTTTTATTGTTGTTAAATACGTTGTTTAACATTTGATTTGGCGAAATTTAAGGTCGCTTGGAGTATGCAGACAAACAAATGTGTTGTAGTACATAGCATCTTAATTATTATATTGCGATAAGCATTGTTATTACATGGTAATTTTATACTAGGTAATGACGATACACTGAATGGTTAGTATTTGTAGTTTTATAACTTGAAAAGAAAATAAAACCTAACGTTTATCCAGTAAAATGGAAATTGTATCACATTGTGCTTAGCTTATTAAAAAATTATATCCTTAAAATGGGGCGCCACCTATCAGTAATCCGTGAATTCTTGAATTCGCCGGCAAAAGCAGGGACGCTAGCGAATCATTTATTCGGTATGCTTGGTGAAGTTATTTGTAGCCATGGGTCATGTGAAAATTGACACTTAGCCAATTAAAATGTGGCAGGTTAAAATTTCTTAACTTTTTAATTTTTATTAAATTTGTCACATTTTTGCGTGTAGAAGACGGAAACCACTTGAGCTGCTTGCAAAGTCTATATTTAAAAAAACACAAGCTTAAATAAATAAGATTTTTACAAACTGTTAAAGACACCAAAATATCTAACAGAATGTTTCTTGGTAGCATAATTCGGGCTACTACATTACGGAAATTTTTCACTGCCCTATGTATACTTGGGTCCGTTTCTCTTCTCTATTTTAAGCTAAAACCAACCCTGTTTTTAAAATCTAATCCAATCACATATCTTATTCTAAGGTGTTGTCATGGTTACTGGGTTGATTTTAACTAACATCAACTTTATCAAAAGGAAGAGGAATCGACCGTTAATGTTTAAGTTTAAAATGTCGGGGCGGTCGTATATGCAATTGGTACGTTTTTCTGTTAGTGTTCTTATATTCTCTTTCTAAGGTCAATTTGTTTTTGGCAGTCGCCACATGGTATGCACTGTGTGCGTTTTGTAGGCTTCGTTTTGAGCTCTGCAAATGTCTTTATTATTTTTTAGTATTTTGTATTCTTTGTAATAGTGTGGGAATGTTAGGGAGTAATATGAAATGTAACTTTTGTTTGTTGCTTGGTTTCTGTTTGTTTGGGTCAGTCTGTTCTAGTTTTTGTCAGCTTTCTACATTGTCACTATTCCTATGTATTTTGTAAGATATCCGTTCTCTGTTATAGTTGTGCTTGTTGGATTGTGTCGGTTTTTGATGTGGCTTGGTAAGTTTCATAAGGTTAAGGTCATATGGAAGAAGTTTAGTGTTTAGTAAATTATAGTTTTTCATATTTGTTTTGGGGATTATTACGAAATAACAAGTTGTTGACGTATTTTCCATAAAATTGTATGTAGACTGTGTTGTTTAGTATCATATTTTTTTACATTTTTCGTCTTCTAAATCTACTTTCAAGTACTATACTTTCTTTCTACTTTCAATTAGTAATAAGTAGATTTTATAGTCGCTCACTAATTTACTTTGTTTTTCGGCGATTTGCATTTGATACTCTATCCCGTTTCAGTTCTCTATGTTGCTGGTAGAAGGTACATTAGCCGCGTCACTTGTTTGAAACTAAGTATTTGTTGAACTAAAAAGCTGTAAAGCAGCTTATATCTAACAACTCGCTCTTTTGCAGCGTGTAATAGCACGTTACAGATAAGCGTCTGACGGACCAGCGTCAAGGGTGATTAATACAATGTCCATCAGCGCAACACTTACACAACGTCCAAGCAGAATAAATTCCGTTATCAGTTTAGCACCATGTCTCGGAACTCGCCCGGCCGTAAATACCACTCAGTGGCGTGCTGTCCAAATTAACCAACTGAAGTTAAAGTGAAACATGTAATTAGTTGCAGACCGTCGAGCTGAATGTAACATTTATGCGATGCAGTACGTGAGGTTTGCTTTTGAAAATTTGTTTTCAATTATTCGCTTTTATAGTCCACGTAGATGGTGCTATTACAATATCTGACGGTAATGTCTGCGGTTCGAGTTAAACAAAATACAAAAGCGGAAGGTAATGTATGGTCGGACATTGGGTCCTCCAGTAAAGTATCTCTATCACTTACGTCTATGGTTTAGTCGCGTTTAGAAAATACAAAAGGTTGGAGATCGACTGCTTTTATTTAGCAGGTTGGTACATAGGTAACTCTTTTCACAATAAATAAAACTGTAACAGCTAAGTTGATAAACAAAATTTTGTTTGACTCGAACTTAAACTAACTTAACCTAAGTAAGCTTGAACGTGTATAATCCGGGACATTATAAATTTCAGATACCTATTGTAGGTACTAAATTGTTGATTAAGTTATCGTCCAGCATGTGGTAAGATGAGTACTGTTAAAAAACATTTTACATTTTCTAAAACGCACGAACATCTTCGTCTTCGCACTTTGAATTGTATCTTCTAGCAACAGGAAGCTGTTGATTGGAATAAAAATGCTGTTTGGCATATGTTTTAACTGAGATATTGATATATGAGACTAGCTTGCGCGCTGGTATCTAATTTAAATTGTATCCCTTCACTACATACGAGGTGTTGTTTACCATCATTTTTACATACGAAGATTTATCATCAGGTAGTTGCAATTGTTTCAACATAAAAGACATCTTTGTTAATAAAACTTTTGAAATTATATAAATTTTATTGCAAAAGCCAAACCATTTTTGTGTTTTGGCACACAAAAAGACGTTCAACGACAATTCGCAATTGTATCTTGTATCGCGTTCTGCGCCTGCGCTAGCATTCGAACTACACCACCGCTGATTGGCTGCCGGCACCGATGTGACAAATTTCAATAAACAAATGAAAACAATATTCTTTGGTCTCGGACCATCATTTCTCTGTTAGGTAGAGCAAGGTTGACTATACTGTACCAGCTGCAAAATTGGACGAGCCCAAAATGTCATAAGTGATACAATATAGGCATAGGCAACCTTTCCCTACATTTTTATTGACGATTTTGCTTAGCTTATTCATTCATTGCATCGTTAGCCTTCAGCAACACCAACCTTTCAAAACTGACATCTGTTAATGAGTGCCTTCTAGATGCGTTTGTTTGTTTATATCTGCGAACGCGTATTAGATCAAAAGTTACTGCAGAGTAAATAAGTTACGACGGCAACTTAGTTATTTTGATGTAACTTACTTATGTTACAACAAAAAAGTTACAGTTACATTTTTAACAAGGAACTACGTTATTAGTTTCGTTTTCACCCGAATTAAAAGTAATTTAGTTACTGCAACTAAGTTACCAAGTGTTACTTAGTTACTAAAAAGTATCTTAGTTACAAGTTCTTTGCCAGCTCTGGTGGCAAACTGCTCAATCGATTCTGTACGAGCGATAAAAGAATCTAATATTGAACACATCAGTGTTATGCATAGTCTTCTGCGAATGCGTCGGTTCGTATGATGTATATGGGGAATGGAGAGGCAATGGATGTCACAGTATCAGGCCTAACCATGTTCACTTCGAAAAATATTATCAATCACACAAAATTTGACTGAATCAATTAGCCACCTCTTTTCTACGCTCGTCCTGACACGGCTGCCTTATCGCGGGTTCTTCCTATTTTTATAGAATCGATGTTTAAAAGAACTGGCTCACTTCGCCATTTGTCCATGTCCTTCGCAAATTCATTTAATATAACTAAAAATAACGGATGACCCAAACAGATTCATTGCTGAAACTGGCACTGCCGGCATCAGTTCTKTTATACAGATTCATTGCTTTGCTGCTTGCGCTCGTAGGGGAAGTTTTTCTTGGGTGTAAACTAATCTTTAAACTTAAAACATAAATTTTAATGTTTCATCTCTCTTTGCTACATCTTCAAATGTGAATGTGTTATAGATTGTGAAGCCCTCTTCACCAATACAGTAAAGTAACTGTGTTATCTACATTTTCTGTCTTTTTGCAAATTTCTGTAGCCACTACATAATTCTAAAACTCTTGCCTCCATAATCTCCAATTTTCAGATTAATTTCTTGTAAAGTTCATAGGTAATATTCCCCTGTGGACTGTCATTTTACCAGTCCTTGCAAACAAGCACACTAACTCAAAATATACTGAATTGACTGACTGTGCCATGTTGCGTTTTGAAAATGCAAAGGTTGGAGATGGACTGCATTTAACAGCTCATTTTACTAGATACAAGGATGTATACTGATAAGAAAGAACCAACTGACAGTCTGTAACAGAGTTTAGTGCCTACTTTTAAAAGGATGAATAAAGAAACTAAGTGAAAAGTAAAACGCATTTCTATGCCATTTGCTTTCTGCACCTCAACTAACTGCAGATATGGAAATGTTTCCTTTTAGTTACAGCCTGTGAGTGCAATTTAGGTCTAGTTTGTTCGGGTTTGTTTGTTTTCTATAAGAAATGTAGATATCTTCTATATACTTAAAATGAAATGAAATTCATCACGACGATACAAGGAAAATGCGCTAAAACTTCTTTCCCCATGCAGAAAGACGTTCATAATTGTTTTAATATATTGTTCCTTTTACGCATTTGGTCAACAGCCATCTCCTCCGCAAAACAGTATTTTTTAATTTGTGATTATGAGATATTATTCTTTTGTAACTAGCATCCCAGGGGGTAAATCTATTTTCCAATTTTTCACGACAATTACTGAAAATGATTTCTCAAATTATCTTCGTTTACTGTCGTCGCATAACAAAAATTATGTTTTCGCTGGTTTCCTCGGGAATGATAAATAAGTCTAATCCAGTGGCGGTAGTTACTCCCCCAGGCGCCGGAGGCGCTATAGTCGTTCCTCTCGAAGTCCGCCTTTTGTGTGTCTCTGAAGCGGTGATTGATTGCACTCGAAGTGTGGAATTCCGGAGTTCGAATCCTATTTGCTATAGGAGTCGTCTCATTTACATGATCTTTTGCTGGCGAGCTGTAAACAGCTTTAAAGTCGATTACGTATCAATTTGCTGCGTGCAGCAATCTTCTATTCCTAAAATCGTTAACATGTTCTGTTTTTGTCTCGTCTTAGTACCAGTTACCACAATCTKATTTAGTCGTGTAGACGACGCTAAACATGATGTTATGAAAAAAGAAAGTGTTAATAAACGTGCATGTACTAGCAACATAAATTTTTAGTCGTGTACTTTGAGCTTTATTAAAGCCCATGACAGTGGCGGCTCGTTTAGTTTAAATTTGACAGTGCTGCAGACAAAATGAAAGAATTATTATTTATGTTTAATAATAATAATGTTGAAAATAAAACAATACCACACATAAATTCACTACTTTTCGATGCGTTTGTTTTTTTAAGCAGACTTATCAATCACTTTTTCGTTAAAATCTGGAATAGACCAAATAATTCACAAATAAATTTTGTCGTGTTCAGTTGGTCTGTACTAAATATATTACTTATTACTTCATATACTTCGATCAATTGCTAATGCCATCCAGTTACCTTCGTTTAGTTTTCTTTTCCTTGATTCTATAATTTTTACGGCTTTGGCTTCTAGTGCAATATCATACGCATTTTATTTATAATAATAAGAGTTAGCAGTAAAAAGAGTAATTAGCATAAAGAAATAAAAACTTTCCCGCTTTGTAAATTGGGGATTGCTAGGTAATACAAGCGTGAAGTATATCAGTAACTCAAATTTCTCCTGAAATACACACCTGTTATATTAACCTCGATTATCTATTAATAATACGAAAAATAACATCCTTGTTGAATTGTAAGTAGTAATCGCCTTAAAAGTAATAGGTTTATCACTATAGGAATAGGACCGGCAACAATGCACTACCCAGCCAAAATCTTGCAACTTATAGACTACCGTCAGCTTAATAAGGTCACTATTCCTGATGCATATCCGTTTCCTTTTGTTGTAGCTACTCTCGACAAACTTCGCGATGCACGTTACTTGACAACTTTAAACATTAAATCAGCCTACTGGAAAATCCCGTTATCTTCTGCATCAAAACCAAAAACTGCATTTTTTTTGTCCCAAATCGTGCATTATATCAATTCAACCGTATGCCATTTGGTCTTCAGAACACACCGGCTCCATGGTAAAGATTTATAGATCGAGTTCTCGGTGTCGATTTAGAACAATACGTTTTTGTTTATCTTGATGACATCATAGTCTGTACGTCTACATTTATTATTATTATTATTATTTGTCTAGGGGTTGACATGTTTTGTTTTAACTCTGTACTGTCAAAAAATTACAGAAAATGTATCGAGTTGAACTTGTGGTGTACCTATAAACGTAATGACTGAAAATCTGCTTCATGTTACACCTGGAGTTGACTGAAACAATGAAATTTAATAAGTCTTTATTCAAGAAGATATGCTACTTCTGAAAATTCTTGAACACTGTGTCTTTTTAAAATGCTTAGATTTAAAATGGTTTTTTTTCATTACTAGGGTATGAAAGTTAGCAAGCTACTCTCATTTTAGTGAAATTGTGCTTGTCTGTCGTAATAAGCAAGATCCCTGTATTAAGTATGTTTGCATTTGGCTTACTAGTGAACCATTTTCTACAATATTTCCTGGAAATGATAACAAAGCTTTTGAAACTAGAGGAAAATATACCTGGTGGGTGCATATTTTAAAAGTTTAAAATAACTTAATGGCGTGCAATGAAGTTCTGAATATAAATGCATCCAAGATCAGGCTTACTGTGGCTGCTATACATTGATGAAGCCACAAAGTGGAACTTTTTTCAGTTAAAACTCAGCATACCATGCATTCAGTTCTGGAAATAATAAGGACGGCGTTATGAAATAATTCAAAGTGCTGGCGGGAGGCCGGAAACCTCCCGAGGGGCTGGGAAGCATTGTTGGTCTGGAAAAAAGTCCCGAATCACGGAAGTACGAAATGGTGGAACCAATTCAGTTAAAAGCTGCATCTGGTGCAACGAGAATGCGTGTTTTTCTGTTCAGAAAAAGCGGCAATTGTTTCCAGTTACGAATTGATTTACGCGGCCAAGCTTGCGCGCTTTGGTCTTCTGTTTTCCCTTGCCAGAAAATTTTATTTGATCGCCTGTTAAATTCATTCTCTGAGTATTCGGATTTAAAGCATATCGTTCGATAATATAGTGGTTTGTTACTTGTTGAATGCTTATCTCTACTATTCATATAAGCAGACGTGTTGATTGTAAATTTGTTGTTGATTTTCTAATGGAACAGTGCACAGAATGTTTTCCAGCCTGATTCGTAAAATTGATGATCTCGTCAAACACTCACTAAAACATATGTTTAGACCGAGTGGCTTATTTGAAAACTTACGTTTAACAATTTCGAAAGCCTTTCGATAAATGACATTGACAGATTCTTAGTGACAAATAAGTCACATACCTTTTTCGTGTCATCATCGTCCAACAACAAACTATAACCAACTTGACTTTCATAATTGAACACCTGTTACATTGCGTATATCAATTAATACTTCATATGTGAAATAATCGGTTCTTGCATATTCTTCTAGGTATTTTATAATGGTTTACTACATTACATAAGTAAACGGGGTAATTCAAAGTCTCTGAAGTGGTAGATTTGGTTGCTACTTGAAGACATAGAACTTAGTGTAAATGACATAGTGGTGCATTTGACCAAGTATTTACATTTATTTGTAATATTATGACCATCATTTTACGAATAAAATGCCAGCCAATTATAGTTTCTGTCACCACGATACATCATTTATCAGGTCCTACTTCGAACCCTTGTGTTTTTTTGACGGCAGGTTAGCTTCGAGAGTAGTACTTCTTGTATTCCTCGGGGTTCTTTGCTTGGTGTCATCAAATTTTTATTGCTTCGGTGTAGTTGTTTTGCTAATATACTGCACATTGTTGCTTTATACACTGAACCTATGCTGAAGTAAAATGTTGATAATTCAACAATTTTATGTATTGATGGATGGGCAAACGCTGATCTTCCAGCATTTCACTAAACGTCTTGGTGTAGTCTTGGAAATAAGTTACTTTTCGGTGAGCATGTAGATATCATTACAACTGAACATTCTTTATCATACTAAACATGTTTTAAGTCGGAAATTAAAATCATGTATTTGCCATAACACGAATAAACCAGTGTGGTTACATTTTTTAATTTTCTTAAAATAAATGTTACTTACAAACCAGTGTATTAAAAAACATATCAATGCAATGTCCGTTCTACGATTTCAGGTTTTCTATAAAATGACATGCATACTATGTTTAAGTAATACATATTACTTTTTTCGTTTTCGTTTTTTACTAAGTTGCTGATATAGGTACATACCTCATTAAAGTATCTATAGGTATCACCAGAGTATCTGTAAGAAAGTATCGATGTACTTGTTATCGAATTAAAAGTATCGAAACTGTATTAGTATCGTTCGCGCCCGTACGCATAACTAGTAAAATTGTAGGATGTTTTAGTATCGTTCGCTCACCAAAGCTAGCATTATCGAACAAATCAATTTAAGAGGTTCATAAAGGGCCTCGTCTTTTGCAAACTACTGTATTAAAGTCTCTTTTTACAGATAAACAGAGAATTGCCATTCGGTAATTATTATTGCAATATAATTGCATTATATTTTCCTTTAGGCTGCAGTATTAGGTATAAGTGTTGTGCTGAAATTAATTCTAAGGGCTATCGTCCACCAAGTGAACTAAATAAAATGTGTTTTGCTTTCAAAGTAAAATTGGACATAACACCTTTCGTTAACACAACCTGATGGTTGTTGTCTTTTCTAAGATCTCGTGTTACCAAACGAACGCTGTCATGCATCTTAGGTATGGATTTAATGAAAACCCAATATTTTGTTGTTCTTAGTTTTTGTGGAGTGGTACGATAGAGGTTAGAAGGATCCAGTAGCTGCTGGTGGATATAAGAAATAAAAGATCGAAATGTTTTATGAACTGACATAACGGTTTAAAATGAAATCGGCGCTAAGGCGATTTAATTGACATTGAGTTCAAAATTTTGCCTCGAATGGAATTATGCCAAAAACCATTTCATTTATCATCATATGTGTATACTGTATTATCTGGGCCCGGTGATTGTACCTTGCTGATTCTTAATTTTTGCTAACACGAACCTTACTATTAAATTGTTTATTGATAAAGTATGTATTTTGAGAAGAGCAGTGTAAATAGCATATTTAGAAGAATAATTTTGAAATATCTGGCTTATAAAAATGCTTTTTTGGTTTTGTTTGGTCGTACATCTTTTAGTTACTAGTTTTAGGTTTAGCCCATTTACCATTAAATGATGGGTGTATACATGTACTTCAGGTTTTTCACGATTAACACTTATATTGTTTATTGGTTAAACCACGTGCTGCTTGTTTTGTAAGGTAGAAATTGTAAGGTCTATATTCATTAGTTAAATTGATAAATTGTGACTATTAAAATTAAAAAACGATATAAAGAACCAGCAGTTATTTTCTATAAATTCATATTTGTTTAACGACCAACAGAAACGTTTCTGCGATTGTAGAAAAAACATTTGTGCAATCACCCACTAGAAGAACCTCATCAGCAAATTTAATACTTGGATTTTTGGAAGTCTTATTATTATTGTCCTTTGTTTATAATCCATGTCACGCATAGTAACCTTGCGAACCGATTTAGAGCTTTTAATTTTTATTTATTTTTCTTTTATTTAATTTACAAAAATGCACATTTTAATAATATGCTTCGCCCTAACGTGTTCGAAAACGAGATATAAAAAATAGCTTGCATTGTAATAAATACTGTATGTGAATACCTGGCTGGAACAAAAATAAATCTTTAGAAATAAGAGGTGAAAATAAATCTTTTAAAACCTGTCCATTCTCCAATATTCTAATTTCCAACCGTTGTGCTAAACTTGTCCAAGAACAAGAAAGCAATGTGGGAAAGCAGAATTTGTATTCACCATATTTTTAACAAAAAATACCGTTAATAGCAAAAAAGGAAAATTGGAATTTGTTAGAATTAGCGATAATAGTTTTTTCTTTTAGCGCAGCAAAAGTAATGCATTACTTTTTTGAAGTAATGAGCAAATGTAATTCATTACTTTCTAGAAACAATAATTTGTAATTGTAATGAATTACTTTTTAAAAGTAATCGTTCCAATCACTGCTGACTAGTGATATTAGTTGTCAATTCTCTTATATAGTATCTGAAGATGGCGGCGTGGTTGATCGAAACGCATAGCTCATTGTAGTATAACTGCTTTATATACAATTTGAGTTATAAACGTAAATAATTTTACTAAAGGAAAACGACAATTTCTATTGCTCTTTTTGAATAAAAATGCAATTGTACAATACCAAAACATTAAAGTGTTCTGTATATATTTATTGAACAAATTTTCTAAATAGTTAATATTTAGGTTCTGTCAAGAACAGGCATATCAGAAAAAATATGCTGAGCAATAGAAGCCCAATATTATTATTACCTTTATCGAACTTCTCGCTTCATTTACTTTTACTGCAAGAGATGTTCACGGAAAAACACTTTTCCTAACAGTGCTACCTTCACGAGCTCCTTTGTCTTGGAGAATTCTGCAGAAACGTGCAGAATTCATTATCTCCTTTCCTTGGTGCTCAAAAAACAATTCATTGCATTGTATACACGTCTCGACAGTTTGAACAAAGATGTCGCCAGAAGCGGGGCCCAACGGGAAAGAAGTTTTTGTATCCAGCCACTTCTGCCATGTAGAGTTTATATCCGTCTGGGGTTCCACATTTTAGCGGTGGCTGCTTCTTCAGATCGTGCTCGTCGCTTTGCAGGAAGTTCTTCGAAAAAGTCGCGATGCGTTTGCCCCGACACTACAGCAAAACTGGGAACAATAAATATTCATGAGAGCTTTGGCATATTTTAACTGGAGTATCCGGCCTGTAAAAAGAAACAAAAGGATTTCGCGCTGGCGTCAGCGAAAATCATATTCAGTTTCCGGCAGCGTTTTGCCAATGCCTGCGCCCATTATTCTTGAGCTCCAGGCTTTCGGGCTAGCCGTCAGATAGAGCGACGGTACAAATTGAAAAAACGCGAGACAGGAACGCTCCCCAGTTTTCAGCTGCATTAAGATGTTTATCTGCAAATTGGGGCTGCCTGCAATAGAGCTTTACGCGATTTAGTCTGGGTCAAACGAAGTTACAGTAGACAGAGGTTGTCTAAGGGTTATTGTTTGAGAGGGTGACACTGTTTCCGCTTTTTTTAAAACTTCGCCTTATTCTGGCCATGGTTTTTCTTCTGGAATACGCTGACCTAGTTGTGGATTGTCTGCTTATGGATTTTATACGTTTAACTTGCAACCAACTAGACAATTTTCCCAGTGAAACAATGAATAACTTGCAAATAGTTTTACTCAAAAATATGTATTAATTAGTTAGAATTAACAGTCGGAATGAATACCATAAAAAAAATTATTTTTTGTGAAAATTAAGCTGCAGAAGCATGAAATATATAATCATGCAATAGAACATGACATCCTAGGTAGACATTAGTGTTGTTACTTTTATAGCAAAACATTTTTACCTATTGAGAACAGTAGTAAAAATTGCCATTTAACGCTCCATTTATTTCGCTCAACAGGTTATGTGTGTTGCATCATTGAAGAGTATATCCTGCTTTCTAGATATAAGGTACCTGAAACAAATAAGGCCACGCTAATTTTTGAGAGCTCATAATTCAGAAAGAGTTAATCAGAAAAGTATAAATTTTCGTCAGAGTGTAAAGGGTTTATAGCTATTTACTCCAGCCTAGGCGAGAAACTTTTAAATAATGTGGTTTTTGTTTTAGATCTGTTTTTTTTGTAAAATAATGCACATGGCTTTATTAAGGACCCGTATGTCTTAATAAGGCCATGGAGGAATTTTTAATAAGGCTATGATATAAATATAAAAGAAAAGTTTTAAAAATGAACTGAAAATTATATTTCTGTAATAAAAAAAACGAATGTAGCAAACAGTTGAAACAAAATAAATAACATTTTTGAAAAAAAACACGAACAAAACAGAATTCTATAAATAAGATAAATACATAAGAATTTTGAAAACGTTTGTAAACTAGGCTTCACAATCCGGGCACACTAATGATATTCGGTCACCCTTTCTCAGCCCTACGCATTCTTGATGGACATACCTTAAACTCATAACATATAGCCTCATGTTGAGCAAAACATCTTTATCGCATAGAAAACAGTACCAGCTGTCTTGTTTACTTTTCTGGCGATTACAGGTCTTTGTCTTTATTGTCTTTGGTCCAGAATTAAACAAATCGCGTTCAACAACCATTGCCACAGAATTAAGAGCCTTGCGTCGTTTTTGAGCGGTAGCAGGAGTTTTTAGTTCCGGAGTAGGAAGCATTTCTTTGAAATTCAATTCCACCATTCTCGTTCTTGCTCCTGATTGGATGTGATTAAAAAGAGTCCTCCTTGGGATGACAAATTCCTTTGAAGTTCTGTTGACTGACATCCCACCATTTATTGCATCCATCGCCCCCTGCAGCTGCTCACTTGTCCATAAAGCTCTTCTCACAGGCGCCATTTTGCAAAATTTTTGAATTTTTAAGAGAAAATTGTGATATTTTTAGGGTAAAAGTTGGCATATTATACAACATGTCCCTAATAAGGCCATCTTGTACTTGGCCTTATTGGGACTACATTACAGTGACCATATTACGCACACTTAACCTCAAACAACAACAAAAATGTTAAAAGCTTTTGGCAATGTGCCAACTAAAAACAAACATACGAACATGTTTTAGATACATATCTGACCACGTATGACAAATTTTTTTTTATGGGCATTCGAATGTTCCCCAAAATAGCTTTGAAACCGCCACGTGTGGACTTACAAGAAATACGCCCAAAACGCTTAGCTGCAACTGCGCCATCTAATGGCACGTCGATTTAACTGATTTTGCGGCAAATAGACGGTCCCTAGAAGCTAATTTGATGGTAGTGAGCTGTAATCTGAGAGTTCCATAGTTTTTAAAAAAGGCGCTTGGCCTTATTTGGACTATGGCCTTATATGGTTCAGGTACCTTATAGTGTTTTTGTCTTGTTTTTTTTTCATCATGAACAGTTCGCCGTTTCGTTCGTTTCATAGAATATTGTTTTACATGACATCGGAACAAATAATGTATTATTGGCTGAATTTAAACAGTGACCACTGTCAACTTTTAAAATTTTTCACGTGTGATGCTGTTGATTTTATTAATGTATTTTAAAACATGTCCTGTACTCTCTTGTAATGTGGTTAATACTAAACAACTCTATAGAATGGACGTGTACATAAACGAAGATATGATCGTCTAAAAATAGTGCTATCAAATTTAGTTTAAATCGCTCTAGACAATCTTATTTAAACAAATATTAACAGATTACATTCTCGCGTTTAGATATATGCAATTGTCCCTGTTGACAGTTTGTTCTGTATACGAACTGACTTGAATCTTTACAACGTTTCTATGAATAAGTTCAATTGTATTCTCTATCTTGTTAGCTTTTCTCCGGTGTAAATAGCTGCATTACTGCTTTTATTATTAATATAGTATTTATGCAAAATCGTGTATACCGATAAGAATTGTTAAAAACTAAAGTAATAAATTACATTACGAAGAAGTAGTCCCAACTTACATTTTCCCCCTCTTCTTTGAATGCAGAGATATAACAAGTGCCAAAGAATTCGGAATTTTCCCCGCAAAATGTCTTACTCGTTAAGGGTGAATGTTAGACCCTGTCCAAGATTCGTGGAATTCTACCCCGCTCGTATTAAGACATGAAGGGACTGCGTCTGCCGCAGGCCTCCTTCCTTTGTGTTTGTATTTCGATCATTACTCGCTGCGGGATCTTCTTAAGAAAAGCACATCTCTTTGTGTGTTTTCCCCGACATTTATTACCCATTTACTTCGGGCTTTCATAACAAAGGTGTTAAATGTTTGGAAGCCCGTACAAAGGCGAGACCTTAATTACAGATCGAGCCGACTGCTCCGTGTCTAGGGATTCTTTTAATTAATGTCCGTTGTGCTGAAGGCAACTGAACGCCTGGCAAAAAAGATAGGGAATCGATAGTTATCTACTGCGAAGGGGAGACTCGAGCATCGGTTACCAATACACACTAATATTGGCTTTAAATTAAACAGTATAGGTAACTTCTAACTATCAGGTTATTATAACAGGTGTCGGAGCATGTGTCAAACTTAAGGAGGTAATAAGGGCGATTATGGTAGAAAACATTTGTAAAAATGAAACATTTTGCTCCTAGAGCAATTTTTGTCCAAAAACATAGTTTTCTTATTTACATCAAAAGATTTCAATAATTATTTAATTGTTATTTGGTGTAGATTTTGATTTATAGCTCATTTGTGTTCTTGTTTTCTCGATGTTTCAAATCTCTTAAGATTCATAAAATTTAAACATATGAAGGGCTTATTGGAAAAACTTGATAAGCCACACATACACCCATATAGAGATATTTGTTTTATGAGAACAAGCAATAGTGTAACTAGCCACACATGACAGATAACTTTTGAAATTCCCGAACAGATGGCGCCACTAACCGCAAAGTTAACATACTGCAATAAGCAAATTGAGTCAGATTGCTAATAACGTGACAAGCCACATTAAAATGGCTACCGATCTTGCAACGTCTAACAAGGCAGCGATTTCTGATGATAGTTACAGTTCAAATGATGATTTTGATGATTCATGTGATGACAGAATTGTTGGCAGGGATTATGAAGCCAGTGATGGCGACCAAAATGCAGATGACACTGATGTACGTATTTATTTACAGTATTGTGGCATGTCATAATCTTGCAAAAAATATAGTTCTGTGTTTTTCTTGTATAAAAGGTTCAAAACGATAACACACAATTTTTAATCAGTGGTCACACCCATTTGTCTTCTTAAGGATTTCGCCCTAATTCAAAAGAAACATGCGAAATATACACCCGTACTTTACTCACCTAAAGGCTGGTATGAAGAAATTAAACAGGCTAGTAAGAAGATTCCATTTGTAGTTACTATAGTGGAGCAGGATGATTTCTATAATTTCTAACCTATACTGGTTAATATAAAAAACAAAAGGTTACCCCATTAATGAAGAAAATTTGAACTTCTCTCAGATTTAGCTATTTCTATTTAAAGCTGGAAACATAAAATTCATCTTTGTTAAGCATACGGTACAGGAAGAGTATACAGAGGTAAACGTTTCGAAAAAGGGTAGACCTGTTGATGTACCTTTAAGTAGTCTGAATAAAAAGTATTTATAACCGGTGAAAATATCTGGGAAGAAAATGCAAAATGTGAAATCATTGTTGCCATCACTCCAGTTCCCGAAAATGAGACAAAATGTAAAGCTCATTGACTGACATATGTATATATTTACTTTCTGTGAAAGTCAGTAGTTACATTCTTGAATGGGTTTTATATTTTTTACCAAGAATTCTTTATGAGTATGTTTTGGTTCAATTCTGATGTTTAATTGCAGTTCTCAATAATTGGAAATATACACTAATGTTGTAAGCGCAACAACATGATAAGCCACACTCACGGCTGCTTTATTTTAGATCTCCAATGAGCCTTCGTATTCTTTAATATATAGTCGAAAAAAAATAAATATTTCAGTAAGTCATCAATCATCATGAAATCAAAACGTTTTTTTCATTCTTCTAGGCACGACGGTTAAATAATATATTTCCACTATCATATTATATATATTCCTTAAGATCGTATTTACTAGTTACTCGCAAAGAACAAAGAAGGTATAATACGTATAGTAAAAAAATTTGAAGCAAGAAATGTGGGGTTGCGAATTAATACAAAAAAAACTAAGTACATGGCGATGTCAGGAAACCCCGACAGAATATCAAAATCTGATAGTACCAGGTCACAACCAAAGGGCAGCACAAATAAAATAAAAAGTGTTACCTAGGATTTCAAACTAAAGGAATTATATGGTGAACCAAACACTGTGCAAGGAGTTAGGTAACAGAGGTGGCTAGGTCACATTTAAGAAATGGGAAATGGGGATAAACAAAGACAAAATTGATCTGCTAAGAAAATGAGCAAGAGGCTGACTAAAAACCTCTGGAAGGATGAGATGATTCAAGATATAGAATAACTGAACTGGGTGTGACTGACAAGTATTATTGTTGGCATATTGGTGAAATAGAGATCGTATACTTTACATACAAGTTGAATATATATTTCAACTTCCTGTTTTAAATCCTTGTCCTGAATTCAGCAGCGACAATGCTTGTGTACTGCTTCAATATGATACAATTAAATAGACCATCCTTATGCTAATAAAAGGTTAACCATGAAAAAAAACAGTGTTCGGCAAGACTCCCACGTAAATAGTATAAAGGCTAAGATAATTCATATTTTGCAAGTAACAGTGCGAAAAAAACTTGAGTGACGAATTATTGGTCACGTTCATATCAATGATTGACATAATTTTGAATTTGTTTCTAAGTTTGTGTACATAAAACTACGGTTGCAGGTATCAATATTCGACGTAAAAAGATGTTGACATTAGTAGCTTTGTTTAGACATTACCAGTGCTTCGCGTTATGTTTCAAATGTCAACAATAGTTATTTTGCTGCCTCTAGAACTGTGTGTTCTTGGTTTGCGAATTTCGTTTCCACTACGTCTAATGTACCTATTCTCTTATAGTGGATGATCTCCTTTAAAGACTTTTCCTCCTGCTCAAGATTAATATGAATTAGACTATTTCCCAATTTGCTGTGCTTTATCTCATGTCGCTCTACTCAATAGTGTGAATCGTCGCAATTTTTCTTAATTTGTATTCCGTTCTTTTCAAGATGAAAATTTATCTCGGTCTATCAATTACAGTCAATTGAAATAGCGCTAATCCGCGTCAGTTGTTTGCGTATCAATCTGTATTAATTTTTGAAGATAACCGGACATTCCCGTTCAGTGTATAATCCACACATTAGTTGGGACCGAGCGCACGCCGTATCTGCATGTGCAGGGCTGCAATTAATCAGGGGGATTTATGGCAGTTGCAGTAGGTCATGCTGGACGCGAATGGGCAGGCCGAATTTGAGTCCAGGCATTCCAGTCCAACAAATCGATAGCCGGCATGTACGTAGCACAAAAGCAATCAGTTTAATTGAAATTCAAAAGTCGAACCTGTAAATTTGCAGCTCTGCCGATGTATTAATTTGTTCAAGTGACGTGTTCTACATTTGTAGGGATGATGCGAATTTAATGCTGCGCTGGGTATGAATAGGAAGCGGTGAAGAATTACGTTTCAGCCAACGACAACGTGCTCAAGAGGCATATTCGGTTTTAATAACGGTGAATCTACCAAGAGTCTTATCTACACATTAGTTGAATAGTAGACAGTACGCAAAAATGCTCTATTGCATTTGTTTGCTTATAAATTATATGAGAAGTGAATGAAAGCTTCAAGAGAACAGATTTTTCGAGGTTTTTTCTTACAACGCCCAGTATCAACACCAAAACATAAGTGAATCAACCATCAGTAACATCATTAGTTGGTGACAAATTCAAATTAAAAGTCCGTGAATTAATGATTCTGACCATGCATTTGTTTCAGGAGTATATATAGGGTTTCTATAAATGATTCATGAAACGAGGGCGGCTTTGATTCCTTAATTCTTTGTGTCGCCTTTTAGTAACTGCTGTCAAGCGAGAACAAGTGCGATATGCTGTACTGAAGGTTGCAGATCAAGATGTAGTCACGAAATTGATGGTTTTATAAAGATTTTCCAACAATTTGCGGTTCTATCTTCCTTTCAAAGGTAATAAATGAAAATTATTGGTAGGATAGGCTTGTAACCTGTGGCCACTTAGTATACGAATTTTACCGTTGTGACAGGCTAAAAGCATCTTTCAGTCCCCCACAATACAATTTAACAGGTTTATTGTAGTCATAACCTCATACACTTACAAAACATAACCTAAGAGTTATACGATACTGTGACACCCAACATCGCCGAAATCTGAGCCTTTTTTAACCTTAAAGTTATTTATCCGCCAAAACATTACAGCAAACATTGAAAATACACACTTTGGCGAATTTTATCATATTCAAATATATCAAATAGTTCGATAGTTAACAGATGTTAAGTATCTGTCAAAGCCATAGTTGTGTTCACTTTTCTGAGGTGCGCCAAATTCATATTATCGATAATTTCCATAGTATACACTCATACATTCTGATACTACTACTTCTACGTTGTTTCACCAGGATTTGTGCATCAACTTTTTAGCAGTTTCTCTCGAGGACATAAGACTTGCTCCATAAAAAACAGTTTTCCGTCATAGTGGCAATTATCTTGCATGTGTCCATTGTTTAAGTCTGAGAACGCAAAGAGTGTTAAAAATAATAGGCCAGTAAGTATTATTTGCATTTCTCAACATAATTACATTTTTGTAACACTGCAAAAGTATGCGTATCGCCTTCCCAGCATGGTTTTGGAAAGCCTCGCTCGACCGTCGCCAATTTATCTACGTTTTCTCAGAAATATTTGATAATAAGGGCCAACCAGGTTTAGTTAATACTGATTTCCACAGTTTGGTCAGCTAGATTACCACATTTGATTAGATCAAATTAGCTTTTGCGATTACTTGAATGAAGCGATGAAATCGTGCTTAGTTTATCCATTACTAGGTTTTTATTCCGTTAAACACACAACATCAGGATTAAGGTAGGGCTCCAGCTTAAGGCTACTGGTGTTTCTTCTTTTTTATTCAAAACTTACTGTATCAAATCCACATTCGAAACCTATTATATATTGTATGTATACATCACTAACATATTTTAATAGCATACTTTTTGTCACAGACTGTCTCGCACTATAATTTGAACTTCATCAGGTTAGAGCATGGAAAACAGCTTAATGCGAAGTGTTAACATGGAGACAGAAAATTAGTGATTCCACCTTTAACTGTAGCATCAAAGGCACTCAGTTGAAAAGGCATCAAGATCCTTGTGCTATCTTCGTCGCCAAATTTACTTTTAGATGTTAAATTGAAGAAACCATGGCTGTTGTCAAAAATGCTATGCTTCATGGCTAGCCATTCGCAACAGTTGAGCAAGGAAGTTCGCTTCATTACTCTATTATATATCTCGTTTGTTTGCAATGAGTATGAGTATGCATCATTGATATGCTAACCTACATAAACTTACAAAATACAGCCTTTGAAGAACGTTTAAAGAAAACTTCTTAAACTGGTGCACTTTAGAACAGATAGTACATACTTGTGAATTCTGCGATTCTAGCATGGTGTCAGTATAACCATTCCAAACCAGATACACGTATGCAACATGCAACAGAATATAGTACTACTATAATAATTATTAACATGGTTTCGGATGTTGGGCTTATGGATGGTCAATCTTCGGTACGTATGACAGTTGTTTCCACCAAAGCCAACACACCGGTCAGGTCTAGCCATCCCTCAAGACAAGTTCAGTCAATCGGTCAGGTCTGGTGACCCTCTAAATTTAGTTAGTTTATCGGTCAGGTTAAGTTAAACCTCAAATCACAGAGGAAAGTCGTGGTGGAAATTAGCATCCAGGAAACACACGTACTGAAGATTGACCATTACTGTGATTGCGCAACCTTTTCTTGTCTTTGTAACCTATGCAATTTCTTGTTTCCAAAATAAACTGGTAAATTCACGGAAGCTGTTAGTTTTGTACTTCATCATCCCTTATACTATTATACATTTGCCAAGAGGAAACCATGTAACGAAATGGTGAGCGGTGGCCCGGTGGCAGCGATACATAACTTTGAAATAATTTGCAATATTTGATAATCGGCTACATTATAGCACTACCCTTGCAGATGCTATTACTGCTCCAAATTTCATTAGAAAAATCATGATAATAAAGTGTGTCCTCATCAACGATGTATGGGGTGTTAATAATGTTAGTTTAGTTAGTTAGTTTCCTTAGCTGCGTACTACGGAATTGTTGTTTTTTTGGTTTCCTGTTTTTAGTACATTTGCAGCGGGCCTAGTTTTTTTACGCCAAGCCTGGCCCTGCCTCGTTTCTGTTAAGGTTCGGACCAGTGCAGCCAGGTTTCACTTTTCCGAATTTTGGCCGGGTCCGAAATCTTATCAAACTTCAATTTAGTTATTTAGTACCTCATACTTAGTTTCGTAATCTCGCTAGTATAATCGTGTTTTTTATATTATGCATTTAACAGTTCAATAATATTAAATTATAAATATTTATGTTTATAATTGCTTGTGGTGTCAGCCCGTTAACCCATGTTGTGGAGGCCCACTAGCTGAATACCCTGGCCCGTCCGAACCCGGCCCGACGGAAGCTCTCTTTTTCACTACCTTCTGTCCACTTTATAAACTTATGTGCTAACTGCGTTTTTGATTTTGTTCAATCTGAATATAAATATATTCCAGAAAACTGTTTTAGACATACACCCATCATTCAAATAAGGAAGAGATGATGATGCCCATACTTATTAGTTATAAAAACTTTTAGTACTTCTAGAATCATCCAAACCATGCTACATGTACTGGGTGTCCCAACACTCCCTAAAATCTCAGACTTTGTATAAGTCTAGAAAAATTCTAAATCAAATCAATTTTGACTGAAGGGGAACCAAATTGTATTGTAAGTTATTTCTGCATTCCTTTAACGTCCACATTAATTCGTTTAAAACAATTAAATAACAAGAGAGGTATAGTGACATTATTTTGAAGCTGTTTTCACTGGCTATGCAATCACGTTTTTTTTTTCAAATTTGAACGATTTTTTTTGAGAATATAGTATAGCTTACAATGAGATAAAACAAAACAAACACAACTCCGTTTATTGAATGTACTGCTCAAAATGTCCACATCCACCTTCCATACAATAGTACAATCGATTTTTTGTGTAACGTTTCTCAACATTTCCGGGATTATCAAACAATACACTGCAGCGATTCTGTCTCGAACACTTGTCCGTTCAAGCCCTTTTTTGAACAATTCTTTATTGAGGAGCATGAATTTGTCTAAAGTAAGATAAAATTTTCACAATTGTTTATGGAAACACTCTCTTTCAAAAAGTAGATGAGCTTTTTGTGCCATGCCTGGACTAAAAAAGTTATCTTATTTGTAATTCGGCTGGGTGTAGTAAAATTACCATATTTTACATGGTTTCTACCTGTTACCATAAATTATTGAGTGAGTGCCGTATCAGAATCTGTCAAAGTAGCTGTTCTTGGTCATCCGTTAATGGATATAGGCAGGCTGTTAAAAGATTGCTCAAGAATCTGGTCTTAAAAGTATTGCTCATCAGATTGTCAAAAACCATGTTTCATCCATTTGTAGTTGTGGTAGAAATAACGATGATACAGTTTTGTACTAAGAATTTGAGTAAGATTTCCTTTACAATATTTGTTTTTCTGATAAAAGTGCGATTATGTTGAACAGTGAATGAACTGGCATAGTTGTCAATATTGCAATGGTTCTTACCGAAATATCTTCAATGAGTCACACCCAAAAGTCTCAAACGTTGAATGTAGGTATTCTAGGCCACCGCATTATTGGGTCACTGTTTTAAGACAATTTTACTTGTGATGGTTATTTGCAGTTATTATAAAATTCTCATTGACAAAGTAATCATCCAAGCACCAAAAGAAGACATACTTAAATCTAAAAAAAAAACACGATTTTCTAGCTATTGAAATTTTTTCAGGCTTGGCAAAATTAGAGAATTTAGGGAATGCAAATTTTAGTTGAGACACCCTGTATAAAAAAGCATGCACTTTTGAATTAGAATATAAAGTCTTTTGTCTCATAACAAGCTGCTCAGATTTTATTTAGGGTATCTTTCCTATGGTCTCTATGTTAATTCACAGAAAAGCGATATCAGCCAGAGGTAAGCAGTAGGTACTAAAATTGTGTTAAATTATTAAAATGCATGTCTATGCTGTGCTGTCTACACCTCAACCAACTGCAGATAGTACTATTTCGCTGTCATTACAGCTCATCAGCGCAGTTTAGGTCTAGTGTAGACATCACGGCATAGAACTGGTTTTGCTTATATACCAAAGCAATGTTTACGTTAAATTATGTTATAATATATTTTCTGAAAAAAAAATGTTGCTTTTAACCATACAAAATAAGTTTATTTTAAGTGGTTGTGTATCACGCTTAATGTCCCTACTCCCAGGGAAGCGGGAAATGAATATAATTTCTTCAAAAAATTTCCTACTTTGCTCTATTACATATAGTATTACAAATTGCTCTTGATTAAAAATCCAATTAAAATTCAAGGCAAATACGTACAATACTACAGTTTCTGACGTCTGGTTGCGGACATTGTATTTGAAGAGAAACAACATCCACCACGACATGCTTAAAAACTAAAGCGGCATAACCAACTCGAAATGATACTTTTTAAAATGCAATTGCCAACTATGTATAATTAATGTTGTAGTACGCGAATTATATAATAGTCCCCTTTTTGATTACGAGCTCTTTTAATAGGGGTCCTATGCAGGGTTACTGCATGCCCCGTACATCTAGATTGCAAAAATGATTACCTCGCAAAAAAAGTCCACCCATAAAATCCCCGACCTAATAAAGCTGACGTTGACGCATCTGTTGTATACAGCGACAGTTTCGGCTAATTGCGTGCCACCGGGGTTGCAGGAATAATACAGATTTAGGGACCTATTAACTCCTTGCGGGGTCACAATGAAAATAGATTACCCAGTGATTTTTACGGCGAGAACGAAAAAATTTCTCACCCATTGTATTAAATTCGCCCAGTACTGCCGTTTACGTTTATGCTCTAGTACGCCGACTGAAGAAAAAGGGAAATCTCTTACGGGAACCGATTTATAAAATTAAAAAATAGATGGCAATGCCATCTGTCAGCATATGACGACAACGC
Source organism: Rhyzopertha dominica (assembly GCA_025024175.1). Classification (NCBI taxonomy): domain Eukaryota; kingdom Metazoa; phylum Arthropoda; class Insecta; order Coleoptera; family Bostrichidae; genus Rhyzopertha; species Rhyzopertha dominica. Next base: position 36,943,155 of record QCXZ01000003.1, on the reverse strand, counting down.
CACTTAGCGGCCATTACGGGACTACTTCCTAAAGAAACTGACCTGTAGTCTGACAAGTTAGCATACACCTGCATACATCAACTTGACGGCAGGCTCTCACGGCATTTTTTTTGGCGGGCAAGAACCGGCATACATTAAAGTGCATGTCTGTGCTATACTGTCTGCACCGTAGCCATCTGCTGATAGATTTATTCGCTAAGTAAAGTTAATGTTATTAATGACATACAGTTTTTATTAATACAAGACTTTATCAAGAGTTTCAAAGTATGTAGATGATAGATTCAGCGATTCGCGGTCTATAGCACATTTTCATCTAATAACGTCACAGAAGACAGAACAAGAAGAGCTGCGGATTTTTAGGATTCTGTGAACGGGTTCGCGGTAAACTTTCTCTTTCAGATGGTCCCAGAAAAATAAATCCAATGGATTCAGATCTGGTGATCTAGAAGGTCAGGGTATGGCTCTATCTCTTCCAATGCACCTCTCGGAGAATCTTTATTCAGGAAATTTCTTACTTGTATTCCATTATGAGACCATGCACCATTGTGTTTGAACTAAAGTTGAATCTAGTAACTTCATCGAACAGTGATACTCGTAAAAATTCATTAAAAGATTATAGATAAAAGATTAAATTAAGTGAGTTAGTTAAAATCCATGGACCATTTACATTATTTAATAATTTAGGCCAAAAGTTTTGTTGACCATTGTCTGATGAGATCTGTTGCGTTGTTGCGTATTAAGTGGAAGTTTTCATTCCTATATTAATGCCGGTTATGGGGTGATATCTGTCTCCGTAAATATGATTTATCACTGCACAGAATTTTTTCAATGAAACATGTATACGTTATGCAACAATCGTCTGCAAAAACTGACCCAAAGCTAGCTATCCCCGTCATGTAAAACTTAATCTTTCGGAGGCCTAAATGGATGCAGACCATTTTCTTTTAATAATCTGTGAATTATTGTACCTTTACCTTTACAATGAGTTTGGATTCGAAGATTTGTACTAGGTTCCACTAAGACATATTCAAGGATTTGTACTTTTTGATTAAAATTTAGTACAAGTTGACGTGCTGTCTGATTTTTACGAGAACCTCTTTCCACACGTATTAGGGTTTTTGCATCGCCTACAATTTGGAAACCTGTGCTTTAGCCGCAGCAGTGGTATCGACCTAGTCACGATTAGAGTAGTACTGATCCATTTTAAACATACAAAGCCGAAAGAAATAGGGAAGTTGCGTGAATTTTAAATTTTAAAGTTTTGGGATATAATGTCGGAAGACAAAATTAATTTGATCTTCAGATAAGCTCACAATATTAATTACGAATCTGAACTAAAGCCACGCCTTTAAAACGGACTCTGACGTCACGTGCCGAGCGAGTCAGCGCACGGTGCGGATCCTATGTGCAGGTAATCCCGTTACTAGTAATGACAAGGCTTTCCAAACAACCATTGACATTTGTTAATAACTAAAGTGGAGAAACGTAAAATGCGTTTCTTGAAGGCGTAGCTTTAATTAAAGTTTCTAATTCATCTTTTGAGCTTACTCCAGGACTGACTTAATTACTTCTTCCGACATATATATCCAAATTTGATTCTGATTCAGGCTAGCATGTTTCTGAAAATTGTGCAACTTCTCCATTATAACACTTGTCACTATGATAGACCGATTCAAGAAATTTTAACATCACCCTGACTATCTAATGAATTATGCTGTACAACAAAATTGAAAAAACCGCATAAAACTTATTATTTACATTTTTATCAGTAACTTGGTGATGAAGGACAACAGGTAAATTTTCTACTCTTAATTTTAGACTTGTTTTGTTTTGAAACAAACCCCGAAAGCACTGGTGTCAATTTTGAGTTTCACTGTATACACCAGGTGTCCCAATAACGGTGGCGAGTTAGGATATCTTCGGAACTAGAGATAATAGAGCTTTGGGGGAAAACTGATTACTAAGGACAAGAGAAACTGCTGCAATTATTTGCAAGTTTCTAAAATAGCAGCAAGATGGTACAATTCACATAGCAAATAAAAAAAAGCTGTTTTGTTTTTACTTTTTATCGTATCTCCAATTATAAGGGTGAGGGGTGCTAATGAATAATTTAAATTTGAAACCGCCGTATTATTCATTACACGTTATTCCTTAGTACACTAACTATAATTTGCTCTTAAAGAAATGTTCAGTTTATCGCAGTTTTCTCGAAAAAATTAAATAGTACGGCATACTTTTTAGCAATATTCCCTAAGATCAAAAACCTAAATTKTAAAGAAAACCGCGTTTTGATAATCTTTCAAAATAACCTATTTTCTCACTGAAAATCAATATATGTTATTTTGTCAATTTTTCTAATTAAAAAACTAACTGAAAATTTGATACACTATATAAACTGCAAGTACTGATGCAATTTAACAGTTTAATCGAGATGGCCGTGGAAACAAAATGTCCTGCGCACATTGTTTTTTCCCAATAACTTGATACTTGATTACTTGCGTACAACTAATCAATGTCTTAGTTAACTGCTTTTTTATCTAATAGTAAAAGTATGCATTTTATCCTATTTTTAACTAAAAGAAAAGAAAGTTCTACCGTAAACCTCTAGCCTGTGTTCCATATTCTGTTTAAGTGTTGGTACGTCAGTTAGTGTTTCTATCACTTGTCACGTTGCGGCTTAATCTTGTAATGTTTTTATTAGCGGGTTTGTCAAAGTAGACTTTTTGTGCTAATTACTGATGTTGTACTTGTGGTTTACGTATGAGTGTAATTGATTATTGGTCTAAGTAACGTTTTCTAAAGTACTAATAATTTAGTTTGTGTCGCAAGGGTTTTAGTTACCATTAGGAGAATTATGCAATTCAGTGCTATTACGTTTTATTAACAGTTCTTTAAAGGTTAGCTAATCGTCTAATACGACATCGTAAGCCACTAGGCCTTGAACAGCGCTAGCCCCTAAAATATGAAAATGTTTTTGCAAACATTTCAAAATAGTCTTACTACTTCCTACAATTTAGCAAAGAAAGATAAAAATTAACAATTTATAAAGTAGTCGAAGACATAATATTTGCAAATAATGTATTTCCCATGTTATTCAGGATCGCTCAAACTCTGTATGATACAATGCATGGAACGCCACGTATCTACTGCATTAAACGACGTGTTACACCCTAAATAATTAATTTTTTTCTGCCCCCGCTTGCTTGGTACGGGAAACTAGTTTTATGAAACTGTCGAATTACACCATTGGGAGTGTTTCGTCCTTTTCTTTACAAGTTGATCCTGCGGGCTGCTGACTAAATAATTAATCAGTAAAATCTACTACACAAAACTTGAGTAACGATACGGCCAACCTTATGTAGACAGCTCGTATACCACCACCTTTCTGTTTCTTTCCATTGTCTTTTGAATAATGCATCTTTGCTTACCTACCAGCTTAGGCCGCCGGATTATATTTTAAGGCGGGGACATAATTGAGTTCAACCAACAATTTCCTAAGATTCGGAGTTGTGCGAAGACCCGTGTTAGGCAGCGGGAGCTAATGCCGTTCTGGTAATTGCTCGAAGTCGACAAAAGCGCTTCAGACGCTATTTGATACGGTCCGGATATGTCGCAAATAATGGAAGGAGCGCTCTGTAGTCGGCAGCACGGAGGCTCTCTGATTGGGATCTCTGAAGTCGCATCACGAATTAGTGGTGTACTGCATTAGCATGCATAAAACGAGCTATCGTAGAGCACAGGAGAACCTTCAAATGTTTATAAATTCAGCAATTAGAAGTGTATTTAATGCTAGAAAGGTCTGTGGGGGTGTGTGCGTGTGATTAAAACGGCCAAGTTGAATTAGATTCACAGTTTATTTCTCGTGCGATACGTTAGCTTCTATTCGAACGCGAGCTAAGACTAGACTGTACAAAAATCTTATTCCTAACCAGTAAGAAAATTGTAGTGGGGTTAATATTGAAATTGCCTGGAAAGTCCGAGCCCTTTGTCGGCGAGGATTAGTGAGATAAGGGCAAGGTTAGTTTACAGCGGAAATCGAGAGAATAGAATAGTAAAAGTTATACAAAGCGAAGCGGTAGAAGGTAATAAAATATTTGTCGGCAAAGCAAGTTGAAAGAAGGTTAGTCAGCATGCGAAGTATTTGGAAAAACCCAAAGTAGGTAGTAGTTATGCTTAAACCGAAATTTAGAAGCGATAGATAGATAGTTTTAGAAATATTTACATTTGACATTAATATATACATAGGAAATTTACGATTAATATATACAATATAATTACAAATATATGGTAGTGATCCCCACATGACCCCCCTGCTAGTAAATTTCCCTACGAGAATCCAGCTTGGAAGCGATCTGGGAATCGCACTCTCCTACCGGACCTGGTGATTCCTGGAGAAGGACTGCTAACAGGCTGCGGGTCAGCTGCAGGATCATCTAGAATCATGCTGGGTAGATTCGGCTGCTGCGATGTTGATGCCATCACGTAGGCTGGCTTGAGGCGATCTATAGACACCGTGACATCGCGTCCATTGACCTGGACAACGAACGTCTTCGGCGAGCGCCTGACGACACGGTAAGGGCCATCGTAAGGATGCTGCAGCATCTGCTTTGAAGAATCATGTCGAATAAAGACATGGTCCGCTGTGGCGAGATCTTTGAAGACGAAGACCTTTTGGTTGGCATGGCTGGATGCTTGTCTGGGCTGCAGAGACTGCATATGTTGACGCAGCTGTGTTACAAATTCGGCTGTGTTATTCAAGTGGCTGTCGTTTTCGGACGTAGCGAGGAATTCGCCAGGAAGACGCAGGGACTGTCCATAAAGCATGTCCGCTGCTGTAGCCTGCAGGTCCTCCTTCCACGAAGCTCGGATGCCCAGAAGTACCGTGGGAAGAACTTCCGTCCAGCGGGCGGTGTTGTGGCACATTATCGCTGCCTTAAGCTGCCTGTGAAGCCGCTCGACCATGCCATTGGCCGCAGGGTGGTAGGCGGTGGTTCGTATGTGTGTCGCACCTAGCAAACAATTCAACTGCTTAAAAAGGTGTGATTCAAATTGCCTACCTTGGTCAGTTGTGATCCGTGAAGGAACTCCGAAACGAGCAATCCATGTCTCGTAAAAAGCACGGGCTACTGTTGCAGCTTCCTGGTCACGCATGGGAGTAGCCTCTGGCCAGCGGGTGTAACGATCAACCATGGTCAAGCAATAACGGAATCCTTCGGAGGATGGCATGATGACAATATCAATATGGACGTGTTCAAAGCGTTGTGATGTTAATGGCAAAGTTACAGTAGGTGAAGATACATGCCGGGTTATCTTTGAACGCTGACAATCTAGACATCTACGAGTCCATTCTCGGCAGTCTGCTTTGAGTGATGGCCATACAAATCTTCGCGTCATAAGCTTGACTGTTGCTCTGGAACCAGGATGTGACAAGCGATGCACAGTATCGAAAGCGATCTTCCGGAACGGTGGAGTAATGAAAGGTCTGGCTGTTGCTGTAGAGACGTCGCACCATAGATACGTATCAATCCCTGGGATACGGATACGTTTCAACTGCAGGCTAGAGCCATTTGCCTTGTAACTCTGTAGTTCCTCGTCGTTCTCCTGGGATGCAGCGAGGGCCTCGAAGTCCAATGTCGCTTGTACAGACTCTATACGAGACAAGAAATCAGCCACAACATTGTTTTTACCTGATACATGCCGGATGTCTGTGGTGAACTGGCCAATGTAGTCTAGGTATCTAAATTGACGTGGTGTACACTGGTCTGACTTCTTTGCAAACGCAAAAGTGATGGGTTTGTGATCTGTGTAGACTACAAACGTTCGGCCTTCCACCATATGCCTGAAATACTTGATAGCAGCGTAAATTGCTAATAGCTCCCGGTCATATGCAGCGTATTTCTGCTCAGCGTTGCTCAACTTTCTGGAGAAATATCCCAACGGCTCCCAGTTGCCTTCCACGAACTGTTGAAGAACTGCGCCTATCGCCACGTCTGAAGCATCGGATGTAATTGACAGCGGTGCATTAACTTCTGGATGTGCCAGTAGAGCTGCTTGAGCAAGACTTTCTTTGGAGGCATCGAAAGCTGCCTGTGCCTCGGGTGTCCACTGCACAGCGATCTTGCCTTTTACGTTGCCCTGCAACAAACTATTTAACGGTGCTTGTAGCTCCGCAGCCTTTGGAATGAATCTGCGATAAAAATTTAGGGCACCCAGGAACTGCCTCAGCTGCTTCATATTGTTGGGACGTGGATAATCGCGTATAACCTGGACCTTCGCCGGAGAGGGTTCCGTGCCACATATAGAAACCATGTATCCTAGAAATTTGAGATGGGGCTGACCAAAGACACATTTTGCAGGATTAATAACCACTCCGAATTCCTTCAGACGTCGAAACAAGATCTCAAGATGACGTAGGTGTTCTTCCTGTGAGGATGATGCCACCAGAATGTCATCTATGTACGCGTACGTAAAGTCCATGCCTCTAAGAACTTCGTCAATGAAACGTTGGAATGTCTGTGCAGCATTACGCAATCCGAAGCTCATAAAGGGAAACTCAAAAAGTCCAAATGGCGTCGTGATTGCTGTTTTTTTAATGTCCTCTTGAGCGACGGGAATCTGGTTAAAGGCACGTACAAGGTCAATCGTGGAAAAAATTGTTTTACCTCTAAGCTGCTGTGCGAAGTCCTGTATATGGCGTACAGGCTACTGTTCAGGCAGGGTTCTTGCATTTAATCGCCTGTAATCACCACACGGTCTCCACTCGTCGCCTTGTTTCGGCACTAGGTGTAGCGGTGATGCCCAGGAACTCTCTGAAGGTCGTGCTATACCTAACTGCAGCATAGCTTCGAATTCCTTTTTCGCTGCCGCAAGCTTCTCTGGAGCCAGACGTCTCGGCTTCTCTACGACTGGTGGACCTGGAGTAGTACGGATGTAATGCCTAGTGTTGTGTTTCGCCGTTGCTGGACCGCCTCCAGGGCGTGTAATCTCTGAGTAGCGTTGCAGCAACTGGTGATAGGCAGTGGCGCCGTAAATCGTTTGCACAGACTGAACGGGTTCTGCAACCACCTGGCCTTTAGAGGTGAGTTGTGTATTTTCGTCCAAAAGCTGCTGATTTCGCACATCCACCAAAAGTCCGCAGAACGAGAGAAAATCGACGCCAATAATCGGTTTCGAAACGTCCGCAACCACAAACTTCCAAGAGAAACTACGCCGAAGACCGAGATTTAATTGAATTGTTATGGTACCGTATGTTGCTATCGGAGTTCCGTTAGCCGCAGTAAGCAAATATGTTGACTTCGCCTGCGGGCCTTTAATCAAAGTTCGCGGGTAAACACAAAGATCGGCACCAGTGTCCACTAAAAATTGTACTTTGGAACTTAAATCGGTGACAAATAATCGGCGCGATGTGGGGCTGCTGTCACTGGCCGCCATCAATGACTGCCCTGCTCGTTTCCCGCCGAATGGGAACAGGGGGTTGTACACTTTTTAGCTTTATTGCCGAAACGAAAATGATACCAGCAAAGTCCACCGTTGTTACTGCGACTTCGCGATCTAGATCTCCCGCGTGACGCTGAACGATTTCGGTAATCGGTTCTCCGCGAAGATGACGTTTCAGCAATCTCGCCCTGCAGTTGTATCACTTTTGATGTCAATAAAGCCATACTTTCAGTCAACTTTTCTACAGCTACTTCCAGGTTAGTGGGTTGCTGTGGAGGAGTAACTTCTAAGACGCTATGCTTAGGGAGGGCCTCAAAAACGGCATCTGCCAATTCCGCCACGGTGTCGTTATCGGCCTTGGCTTGCGTAGCGAGGATGGCTTGCAAAGAAGCGGGTAGACGTCCTAACCATAACGATCGAACTAATTTGTCGGGGACGGCTGTACCTGCTAGTCCTTGGAGACGACGTAGAAACTGCGAAGGTTTCCTGTCACCCATTTCTTCGTGTTCCAGGAGTCGGCGAGTTTTCTCTTCTTGCGTTGTGCTCAAGCGTCGAATAATTTCTGTTTTAATTTTCTCGTATTTTCCGGTTGACGGCGGTCGAGAAATGATGTCGCGCACTTCTGATATACAGTTCGAATCTAAATTGCCAACTACGTAGTTGTATTTAGTTTCATCACTCGAGATACCGCCAATTGAAAACTGGGTTTCAATTTGTAAAAACCACACTTCCGGATCGTTTGGCCAGAAAGGCGGAATGCGGATTGAAACGCGTTCCACAGCGGCGTTACGAATGTCGGACGTACATACGTTTTCGGTGGCCATGTCACGCTTACACTCTTTTACACAAAAAAATATTAAAAGTTCACGTAAAGGAAATTACACACGAATTGCGTCGCGGTTTTACTTTAGAATCACGTCGGGGTCACCAATTTGTGGGGGTGTGTGCGTGTGATTAAAACGGCCAAGTTGAATTAGATTCACAGTTTATTTCTCGTGCGATACGTTAGCTTCTATTCGAACGCGAGCTAAGACTAGACTGTACAAAAATCTTATTCCTAACCAGTAAGAAAATTGTAGTGGGGTTAATATTGAAATTGCCTGGAAAGTCCGAGCCCTTTGTCGGCGAGGATTAGTGAGATAAGGGCAAGGTTAGTTTACAGCGGAAATCGAGAGAATAGAATAGTAAAAGTTATACAAAGCGAAGCGGTAGAAGGTAATAAAATATTTGTCGGCAAAGCAAGTTGAAAGAAGGTTAGTCAGCATGCGAAGTATTTGGAAAAACCCAAAGTAGGTAGTAGTTATGCTTAAACCGAAATTTAGAAGCGATAGATAGATAGTTTTAGAAATATTTACATTTAACATTAATATATACATAGGAAATTTACGATTAATATATACAATATAATTACAAATATATGGTAGTGATCCCCACAGGTCCTTTGATTTTCTATCACTGCCTTGTGAGGAAATARGGTTCCTTGAGTTCTTCTACMAATTATTCATAATATTTTAAAAAATGCGAAGTCTGACTGTTAGATTTCTKGAACAGGTATACCTGTAATGTTTTATTATATATATTTATTTATATATCATACGCTGTTGAATGTCAGAGACATCGACAAATTGAAGCCCTTCTATTTTTATTTCTATTTATTTTTGGGAATAACCAAAGTCCACTTGATGCCCGGCAAAAAGGAAGGTAATCCAAAGTTACTATTTTTCCCCAGAAAGTCAATAATAAACATATTTTATGTACTGGACAGTTGTCATAGTAAAAGAGGTAGTTCTGGGCGCGTTTTTTGAGGTCACTGTATAACAATGTTCGTGAAGAAAGATCACACGCAATCTCAATTCTTCGCTGTTCTTGGTCATCAGTCATAATTTTTAAAGTAAACATTATACTCGCCATTTAATCTTCAGCCAAGATCTGCCTAATGTTTCCATTCCAAATCTTTTGAGATAAATCCTACACTTAAACGATTACCATTTTTTACTAATCTTTGTCGCCCACATTTTACGTCGTTTTCTCTTCCTCCTTTAAATCTTGTATGCCATCTGAATACCGCTCACTTCTTTCCTGCATCTCCTATATAAGCGGTTTTAACACGATAGTCTGTCAAACGTCAATCGAGTTTGCAACTGAATATTGTTACATCTTCGGGCTCGAAAACTGCGCATTTCTGAACAACCTTTGTACCAAATACACTAAGACTAAAGACAAATACTTCAAAACAATACTATTTTAGCACTGTTAATTAACTAAACTACTATACTGCACACACTAGCACTAAAAACAACGGCTTCACTAAGCCTTCCGCTCGTTTGATAACCGCTATTCGAATTCAGAACTGTCCGCGCTCTCTCCGTCGGGCAATTTATACCCCCATCGAAAAGTTTACATTGATAAAATTCTCGGGAGATTCTCGATATTCCCCGCCGTCTGTCTCTCGCTAGGATCACTACCTACTTGTAGTCTGCTACACCGCATCTACACGCCTGAAACTTCGGTCCACAGATGCGCTAATTCCGCAATATTATGTAGTTTAACGTAAAGGTTTTCTAGAGACATGCCTAATATGATAAATCCGGATAAACCGATTTATGTGAGTTGTGCTGTGAAACAAGAGAGCGGCGTTGAATTATAAATTCTTTGTGCCGCCTTTTTGTAACTGCTGCCAAGCTACAATAAGCACAATATAATCAACTGTCATTTACTGTACTGAGCTGAGGGCTGTGAATAAAGTTATAACCAAGAAATTGGTGGTTTTATGAAGATTTTCCGACAATTTACGGTCAGGTAAGTGATAATTATAATTTGCTTGTACAGGGTGACCAAATAAGATAGGTGGTCGGTCATATCTCATAAACCAGTAGTCTTAGAGCTTTGAGGTAAAAAAAAGTAAAGTGGCCAAGAGAAATTGCTGGAAAATATTTTCCAGTTCGTAGTGACCGCTAGAGGGCGCAGTTGTACCTTCAATTTACAAAATTAATGTTTGTGTCATTTTTAGCCTAATAAATGTCTGCGGTATTAAACATTTTAAGATTGTTTGGACTAAAATCTACATTTTTGTTTAGAACATTTTTTTGTTAAATGTCAAATAAAGAAGTGGGGGGCGGGTGAATATAATAATATAGAAAATCGCTAATATTTCAGGTTTGGCTTGACCGATTTCAACCAACGAGGTGTCATTTTTAAGAGCTTATATGCCTTTATAAAAAGCAATTTCAAGTGTCAGAACATAGTTTGTGTGTTGACCGAAAGAGGGCGTTTTCTGAAATTACTACCTAAAATCAATTTTTCTCGAAATTTTTAAATGGTGGGGTTTTCACTATTTTAGTCTATATTCAATTGTTCTTTTAATGAAGTAAATAGCCTTATATCTTTGCATTTACAAATTTGGAGAAAAATTGATATTTAGGTAGTAACTTCAGAAAACGCCCTCTTGGGCGGTCAACACACAAACAATGTTATGACACTTAAAATTGCTTTTTATAAGAGCACATAAGCTCTTGAAAAGGATACCTCGTTGGTTAAAATCGGTCAAGCCAAACCTGAAATATTAGCGATTTGCTATATTAATATTCACCCCCACACAAACATTAATTTTGTAATTTGGAGGTACCACAGCGTCCTCTAGCGGTCACTTTATAAACTCGAAAATATTTTCCAGCAATTCTTTTGGCCACTTTACTTGAGAAATTTTTTACCTCAAAGCTCTAGGGCTACTGGTTTATGAGATATGACCGGCCACCTCTCTTATTTGCTCACCCTGTACATACGAAGCAACACAATATACAGTATACACAACTACGTCCGTCATAACCCCCTTTTCTTGGGGTCACCGCCTTCTAATACACATGGCTCTATAAATGTAACTACTTTCCGGAAATTTGAAGGTCTATGCAGTCAAACTCAGCCGTTTTTCCTTATTTTAATGTTTGCAGTTCTTTTGTAACTAGCATTGCACCATCACAGTTTACCTGTTTACTACGTTAGACAACGTCCCCGTAGAGCGTAAAAKACCCGGTACCCCGGTGGKGCAGCTAACGTTACTGTTACTGCTACTTAAACTAACWATGAATKTAGCAGGCTTACTGTAGTCAAAACCTCGCAACTACGATACATAACCTGAAAGATGTACAAAACCGTGCCACTCCACAGCTCCGAAATTTCCCCAATCTTAAAGTTAATTATCCTACAAAACATTACGCATATATTGAAAATACACTCCTACGCGTATTGTCATATTCAAATATATCGAATAATTCGAAAATAGACACATGACAAGTATCTGTCAAAGCAATAGGTTTTTCTGTTTAAGTAAAATAGAGGCAAACACTTCAGATTACTAGGTATTTCTCCATGAGCTAGACTTACTTGTCGAATGATCTAAAAATTACTCTAATTCATTTGATCTATAGCATTCAGGTGCTGATGCTGTGACGGTAGCAACGCGCACAGCACACTCATGCTTTGGTTCGTAAGACTTTGTGGCATTTTAGAGCATAAGAGCATACTATAGTAACTTTAGTTAGCAGTTTTGTTAAAAGAAAACTACTACATATTTTAAAATTAGCTATAACCTTTCGTTTCCAATGCATACGCGGCCCACGGAGACAAAAAATGTTATTTCCAGTCGCCGTTTGATGGCTAGATCTAGTAACAAAAGTAGATGTMATGAACGTCCTGGTTATTTAAACGGACAATACTTAAGTTGAGCTAAAATGAATATGATCAAGAGTAATAATTCAATTAACTTTATTTTAGGAGACTTTTCTTTGCTGGGTTTTTCCCGTACTTGCCACGTCATAGTTCTTAAAGTTGCCGTTAGATGACGTACACATATTTTCACAAAATGATCGGGTAGTCGGCAAAACAGGTCTCTATACCTACAGATCGTAATAACCTACTTCGTAGTTGGTAAAGCAATAGCTAGATAGCGCTATCTTCACAAAATGACCCCAAATCTTTTTTCAGTTTCTTTGGTTTTACATTTCTAAGCGAGCATCTGCACCGTATTCGAGTATTTCATCAAAGACGTAGTCGTACTAGCTTGACCACATACAGCAGCTGTATTCGGTGTGGCATTACAACGTAATATGCGTAAAAAATAGGCTATTTTAAAGCCTACATTTAAAATTAATGATATTATAGGTAGTTTTCTTGTTTTGTTGAGTTTGTTGAGTAACAAAATATTTTATGAAGTGCCATTTTTTCAGTCTCTAATAATATTAATGTATTCCCCACGTTTTTTTTACATGTACAAATGACACCCTATGTAACCTCACTTATTGTAAATTTAATATTTTCTTTCAGAATTTGATGAAGAGTCATGCCCCAATCTCTTATTTTGCTTGCTATATTATTTATTGTTGGCGCGAACAATCCTCACTTCGTCGAACAACCCTGGTGTAAGGGTACCTCGGTCTCCACCTTAGCAATCATCCAGCCACCCTTGGAGGCCCTTTTTATATAACAACACTCCTCCAGTTCCCACATATCAACCCAAAACTCATTATTCTTTCGCCTTACTTTTCCCGCTTCCTTGCGCAAAATTGTTTATTACCACGCACAGGGAGATCAATATGTTCATCTAGGAGTACGTTTTAGCGTACAATAAACTGAAGTGTAGAGCACATTGTGGGCGTTTCAGCCACAGTGTCGGCCATTAACTGCGATGTAGCCGGGATGTTTGTATCTTGGTGGTTTTATTGCCCCGATATATTTCGACCTCACCCCTTGGCATCAGGCGTACTTCTCCGCGTGTGATTAACTCTCGGCTTCACTTGTTGAGTCCTAAGAGATATTTCTTCCGTCGGTCGCGGTCAATTAGTGCAGCTGTTAGTGTTTGTGTGGCGCTGTTCGATTACTAGAATGAAAAATATATATACACCTGACACTGCAAAAATTAGTTTGTAAAAAACTGTGTAGATGTCGCAGCCTGTATTTTACATTCAGTAAGCAAATATCAGTTAATATACGCTCCCGCCAAGTTTTCGACACAGCTTTCACAGTGCAATAGCAGCACAACGGAAATACACAACTAAATTTGGAGGCCGGGTTTCGATTCCCGATGGGAGCCAATATATTTTTCATCATAAAATTTTCTCTATTCGCACAAAATGAACAATTTCATATTATAAATATATTCGTCAGCTTATTGAATTTCAAGATATTGGCCTTTAACAACAATACAGTATTTTCTTGTTAACCTCTGGTTCCAGTAGACTTCTTGTGTTGTCATTGTAGTCAGTCGACTTATATCGATTGCCATGTTCTACTTTTCTATTCTCATCGTTTCTGTTATATTAGTATTTATTATCATTTTCCTTTTTGCTAACTGCCACATTTTTATTGTTTTATTCTAAGTACCTTCCAAGTCCTTATTCCACTGCTATTGCTGGTTTGTGTCTCTAACTTTTATTTTTATTTATTTATTAATAAAAAAAACTGAAATACAAACTACTGTAAATATTTAAATAATAACTACCAAATGCATGTTTTTGTTTGATAGCTTTCGTATCTTTTTTACCAGCTTGTTCTTACCGGATATTAAAATTGTAAGCTCAAGTTTATTTGTCTAATTCTCAATACTTGCACGTATATGAACAAGACAACGTAAGACTCTTCCTCAACATCCATATTCTTGTTTGAGTAAATAACCAATTTTAGAAATCATCTTTTGTCCTTTATTAAAGAAACTGCCGTTCAAATATTACTAAGACATCACTACCTTACTGTCATTTGTTTTTGAGACATTTTATGACAGTAGAGTAGGGGTAACTTTGCAATTCTTTGCTTAATTTAATATGGTCTATGCCATACACTATAAAGAATGGGGTAGTTTAATCTAAAATAACAAATTTGTATTAATTTCTCAGTCAGTTGATGCGTGATTGTTCTTTTGTTATCACCACGAGATTTTTTTCGAAAAATTAAAACCAACATTCGACGACTTTAAATAAAAAAGCTATCTATTGTAACTGTTAGCGTAAACACTCTGTATTGAACTGTATTCAGTAAGTAAAAGCAGTTGGTTGAAAAAAACCACAATTTTTAATTACTGTATATAAAACGAGCTATAAAACTTACGATTTTAAAAATTATTTTATATTTTGTCTCTTTTTTGTCCTGCTAGTCTTTGTTCGGATACATGTTTATTTCCTAAACTATTTGGTAATAGCAGGCTTGGTACAGCATTTTTCATTTTACTAGCCCTTGTATTTTCTGATGTCTAGATTTTTGAAAACAATGAGGTTCAAAATGACACCATAAAAGGTGGCTGCAATATTTACAGTTTATCCAGTGCGGCATTCTGCGGAAATTTAAGAAAAGTCGCGCCATTTGCGTTGCAAGTATTGTTGAAGTAATCGGCCAGAGCACAGTAAGGCATAGTATAACATTTTAATGTAGTAAAAAATTGAATGTATAATCCTTGGTTATTTTGTTTTTTCTATTTTAAAGGTTGTACGATTTTGTAATACCTATTAAGATTCACAGGATTACATTACGATACAGATACAAGTACCGGAGCGTCGGAGCCCGCTGCTTAGAATCGTGTTTTGGCTCGCAACTGACGTCACGCACTCCCGCTCCGTGCGCAGAAAAACAAGGTAATAACATAGTAGATATCTACCACCTTGCTTGAATACTCCACAGTATTATTGAATTGTTGTTATTTCTAATGCTAACGTTGTTCTTGCGTTTTAAGCCAACTTTATTGATTATTTATTCTCTGAAATTATCGTCTAGGATACTGTTTGAAGCCATCCATTGGAACACTAGTTCCATATCCAACTGTCCAGACGGCGTTATCGGCGTTGTCGCCAAAAAAGCTTCCAAATCGTGGAAGTTTCTTGTATTGGAATAGTAAAGTACTTGTCTATGGTAAAGTACCTTTGATTTAAATGCAGACCCAGTTTCGCGCGTGAACCGTGTCATTTGCCGCGACATCGATAGTCCTGTTTGTAATTTACAGGTTTACTTTACACTTGTTTTTCTGATAAATGTGCGCTTATGCTGAACATTGAGGTCAATAGGCATACTTGTCGTTATTGGAACTACACCAATCCACATTTTTCAGTGAAAGTCTCACCCAATCGCCTCAAAAATTTAATGTTCGGGTGGGGGAGGGGGCATTCTGGGCAAAATCATTGTCCAGTAGCTTTTTTCTTGAATGGTGATGGCTATTTGAAGTTATTGGACAAATCTCATAATACATGGTTATTAAGAAAAAACATTATTAAATAAAAAAAGGTTTGAGTCAAAAGTTGAAGGATTAAATAAAAAAGATGTTGCTAGGCTAGATAAGGGTGTGGCTAAAGGTCAAAGGTCAATTTGACTTCAGAACAACTCTGGTATTTACTACTACATCATCTGGATCTCTTTAAATGCTTCGAGAAAGAGTAATCGCGGAATATTTTCAGCAGTATGTTCGTCAAATTGAATTGCATTTTCATAACAACTTTTGTTTCCTCTCACAGTAATCCAGAAAATGTTAGCAAAAAAGGACACTTAAAGTAAAAAAACACACGTGGTTGCATAGATGATGAAATCAGCTTCAAAATAATGCATCAGTCTACCCACCTTGCTATTTAAAATTACGAACTTGATCCACTTGAAGTTAAGATAAGATTGTTTCGGCACTTTTTGCCAACTTGGACAAAATCTAGTTTGATTTGTCTTTTTTTTCTTGAATAATAATTATTTCACTATTATTCCACATTCTCTATGCTTTATTTATTTCTTCCGTTCTCAGTTATTTTGACGGCACCACAAGAAAAGCTGACATTTAAGATTAAGATCAGATTGAATACATTGAGGTATGTAAAAATGTAAAAAAAGAACAGGGTTGAATGAAAAACCCATTGAAAGTAAGAATTTGGGATGGCAATGTCATCTGTCAGCATTACACTGATATGATGACAAAGCCACCTAGCTGCCTTAACGGGAACTACTTCCTAAAGGAAGTGACTCGTAGCCTGACAAACTGGCATGCAACTGCATACTTCAATTTGACAGCAGGCCCCCACAGCACATTTTGCTAACGGCAAGAACCAACATACATTAAAACCCATTGGTTCATGCAGCGTTTTTTTGTAAAGACTTTTCGCTCAAAGCACAACGGTCGTATATATTCCTTTTATTTTTTATCTTGTCACTCTAAATTTGAATTCCACCCCGCTCGATCGAAGCGATTGGTCGCAACAAATATTTTAGTTTGTCCCTGTGGGTGAGGCAGTCCCTTTAAAAAATCATCGGTCCGTGCACAGCCCTTTCAAAGGCCGGTCTCGTCCGCGCGTTTTACACGGGTGGAATAAGAATGGGGACGATTTCACTCGGAACTGTTGGAACGGTTGACCGGTGCTAAATGAATGTTCAAATGTCAAATTGGAATCTTCCCAAAAGAAATATGTTTACGGTTTAAGTGGGACGAGCATTCAGAACGGTGGCGTTGGAAAATGATGAGTCAGTTCGTGTTATTTACTGCACGACAGGCAATATAATGTGGACACTATATCAAAGCAAGAGGGAAAAATTGACTTGCTTACTCGCCTGAGCTTGCGATCATTTCATACGTATACCGCAAACAAATTGGGAAGCGCCACTGAGATTAATGTAGCGCCATTATCTTTTCTTTGGGTAGGATTACAAGCTAGAAGTCGCAAATAAATATGTAATATTATTACTCTAAAAAAATTTACATGTAGGTGAATGTGTGTGCATTAATATTTTTTTTGTGGACAATTGTTAAGAGTGGAACAGAAGCTGCATTTTTGGCATAACATGTCAGAATTTAAGAAACAAATGCGCAAGTGAGTACATGAGCACAGAAAAATAAAACAACCAAAATAAGCACTCTGGGTGTGAGGAAGGGTGCACTCAGATTCAATCTACCATGTTTTGTGGATACTGACACTGACTGACAAGTGTCAACCGCTCACTGATGCCGCCGTTAAACGTTTACAAATGTGCTATAGAACAGTTTCAGAGCAACTTCTGAGGAAGACACCGACATGAGTGTCGAAACGTCAAGGTCAAATAACAAACGTGGGAACAACATGTCATGTCTTTATCACTTTTGGGCGATTTATATAATTTATAATAATGCAACGCAGTGTTGACGGACGTGTTTATGCTGTAATGCAGTGCAACAGCAGATGTAGGTGTGCTGGATAAGACTACGTTTTTTAGCTTTCCAAAGGATGTTCAGAAGTTTGCTGTTGCGGGTGATGGTTTTGCTTAATTTGACTTAATATTTAAAACACAGCTAAACAGTCAGCAACAGCGTATGGTGGCGATGACCTAATGGAATAAGAGTATAGTGTGCAGTTAACACTTTGATGAAGAGAACATCTTTCTAAATGATTTACACAACCGATTACAACCGCATGCAGTACCATTCCTGCTTCTTCATCCAGTTACGCCAGTTGACAAACATACGAGGTACTTCCTTTGGCATTATCTAAAAGATTCGAAGGTGATCAAAAATTGAAGATGTTTGCTGATATATGTAATATTATTTTACTGCAGTTATATGAACAGTAAATGTTGATATTTTAACAGTGTCTATGGGTAACACAACAACAGATGCGCAAAAGAACCTTCTATGACAGAAGTGTAAAGCAACCTTTATTATAATCGTGTAAATGCAGCTTTATATCCTGACAAAATGGCGGCCAGGAGGCAAAAAAGTGTAGGGTACGTATTCTGGTTAGGTATTTGTTTATTCTGTGACATGAGCATCAACGCAATGCACAATGAAGCGCAGGTGATCTGTAGTAGGTGAGGCTTGATAGTAGCGTGTCCGTTTTTAGAGTAGTAAAGTATCATAAAAATGTTTTTTTTTATGATTTGTTTATTAAAGATCTCATTTACAGAGACAAACGATCAATAATAAATTTAGCTAACTGACTTCAAGAACAAGAACCGACCATCCCTATTTCGCGCATGCAAATTTAGGTCACGTGGTTATCTTGTTCCCATCTTAATAGAGTTATATGTCGGCTAACTTAGAAGACGCGGTTTACAGGTGCGTGATGTGCACTGAAACTGTATGGCACGTGCCATTTGTGTCAATGCTTGTTGAGTTCAAACTTAATTTAATTTTAAATACAGGATAAGCGAATTATTAGGATCTCTTTCATGTGTGACATGTTCATGGCTTTATCTTATATACAAGTAGCCCTAGAGCATGGTGTATAACGGGTGTGGGCGCAAGCCGCCCTCAAAGTTGTACAAAAATGCTCACTGGAAAAATGGGTATTAGACTGCCGGGACATGAATTTGTACATATCTACCCTAATCGAATGGTTATTTCTTTTAGAATTGTGAACACTATTAAAGATGCTGAGATATATAAAAAAACTGTTTATATTTCTTGGCAATTATTGATTTTTAATTTGATATATATGTTAATAAGGTTTAAGTAAGGTTTAATTTGTAAGTATCTACGTAAAGAGTGATCTATGTATAGGTAAACAATAATTTTTATTGTAAGGTTGCAGCAGATATTTCAGAAACTTTTTTCATTGTTAATAAAAGTACATAGATTATATACTCAATGCAGAGAAATGAATGATTGTTTTACAGAAATATTGTATGCACTGAGGCAATAATTCCATTTCTCCCTATAGGTGTATATACAATTCTTTATAATAATTATAAAATACAATATAATACTGGTATTTTAATTTAAGTAGAATATTAATATTTACTGATAAAATATTATAACTAATGCACATTACGATTCAAGTTTAAAAAAATATATAATCTCTTAGGATTAGTTTCTTGTAACGTGTTTCTGAGTAAGAACTGTCAGTGAAGAATTTTGAAAGAGTACATATAAAAGAATATATAATTCTTCTTCATAATTGAAGGAAAAACTTATTTTTATCTTTATATGACTTAATTTAAATATAATTAGGTTTTAAAATGTCTTTGTTTATTTGTTACAACGAATTATAAAAACCAAAATCTAAACTTAAAAGAAATCTTTTGAATATTGCAAAAGATAGAGATAACTATCAGTTCATGTAAATCTTGCGGAACTATTATTCAATTTATAAAACAAGAAGAGGCCGCCGCCGTATTGCCAAATTACAAAAATTATGTTTGTGCAACTATTACTACAATAAAAATATGAGTTAATGAATATTTAAATAGTCTTTGATATAAATTTCTTATCATTTTTTGTAAAATTCCAAATAAAAAAGTGGGGGGCGTTTGGCTTAACCAATTTAAGGGATTAGGTTTCGTTTTCAAGAGCTTTTTATAATAATTTTTGATATAATTTCTAACTTAATTTCTACTTTTGCAAATGTTTTAATTATATTGATATTATACATATCATTTAAAGGAAAATTGTATCTAGATAAAACTGGCGTGGCCAGAAATGTCATTATGTTCTTGGTGCTATAAAAAATTAAAGATTTTATAGAAAAATTCTAAAAAAAACAAAAGTTAAAATAGGCTTAATATGTCATATATTTCATTTTTTATTGTTCAAATAGTAAAATAATGGAGTCAAAATGTCTACTCCTTCTCGACTGTCATTTCAAGGACCTAAACAAACTTCAACAAAAAATAATTAAGCAGTAGGTTAGAGTGTACCTTGGAAAACAAAACTCCAAAACTCTTGAAGTGTCAGTTTCCGTTAGATTAGTTAGGTTTTTTATATTTATAAGCAATATGTAATCTATAAATGCTGTTTTAAATAAAGACACATTTTATTAATTAACTATACATTTTGAATGGCAGCGAAATGCAATTATTGTGGCAAGAGTTTATAGAGAAATTGTCGAATTCGCCACAGTTATAATAATAGAGCCTTTGCGAGATTAGCTTATACAAGAAAACACGAATGCAATATGACACCTATTCTTATACCCAGCTCGATCGCCTAATTTATGTCGTATAACTTTAATTTTCGGGATAAGAAGATATAGTTTATAAAACACGAGAGAGAAACATCGTGATTTATTTTTATACAGAAAAAAGATGTTCTGCCACGCGTTTTGTAGTTTCAGCTATTAAGATGCAACTCCTAAGCACCTTCTTATTAATAATGTTTTTCATAGCTTATTAGAAATAAAAAAAATCAAGTAAAGAAATTTTGTTTTGTACTTAAATAAGTACTTCCGAACAAGTAAACAAAAATGTTTAACCTAGATTCTTTTTGCTTTAATTTTTACTTAGAATATAGCTGCATAATATCTTTTAATGAAGTTATGAAACTTACGAGATATTATATTGTGCTGAATAAATAAACAAAATTGTAATATTAACTAGATATGTTTCCAACTGCATATTGAAGTAGGWGTTTTGTCTTGCAGTTAATGTTAATGTTAATGAGTAATGAAGTCGCACCTCTGCACTGGGCTTTTGGCCATTTTTGGGGTCCTGTATAGTTCAATTCTTGGCCAAAGCTAAAATATTTTTCAGTTTATATTTGTTTGTAATACCAACACAATAATTGTTTTATGTAGATATATCATCATACAGCCGTTATAAATTCATTGCATTCAATGCAGTAATTGAAATACATATAATAATAATAATAATAATAATAATAATAATAATAATAATAATAATAATAATAATAATAATAATAATAACAATAATGCAATTTATTTAGTTATTTTCATTAACACTTCATATAAATTAATAAATTGATAACTTCAACTGAAAGCGACCGTTTTCAAACTGAGTATACAAATGATGCGCGCTCAGAATGTTCTTCCAACTAAATGAAGCACTGAGTAAATATACAAGCAAAATAAAGGGTGGTCAAAATAGATACAATTATAACATACAAACATGCTTAACTGCTAGTTTTATCTACCAAAAAACAAAAACTAATAATGTATCTTTGGTTGTAATATAAATACTACCTTTTTATTTTGTTGGAGTTTTTTGTATACATATTATCTTTTATTGTGCTGGTGTTACTCCAATATAAGTGGTATTATTATCTTTGTTATTGCAACGTTTCGGTGGATAAACTCCACCTTTATCAACCTGATTTTATTATTATTTCATTTATTCAATATTTTAACCAAAAGAAGCGAAGATACACAAAATTAATCCTGTAGGAATAATATATTATGATACTAAAATACATAGAATTTATTATTTTTACAATATTCTAATTATTAAAAATATATGTTTTATAATTTTAGATTTGTATAGCAAAAGAAAAAATATGGGTGGAGTTTATCCACCGAAACGTGGCAATAACAAAAATAATAATATCACTTATTTTGGAGTAACAGCAGCAAGATAAAAGATAATATAAAAACTAATAATGCATTTCGTTTCAGAAAACGTTAGTGCGGCTCGTCTTCGAGTATAATACGTAGTGTTTTCGTGATTTTAAAATGATGTTCGCGCCCTACCGAATATTTTTGTTGTTTTCTCTGTAAATGTCTTCGTCGATTATAGTACCTTTCAACCGTCCGTATAACACGAAATACGTCTACTAGCGCACATGAGAACGGAAGCCGGGAAACACGATACCAGTTAAACACTTCCCCAAGCGGGTCTGATAACGCGATTTACACGTTGAGAGTATCTGGTTAAACGGATTCGAAAATAATTCATAACTCCCAGTTGTAATAAAAGTATACAGACTTCCATGAATTCGTAATAAAACACGGCCCATGCAGCCCGCGGGCAGGGGCATACGCGCGAGAAATACACTCTCCAAAAACGATTTCCGATAATCCAATTAGGTGTATCCCTGGTTGATCTCAAGGCGCCCAGAGATTCCTTTCCTAAAACAGGATTAAAGGATTGGGATTTTAACCGGGAATATTTTGCATCGGAAAGAAGTGTCAGTGGAGCGTTTGGGCGTAATTGGAGCTTTCCAATACTCGGAGATAGCTTAGGAATAGTTTACAATGCAAATCAGGCTGAACGGGGAATTGTTGCAGTTAATTAAGCAAATGTTGTTACAATGTAGGGAGGTTTAATTTCCTTATTCTTTGATTAGTTTGCGGTTTATATAGTTGCAGGGCATAGTGCGACTTCTTCGCGTCAATGGGATGCTATGGCTGGAAATTGTCGTCCACCTCGGGAAGAAATATTCACATTAATAATGATGGTATTCCATTTTGCTATGATAAACGAATCCTTCATTTAGGATTAGGGTTTTGCCTTATACTTCTGTTGCTTATTAATTTTAAGGGGAGTCTGTACGTGTCACGAAGACACATTATTTCCAGCTTATTATGCTTAAAATTTTGGCGCATGCGAAGCATTGATTAACTATGATTATGAAAAAGATATGCAAGATTACACTTCTGCTAGTATAAAAGGTCGCCTCAATACCTATATAATTTCCTAACCCTTGGCCTTACTTTGATTGCAGGCATACGTTATGTTATTATTAAACATCATTAATTGTATTAATTGTAGAAGATTTATGAATGGCTTCATTTTAATGGTTTCAAATTAAAATAATGAATTTTGTTTTAATTCAAAACAACACAATAAACTCCAGAGATGCCAGAATAAAGGTGTAAAATTTCTTTTTCAAATTAAGTATTATTAAATTATTAAAAACGCAAAAATACTTAATATATAAAAATTAAAATTGACAGAACAAGCTAACTTCATATATAAGTTAAAACATTTAATGCTAAAAAGCAATACATAACTCTTCACAATTATAATGTTCTATAAAAATGAATATAGGAAAAAATCTGTAAGAACTCTTAAAGCGCAGAAATAGCCAATTTATTGCAGTATTACGGTATATAAAAAATTGTCAAAAAATGTGCTTCAAAGTACAAACTATAATAAGTTCTGTCATAGCCTTAAGAATTTTGTAATGTGTGACATATGAAAAGCGTTACTTTTGTTAACATACACTGTTATGCAGTATTCAGTAATTTCTATTGTATTTGGGGGTCATGTATAAATAAATTAATAAAATAAAATAAAATAAAATAAACATTGTTTCACCTGTCAAGAGCAGACAAAATGAAGTGTTATAAAACTTCTGCTCTTTTAGGATTTAATTCACGGTTAATCTTTAATTGCCAAGATTGTACACTCACGTGTGCAAGTTCATACATCTATTACCTTTCCTTCCATTTGCGTTGTTCTTGTTATTTAGAAACTACTTTAATTGCATATTCCAGTGATACAATATCTACGTTTTCTGTAAGCGTTCAAAATACACATGAGTTAAGTAGAGTTTTTTGGAAGTTATTAAATAATAATGGTGAAACATTTGTTATTGATCCTACTTCCAAACTCTTATTCTTGGCAAAGCAAAATGCCAGCACTTCAACCGGCAGCGGCTTTCTCGGTGGCTTAACAAGTATCACTAAATTAAAACACTAAAAACATTTAAACATATCGTAAACATAGATAAGTACAGAGTTGTAAGGTATGGAAACAGAGTTTGATTATATTATATTTTGCGTTTACTATTGCGATAAGTAAGTAATTTAAGGGCGAGATCTGTATTTAGCAGATGGTTTGAATTGCGTTTCATGCAAACAGCCTCTAAGGGGTCCAACTTGTGACCTTTTTCAATATTATGTAATGTTAGTGCAGATTATTCTCCAATTCTATTGTTTAGGTGGTACATATGTTATTTTAATCTAATATTTGCATTACGTTTTGTTTCTTTATCTATGGTGTTGCTTAATAAGTTTCTTAATGTGCAGTTGTTTCCAAAAGCAAGATTAATAGTAAATTTAGAAAATAAATCTTGAAATTTATGTTCTATTGAAAGATGGTACCATAGATAACAAAAATTTCAAAATTTATTTTTTTTAATTTAATATTAACCTTGCTTTTGGAAACAACTGCACATTAGGGAACTAACTCAAGGTTAAGGATAAAGGATAAAGCAGACATGTTAAATAAATTTGGGATTTATGAAATCAAATGTTGTAGCAGCCCAAAAACTTGAACCCCTTAGATGCTGTTTACATGAAATGCAATTCAAACCATTTGCTAAATACGGATCTCACTCCCTTATCACAATAGTAAAGTCATAATAATTCTGTTCTGTTTTCTAAATATATTCATTTAAACTCTAAATGAATAATTATTTATGAGTACAATAATGCCTTTCTCCAAATTCCTTTATTCTATAAGGTAACCGGTTTCGAGGTAATTAATGAAACCTCATCCTCGGACCATCGGCTACAAAAAGAAGCATAAATCTACATACATTTAAATTTTACAATCAATTTAGCTTACAATAAACTATTGTCATTCTCACGTTACTAATTTGACATAAATATCATTGGATGAGGTTTCATTAATTACCTCGAAACCGGTTATCTTGTAGAATAAAGGAGTTTGGAGAAAAGGCATTATTGTACTCATAAACAATTATTATATTTACTCCAAGGTGGGGTCCACTTACGATCTAAATGAATAATTACTAACTTGATATTTTGATTTAAATTGCTTGCGACAAATATTCACTGGAGCTTTATGATGTGGAAATGAAAACGTTTTTACGCTTTAATCATCAAATCGCGAACGACATCTCCCAGAAGCTTAATAGATAGGTACCTACTGTTTTAACGCAGGGAGTATTGCAGTGACACTCGCTATTAAGGATTGTCCGTAAAACTTTTATTTTATGTGTCGGCGACGCAAAATCTCCCCAGACATTTCTAGAGCCACTAAAGTATAGAATTAATGAGAGGGACAACGTTTACGACTTCAGCGGATGCACCAAATTTTTCTATGTAAAGTTTCAAGCTCTACCCAGATACGAAGAATACTGCGCTTTTGAAACCAAATTCACACTCGTAGATATTTTTATTCAGATTAATTATGTTATTTATTAACATTATAGACTTAGGGTACATCTCACATGTATTTATGTGAAATAAATATGTGTATTATAAGTTTGCCATAATGTTCGACATTTATTTATAAAATTCAATTTAGGAAAAGAAATTCTGTCTTCACTGTCGAGATTTTAAACGGTCGATGACAGCTTCCGTTATTGCCATGCGATGATTTAGAGGCCTATAATGGCGGAACACAGGATCATCTGTTATCCCATAGGGT
This sequence comes from Rhyzopertha dominica, assembly GCA_025024175.1. Lineage (NCBI taxonomy): Eukaryota > Metazoa > Arthropoda > Insecta > Coleoptera > Bostrichidae > Rhyzopertha > Rhyzopertha dominica. The sequence goes on along the minus strand of QCXZ01000003.1, from coordinate 36,917,667 downwards.
GCTGTGCGTCGTCAGAAGAAATGGCCGCTAGTGTGTCATAATTTATCGAAAACGTTCATCAATTGCGGTGGCAGGCAAAGTCTAACCTCAATATAAGGCAGAGATGTTCAGATATTATACGGGGTGTTCCTCAAAAAGTCTGCATAAAAAGATAGTACCTTATGGAAAACTCTTAGATTATGTGAAATTTTTCAMAACCCTAGAACACACTACACGAATCTGTAGTCCAATTTTTGCAAACGCATTTAGTGTGAGGCGCTTTACAAAAGTGCGTTTTTATGCAGAATTAAGTGCATGTATTTAATGCAAGCAATTGCTTAAAACATGGCAAATATTGCCAACTAACCTGTATTTGCGTAAAATGCATAGACAAAAATCTGCTGAGCGAATAGACTACTCTATAAATACAAATAGTAGTTTTGTTACAAAAAAATAACGAAAAACGTCTTCAACTTTCAGGGTTGCATGCGACGCTGACTAAAATACAGAAAAAGACTGCGCCTCAGGGTAGTTCAAAATGTATATATAGGCTTAATTTCAAAAACTAGAAGTATAGACGGATTTCAGTTTCAGGTATGCGCACGAGGGTTTGTTTAAGGGGTTATGTGACATTTTACGTAATTTGAAGGATGCCCGGTAATGTAAATAGTTACGGACTAAAGTATTTCAATATTACAGAGGTGTCTCTACATCGTCTCTATAAAATCACATCAAAATTAACTTTAATACAAAGTAGGTAGTATGGAGGCAGGAATTACACTTTTAAAATGACTTTTTTTCTAGTTTTGTCTAACAATTGCTTTTTCTGTCCCGTAAGACGCATATGCCGTTTCGAATTCAGCATAACAAAAAAAATCAAACCCAATTTGAATGCTGCAGTCGCGCTCAAACTCAACAACTTTGTACTAAAATAAGTATACTTAAATCGCAATGTTTGGGTCGAAGGAACATATGGAAGAAGTTTGTAGAATCATTCGGAGACTCGACTTGATTGTCAAGCGGTTCTAGTATTATTCTTACAAATACTGATAGTGTTCACCAATGATTCCGTAAGTATTTTAACAAGTCTTGTAATTCTTTGATAGAAAGAAGTTACCTTTATTTTTTAAATTTGCTAAAGGCTGATTTAGGGAGACAGGAGTGAAAGATTTAGACACATCAAAAGGCACAAGAAGAGCGTTATTTGGTATTGGTAATTCTTTTACATTGTTCGCGAAACTGTAAGTACAGGGTTTCTATAAATGATTCATGCATCCAGGCGCATATGGAATTTATCGATTAAATCAATTTGCCGCCTCTCAGGAAAGTGAACACAGCTATTGCTTCGACAGGTACTTGTCATCTGTCGACTGTCGAATTATTTGATACATTTGAGTATAAAAAAAAGCGCGCGGGAGGGTATATTATTATTATTATGCTTTAGTGTTGGGTAGAATAATTTATAAACTTTATAAGGTTGGAGAAGGCTCAGATTTTGGAGTTGCGAGGTGACACGGTTTGGTATAACTTTTAGGTTATGCATTGTAATTGTGCGGTTATGACTACAGTAAACCTGTTACATTGAACTGTGTAAAATGTAAAATTGACAGTTAGGAATTAGGATCTATACTAGGTAAGCAGCAGTGATATGTTACACTACCAGGTATTTTACGGGGAAGTTTTTTTATCTTAGAAATAGTAAACGAATCAAATGTGGTGGTGCAATGCTAGTTACAATAAAAGTACAAACATTAAAATGGGGAATAGGATTGGATTGACTGCGTAGGCTTTCAAATTTGCTGAAAATAATTGAATGTACAAAGCCTACATGCCTGTGACCCAACAAAATGGGGCTATGACGGACGTAGTTGTCAATATTAATGCTGTGTAGTTTCGTACAAGCAAGTTGTTGTTATTACATACCTTTGAGAGAAAAACCATCAATTTCGTAATTATAACTTTAGCCGCAATCTTAAGTACAGTATATGACAGTTGACAGTATATTGTACTTATTGTAGCTTGGCAGTAGTTACAAAAAGGCGGCACAAAGAATTCAGTAACCAACGCCTTCTGCGTTGCATGAATAATTTATAGAAACCCTGTATTATTGGTAGATACTTTCGGGTTAGTTGGCCGTCGTCGTGGCGATTTTCTCTTCGCTGACGGTTGGCCCATTGCTGTGATGAGCATCTTCAGAGCTGAGTTCATCATGGACGTAGCCGTCTCCGGGCTAACACAGACTGTCTACAATGAACTCGGCCCTGAAGATGCTCACCACAGCAGCGGGCGAAACGTCAGCGAAGAGAAAATCGCCACGACCACGGCGAACTAATCCGGAAGTATTTATCAGTCTCCGGCCGTGAAATATATAACATATATATAACATAATATACGCCTAGATTTACCTGATGTGCAAATAAAGCAAATGCGCAGTAGTACCAGTGATGATTACGTACCTGGAACAAAACAGTCAGTTAAAAAGCAGTCAGTTAAAAAGCAGAAAAATGTAAAATGCTTTGTTTAAAAAAATATGGATACGCAAATAGGCAACAACTAAGGGAAGCATCACAACTGCTGCATACAGTAGATCTATAAACAGCTGATGAAACGAACTTTTGTTATTCTTAGATTCTATAGAAGGGGAGAGAAATTTAAACTCAAAGTTCAGGTGGAAGCGTACTTTATCAAACGGCAATATCTTGTGATTGGTGTCTGATATAGTTGTTAAGCATAATTACTGGTATACTTTGGTTTACAAAAATTATTTATGCATATACTTTTTTCCACAGAAAATTTCACCATTGTTTACGCTGCAATTTTAAAGGTGAGCTACTCATTAAACCAATCAATAAAAAGTGTGTGTATTTCTAACTAAGGCCTCAGCCAAGTAATTTTTGTTAAAAACCGACCACATTTATTACCATTTCGTTCGCTGAATTATTGGCGTCAAAAACGAATTAGGAACGATTTGAATCGATTGAAAGGCATCAAGGACGTCGTTAACCAACCGTCCGCAGCGCCACCGCTGTTTTGGTCCATTCTGGACAATGCGAATGTTACCGGCTGTTCAATATGCACGCAATCAGTGATGCCTCTTAATAGGATCAATGTAGAGAACCGGGATTGAATCCTGCGCATTATGCAAAGCACGTTGACCTATTTACAAACCAGCAACGGATGCTTCCTGCATTAACCGGCAAATTGTCACCCCATTTTGAGTAAAAGCTTACGTAAGCAAGTCACTTCGTGTTCTCCGAAGATCACGACGTTAAATGCAATGAACTATAAAACCCATGATGTAGCTCCTATAACTCGAAGATCCCTTAACTTACTGGGGTACTTAAAGATAAAGGTAAAATCATTAGAAATGTATAGAGCTTCATTTTCCCGCATCCATTCTTAAAATATACAGGTTATTGTGGCACTTATGCTGGGGCGGCTTATAGTTTGGTTATTAATAAAATTTTGGGATTTTACAAGGTATCGTATTTTTTTTGGGAATTACTGAACCTAATTTTTTAATGTAATACCCTGTATGTGGCTTTTTATTTTTAGTTTTTGTTCAGCAACTGTCTATAAAAATATAACTGCCTAATTGTCATGCCACGTTATGCAGAAATTTTTGTGTTTCTTATATCATCAGTTATAGTAGGAGGTATGGAATAAATTTAATTTTTTCAATAAACCCCAAGAAATATAAACATTTTGTGAAAGATGAGGATTTAACCCGTCGGTGAAATGGCCTGCTGTCATTTCTTTTAGAAGTATCATCGTGTTTTGAAAAAAGCCAGCGACGTGGGCTGTTTTATATAGGTGGTGAAGGAGATATTATCTAGTAAGAATAAGAATAGATAAGCACGCCCATTTAACGATGCATTAAAAAAATACAGGTTCAGTCTCATAGTCGCTCCATACTATTTCCTAAATTTTTTAGAACAGACAACTACATTTACATTTGTTGAATGTAACGAGCTTTTTCTATATTGTAATGAGCTTTTCAGATACGAGCTCATGTCGCACATGGGCCCTGGTGGTGCATACGAGTATGTCTACAGAATTATGTTTACACAGATTTTAGTTTATTTCCTGTATATTGATATATTTTTCTACAGTGTCGCAAGAAGGAAGGTATACGGCTGTATCTCTGGATTGCCTTGTTTTAGAGGTGAGGGTTTTTTTTTTGTAAGAAATGGGATAATCTTAAGTCACTAACATAAACACAATACTTTCAAGAGCTGCACTGTTTGTGAAATATGTTGAAATCACTATACTGAATAGCTTGCAAATAAGCTGGCTCCGGGACCCCGAAGGCGTTTTAAAAGGGTTTCTGCGGGGGTTTCGTTGCTACAAGCTGGAATTTTACTCTATGACGGGAACAGACTTAAGAACAAAAATTCGAAGTTGTCAAAAATCTGAACGTGCAGAAATGCACTATAACCGTAAACGAGATAATTTACATTAGAAGCTAGGATGCAGCATTTATCTGGCTAAAAGTAAAATTATATTTCGTAGCGCATCTATTTTTAAATTTTTTAAAACATACAAATGCATAGACGCTTACGGATGCACACATTTTTAAATTAGAATAACTCGGAAACAGATTTAAAAAAATGGAACAAAATCGGTACACGGTCATCTTTACACCGTCGTCGTCGAAAACTAATGTCTAGCTCGAAAAAAAACTTCAAAAAAGATTCTTTGATTTTTTGCGAATGCTATAACAGAAACGGAATACCTAATTTTATTTTAAACGGCAACTTAATTATTAAACAAAATAAGAAAAAGAGCAATTCTGGGGTGCATCGTCGACGGCTGCCTATGACATTACAGTAATTCAGTAATTGAGTTCTCTAGATGATTTAGCTCTTTACATTTACCTTAAACGCAACGCGTGTTACGCAAAGGGTCAGTAATCATCTTCAGATGACTGATTCATTAATTCTGGCTCGTATTAAGGCTAGAGCAGTTGTAAATTCTACAGGATGTGACACATCGCGTCTTTCTTCTGCATGTACAAATTTTGATTGCACGCCCAATGAGGACATAAAAATAGCTTATTGTTTTAAATGAATCATGTCTTTGTTACCTCTTTTGCATCTTCAGGAAGTCACCAATTACTGGCAATATTGACTGCAACAATTTTGCGAGCAATTGCGCCGTACACTACTCTGATCGGGGTAATGTTACTTTTTTTAATGGTTTGGATTTGGATTCGAAAGAGAGTAAGTTTCAGATGACATTGCATTCTTCGTTCTAATAAAAATGCAAGCACCAAGCGGCTTCTGAAGCATCACAGAAGCCATGTAGTTGACAATCTTCCGCGTTTTCTATAATAACCTTTCTAGGAACCTTTAATTCTGATAACAACTTCAGTTCACAAGTAATTATGTACCAAACCTTTGCAATATTATCAGGAACTACTTCGTCCCAACCAAGACTAGTTTGACGACGTTACCCCAACATTCCTAAATTTCATAAGTAAACATTCTGGATGATACTGAATTTCCATTGCAATCAAATCGTTTCCGCCAATTCTCTCCAAAATGTGCAATTTTTTGCTAGTAATAAATTTTGTGTTCAATATGTTTTGACATTACCTGTGACCATCTTTTCCAGCAATATGTTTTTGACAAAATACGCATCTGTTAATATTTAACACGTTTTTTCGAAGTGATCTGCCAACTGGAGGTGGAATAATTCTAAAATATATAATATATAAAATTTCTAAATAAGGTAACTAGATTAACATGTTTTATGCCACTGCAAATTTTATCAATTTGCAATTTCATACATGCCCTCGTCTGCTGTCTGTTCCCAGTTTGTCTCATTTGAAAATGTATTCGCCCGTAAGCGTCAATGCAATTATGTATTTTCAAAGTTAAAAAAAAATATTTAAAAGTAGATGGGCGTCCTCGCATCCATACACCGATGTATTAATCTCGTTTTTAGTTATAAGTGCCCATTTCGGTTCTTAAGGTCATGTCCAGCATTGTGTAAAAATTTCAGTTTGTAATACTGAAGCATAAGTTAAAATATCCATCTCCAGGCACTCTACTATTAATTTGACGATCGTTTCGACTCGACGGTCATTCTCAAGAAGGTACAAAAACTGTACCGAAGCCAGATCTGTAAATTGCTTAGCAACGTAGGTGGTTGGATAGGCAAGTCGGTATCCAGCGAAACTCATGAGCCACGGGGTCGGACTTGCATTTGCCATTTTGATTCATACTGAAAGGTTTTTTTTCTATGAAATCGTATAGATCCCTGCAATTGGTATATAGTAGCTGCCCGCCCGTGGCTTATTTGCAGAGTACTTTAGTGCATTATTAATTATTTACATGGTTTGTATGTTTTTGTACTTCTACTGGCCTGTATGTGTTGGTTAGCAAGTCGGTATCCACTGCCTGACGAGCTGAAAAACAGCGAAACTCATGAGTCACGGGGTCTGATTTGCCAATCAAAACAGACGGTCTTTTAATAGGCAGAAATTGCTATTTTGATTTATACTGGAAGTTTTCTTCATTTGAAGTCTTATAGATTCTTGCAGTCAGAATGCAGTAGCTACCTGCCCGCGACACTAATTTGCAGTGGATCAAATAGATGATGTTGTGCACCTTTGTGCATTAATAATTATTTACATTGTTTGTACGCTTGCGTACTTAGAGCAGCGTGTCTGTGTTGGTTGTTAGGTCCGTCTGACGAGCAGATAAAATAGCAAAACTCATGAGTCGCGTGGTCTGACTTACCAGTCAAAACATGTTTGCTAAAAGGTTGACCAATGAAAATAAAATTAAGCCAGACAGAGGTAAAAACGACAGTTATTCAAGTAGCAATAATAAACGTTTATAATTTAAAGATGCACAAGCGGGTTTCCCAAGCTACCTAACACCTTAACAATGTGCGATTCAATAAAAAAGTAAAAAATATTTACTAAACCGTTTACTGCATTTTAACGACAGGTAATCACATTCCGTATCTGGTTCCATAAAGAAATCGAACAGTCCATGATTAAATATTTCGAATTGAAACTGGTCAAAAACTAATTCCAACATAACTAAAATGTTGGATATGCGTATACATTTTTTCTACTGCAGTATAAATGTAAAAATGTGCGATAACTTATAATTAGCTAATGAGTTATTGTATCTAACATAAGATCAAACGCATGAGAAGAGCGGAGCTAATTATTTTTCCACCATATCCTCAAACACATTTTGGAAAACAAATCGAAATTTGGCTCTCCGGCCACCCATCTGCGAATGACATTAACTAAGGGGTAAATCAAGGAACAGGAAGGAAAACGACATAAAACATTGAAGGGCAAAGGTTCTTCCTTCGATGTCACCGAAGACGCCGGCGCCGTTTTAATAAATTGTTATGTACACCCTCTATTCTGCACGATTATTTTAATTTTTGGTAATTTATTGCCAAACCATAATACATGTAACGTACCTAAGCGATAAAAATTAGCTACGGTTACTAAGGGTAAACCACAACCACACATGACCTTCAAAGATAAAGTCTTTTTGGGATAGACCGTCGGTTTTGGAACGTTTCGCCCGCTCCTATGAGGGGCATCTTCAGGACCTTCATCTTCCTTAAGATTTGGTTCAGCTCGTACGTATTTCTCGCGTTAAGTTGTGCCGTATCCTATATCCCTGGCGTGAAGATGTTGCTTATAAGAGCCAGAGAAAGGTCGACTCTATTTTCTAAACAGGCACGGTCTATCCCAAAAAGACCAAGATTTCAATCTGAATGGCCGCGAAAGCTTACGTTTCTACAAGATATAGCCTATTACAATGAATTACATCCTAGAAAATGTCATCGTTGAAAATATCAACTTTGGTTGGATAGTAGTTAAATAACAAATGTAATACCGAGATTATAATACAGCACTGCCTCTGCTAGAATTTCTTTACTGCGTTCCATAACGGTTCAGACTCGAACTCAGCTTCTTTAGGGACGCGAATAAAGTAGGTTGCAAAACTGTGCATTAAATTAATAAAACACCGGCCGGTTCCGAAAGTCAAAACTTTGCAGCGCGAAACGCTCTAATGGTGTCCCCTTAGACGGGAAGCACACACTTTGTCTGGGGGTCTTTATGCCTCGCCCGTGGAAGCAAAAGCACTCAGACTCGAGCAAATGGGTGGGTAGCACCGCGCTGCCGCCCCTTTAATTACAAACATTTCCCTCTTCGTATTATGCAGTACATTTGTTTCTGGACGTAGCTGAGAACACTATACAAAGAGCCAGACGCTTCGCGTTGCACTTTAATAATAATGGTGTCATGACTTTTAAATCCCGATTGAACCTAATCACCCTTCGGATATATAGCTAAAAGTTAGTAGGGTGCGTAACTACCATATTCTGCAGATTAAAAGGTATTGCCTCTAATTACCTAGTAAAGGTGTTTTACAATCCAATGACTTAAATTCTGATGCATTTGTTGAATTGCTAAAAAGAAATAAGTGCTTAAAATTTGTAGCTTATTTTGAGGGTGGTATTTTTATTCTGCACAGGACGGTGACTAGGTACAGCTATAAACCAGAAGCGTGCTTTTGGCGTCGAAGGTTTCTTACAACATTCTTAAGAATAAGGTCGATTGTCCATGGTTTTTGGCACAGCTGTGTTTTCATATTCCACGTTTACATGCTAGATGGAATATGATTTTCCACTCAAATCCATGTAAAACGAATATACTACAACGATTACCTTTCAACTTCAGCTTGCATGTAAGTTATTTATATATTTGTGAATCTTTAAGTTAGATATTTCCTGTAACTGGGTATATTTTAACTGTTGAAAATAAAGCATTGTCATTATTTTTTCCTGACATTGAATAGTAAAATATAGGTAGTTATTAGTTATTTGTATTTAAAGATAAGCTGAAGGTTGCCAAGTTCTCCAAGTTGGTTATATCTTATTATAACATGATTAGCATTTGTATTAGTTTCTATTACGTTTCAATAGTTAGTCTTAATCACCACGCGCTAGCTTAGAAATTAGCAGTTACTTTCAAACTACATATTTGTATGTTTGACACGATTATACTGAGGCATGCCAAGATGCCAAGATAGATGCAAACAATCTAACTTTATTTTTCGCCAAAACTTTCAGCTCTTGTTTTGGTAGACCCACATATTAAATCAGTAGGTCCTACTTTAGACCAGGCACAATACACGGTACCAAGTAATATCTTATATTAATCAGAGTCAATGCTAAGGGGCAAATCACAGTTTAAAAGTATTAAACTACCCCCATTTTTATTGACATATAACAGTGTAAAAGTGGGGTCAGTTTTATAAAATCCGTATTTTTCGAAAACCACTTATGGACTTTTAGCTCGAAACCAGAGTTGCAGCATACATTTTTGCCTTGGAACGGTACATCACTGGTCAATATACCATGTACCATGAACAGTTACCGTTCTCAAGTAATGAACCAGTGCCGTGCTGTCTGCGTGGTTGATATATTGGTATATCGGTGTCATCTTCGAACTGCTGGTACTGGGATGGAATGACTTTTTATTTCCTGCAGTAGTGCAAAATAAAGAAGTGTGGATTGCTAACGACGAAGAAGCTGTGGTGGTGTCGAGCGTGTTGCATGGACTAGTAATCATCATCAAGGTGGTATAAATAACTAAAAGGAGAACTAGTGTTATTATATACGTTTTTTCGAAGAAAAAATAAACCAAAACCTATATGCGCAGATGTTGCCATCGCAACCCACCTGCCACGGCTGAGTATTTAGTACCATACAAAATTTTTTGATTGACACGAGATAAAAACTAAAAGTGAAAAGCTCTGAAAATAATGAAAGAACAACATAAGAAAAAATAATCTATCTTTCATTTAGTTCATAGCATTAATTAAAATATCACGTTCAACGAAAACTAGGCATTTTGACTCCAACGGCAGGCATCCTAGTGACTATCAAAAATAGAAGAAAGCTGTTGGGATACATCTAGTTACTATCTAGCGAAAACCTGTTACTTAGAAACAGAGATCTCACTATTTTCATGGACGATATACGGACGGACAGAAAAATCCAGCATATAAGTGCTACCACCTTTGGTAGATTGTGCTAAAAACTACACCTAGAAGAAGTTTATAAATATAATAATATAATATTACATTGTTTTCTCAGGTTGCCTATAAAATTAGTCTACAATGCCAAGGCTAGTAGGCTGATAAACATTACTGCTACTGGGCTAACATAAGTTCTTCATTAGACATAACATCACATTTTGTTGTATAAATATGTTTTCTGGTTGAATTATTTTCCCATATGTTATTTATTATTTTAAATGGATCATAATGTTAGTTTACCACAAAGTCTTAATAAGCACGTAAACTGAGGGCGTTAGTTGTAAAACAACCCTGAACATTTGCGGTTGGTGCGCTCTGTAAAACAGGAAAATTTCTCAATTGTGTTTGCTTTCCCCCACTAGCGTTTGCTCATTTTTAATTGTTCGTGTACATAGTTACTTCCCGAAGGTACCATAACCAAAGTTGGTTAATCTACTACCTACTCCATGCGACTTTTATATCTCTTAGGTGTATTAACGTAGTAACGTCATTAGTTTCCAACATATTACGGCAGGGATTTGCGAATGTTTGCGCTCGCAGAAAGCACGATAATGTACCGCGCTTCGCAATGATGAATAATGGCGTCCTTAACAAATTCTCGGCTGTGCTGAGCTCAGGCGCATAACTTTGAATTTAGCCGACACTCCTTGCTTCTCTCCAGCATGTAACAGTTTGCAATTAAGCCACTTGTTTCCCCGAACATGCCTTTGACATTTTTAAATTTAATTAACCCGTACCTCCGGATGCAGTGCACCAGAACTGCTGTCGGAGCTCAAAGGAGCCAGGGTCGGCTTGCCACCGTTTTAGTGTGGAAGTATATGATTCTTGAATTTGGCCTCAACAAGCAACTGCTATTTACAAATGTGCGGGAGCTCTGGTATAAATTACGTTTATCTAATACCGTCTATTCTTCAAGAAATATACCACCAAGCGTGTAATTCGTGCCATACCGAATCTCCAGATTTCATATAAGCAGGTAGAACATCATTCTCATATATTGATTATGTGTGATGACTTTAACGTCTGTAAAATTACTGTTTTTATGTCTACAGATTCTATCTGTATTTCACTCAGAGAAATAGTTCACTGGAAGTTGATTGTTCGAAACTGCGATTTTCTTGTAACTCTATACCTTTTAATTGCAAAAGTTATCACATATGTAGATGTACTTGTTGGGCTTTATGTGGGATCAATAAAAAGGAACGTCATGCGTTATGCGTCAGTCTGGTTGCCTAATTTACAGGCGCTGATTTGCTCACGCTATAAGAATATGTTGCTATTTATACAATTGGTAGCGTAACGAAGGAATTACTTGTATAAATCCGTTTGCAAAAAGAGTGGCACTATAATACGCTCAGATACGGTCAGAAATGCGTGTTTAACTAATGTAGGTGGCAATTCGGTCCATCTATTCGATCAAATTCCTTTTTTAAGTTTTAAAAAGAATGTACACATAAACTACGTACAAAAGCTTACATGCTAATACTATTATGCTAAGATAATTAATGTCGTGCATTAAGTGGAGAATCTGGAGTTTGCAGATCATTGTGTTAATATGCTTGAGCACAAAACTAGTGCAACGCTAAGAATAGGAAAAAAGGAGGTTTAACATTTTTACTGCATTATCTAGATTTTTAGTGTGCCATTTTCATACATGTGACATATGGATTACTGTACTCGACAACAACTATGTCTTGTATATCGTATGCCTTGTTTATTGTACCATGGTTACGGGTATGAAGTACATGACTTTCACTTCGTGGATTTCATATCAGTTTTGATATCAGTACTTCTAATGCACTGATCTTCAAAATGGCTCTTATGTCCTGCCGATCGAAGCTGTCGTTTATACCGAAAAAGCATCTTTGAACAGGGTTTATTTTGACGAATTGGTTAAGGCTTTCGCGGCCAGGTGATGAACTATTGTCCTGATTCGGGTCTAAAGGACGTCTTCGGTTGGAATTGCTTCCTAACGTTTCGCTAGCGTGAGTGGCAAGCTTCTTCAGAGGTCCTTCCATCTCCGGTGCTGGATGCATACTAACGAGTTCTCCTGCGAAAGTTAAGTCATCTTCTGGATCACCATACAGCTACAACGAACAATTTTTGCAAGGTAATTTGCCGGTATTATTGGAAAATTTGCCTCTCGATATGAGAGCAAATTTATAGTACATGCAGGATGGGGCACAACCCCATTTTAGAGATATTGTAAGAGACCATTTAACTGCAACTTTTGTGGAAAGATGGACTGGAAGAGGAGGATCTCAGGCGTGCCCACCGCGGTCTCCTGACTTGAATTGCTTGACTTTTACCTATGGAGACATTTGAAGTTAATCGTGTATGCAAATCCTGTTTCCAACGTTGAAGTTTTAAGGCAAATGTTAATCAACGGTTGTAACCAAATAAGAAATATCCCTGGTATATTTGAACGGCTTCGGCAGTAATTATTTAGAAGAGTTCGTAGATGTATTGAGGTGGAAGGTGGACACTTTGAACATTTACTATAAGTACTTTTTTGTTTACGTTCTTTGTTAATTTTGTATTTATGTATTTAATTTTATTTTCTATTTTCTTTTTTGTATTATTTATTATAAAAAAAGTTATTTGAAAAATAATTTGTTTTATTACATACATAAAATGTAATGGAACAAATTATTTTTCATAAAGCTAGAAATGCAGGCTGCATTTGGAGTTATTAAAAATTTTAAAAATATGAAATTTGTTAATTTTACAATGGCTTGTCTTAACAGTATGGAAAATAAATTTTTCTCTTTTTATATTGTTTTTACTGATCTTTAGAATGAAACGGTTTAAAAATGTGGAAACCATCTTTTTATAAAAAAGTGCCTGCCCCCTTCATTACCGCCACTGCTTTAATATAGAGGTAATCCTTATGTCTGTTCATTTGTCATGATATAGTTTAATATAATTCCAAAAAGTTGTTACCATATAAACGTTAATTTCTTTGGAAAATAAAAAAAGTTAATTTTTGGTCGATATGCGCCAACCCTTTGGAAATCAGATTTTTTCGATTTTCTCAAAAACGGTTCCTTCTAGCGAAATGCAATAAGAGATCATTTTGTACGTTATTTGTTGCTCTTTCTGAAAATAGTGACGAATTCTTTGACATTTCACACACAATATTTTTCAATGAGGAAACCCCTATGCCCTTCCCTCTACGCCGCCTCAGTTACAGACATGAGAACGTGCTTTATGCCGTGATTGATATAACATTTTGCCAAAATTCGTAGTTTCAAAAAACCGTTATCTAAAAAATAAAAAATAAAATAGGTAATGTTTTTTAACTCCAAAAATGAGGTATTATCAGACACATGTTTATATAGACTTTTTCGTCACAATTTCACGCCAGTAACAATGCACTAGAAATTATGACATCGAATTTAGAGACACCCTGTATGTACCAAATTATATCAGAATTGTCTAAAATATTGCATAAAATACAGAACATGTCGGCGTACAGTTTATTCTAGCTGGTTTGCAAATAGTAGTCAGTGTGACTATCTAAAGAAGCGCCGCAGGCGCCGTACAGATGATGCTAGTTAAAAATAGCGAAATTTTCAATGTTTTCTTGTTCCAGTTAAGAACTTCACTAGATCGAATAGATTATAATCGATAGAATGAATGATTAATCTTATTAAAATTATCGATTCCACTTTGAATCAAATCAAACTTGATCATCACTAGAGTACAAGTTCTTGCACTTTGAAAGTTGATACTATCAATAGCCAGTGGTCGCAACCTAACCCTTTCAAATTTTATACACCCGTATTACATAACGTTACATTACAGAGTATGAAGCGCTAATAGGTATTTGCTCTCGTTACTTACATTTCTGAAGTGGTAATGTCACAAATTCTGCTGGTTATCCCATTCTATTTGTGGTTTTTGTAGATCTTGTGTAAACCGGGCTCGAAATCTAGACAGCTCTACATTGGTAAATACATACCAGTCCGTCCCTGTTTATGACATTTCCTGTGTGAAACCCTTCGCAAACGACATCAAAGAATGGCTCACACCGGTTTCACGGTTTTATGAGTTGGCTGTGAGGAGGTTTGAGTCCAAATCAATGTTTTGTTCATCCCTGTTGCTCTGGTATCAAAAGGACGTGTTTGCATCGTGGGTGGCGCGCATCGATCGTGCCACCTTATGCAGTCATCGAATCGACAAAAATGCTGTGCACTTTACAGATATTGACAGACATGGTAGATTGCAGTTGTGTTGCACCCTTTCACGGCCCTCGGTTCCGACGTATCGAAATACACATTTCTAATATAGGGAGCTGCCAATGCAAATGTTGTCTGGAAGCGGAATAACAAGTTGACTAGGCATCACCTGTTCGAAGTGTGGAATGGCTTTTTGTGCATGTTTTGCTCTTGACTGTTGTGAAGTATATTACAGGGTTCGGGCATAAATTCAGTGAAATACAACTGCAGGCGTAGGGCGTGTAGTTTTACGAACAGAATCGCGGTGCTTGCAGAGATGTATGGTTTGTACATGTATTAGTTTTGGAAAGTTGATCAACCGTACTCTTTTAATAGGTCACCTATGGTCGTAATTTGTGTCTCTGTGTGTAACAAAGACATTTCGTTAAGTACAAAGATGTCAAGCCCCTTTAGTAATTTTGTAGTCTTTAACCCGTCGCTACTATCGCCTGTATAAGCTCATAAAGGGCCCTACCTGCAGCCACGTAGCCATGTCTTAATTTCAGTGTGGGCAACTGAGTTTTTTCATTTATATAAATATTTAGAGGCACAAGGTAGAAAAACTGTATTTATTTAGAAAAAAAGACTTCAAAGCTGCATTGCAATGCAAAGATAATAAAACTTTAAAAGTATTTCGGGTGTTGAAAAAAAAATGTAAAGAATTTAAAGAGGTATGGTATGGGCCAAAATAAACAAAAGGGGCTTGGTAAATTAACGGTTTGGAAGATATAGCATATTACGAGTATTTTGGATATTTTCTTATCATAGTTGGCTGATGTTTTGTAAAATAAACATTAAGTGTTTCACGGTTGTCAGTGCAGAAGTTTTTGTTTGCAATGGCTGTAACGCAGAATTAACCAACATGCATTTCATGTATGGTCATTTCATAGCATCGCCACCGAAGCGCAAAGTCTTAATGATGAAGTTATCCAAATCGCCTGATTTCTTCACACCGTATTTTTGGAAGAATTCACCAAAGTTGCATGTTAGCGGTTCATTGAGCAACCAATGCTATTTACCCGGAATACTAAGCCGATATCTACTCCTAGAGCAGAAGATGGTGTAGGTAGGAATTAGTGCCCTTCTTATATAGAAAAATCTCCACGAGCAGCCCCTTTATTCGTATAATGTACAACGAGTTTAGGCTTTAAATCTACTTGATCATCAAGCACCTTTGGTTTTTTTGTCGCTGTCTTCTTCGCAATGATGGAATCTGGACTTGTTTGATACAAGTTCTTCATTAAACATTTGGATGAGTATTGTAGGCGATAGCTTTCTAGGTATTCTTGTTTTACCAAACCTATTAACAGACGCTGCATATATAAACTTTCTGCAGAACACAATGGATTATCTTTTTGACATTTCTTTAAACTAAAGACAACAAGTGGGGTTCCCGCAGCTCATTTTTTGATTCACCCCAAACTTTTCCTCGTAGATGGATTGGAAGAAGCTGACCTGTATTATGGTTTGCAAGATGGTTTGATTTAAATTTCTTAGATTTCTTTTTATGGGAATACCTTGAAACATTAATCTTTTGTCCTCTATAAATAGCCTAGACGAGCTACAGTTACGAATTAATAAAAAATGCCTACATGGGGGTTTTAGAAACAGGAAAAAGGTAAGGCATTTTGAACACCTTAAGTAACTCTTTTTTTTAATTTGTTTTTGGTAGGAGTTTTCTGTTTGTACATAATATACAGGGTGCCTATAAATTATTCACGCAACGAGGGCGGCCTTGATTTCTGATTTTTTTGTGCCGCCTTTTCATAACTGCTGCCAAGCTACAATAAGCACGGCGATTACTGAACATCAATGAGCACGATAGTACTGAAGGTTGCAGATCACGAAATTGATGGCTTTATGAAGATTTTTCAACAACTTACGGTTCTATTTTTCTTTCAGAGGTAAGAAATAACATTAATTATTGGTATGGTAGGCTTGTGGTAACCTCTACCATCTACACCCTTGCACCGTGGAAGCTTTGCGTGGTGCACCTAAAGTTAATATCACTTAGTTTGTAAATTTTACTGTTACGCAAAGCTAAAAACATCTTTCAGTCCATCATAGTACAATTATTTAACAGGCTTACTGTAGCCACAACCTCACAAATACGCTGCATAGCCTAAAAGTTATACGAAACCGTGTCACCCACAGCTCTGAAATGTGAGCTTTCTGCAACCTTAAAGTTAATTATTCCGCAAAACACTACAGATGAATGTGTTGACAATACACACTCCCACGCGTTTACTCATATTAAAATATATCAAATAATTCAACAATCGACAGATGACAAGTGTATGTCAAAGCAATAGTTGCGTTCACTTTCCTGTAAGCGCACTGGATGTATGAATCATTTATAGAAACTCTGTACAATGCAAATAAATATAAAAAAAATATTCCATATCTCCGAAACCGTTACTTTGCGAATCCATGTTTATTAAGACAGAAGAAGTATTTTTTTGGGATAGACAGGACACTGATTTCTTAGAATGGGCAACTTTTCCTTCCAGAGTGGGCTTCCCTCTAGCCATGGGCCTGCCTGTCGCCGCCTTTATTCCAGAATGGCCCATAGCCTGCCGTCAAGTCAGCGTATGCATGTGTATGCAAACTGGTTATATACAGATCACTTCAGGAAGTAGTTCCCATTAAGACAGTTTTGTGTTTCTTCTTTTTTTCCTCCTAACAAGTGATTTTCAATATATCATCTATTAGCGAAATTATATCTATTCTCAAAAATTTTCCAATAGGCTAAGAATGGGGGAAAAGCCTCTTGAAGACTAGACATTTTGGTAAACAGGCGCTAATATAAAAACTTGAAAACAAATTTATGTATGCACATAATTTTTGCTAATCTTATGGAAACAGCTTATAGGTTTAATACTAAACAGTGTTTTTTTCCATATTTTAAGTCGTTATTACAATGTGTTTTTGCGTACACGAAACTATCGTAATCTGCACGGTTAGAAAGGGATTTCCGACATCACGGTTTAAATTTCTATGCTTCGAACTTCCCAACTCAAACTCGGCGGAGTTTTCCAACAAAACAGCAAAGGCACAAGACACGATCCATTTGTTTCATCCGCCTGACGTAACCGCAGCTAACAGGTGGGGAAAGTGCATCCGTAACTGTAAAAGGCAAAAACTTGAGTAAAGCGCACCGCGATAATTTCCTTTCTTATTCTCCCTAACGGTTCATTATACACGAGAGGTAAATGCTAATTTAACGGATTTCATTTACTTTGGCACGTATGTGCGGATGAATGGTTAAGTCCTGCTTATCGCGGTCTTCTGTTAACTATTTAAATGGAAATAAAGGAACACGGTCAGTCAGGAGTGAAGACCGCGACTTTTAGGTGACACAAGGCAGCAGTGAAGTTATGAGAAAAAAATCGGGCGATATATTTACTTCCATCAGTGATTTCATGTAGTGTTTGCCTTGTTATGTGATTGGCAAATAATCTTGTCATGCCCTTATTTATTATATTACAAGATTTAATGATTATATACAGAAGCACAGCACGTCGTGTATATACAGTTATACAATTACAGATTATCTGCTACATTCCCATTTACTGCTGCTAAACCTGTAGTAATCCAAACCCATTCCGAGCAAGTGGTGTCAGTAAAAATATGTATATTGCGTTGGCAGGCTCATAGGTATTGTTTTTTGTAGATATTGGTTAACTAATCTTGTTTTAGGTATTTAGGTTTGACTTGTCTGCCGTACCTAACTAGTAGCGGTATGTAAAAGTTGTGAAGAAATTTTCATAACAGGAAAAGCCAGTTTTTCCTTTCATCATCCACACTCGATGTTTATGTACATACGTTGCATAATGATTATTGAACTGGGGAACAATTAATGGTGAATTCCAAATCCATGAAAAAATATATTACTGTATTTCCCACTCCTACTATTATGTCCATATATACACAGCAATTTTTGTCATTGCGACTTATTTTCTAAATACAGCACTTCACCTTCTTTACTAATAAGGTTTGACTGAAGGTCACACGTAAAGCTGTCAAATAATACGTTTTAATGCCGCCACGTTCCTTAGTGATTGATGCGCCACCATTGGTAGTCTTTTACCTATCCATGTCTTTAGCTCCTAAACTACTTTTGTATACATTTTTTTTCATCGTCAAATATCGTTTCTGTCCAGATTTCGAGGCTTGTAGTGAAATAATGCACAGTAAAAGCTTTTACTAGTAAAATAATAAACCAATCATCTCAACCTTCAACCTCCGAGGACCAGAAGAGTTTCCTTAAATACTCACTCTGCATTTTAGGTATCCAGGCACATATAGACTGCCATAAAATTGTACTGATCACGACTAACATTAATATTGAGCAACGTATTACGCATTATTCAATTATTTATAAGGATATTCCTTTCACCATAAAAGCTTATATCTGTGATAAAACTCGAACTGTTGACAAATAACATTTCAAGAGGCAAAAAAAATTCCCGCGAAAAGCGGTGTTGTTAATGTCAAATTACAAATTCATTGAAGAACAGCTTTATCCTATCCTAAAAATCATGTTTGGAAATGATGCTTATTATGTTTTTCTAACAACATCCAAAATCCCTGTTCTGCCACATTCGAATGTCTTGCTCTTTGTGGAGTGAAAATGAAGACAATTGCGGTGCTCAATCTACGCAGTAAATGTTAAAAACTGAAAACGCCAAACCATGTAAATTGTATTGCAGCATGCATACAGTGCCCCTAGACCTTGACTGTCATAAATATGAATATATTAACAAAAGTTAATTTCAAGGAATAAGATGCGGATATTGGTATAATCAATCTAGATAAATAATGAATTATTTCAGAATATGCTAGTTCTATTTTTTTATATATTTGTAAGTTGTGCATATTCCCTTTTGAATCTAAGCAATAACATGATTATTCTTTCGAGTTCAAATGCAACGAAGCAACTCGGAAATGTTAGCACTGGATAATTTAATGCACTGTTTAGTGTTCAGTTTTTATTGACCTTATCCGTACATAAGGTCACTGAATATTGATGGGTCCCCACAACGATATATAAAGCATAAGAACAGTAGATCTTCTGTTAAAACATGAGACCTGGCAACAGTGAATCATGCATTAGTATCAGTATGTCGTTACTCCGTGTGTCGATATTTTTTTAGATGTTATCATTGGATATCAACACTGGCATGCAAAAGTAAAAAAAGTAAGTAATAAAACAAAGTAGGTATAAATTTCTATTTTAGATAAAACACCCCATGTGTATATTCACTTTGATAATGGCAAATAAAACAAAAATATGACAGTTTCCTACTCGATGTCACTAGAAAAACAATGACTACCTTGATTTTAGTAATGTGTTGTTTATACGAGTATAATACGGAGCCCAAAGCCTATATATGCTAATAGGCTTAAGCAGTTATCTTACATAAGCAACTTATAACACGTGCGCCAACTTATTAGGACGTAGAGTTAATTTTAGTTGAGTTGTGTGTAAAGTGATAAACAAATGCTTAATTTTACAAATAAAGTTTAAGACATGGCACTTCTCCACCAGTGGCGGCTCGCGGACTTTGAATTGGCCAGTGCTGCACAGCACACACAAAAATGGAAGCCAACTTTTAATTTCTTTTTTTTTACTTTTTATGCTATATTTGATAAGCGTTTGTTCTTTTTCATTAAAATCTGGATTAGACCGATTAAGTTTTTGTTCAATTGACAAACACGCTAAAGCATTAAACCAGTCCTGAGACGTAGTACTTCTTAGTTAAGCCTGCAAAATTCTTTTGTGTGAACGACACCTGGTATTCTGTTTTTCTACTGTTTCACATTACGGCATTATGAATAATTTTAAACATTTCAAATAATTCACAATAATAACAAAAAACCAGAATTTTTTGATATCGGGTATAGTCAAGAATTTCTAGTAAATTTTGTCCCTTGAATGTGGTAATATAATACGTGTTTTTTCGACCAGGATCGCCTTTAGGAAAATTATATTTAGGTAGTTATCTGAGAGGGAGAATTTTCAACTAAAAAATCTCTTACTTTGACAGTTAGAATTTCGGGCCAAGTGTTGGGTCAATTGCATCAAAGGTTAATATGATATTTGATAATTTGATTGCATTTGAATCTAAATTTTTTGTTTCTTCCTCCAATGCTTTAATAATATTTCCTTCTACTACTTTTGAGATATCACAACTGCTGCCAGCTTCAGGTTCTTGTTTTCTGTTTTCTCATCCTGTTCTTTTTCCTTAGTTTGTTCTGTTTCGATTTCTTTTGTCTTCAATTTCATCATATTTTTGGAATGGCACTGATCTATCATGAGCTGACGTTATTTTTAGTTTTTTTTCTCTTCATGCACTGTCAAAAAATTATTTAAAGAATTTGCTAACTATTGCTCAATTTAGCCCCAGACAAAGTTGTTTTTTGTCGATGGACTTTTCTTTATGTGACATCTGTAAATGCAAATTTTTTACTAACTTTTCATTAAACACGGTGTGCTAGTCTAAAAGTTCGAATCTACTATAAGAATATCTCATGAGATTTTTATTTAATACTAAAAGATTGCAAACTATGCCTGTAAGTAATATAAAAAATGCCGCCCCCTTGATTAGCCGCCCTTGTGCGGTGAATAACCTGCACAACTTCATGCGGCGGCCCTGATAATGTTTAAGAGGAACAAATCAGTAACTCAAATTCCTTCTGAAATGCACACGTGCAAACGCAATATAGGCATAGGAAGCAACCGTCAATTGCGACGTTTTTGAGTCTACAGGGGTAACTTCGGAACCAAGGCAAAAGTATATATATTATGCCATATAATTTGTAATAAATTTATAAATGTGTCAATTACTTCTGTTCATACAGTGTCAGACCATAAAAGAGCAACTTAAAGAAGTGAAGCGTCTTTTCCAAACCTTACTGTTTGTAATTTTCGAACGCCTATATTATCTCCATTAGAATTTCTAAGTTAATGCAGTTCCAAGAAACTGGCGAAATACAGCTGCCACTACCATTTGTAAAGACCAAAACGAATATAGAAAAGAATTGCAATTTGCGCCATCGAAACCACTGATGCGGCAGAATCGGGCAGTATCCACCCGGAGCGGCAAACATCCTTTTTCCTCATCACCTTCCCATTGTGACGAATCTAATTCTGGCTACGTGTCCTCGCCGACCGAACTATGAACGTCGAAAATTATTTCGCCACGTTTGAGACTCCCCAATAACGTAATCAGGGTGTGAAAAGGTGACAGGCCTGACAGCGCGCGATACACCTAGAGGCCCCAGGCTGAAGGAGACACGAGTCTATACCGGCTCGTTAGTCGAGGAAGTCGAGTTTACTGCCTCGCGCGGACGCGGCTGATTTCCCCGGGGACGGCATATGCCGCCACCGCCGTCTTCTTCGCCGCCTTCTCACTCCACCTGATGTACGCCAGGTGAAAGGCTATATTGGGCGACCTACAGATGCAGTCGCTTCGCTTGCTACATTATCATTATATCACCAAGGCAGTGTGTTAGAATATGTGCACGCATACTGTTCATTTTTTGCTGCAAAGGGTATTTACTTAACAAAGTCAGCAAGTAGCCTACGATTTGTTCACTGACAAAGACGGTGCCAAAAGGAATGTGATTTATTGTTTTCCACTAACATAATCTGTCAATGTCATTTATCGAAATTCGATTTGACAGTTTAATAAGGTTTTACATTATAAACCGTCGAGAACAAATTCGGTTCATCACGGTCCTTTTGCGTAGACAAAATGTTGCTTCTAAATGTTTATTGCTGAACATAAACTTTCAAATGAGCCTTCGTACATACGCCGTCTAAAGGGATTCACAAAAAAAAATCTGCGACCGCCATTCCTTTTTTTGATGAGTATCTTTTTTATATGGGCTAATATTTCTGTGAAACGATATACGTTCAAATGTTAAAGCGTTATGCCACTTCATGACTTTTAAATGAACACCTATTATAATTACTCCATCACAATAATGCAAATGCCCATTACTTATATGTACTAGTAGAGCTTCTACAACCAAACTTAAGTCCACTTACCTCCCATTTAAATATATTTAGCTGAACCCTTATTTTAAATTTTATCATCCTTAGTTACGCTGTAAAATTGTTTAAGCAATATCTTTGACAATAACCTCACATTTAGAAGTCTTGAAGAAGGAATAAAGTCTATTGCGAAAGCTCAACATTCTACAAAGTGACTATGTGTAGTCTTTCATTTAAACTGTAATACCCAACAGTTCATTCTGCAATGCTGTCATACTGTCAGTGTCTAAAACGTTATTTTAAGGCACTATGTGCAGGAGAGGTGGACGAGTGACGACTGCCAGAAAGGCGCAGATAGAACTGCTATTTTAATGTAATGTAGTGGCGGGAAATTTAAATGTTCTTAAAGGGGATGGGCCAAATCAGTTATTTAATGCACAAAGCATGCTGCCAATTAGGCTTTTTAGGATTACGCTATTCAATGTGGCTTCCGAGGGGCACCCTGTGCGCATGTAAGAAACCATGGAAACCGAAAATGCACTGACCCATTACTGATAGAGTTCGGTTGTTCAAGGAGTGGTTCATAACTAAGTAGTCGCATTAAGTTGCATTAAGTAATAGGGTTCTTATGACAACGCGCTAGAAGTTGTATTGTTTTTATTGGTGTCTCTCGACCTAATAACAGGAAAAACTCAAATAACTCTCTTTTGTGTAGGCGTCAAACGTCAATACTTCCTTACCTACATTCCATGTAGTAAGTAATAAGAGTACCTGGATCATTTTGTACCAGTAATAACCGAAGTTTGTTGTACATTAGTTTTTATGCACGTTATTATTGAATGCCAAGTTGCAAATTTCTTAGCGATGTCAGGATCAAAACAGACTAAAAATTACGGCATGCTTGTACCTGAGATATTATATGTTTCATCCTCTGCTTCGGCAAGAAATTGTCAACATTTTAGATTTTCTCGGTCGATATTTTTTACCATTTCACTTAAAAAAAGCAACAAGCTTGTAATATTTGTTTATATACCGATTCTTAACGTTCATGGTTGCCTTCAACACAAATAATTAGATCAATTTTCTTCAAAGTATGTCAAAAGCATTTTCTCATTAAACTTGCAACATTTTCAGATAACTCAATCTTAAAAAACGATTGTACAAAAATTCGTACTTATTAGACACCAACTCGAAGGTTGCCTTATAACACCCTCTTTGTTTTTTGCCTGGAGAAATCCGTTTTTTTGATGACTTTCCATGTCATGAGATTTCACCTTACTTGTCGATAAACGACTGAATTATTATTAACTTAGTAAAATGAACTTAATAGCCAATTGGATTTCAATATTATATTTTATAAACTGAATAACCTAAGTAGTAAGATCTTGGTTGATTTGTACTTTTAACAGTGCTTGAACAGCAAATAGTGATCATACACTATTTTTTAAGCGCTATGTGCTAATGTGCTAAAACTAAAAGTGATTTTATTTGTTTCGGAGGGATAGGACTGACAAAATGAAATGTTGCTTTTAGTGCTTATATCATAGACAATTATTTTATAACGTCTGCTTTTTTATCTTTTAATAACAAACTTGTGTCTTGCTTACTTTTATAATTTTATAACAAATTTTATTTTGTGTGTTGTGTTTTCACAAAATACATTGGGAATATGTAGGGAAGAAATGCATTTGCAAATTGTGTCATCCTGAATTTACGGATAAGAGCTAAAAAATTTCTTGTTTTTTAGCACAGCCCACCAAAGTATTAGCGTTTATATGATAGATTTTTGTCTAACCGTGTAGCCGTCCATAGATGGCGGGATTTTGCTTAGTAAGAATGGAATTGACGTTAGGTTACCGCTAGATGGTAGCTTATTATGGTCTGTAGGTAGGCTCAGGCATGCTTAAACACTTTTTTAGGTAGAATAATTAGGCTACTGCCGCGTTGTAAAAATTGATATATTTTTAAATTGCTTTACTTTAGAAGGTTGAAAGTTTCACTGGTTATTAAAGTGGCAGGGGACAACAGTATGATTTTAGAAATTTCTTTCTATAACACCTAATACTGGAACTGGAAGTACACTTCTATTTCTAAACGTTTGGACGTATGAAACCCAATATAGTCAAGCTTATGTAATGCAAATTTCATTACTAGTTTCCGTAATTATTGTTATTCGCTGAAATGGTAGCTTGATGTAACTCTAGAGCAATACTGACACACAAGTAATTCATAACCTATCCGACAAGCAATGCAGCTGCCGTGAGTTATTTGATTGCATATTAACATTACAATTTCGCCCGGTCCCTAATTATCTCAGGCTCTAATTGAAGCAATTAGTTTTAATAACGTCAGGAGAGGGTGGATGCCAACTGATGTACGACGTAATATCCGATTCACAATAGCCGATCATTTAATTCGCGGTTGGAGCCCATTACCCTCGGAAAGCGCGGCCAGATTGCAATGCTAACTTAATAAACCGCCAACAAAAATGATTCTTCGAGAGGATCTATAAATCAACATGAAACTTTTCTTTTATAATAAACTGGTTACGTCGTTATCGCAAGTTTCGGGGTAGATTATTACCGGGCTGCAGTGCATAAATTCTCTTCGACGTTTCAGATAATGGGAGTTTTATAAATAGCAAAGTTTTCCTAAAAATCGCCATTTATTCTTTCGCCCGAGGCAGTCGACCCTAATAAGCGTGATGTATATAGGTGGGGAGTTTCATTAAAATTTAATTTGAAGTGTGAGATTTTGCATGCGTAAGCGCGCCTAATGTGCTGGTTGTACGAGTACACGGCATAAAATTTATGTGTCCTGCTTCCACGTCGCCTGGAATGTAGCATACGTGAGCTTGATTACGCTTTAGGGAACAGCAAGGATTCCTGCTGACGACATAATTACATTAGTTTCGAGGGAGTATTTGAATGCTAAATTTCTAGATGAACTGATATCCAGATGAGCATGAGTGTAAGCCTTGTGTGGCGGTTTGTGTTTTAAGCTTTAAGCTACGT
This sequence comes from Rhyzopertha dominica, assembly GCA_025024175.1. Classification (NCBI taxonomy): domain Eukaryota; kingdom Metazoa; phylum Arthropoda; class Insecta; order Coleoptera; family Bostrichidae; genus Rhyzopertha; species Rhyzopertha dominica. Next base: position 36,892,364 of record QCXZ01000003.1, on the reverse strand, counting down.
GTACCTGTTACTCGCTAATCGCCAAATCAAAAAGAGGTGTCAAATATATACTTAGTATACTTTCCTAAGATACTTCACTATTCTAATACAGGAAACTTTGGCGATTTACATGGGGCTTTTCGATGACAGCGCCGATAGCGGCGTCTGGATAGTTGGATAGGGAACTAGCGTTCCAATGAATGACTTCAAACTGCATTCTAGACGATAATTAAAGACAAATACAACCAAGATAGCTGGCAGAAAATGCAAAAATGGCATTAGGAGTAGAAATAACACCAATTCAGTAATACTGTGGGGCTTTCGAGCAAGACGTTAGGTATCTACCACGCTAATACATTAATAATGCGTTTTTGTTCTGGTCGCAAATAGTTATTCCGCATCATACCTTTTTTTCACACAGTAAACTTACCGGATTTAAATTAGCTTAACAATAATAATGAAAAATCAACTGCATCTTCTTATTCTACAAATATACAACCGTAATAAACAGCAAATTCACTCCTTTTTTTAACAATCTGTCCTCTGAAAGTAAGCAGCATTATTACGCATCTTCTACTTGACAGCTGTGTACTATCAAGCCGACAGAGGCGCTGATAAAACGCCGCCGCGAATTTATCAAAGTTTTCAATATCGGCATAGTAAAGTATTTGATGATGTTGCATAAATTCCATGACGTATACGCCTACTCTTTCAAGTTTTGACCAGAATTATTTGCTGTTGCTCTGATGTGATCCTGCGGAGTCCTTTAATAGCCAATGCGATTAAATAACCAAGTTACCTATTTAGTATATATTAAATGATTTAGTTAGCTACAAACAAGCTTATTGCAATTATACTGTGTTACCGTTTAAATTTAAAGTCAGTAAAAACGAGTTTGACCTAGCTAAACTCTAAATTTTTCTACGATTAATTTCAAAAACTGGTATCAATTTGGTTTCTTCACATTTTGACATGGACACTTTGTCGGGTAATTCTGTGGAGATGCTTATGTGCCATCTACCGGTGGATTACGAACTCCCACGTATGTTGGTACGGCCTGTAAGTACCGCAGAAGGTATGTAGCTAAAACTTTAATGTAATGATGAGATTTTGTGATAAATGATTCTTATGCAGATGGGGCCAGACGTATGAGCACTAAAGTTTATATGGGAATATCCACAATAAACAAAGACAACAAACGACAGATTATACCCCTACCGCCACACATATGTTGTAGCCTTATGAGCTACTGCGCACTACGTAGACTGGCTGGGGAATGGGACCTTTCGTTGCCGCCGGTTCGAGGTCGCCGGTTCGCAGCCGCCTATTCGCAACCGGACCTTTTCGAAGCAGGCCATTTCGCAGCCGAGCGTTTCGTTGCCAGACTGATAACTAAACAATATTTACGGCAGAAATTTTAAAGCAACTGTAATGGAAAAAAATGGGGATAATTATTATTATTCTATGCCCACTATAACATTTGGGAAATAAAAATTAGTTATAAAATATTTATTACATCCCACGACAACAAAATGGCTTACTTTCTACAGTGAAGATTATACTTTTTTTCGCCCAAATACTAATGAATTGTGCATTGAAGTAAGAAGTAAATTTTTGAGTTTCACTCATTTCTTTGACGAAACCGTATCTTTATTCTTATGCAAAACGTATGTATTTAATCCATCACAATTGGGTATTTGCCATGTATTTATATTTTATTAAATTGCATATTAATACGAAGTATCGAGTCCACAAAACAGCTGTGACAGCTTATAAGTTTGAAATAATGGATCGTAAGGTGTATTTTTGAAATTAAAAATGTGAATATTTAGAGGGACCGCCAAAACGCGAACATATTGGCCGTGACGTCAGATGTCTTGTAAATGGCCGCTTGATTACATCTGGGGTCAGCGCGTCACGCGTCAGCCTCAGCCCGTCAATTTATCAGTTCCTTGTTTGCGTTCATTTTGTGACAAGCGAATTAAAATACGCCAAGAAAAAGATAAATACTTATGAGCTATGATTTCTGAAGCCATGTTCATTGTTATGGAATTTGTGTACAGCAACGAGCGGTTCAACGCGGCGGAGATGAGGAACGTAMAAGCAATAAGCAACAGCATAAGTGAACTTTCACAGTGAGTKKTTGGAAACATACTATTTGTAAACATAAAAATGTATCCTAAACTTGACATTTATTTTAGAGGTCAGAATAAATATAAATTGCAATTTATTTTCGGAGCTCTTGTGGCTCGTTTCAGGTCTGGCTAACAGTCGAATATATGTGGAATAACGTCGTTCTTTATTATAACATTTCCCTCTATCAACTTAAAACGCATATAATTTTTCATATCCTTTTCAAGCTATAACAAAATGGAAACTGAACGGTAAACAGTTATAACCCCAAAAAGAATAATAAAACTTTCAGTTAGAATTAAGATGATCTTCACAACAGAAAAACAAACTGCGATTTCGGCATTTCACATCTAGAGGCCTTAAACAACTTTTTCATACGTTGATAATCTCGAGGAACGTTTAAAAATTTTTTGTTAGCTGTACTGACTGAAGTATTTTTATAACCATGTACAAAACAACACTTGTTTTATTTTCCATACATAATAGATGCTTGTAAAACTACACAAATCACTTTTTGGTGCGACCTCTTACACCGCTCTTTCAATAAACACCACACAAAAGCTTTTCCAATACAAGAATGATACTACACCATTAAACAGCACGCTCCTCGGTAATGTTTACATGACACTTGACGTCACGAGTTGAATAACCTTGGATAGAAGCGTTTTGGCGGTGACTCCTAAGATTCGAATTTCAGACCTGAAATTCTCTACCTACAAATATTTTTTTGTTTTTTTTTAACATGGCGTACGATATATATGCACTTCAAGAATCATTTCAAGTAATTTTCAAAAAAGTGATAATACCCAATTGTTACTATTGGTAACTGGTAGTGCAGATAGCTTAGTCATACCTTAAAAGTACAATTTATTTATTCCTGAATTTTTTATAGGAAATTACACTATTTTAGTAATGAAGTAAACTGTATTCAATATAAAAAACTTTTTAGGGTAGCTAATGCCTTTTTCTTTACTAATTGTATCATTGCAGAATAGTACTTCAGCACGTCCTATCCACAAATCCGACTAACATAATAATAATAAAATTAGGAAGAGTTGCTTTTAGTTTGAATCCTCATCCAGATTTTCTGTGCCACAGACGTTTTTGTTGCCATTTATTTCTTTACTTGTTAAACTAGAACGATTTAGGTTAATAGATTGATCTATTAAAATTATTTAAAAAGCAGTGGAAAAGCGCACTAGAGCGAGTAAAAAATTTATACAAAAATTTATAATACAGAATCAGATTAAATAATAATTTTCCTGTGATTGCAAATCTTATATTATAATGAAAGTTATTGTGTTTTTTTCTATTCAACAATTAGGTACTCCGGATAATAAGGTAGGTCCAAAAAATTATTTTAGGAAAAATCTTTTATAATACTCAAATTAGTCCCTTGACAGCTTACTTTCTCAAAAAACAAATTTTTTGTCATAAATATTGTTGTCAGTTTGGCGTCGAAACAGTCGACTGCCAATCGGCCGACTTCGAAATGATCCGGCTGCGAAAAAGCCTGGCTTCGAAACGTCCGGCTGCGAATCAGCGACCGCGAGCCGGCGGAGGCGAAAAGTCCTATACCCGACTGGCTGCCCCACAAGCGAACAATATGGAAACTTATGGGTCATTACGAAAATTTCGTGCGCCTGCCATAGTAATTAGCCGCCTAGATCAGTGGTTGAGAACCTTTTTACCGTATTGGGCTACTTTCATTTTCAGAAAAGATTATGCAAGCACAGTATCCTCCAGTAAAGCCAGCAAGACATTTCAAGAAGTCGGTTACTGTAACTTCTTCTAAATTGCGTGGTTAAGGTTTTACATACTCGTATAATTTAGTTTAATCAGTATTTTTTATATTTACAAACTATTTTAGAAACTCATTGTCTCTAATTAAAAAAGTTCTCGTTTGTCCAATATAAAGTGAACTGCTAGCTCTATCTTTAATACATACATAATTACATACACGTAAGTTTGACGTAGACACATTTATCTTCTATACGTGGTAGAGAAGGTAATCTGTGGGCTAAAATTAAAACAGAAAATATTAAAATTCAAAGTAATTTTATTTCACGAGGCTCGAAGGGATTATCCATTKGGCTTAGATGCTCATTGGGCGATTGGAAATGCAGGTATCTTATCGACCGTACCAACCAGCAACGTAGTTTGTAAAGCCACCACTAGATGAAGCATTACAGATTTTTACCAAACGACCGGGCAATCGGCAATGCAGATCTCTGTACTTACAGACCGTACCGTCGTAGTTCGTAAAGCTACCGCTAGATAATTCATTACCGATTTCCATAAAATGATCCCCAAATTGCGGCATACAGTAAGTAAAATGGAAATTATATAAAAAAGGTAGAAAACAATTTGAACTATCGATGCTATTTGGAAACATAGACTGACAATGGCTTTAAGTTTCTGAGGTTCCTGGCCGATGCTTCTCTATTTTCATGTTCAGCCTTCATTGAATTAGGGCCGAAAAGCTACTACCCGTTCGTTCCAGAAATATCTCTTAAGGATATACGGCCTCTCCCCGGTATACTGTAGGCATACTGACAGATTAAAGAATCCTTTAGATATGCCATTGCAGCCAGCCGCAAAATGTAATGTTCGCTTAATTCGTCAAAAAAATAGAAACCCTTATACCAAAAATTCATTGTATCGATAAGGCTGAAAAACTAATCGAATTATAACTTAATAAAAGCAAACATGTGTACCAAAGTTTATTTAAATAAAATAAGTATTACTGAGTGTACTTACCTCTCTACCAGTCACTTTATTTAAGAGAAGAGATTCAAAATTTTGGGGCCCTTCAAGGCGTATCATCTTCTTCAGTAAGTATATCTGCAGCATTTGTTTCGAGTATGAATAATTTGTATAAAGAAAGAAAAGGAAAAATGATGCAGCGAGTTAGGAAAGCTAGTGTGAGAGGATTACCCAAATGTATTGTGGGAGCTTTAACTAAAAGAAAAGACAAAGACGTTAAGGTTGACGATTTGTTCCGTTACACACATTACACATTTTATTAAAGTTTGGTGAACTAAAATACCGATCTGCGTAAAAGGAAAATAAAATGGCAAAGCTTGGTTGTAATACACAAATACTGATATGTCTGAAATATTAATATTTGGGACGATGGCGTCCTTAAAAGCTGTAAGAAGCAGCTACCAAGTACTTTTACTAAATTGTATTTGTTTGTATATATGACAAAGATTACTTTTTGCTTTAAAAATACAATGGATATTTCATAAAACTGTTTCACAAACAATTGAGACCTGGATTTTGAACTCTTCATTTATATAGCGAGTACCTAAACACTCTGGATTGTCCCTGAAGACTGAAAGCTGTCGCATTTCGCACGCATTTTATCCATCTCTGTGCGATTACGATAACAAAGAATTTGTTTCCGGGTTTTCATCTGTCATTTCGCATAGAATTGAATGGATGCAATCTCGCAGAATCCAATTTCGCTGAGATTGTTATAGATCGGGAATGAAACGGATATATAATTATACAGCACAATAGGCAGCACTATGAAGAAAAATAATATAGATTGAACGAGTTTTCTGCTTATTCATCTAGCAAATTTTACGAAATTACGCGTAATTGTGAGGACAGTCCAGACTTTATAGCCGAGTGTATATTCTTCAGTGCAATAAAAATGCACGAGTTTGATCGTTTTATACATTCTGATAGGAGCGTACAAAATCTAAGAGTAATTTTCAACAAAATAGATTAATGTATTTTTTTTCTCTTTAATATTACAATTTTTAAAATACGGTATATATTAAATTGACAGCATATCGCTGTCTGTGTGCTCATGTTGAGTTGAATCAGAAACAACAAAAATATTCTGCTTTAAATGTGAGCGATGGTATAAGTTATAAGACATTGAACTAATTTTGAAACACATCTATTAGTTTTTCAAGTAACTATAAGGCAATCAGAATGGGTATGTTAAACGGATGTAGATACATACATGTTAGATAAAGGTACGTATATCTGATATTTATGAATAATCACTTACAGCTTGTCCTACACCTGTCAGACCACGTCGCCAGAAAGTATTGGGCATAAACATCTTATTAAATGTTCACAAGGTTTTCCGCGGTTTACATGCAGGACTTACAGAAGGAATTCATTAATTCTGTAAAGTGAACTAAACCAGACACATCCATGAAGCAGTGTCTCCTTTATTTTGAGAAGCACAACATATGAACTTTCTGTTATATAGTGATTCTAATGAAAAGAAAACAGGTTAGTATTGTTAATATTTGCCAAGAATATCAAATTTATTTCTACCTTGTGGCTAAGACAATTTTATAAAAAAACATTTTAACTTGTAATCAGTTTTGTGGTTGAAAACAGCAATACTTATGAGAAACTATAAGAAAATCCGTGTTTTGTGATATAAATAAGAACTGGAGTAAGATAAATAATTAGAATTTAAAAACTTCCTTTGGTTAACACCTCGTGTTCGATATCGATATAGCTAAAAATTTTGCATAGCTAGAACTGAATACGGTTATTTAGAGGAAGTGTATTGGCTGTGCCGAAGAACAATAACTTGCTATTATACACATATATACAAATCCATTTTACTTATTTACATTTAGACAAACGATAAATATAAATGCCATTAAACTGTTGCACCAACTTGATATATCATCAGTATGTACGTTTTTTTGTGTAAGTGCATGTGCTGTTAGTGGAAACGATAACATTTTATCGTGATGAGGCAAAAATTTGATTTGTATATGTGAGATTAGGTGTCCTCAGCGCCATCAAAGGGGAAACTGCAAACTAGGCAAGCCACAACTGGGGTAGCTACTTATGACGTAGCGAACAGGAATACCTAATGAATTGCCAGCAGCAGACTGTCACCTTAATCACGTCGTGCAGTGCTTGGAAATGTAGGAGCCAATGTCTTCAGCGGAAATGGAAACAGGTTCCGGTCGATGGGTTCGTAGTAGGGGTGGCCGATACTAAAAAATATCGATATTTTTGATATCAAAAGTATCCATAATATTCGATATATCGAATTATCGATGAATTCATTTAGGGTTATATATTATAAACACTGGTTTGGTAATAGCAGTTAAAGTAATTATGTTTATGTGATAACTTATAGCATATAACCCCTTAGTTTACTCAATACAAATAAAATAAGAGCTAAGTGGGTAGATTCTATTAAAATGTATATGAAAATCCTTATCATGTTATTACAATAATTTTAGAAAATCTAAATACCTGTTTTAGCAGCTAACTTATTGAAGATAGCAGTTTATTATCTTTATTAATAAGTACTTTTTTAATTTTTGTGGTAAGGGTTTGGTACATATACATATGGATTGTAGCCCGTTTTTTTTTAACTGAACAAGTTGAATCTACATGGACAAATAATAGATCATTCGTATTTATTGTTTTTCCCAAAGCGCCCAGTTAAAAAAAAATATGCCAAAGGATCAGAAAAAGTATCCAAATTGGCGACAAGCTGTCAAATCTGGCAGCCCAGCTATCATCCTTCCTAAGCCTTTGGTCTTAATAAAGGTACCAGGGCCAGGGGCTAGGTGGTTCCACTTTAGCTACTTTTCGAATAACAGCCTTATGCTAAGGGTAAGAAACATTACTAGCATTAATATTATATTCGAATTATTGGTAATATAGAATCATTGGACTTATAGATAATTTGAGTTTGAATGAACGATAATTCGATGATATCGATAATCCGATAATATGGATAATCCAATAATATCGATAATCCGATAATATCAATAATTTATATTACCGATATATCGATATTATAAAAATAATTTATCGCTATTCGATATATCGATTTATTGATAATTTTATCGATATATCGGCAAAAATGCGCACCCCTAATTCGGAGAAGTTCTTCGTGAGCAAAGATGGAATGAAAATATTTTGCATGCAGTGCTAGCGGATAAATACAACGATGGCAGCAATGTTATCCGTTAACTCAGAACTAATGGCACCGATGAGTTCTGTTGCTGTGGATGTCCTTGGTATTTGCTAAAACGATTCAAGTATACCACTTTTTGACCTTGAACTGCGCTGGATGTTATATTGTTATATGTACGGCTTGGAAAAAATGCGGATATCTGACTCATCTTCCTATATTTTATGGACAAGTACCGAAATACTCTAAACTATAATAACACTAATAGTTCAGTTAACCATTAATTAAAACAACACACTTCACTACAATCACTCTTAAATTATATAACTTTACTGCTTTTTAAATCAGGCTTCTCCACGCATTTTTTTGTCGACCTTATATACGCCCGTCGAAAGTGCTCGAATGTTTCCAGAGTCCATCTCAATGTCTAGCATGGAAGCTATAAGAACATATGCGAACACACCAGAACATGGCATTTGGCAACTGCGCGAACGACGGTCTGGTTGCCTAATGCTTAGGAACGACATCGTAACACTATCCCCTGCTTAGAGATTTTTCGTGGTTTCTTTCCTCGGGATCTCCATGCACTGAATTCTGTAGATTATGTCGTTAATGAGTTAATGACTACCCTGTAAGGTCATTCCCAAGATGACGAACTTTGGCGAAAATCCTTTCCAGAAGTGACTCTCGAAAGTTATCGACATAATCGGTTTTAATTGCTTCTTGGACTTTCCTTTCTACTAGTTATCGTTTCTTTCTTAATTACGGTAAGTTCGGTTTTATTTTGTTCTGCCTTATTTGCATGATTTCAAGAAATGCTCTCATCATTTTAATGAGTACTGTTAGCTGTTTTAATTTTGCATCCGTGTCGGTAAAGGTCCTTCTTATTCGCAAGACTTTGCACCTTCTGACTGTTAAGTAGATATCAATATTGCTTTCTCGTTGCTGAGCCTTCCTGAAGTTCTCAGTAATCAATTTCTTGCTTTGCTTGATGTAACTCCCTTACTTTAACGCTGCCCTTATATTTGTATATTTGTAGCGTTTGCCTTCTCAACGTGGTCTTCTGAATAACGGACGATGCTGTATTTTCAAATCATACAGCCTTTCCAGAAATCGTAGCACCAGTGCCAGTCCTTATGATAAATCCTTGTTCATTGTAGAAATGGTTCTTTCCTCGTGTAGTAGTTCCTTTCAGGTTTTGCGACCACCTTACTTTAGTGCCCCAATAAATGTTCTTCGCCGTCCTGCTTCTGCAACAGCACAGCTCTAATGCTTATTATGCTTGCGTGCTTACCTATAATAAATTTTTCATGTCATCAGGGATATGCCAAGATCGAGCTACTGAATATCACTGAATTTCGACTCCCGGAAGCTTACTCGTGGTTATGATTTCACACGAAAGTTATTTTAGGTTCTGTAAGTTTTCCCGTAAATTGTTAGGCACTTTCCTATATCAGCAAGAGCTGTATGGATAGCACAGCTGGCAGTAACGGCATTCGTTTATTCAGAACATTACACAAGTTACACATTTAAATGCAAAAGTATATCATCATTAACTTTGTATCGATCAGTACCTAACGTATCGTTGCGAATATTATTCTACAGCTACAGGTGGAAGATTCTGTGTAAATGATACCCAAAACTTCTCCTCCCCATTGCAGCAGACAGATGAGCAGTGCTTTGCTATTAGAAATGAACATATTACACCAGATGTTTACCCTTATAACTGAAATTAGAGTAATGTTTCAAGAAGTTAGTTTATTTGCATATTTGAAATGCGGTCTAATGCAGAACGCGTGTATCCCCTAGCTACCTGGTTACTCCGTATCCGAAATTATCCAGAAAACGCCGGATTTAGCAGATCGCCGAGTAAGCGGGATGGATATCTCCTGAGGCGGAAAATAAAAATTTCAGCCCCCGACAGCCCAGCCCAAGGTCACCCTATCATTATTTCCAATCTGGAAGTGCTTGAAGTTCAGCAGAGCAAGAAACCAAGCGGGGTAGGGCGGAAGCAGGGGAAGCCCGAGACGTGTTCGCGAATCCTTGTGGAGAATCCCACGGTTTACGAAGCCGCAACCGCCCGGCGCGTTCCGGCAACTTTCATTTTTCAATCTGGAAGTGAATAATCCCTCAAGTTTACAGATTGCTGATAAAATCAGGCGGCGCTTGTAAAGCATGATTTATTCAGTGGGTCTCGGATTGGTTTACCGCCGGTTCGCTGATTTAATTGATTCAAACGTTTTTGTAACTGACATTTCCAAATGCACTGCGGATGTGAGTCCACTAAATAGCCACTATTAACGATGAAGCGAGAAGAAAAGAAAAACATTAGGGGATTTACAATCTTATTTTCTTGAATTAAAGCATTTTGCTCTTATTAAGCTACAGCCCCTCGGATGGTCAGAAGAAAAATGGCGTTAGACCAGAAATAGTTAACTAAATGAGATTGAGAAAGATCCTTTTGACTCGAATATTAGTTTTCAGAAACAGTGACGGGTTTTATACCTAGAAATGTGTTTATAGGTAGGAACACACGGGTAATTACGCTGGCCGACTTGCCAATATGGATGGACCATTAGAAGGATTTTGCGATATAGTTCTACATTTTTGTGCAATCTGCATTGCAAACAAGAAAAGCTTTTTAGGTTTTTGTTTGAGTAAACATCTACAACGAAGATAAAGTTAAATGAAATTTGGATACTCGCTATCATTATCAGCTACACTTCCACTGTCACTGGACAGCGCACTGCAATGCATCACGATTTTTCGCAACGAGTATGGCGGTATTCCGCACATGCGGCGTATTTTACATGGAACTGCCGTTCCATTCATTTCTCCTTACGTTACATTCTTGTACTTTTTTAATATTATTTTCTGGATTTTTTTTTAATTCACGACAAATATAATGTTAGCCAACAATGAATGTATTTATTTTTGATTTCGTTTATAAGAAAGCTTATCTAAGTATTATTGTTTCTGAATTCCTAAGGGTATATTTACTGAAATAGTTTGTTACAGTCATAGGACTCGGCATTGCACCAGGTCCTATTCTAATCGAAGAGTTCGAACCAGAACCAGAATTTGAAGCAAACGTTGTGGACCTACTAGGGATACTGACAAAAAGATCTTAAATGAAGGGTGAGGGAGGATTTCTGTGAAGCGGGTAAAATTCTGAAGTGGAATACGTTAAATACGTTGTATGGCTGTCAGTGGTCAGCGTTTTGAATATTAAATAGCGAATTAATGCATGCTTTGGTATTTGTCTGCCATTGCATTTGGTACCTTTATTCCTTTACTTGTAAAGGTTCATAAAAATTATATTTTCTGGTAACAGATTGTTGTTCCAAAATATTTTGCAAACAGACTATCAACTGATATTTCAATTACAACTTAGAGTAAAGATTCTTGACTATCTAGCAGTCAACTCAATAAGTGAAGAAAACAATAAGTTGTAGGTGTTATCGAAACTTAAACTGAAAATCCCTCGTTATTGTTTATAACTGTAACAGCGCGTTACCATATGTCAAAGTGATGTCTAATACTGCAAATTCAAATTCATTGCAACTGACAGCACCCTAAGTTGTTGCACTTCTATTCTGAACGAATTATTTGTCTCAATTTATATTTTGGTTTTCCAAATTTCATTTATTTGCAGGTAGTAGATACTGCGGATACATGTTACATTTAAACAAAATTTGAAATCAATTGAATGATTTTATGTTAATCTGTTTATMGTACACCACTCTAGTTTGTAACTCCAATAAAATTATAACCGTATTATTTTGGGTTAGTCATAATTCATAGGTACACAAAAATTCATTGATAACAAGACTATGATATAAGTTATTTGCCTTCTGAAAATTACGTTAAAACTCAATTAAGTAGTTTGAAAACAAGCTGATTGTTTTGAACGTATGTGCTTTGTCTCACCAGATGTATCAGATAAGTCTGACGATCGTTTCGACATAAGAGAGATATCCGATAAATTTAGCAAGACCAAGCACATACGTTCAAAACAATGAGCATCTTTCCAAGCTACCTAATTGATTCAGAATGTTTCACAATGAACGCACCTTTGAAACCAAATAACGTATACATTAAAGCTGTTTGTATCTGGACATCGAAAATTCTACGCCTATAAGAATGAAGTTTAATTCCTCATCTAATGTTTAAATGAAAATACCATGTCATTTTCATTCAAATTTTTCAACAGTTCCAATGTATTAATTAACTACGTGTTATTTATGAACAATTGAATTTTATTATTTATTTAATATCGAGGATAGTTTTTCTAAAACGTTACTATGTTAATTCTGAAAGAAAAATGGCGTGAGTTATACCCAGTACTAGGATAATTAAATTACTCTACCATTTCACAAGTAATGTCAAAAATCCGTAGCTGGGAATGCTAACGATACTTCGATAGTATCAAATTATCGATATTCCAAGCCCAAATATCGATAATTTGTATCGATACTGATTGCTCGTAGTAGTATCGAAATGCATAATATCAATATTTGGTATTGGAAGCCATGGCGCCATATATGCGCTAAATATTTAAATACAAAACACGAATATTATATAGGATATTCAAATGTAAATAGTATTACACCATACATGCACGGTGCCTCTCGATTGTTGTCATTAACGTTCGTAAATTTAACCGTACAATTTTGGGACAATTTATAATTTATAGAAGCAAACCGGAAAATTCCTGCAGTTTCGTTCTCAGTGTTTCCAGATATGATGGAGAAAACAGTCTATATATCTATATGAACAGTAAAATTTTCTTAATTTTATTTTCATAAAAAAAAAACAACACAGTAAGTTATAAGCCTTAAATCTTAAACTACATAGTCACATATGTAGAAGTTTGGTGATATTGTGTAATACAGAAAAAAGTGAATTGCAGTAATTTATTTTATTTCAGAATGTATTTTTATGCATTTATTATAAGTAAGAAACAGTAGATCCTATGTTTAAATAGGAGATCTGGCAACACTGTTTACACTATTTGGTACGAGCTATTTAGCAACACTAAGATAAAAATGCGTTGAGTGTTGAAATCCCGATATTTCCTGTATAATGGCACGCAAAAGTATCGAGAATACAAAATATCGATACTTCAGTACCCAAGACAATGGCGTCGACGTCGACTAATTTAGTGATATCGACAATGTCGACAACGTAAACAATGACTAAGCAATAATTAACTGGTATGAAAGTTTCTGTTAAAGTGTTGATTCAGTAAATAAACAAAACAATTTCTATTGTTTATTAAATTTATATATACGAATGCTACTACAGCAACAACTAGGTTACCATTTTATTTGCTTCTTCAAACAGCTCTAACTCTACCAAAGTATTTTTACTTCTTAATGTGAAACATTTTATACTTAACTCAGAATTTTGGCAGCCAAGAAACAAGAAATCAAGAGCACTAGATTAACAGACTTCACACGCAACTACCGACGTATCGACACCCAATCCTAGCAGGTGTACTAGCTWWCATACAGTAATAATCATATTGCTCAACAACATTATTGATAAAATGCATGTCTATGCTGTGCTGTCTGCACTGCAACCAACTGCAGATAGATCTATTTCGCTATCAATATAGCACATCAGTGTAGTTTAGGTCTAGTGCAGACAGCACGGCATAGAACTTGTTTTGCCTATATACCAAAGCAATGGTATGATGTAAGTAAGAATTTAGATGGCAATGCCATCTGTCAGCATTACACTGACATGATGACAAAGCCACCTAGTTGCCTTAACGGGTACGACTTCCTAAAGGTAAATAAATTCTTACTTACATCATACCATTGCCTTGGTATATAGGCAAAACCAGTTCTATGCCGTGCTGTCTGCACTAGACCTAAACTGCACCAATGAGCTCTAATGATAGCGAAATAGATCTATCTGCAGTTGGTTGCGGTGCAGACAGCACAGCATACACATGCATTTTAATGTATGTCGGTTCTTGCAAAAAGTGCCGTGGGGGCTTGCTATCAAATTGAACTATGCAGGTGCATGCCAATTTGTCAGACTACAGGTCACTTCCTTTAGGAAGTAGTACCCGTTAAGGCAGCTAGGTGGTTTTGTCATCATGTCAGTGTAATGCTGACAGATAGCATTGCAATCTAAATTCTTACTTACATCATACAATTGCTTTGGTATATAGGCAAAACCAGTTCTATGTCGTGCTGTTTGAACTAGACCTAAACTGCACTGATGAGCTATAATGATAGCGAAATAGATCTATCTGCAGTTGGTTGCGGTGCAGACAGCACAGCATAGACATGCATTTTAATGTATGTCGGTTCTTGCAAAAAGTGCCGTGGGGCCTGCTGTCAAGAAGTATGCAGGTGCATGCCAATTTGTTAGGCTACAGGTCAATTCCTTTAGGAAGTAGTACCCGTTAAGGCAGCTAGGTGGCTTTGTCATCATGTCAGTGTAATGCTGACAGATGGCATTGCCATCTAAATTCTTACTTAAAATTATTGATATATTATTTACGAATTGGCGAGCCCATTTGTAATTTTGTTTTAGAAACACATTAATCTAATCTTCTCGGTACGATATCGCGGATAAATATATCCGTATTTTCGAAGATTTAGCGTAAAACGCCCTTCCGATGTCAACGATCTAGATGAGTTACGATTATCCATTTTTCAGCTGCTCGCAAATTCTCCCAATCGGGACTACATCATTTCCTCCTGATAAATAAATCGTTTCCAAATTAATTCATGAAAAATCCGAAAACGCCGCGAAGGACCGGAGCGTAAAATGAAGTTCTTGGCAATGTCTTCCCCTAACTGCTCGATTAATCTTCCTCAGACATCCTTGGCAACGTGTTCTTAAATTGAATGATTTATTGACCCCTTTATAGCATTTAAAAGGATTTTCGTCCCGTACCGCTGAAATATTGCACACGTCCACGTAACGAACTTACGTTTGCGCTGATTTTGTCAGAGAATAACAGAAAACCTTTGTTCTACAAATTGTTATAGTGGAAAGGAAAAAACTTCCGACAAAGTAGTGCCTTATTTACTGGGTAGATTCTTATTTGGAATAAGGTGCATTTAAAAGGGAGTTATGTTGAAATTTTAATAAGGGTTCTTCTCTTAATAAATTTCGAGCTATAACACAAGTATCCTTAAAGGCATTATTTGATTGCACTATTACAATATATTTTCTTTTATACTGGTAGTTTTTACGTTAGTAGAATACCGATTTTTATGGGGTAAGTTATGTTATCTGCCCTCCATAAATAAGGAGTGTGGTCAAATTCTATCATAGCATAAATATTCAATTGAAAATTTGTTTACATAGGTGCATAGGTACCTATGAACTGTGTGTGTCATAATTTTATACGACAATCCATCGATTATCTATTTCTTAGAAAAGCATTATTTTTTTTTACAAATAGAATAGGGTTTCTTTTGGATTAATTTTTTTAATGAAGGATTGTATAAGTATTTAAACTTTTAGACGATTCGTATGGGTATTTTTACAGCATTTTTTAATTCTGCATCAAAAGCAACATCAAAGGAAAATTAAGTAAAATTTACATGTTACGGAGACATTTCACGKTAGCAGGGAAAATAATGTATGCACGTAATGTTTTTAACAACTTCATATAATCCKAAAATACAACCAAAAWTTCCAAAACTGAGGGCGTWTTGCATATACTACTGAAAACAACATAAACGAACGGTACCTATACAACACATCACAATCACTACTAGTTAAAATTATTATAGGTGACTGTGCAAATGATAATTAAATACTTTGATAAGAAAAAAACATGGGCAACGCAGGTGTGTAAATTTTTTTATAACTTATTACATTTACATAGCGGACTATTATTACAGTACCGAAAATGTTTTTAAAACTTTGTGCGCAAGTTAATGTCGTGATCCGGAAAAACGTCTTTTTAAAAACTTGTTTATTTCTAATCTAATATCTAATACATGTTACTTCGTCTAGATCTTAATTACTAATGTCCCTATTAACTGTTTACAGAGTAGTACAGATGTTACATGTTACGTTATCTGCAGTTGCTGATGCAGCAGGTGACTGTTCCTTGGAACGTGACTTTATTTGGGAACCTGTACAAGTCCCATATGTAACTCGCACAAAAACCGTTAGATACACAGCTTGTGTGGTGGTCATCCTGTAACGTCACTCTAGCTACTTGGACACCTTTTGTACCCTATTCTTATTAACCTTGGCTCGTTATAATCCAAAGTGTTATTCAACTGACATCAATCCCCAGTTACCTAGTGGTGTATTATTGAGATTCTGGGGTATCTAACTAGCAAAAATATAAATCATTGACCTACGCCACTGGATGCATGCCCTGAATTGAATTTGCTGTGGAAGCTGATTTCTTCACACCAACTTTTATAATTATAAGTGCGACGAAAAGCATGTTCCTTTACTGTTTTATTTTTGGGGAGGGGACTCTATATATTACGCAAAATCTAATATGTGGTTTACTCGTCTTATCAGACATATGACGGCAATTCGTTGTTGATAATACGTTGCGTATATATGCCAAATTTTTTTGTTACGTACGTGTACCTACACCTTTCCTAGTTTAAGAATAAATATGAAACATTTAATTATGGCATTTTAAACATTTATGGACATTTACTAGTTTTTGGTCTGACGTGGTTACTAGACGTCGTTAAATCGCTAGATACCAAAAATAGCATTAAATTAAGCTAGCAAGTTCCTTCACTTTGGCGAGTTTTAACTGATGATACGCCAGTGGCAGCTCCCCGGGTCAGACTAGGTAGGCGCCGCCTACCTTGCAATTTTAACAAATATGAAAAACGACTGTTTTAAATTAGTTTAAAAATTGATTAATAAAAAAATATTATTCTCCGATGTGCATTTTTGTACCCGTGTTTAATACATTTTAAAACCCTTGTTGTTCGAAAATTTGAAACTGCGCCTCCATCGCGAACCTTTATTATGAGAGTACGCGACTCCACTTGACCGCCTAAAATTTAGTTATATTTTGGCTCACGTCAAGCAGAACCAATACCATCAAAGACAGCTGACAAAGCAAAATCTTCGTGAATATACGAGGCATGTTTTTTTAAGTAAGTACCGTTTTGCGATTCCGCCGCCGCAGCGCTACGGTCGGCGTTCCGCGCATGCGCGCTGGTTACCTACATCTCTTGTCTACGCACTGACGCCATTACAGTTTGATTCTTCATTGTATACGTTGTTTACTGAGTGTTTAAGATGCCTCCGACAATCGTGAGTCCCGCCGATTGTGAAGTACGGGCTGTTATACGATTTCTTAGTGCTAAAGGCGTAAAACCGATCGATATTCATCGTGAGATCTGTGAAGTTTACGGACAAAACATTATGAGTGATGGAATGGTAAGGAAATGGGTGAAAGCATTTAAAGATGGCCGCACAAATGTGCATGATGAAAAACTGAGTGAGCGTCCTTCGGTCGTTAATGAAGATTTGGTGCAGAAAGTGAACGAAAAGGTGACAGAAAACACACACTTTACAATTTCATCATTGTGCGACTGCTTTCCTCAATATTCTCGTAGTGTTTTGTATCGCATTGTGACCGAGAACTTGAATTACCGAAAATTGTGTTCACGTTGGGTTCCGAAAATGTTGACGGATTTGCACAAAACCCAACGTTTAGGCAGTGCATTGACTTTCCTTGAGCGGTACCACAATGAAGGTGAATATTTTTTTAGACCAAATTGTTATTTGTGACGAAACATGGGTGGCCTACGTCACACCAGAATCGAAACAACAATCCATGGAATGGCGACATTCATCATCACCCAAAAAAGTGAAGTTTAAGCAAACAATTTCTGCCCGGAAAATCATGTGCACAGTTTTTTGGGACAGAAAAGGAGTTTCTGCCTCGTAATGAGACAATCAATGCAGCGTCTTATTGTAAGACATTGAACAATCTGCGTCGTGCAATCCAGAACAAAAGACGTGGCAAGTTGAGTAAGGGTATCGTTTTGCTGCATGACAATGCCCGTCCACATGTGGCTAATCGGACCAAAGATCTCATCAAATCTTTTAAATGGGAAACTCTAGATCATCCTCCATACAGCCCTGATCTGGCGCCCAGCGACTACCATTTGTTCCTGCACTAGAAGAAACACCTGGGTGGTCAGCGTCTTCAAGACGATAACGAAGTCAAAACATTTGTGATACAGTGGTTAACAAGTCAGGCGGCAGAATTTTATGAGGAGGGTATTCAAAAACTGGTGCCACGTTATGACAAGTGCCTCAATATTCACGGAAATTATGTAGAAAAGTAGATTAAGGTACAGGCTTTCATGTAAGATAAAATTATTGCGATATCTTTGCACGTCTTTTTTTAATTCCAAAACGGTACTTACTTAAAAAACATGCCTCGTACAAGCTGGGTAGGCGACATGGTCGGACATACATACTCGGCTTCTTGTTCTGGTTTAAGCAAGTATAGCGTATATACTGTTGCGAATACGGGCTCGAAAACTGCGGATTTCTGGTTTAATTGCTTTTATTTAAAACACTTTTATCAAATACACTAGGTCTATACACAACTAGTTCAAAACACTATACTACAGTTTTAACATCACTAATTCATTAATCCGCTGTACCGCAAACTCTTGCACTAAAAACACCTTTTTCACTAGGGCTTTCGCTCGCTCGATAATCGCTATTGAAATTCACAACTACTGCCGCGCTTCTATCCGTGGGGCTATTTAAACCCCCCATCGAACATTCCAGAAGGAACATCTTCTAGGCGCTCTCGATTCTCTTGCCATCTGTTTGTAGCTAGAATCACTACTGGCAGTGTTTTACTATAGCGCACAGATGGCGCTGACTCACAACAATACCTTGTAGCACTGAAAAGTCAACTTTATATTGTAATGCCAGTAAGCTTGCTTGCTTGGTATTGGTATACGTGTTTGAGGATTATCCAGGTATTGTGACTGGTGCTCAGATGTAAAGGTGTTTTGATTGCTGCTCAGGAACTCAGGTGTGATTTGGTGGATGCAGCGTTTGGAAACTCATCGAACACCGAGAACTATCGGATAGCAAAATAGGTATTTACTCAAGATTAAATTCAGGTAACGTACTTATTAATTAAGATTTGCGGAAGAAAATGACATTTGGCTATTGTATGTAATGATAGAGTTTAAAAAAAAGTCAATTTTGTTGGCGAATATCTTCTATTTAGTATATGTAAATTTAGTAACTTGCCGCTGATTAAAATCACAGTAATTTTATTAAATTACAGTGGAAGTAAGGCTCCAAAGTTATTATGTAAGAGCAATTCTGTGCCCGTAATCTACACGGTTCGCACGTGTGGTTTAATTTATAGTGTGCCTTTGAGGAAAAATATGCAACTATTTGTTTACGTGGGCGATGGTTTTTCGTTGAATACCACCCAAAAACGTTAGAACCTACTATGATCATCATTTGTTGCCTACCCTACTTGAAAGGCAACGATCCGCCACTGCAGTACGCAGACTTTAATTTTAAAATTGAGCTTTGTTCGCGGGTTTTAAAAATGTCACTGTAGTATAGTATAGTATAGTATTGTTATGTCTCAGTTAGTCGTCATGATGTCTATTTGCTTTACTTTAGCTGCTTTTTGAAGTCGCAGATTTCTTCAAATAACTATTAAGATTTTTTGTTAAATAAATGAACTGTAAATTGCTTTTATTGTCGCTTGACTTCTTAAATGAGCGTTCATTTACGGTCATCTGAACTGTAAAGTTCTTACAAGCTATTGCGAATCTCGGATTCGTAGTTAATCACTGTATATCTTTGCGCACTTTGGATACCAACATTTCCTGCCAGTTCTTTTCACAATGAATCAAATTATTATGATAGGCGGATTTCAGATAAGTAATTAAATATAATTAATTTGGTGAAAAATCCCTAAATATATAAAAATAACGAAAAGGGAGAAACATCGCAGGCGTTCAATAAATTATTTGTGCGAGAGGAGTAGGCTTGAGCGATTCTAAAAACGTGAATCGTCTTATTTTTAAATAAAATACGTTGTATATTATTATATATTTTATTTGTTATTAAATTGGAAGGAAACTTTGTTAACAGCAATAGGAATTCTAGGAAAAAATGTAAGTACCTTCCACTCGAGTCGGATTGACATTTTCGATTTGAATCGAATCGAATAATTTTTTTCGACAAAACAGAATCGATCATTTTTTAATGGATGTGCTTATTCAACCAGAAATATCCTGCTATCAGACTTACGCTTATATGAATTTTTTCACAGGAAATTTTGGTAACAAGCTGTCACCTCTTTTACTTCATTGGTGCCTCTAATATTCACCTGCGTTCGAAGATATTCTAAATGTCTTCATATCAGAACGAGTCCATCTCATTGTTAATACTTTGCCATGTCAGTGTAAGTATTTTAAATTTTACAAGTAGGTCATTAACTTAAAAATTGATTTTTACATGTTTTGCAGTTTGTTGGCGAGATACTTATTTTTCATTAATGTCCTGTTTGTTGGCGCGCTAGACGGTGCGGTCCACTCTCACTCCAAAGTTACTTGTTTGTGTATGTGTATTAATGTATTATACCTGAGTGATTTACTCCAGGAACCTTAAACAAAAGGCCCCCGGATATCCATCCGGTAAACAATAAGCACTAAAACGCGATAATACAGCCCGTTGCAGGGGTACTCCTCAAACGCAGATTAAGCCCTTCAAGATCGCTTGGAGCCCCTCAAAAGGGTGCTGACCGTAGCACAGCGCCTCACAGATGGCAGCAACGGATGGAGACAATGGCCACTTGGATCAGCTCTCGACACAAAGAGCCTKTGTGTGCCTGGCTGCAGCAGCCAGTGCTCTTCGGCACATGTCGACAGATAACGACTGACTGGCACGAACCAGAGAGACAAACAATAGTACGTATAATTAAACCACATCACTGTGACGTTCGGTACAGGTACCTACATGTTTTTCACGCAGGGATGCTGGCAAAGGCGATGGAAAAATCGATGTTTCGCGGACGCAATGCAGAGGGCTGTAGCGGGGTTAATTAGTCGTTAAATGTAGAAATTCGAGATGGCTTCATTCGTCCTAAAGTTTAGGTGCTCTAATGCCCTAAACTAGCTGTCCAGCGATCATAAATTTTATTTATCTTGTAGTAACCGTCCCCTATTTATTGGTTATTATTATTATTTGTATTCCGTGGTAACGCGCGTACCTGACGTTCAGGTAACCTAAGATTTGAACGTTGAGGTACATGAATCTCGAAAACCTAACCTAAAATTTGATTTTAGATGTCCATGACGTTCGACATTGAGGTATCTCATGGTCTATTCGACTACTACAGGTTGCACTATTCGGGCTCCAGCCAATTAGGCTTTTTAGAACACGTGACTTTTGAGCGACTGCCAGGGGGCAAATTTCAAAACGATGCAGCTTCTAGCGCGCTGTCATAGAAACCCCATTAGTTAATGCCAACGTCAGTCGCTGGAGCTGGGACATTCGATTAAATTCAAATCGTTCAATCAATCGCATAGATTCGGATCGTTCAAGTCGTTCATAAGGATCGTGAATTGAAAGTGACAGCGGTGTCTCCTGTCTCGCCACAGCATATAAATATGCTGTCATGCTGTTTTCTCGTCGTGTGCTGTCGTCAGCCGTTAACCATGTACGACGCACGAACGACGCTGATTCATTAGCTGTGAGCCAAATCAAGGCATGAGTCATTCAATTTGAACGACTTGGTCATGAAGGACCCAACTCTATCAGCCACGCGTCCGTTTCCAGGGKTTCGCAGGCGCGTCCCATGCGTGCGCTTTTTGCCCCCTGGACGCCATATTGGATGACGTAATCTTAAAAAGCCTAATAGGTAGCAGTTGCGTCATCGGGCGGCTCATTCCCTCTCGCTTAGATTCACAGTTCTTATGGACACGTGTGTCACACACTAACGCAATACATGGCATGCAGAAATACCTACGAAACATAATCCCCAATATTTTGAATAATTATATTTGTGGATTCGATTTCCTTGGGAACAGAATGAGTGATAATTGTATATAATACCAAACAGAAGGGACGTCCTTTTAAAATCGTACTATATTTGTGTAATTAATTTTTTAAAACTTTTTCGGTTGCTATTTTATGCCATAATAATCTAACCAATTCCTTGTTTATTTAGAATATTTTTTCTTACATATTATAGTTACTTGATATAGGCATTACATGTGTGATTTTCAATGATAATTATTAACAGTTAGCTCTTTATGTAACTAACAGTTAAATGAAAGTAGAATACTATGATTTATCATATAAGATCAAAGATTGTATTGCCTGAATGTGTTTTTAAATTTATATAAGTTATAATTGTAAATCTATAATTTGTTATAGCCTCTGCTTTATTATCTGCTTTTATTAAATGTAATTCAAATAAGTTTGAAACGGAAAGTCTATGTTATATTATATTATTGTACCTTTGATTATAATATTCTATATTATCAGTACTCCGACATTATTACTTTAAACTCAGTGTTGATAGAAAAATCAGATTAAGTAGGTACTTTATAAAGCTTAGCGACAAAGCAAAAATGAAAGCAAAAGAAAATAAGTAGGCAACAAGTTTTTTACTTAGGAATGCGTTTTTGGATGTAACTAATGCAACTGAATAATAAAAGTTCTTGTTTGTTTTTTATATATAAATATAAGTTACACTCTAATATAGCAACAATACAATTAGAAGCTAACAGAATTAACAAAATGCTACGTTTATTTGTACCGTAATTCTAGCATTTAAACCACAAAACAGATGCCAGTTCTATCTATTCTTCTATCAATCTCACATAGATTAAGTGATTAATTTCAGTTTACGGTATTTATGGGATACATTCTACGATTTAGATAAATCAAGTGCGCGTTTGTTGGATGACTCAGTACTTGTAATTATTCGCCGAGGATTTAAATACCTAATACGAATGCATACATATCTGCTTTAGCGGTTTGTCTTTAGATCTATGGCAGGATATTTGTAGTACCGCGCGATCAGTCTTCTTCTTTGCCATCATTACACACAGCAACTGTACATCGCCCCCCGACATGATAGACAAAATTAATTACTTATTTCTACTAACAAAATAATCTTAATCTGAAGCTCAAAATACCGCTAAACTTTTATAGGTATTCTCCTGCGCCTCTTTCAGATAGACTTCATAGAGCTACAAAAGATCCAGACAAGCCTCGTAAGCATCTCTGAGCACAAGAGAGTTGGTTTACAGGTAGACTGTTGCGACAGAGATGCCCTGAGTCGCTCGCATACGTCATTTCTTACGTCCTCCCTCGCATTTACCGCGCCAATAAACCGACCGATTGATGCAACCTGTAGAGTAAACTAGACCTTGGAGGTATCTAACTTAAAATTTCAATGCTAGACCTACTTGACGTTTTATAATGTAGTAATGTATGTATGCGCGTGTGATGATCGCGAGACATCGAACAAAAGGTAGGGAAATAATGATCTTTGAATTTTATGTAAATAAATAACGACGATGGGTGCATGAAATCAGTTTTATAGGTCAGACAGAAATTATTTAATTTCTCTTGAGTTGATTAGACCATTTGTGAAAAAGAACGTGGACCTAGCACGTTTCAGCAAAACCTGCATTGTTACTAAATGTAATTTACGTTTGTAATACTTGTTACGTAAAGCGAAAGAGTGTGAGCTATTCAAACATACACAGTAACACTATAAAACATTATTTTCACATTAAAATTTGCACCAAACACTGAACTCCCTAATGCACGTTATGACAACTTGGTTTGTTTTGATCCGGGAACTAAACTAAATGTAATTTTGGTTTGTAATACTTGTGAAGCAAAACGAAGGAGTGTAAGCTACTCAAATAAGCACAGTAACACTTCTAAATATTCTTTTAAAGTCACAAAACCATCTACGTCAGCACTAATATAGCGTATTTCAGGCTAACACAGCAAATAAATTTATTAACTCGGCTCACCCATGCGATTAACTCCGTTCAAATTGTGGACGATGTTACATTCCTAAGGAGCGACTTCTTTCTTGGCGCGCACTATACAAGCTAGTGATTTATCCAAAAAGCTATGAGGCTCATACCAAAAGGAACGAGTATAGTAGTGCAAAAAAGAACATATGCGTGCGCAGCAATATCCCAAGTACTTAGTACAAATGCGAGGTAGGAACGAAACGTGAATTACTAACCTAGAAAGAATTTTTGGAAAGTCTTTAATTTTAAAACTTTAAAACGCAAGTAACTTGATCGTTTAAATGAAATGGTACCAGTATTCTTCCACTATCTAATGCGTAATTAAATTTTCTTTCGTTTGAGTTGTTTTTATTAATTGCTGAAAATGATACTTTTTGAGTTACTAACAAATTTGCAAAATTTCTAAGAAAGAAATGTTAGCTTCTCTTATTGCATTTTTCCTGATTTTATTTATACTTTTGTTATATTCACATTTCAGTAATTCAGAGATAAATTTCATGGCTGAAATCATAACAGGACTGTTGCTTTACCTTTGACTAGTTTTAGAACTGATATCACTACTTAATTTAAATAGTGTGTTTTGAAAACAGTGAGCCCAGCCTTCAAGAAACCGGTAGAAATTGTTCAAAATAGTTTCTGTTGTTTCAAAGCCACGACTATTCTTTAACATTTCTTTCAACTTTCTGGACCAACTTTCCTGAAAGCAATCTAGATTTGTTTTTGCGTCTGCAAATGTAGTTCGAGGGGTGGTAAACATCGGACTAATTGGAGACTCAGAAAAAGGTCAAGTTACCAGCTAACACGCCAACAATGTTGGCGATCTATCGTTCGCAAATGAAAGATATATCCAACCTCTCATTAATAAAGATAAGTAGCTATGATTGTTTGAAACGATTGAGGTGGAATATGGATCGTTCAGAAATAGCGCTTGAATGAATTTCTTGTTTTTTTTTAATGTTTTCCTAGACTCCACTCCACTAGCCTGTTTGGAAGTTTTCGTCAGATATCGTTAATGACGTTGAATTGTACAGAAATGGTATTTATATATTTTTATGCGAGTATATATGTTTTGCTGATGCTGTACAGAACTGTAATGTCACTCACACTTGCTTGTCGGTATTCCACTGCAAAACGGATTATCAAAAGTTAATTTTATTCTGATACAAGAGTCTCCTTCTAACTGTTCACATTATCGGAGTTCTAAAATCACTGCAACAGTTTCCGGAAAGCTAGTTGTTGTGGATGCGGTATATCAGAAGACTGCTTTGCGTAAACTTCTAGGGCCAATGAACTTCTACTTTCACTTCCCAAACAAAATTTCATATCGACTAATTCAGCAGATTTGCAAACACCTAAAGTGATAACCTTTTCGTCCGTTTTCCTCCCAAAAGACTAGCCTGGGTTTGCCTTTGCTAATTTTTAATACTACATGCAATCCGTATCATTTTGTAATAACGAACGTAGAATATTAGTTCTTTGCTTGCTGCCTATTGGATGTGACGAAGCCACACTTTCAGCGACTTTCGAGGCGAGTATAAATAATCGGAAGAGCAGTAGGTACGTCCTGATCCTAATACGTTTTACTAAAAAAAACATTATAAATTGTTTTCTGCTACAAATAATAGCGACAGCCTAATTGCACCAGGTGCAACCAAACATRGATAGTAGAATTTTTCGTTATTCCGCACCTTGGTAGTGAAGCGCGTTTACGTCGAAATAATATGACGGGTGTTTTATGGCAAGTTTGTGATGTGTTGCACCATTTAGTGCTAAAATGAAGAAACCGTCTGAAACAATTGAAACAAACTCAATAACTTTCATTATTAAATGATGTCACGAAAGCTACAATTTTTCTTACAATATTGCTACTATTAGAATTAAATGGCCAATATATGGCGATTTTTGTTTACTTTTAAGTACAGAGCAGCACTATTGCTACGCCATGTGCGGAGCGGCAGCTTGTTTCTATGAGCACTATTAATTTAACTAGTATAAGATATAAGATAATGATGCTTTACCATATTTTAATATTGTTGTAACTATACAAAAGTTCATTCTTAAAAAATAGCAACAAAGCCATAATAGTAGCAATAATAAAGTCGTGACTGGAAAATTTAACGTAGCGTCAAAAGTTTCACCTTGGCAGTCGTGGCTTATCTGAAAGGGTGCTGCTGGGTTGTCATGGCCACCAAGAGTGGATGACTCGGCGACCGTAGGCATCTATTTTGAAATGCAGGCATAATGACTTTCGAAGGCACTCGGTCGTATAACGAGCTTCGACAAGGGGCGGGCGATGGCGCTGCCGGCGGCATTTTATACAAGTCGGGTATTCCATAAGCCGTGCTTATTTTTCATTTTATAGATATGGGATCGGATTTAAATCCTGCAGCAATCTATTCCAGCCACTGCGGACGATAAAAAAGGATTGCCTTTCCGCAGGAGGTATGTCTAAACAGGGAGAGTTCGTGAGTCAATATTTAATCAGCTATTACAAAGCGGAGGGTACGTGTCAGACAGTCGCACTCGGAGGAAACCGAGATATTCAGATGTAAAGGAGAAGCTTTCTGTACTTGACAACTTTATATATACGTCTGCTGGCGGTAAAATTGGTAATAAGCCTTATAATAAGTGTAAAAAATACTGAATTTATTCGGTAAACGTTCCAGTGATTACCTAAATCTTCAGTAAAACATTGCAGTACTACGAGGGTGAATGCTTTCCGCGTCCATAATATAAGATAATATTTTCTCAGAAAGATCGCTGTCTCTTGAAAACACTGACAAAACCTTATTAGTCTGATGTTTGGATTACACCTGTAATCTTTGTTTTTGCCTGACACAAGTTCAAACAAAATTTTTGCAGTACTGTTTACTATAATAAACGCAAAATAGTTTATGACAAAATCGACTTAAGTGAATGTTGTTAGGCCTAGGAGCAGTTATTTGGTTAAATGTGTCGTATGTATCCATCTTGTACGATGGCCCTGAAGGGCCAAGCAAAAATAAAAATAAAATAGTTTATCTTATACATGGAAGTGAAAAGTTGTTAACTGGCAATTGCCAGATATTAATTGACAATTGCCAGATAGTAATTGGTAATTGTCAGATAATAACTGGCAATTGCCAGATAGTAATTGGCAATTGTCAGATAATAACTGGCAATTGCCAGATAGTAACTGGCAATTGTCAGATAATAACTGGCAATTCCAGATAGTAACTGGCAATTGCCAGATGCCAACTAACAATTGCCAGATGCCAACTAACAATTGCCAGATGTTAGCTGGCAATTGCCAGATACTAACTGACAAATGTCAGATGCTAACTGGCAATTGTCAGTTAATATGTGACAGTTATTAGTACTACTCGTAGTTAGAGGTGGGCATTCTAGTTCATTTTGGCGAATAGTTCATACTGAATTAGTTCAATTAAAGGAATAGTTCAATTTTATCGTTCAAAATGAACTATAGTTCGAATTCGCTGGATGCTTCCCATTTCATATAGTCCTGCAGTTAATACATGTACTTGCGGACTTGTGCTATACAATATACAATAGCTGATTTCCGTTTAGTTCTATGATAGATGCACAGGTGTGTATTTGAGATATGAAATGTAATAAATACTTTAATTGTTAATGAAACTGGCATTATGTAATATATTTAAATTAATAATTAACATAATGACTTTGGAAATACAACAGGCATAACGAATGTAATAATAATTAATAACCGCAATACATAATAATACTAGTATAATAAAAATAATTGCTGTTAGGGACAAATAAACTGCTGTGTAAGCGAGCGGGACTTCGATGTTTATCAATCATCAACCGCATATCAATAATTATTTATTTGTAAATGTTAACTTGTAAATAGTATGATTTCGTAAGAGAACAAAATAGAATAATGCCCAATGACAAGTAAACCTAGCCAGAGAAAACCTTATGATATAACTATGCCAGTTGAACCAACAAACCGGGACACAGTGTTGCCAGATGAAAATTTGTGATAGCGGTAGGAGATTCTGTAAAAAGCGGTAGATGGCACTACCATGGCGGTAGATTCAAACAAACTATAACGCGATTTTCATAATAAAACGTCATTTTGCCACATTGAATTTCTAGAATTTAATTTTGACATATATTTTACACTATCAAATAAATTTTTTACGATACACGCCCGGTAGTTTTTTTTAATAGTACTTGTACTTGCAGACTTTTCCCTTTATCGCCCGATCCATAATATCTTCGTATCTTACTCGTCGTGTAACACTGCCGGGACATTCAAATGGAAACGCTGGGTACGTTAGCATTAGCATCTGACAATTGCCAGTTAGTATCTGGCAATTGCCAGCTAACATCTGGCAATTGTCAGTTTGCAACTGGCAATTGTCAGTTAGCATCTGGCAATTGCCAGTTACTATCTGGAATTGCCAGTTATTATCTGACAATTGCCAGTTACTATCTGGCAATTGCCAGTTATTATCTGACAATTGCCAATTACTATCTGGCAATTATCAATTAATATCTGGCAATTGCTAGTTAACCACATTTCACTTCCATGTATAAATTATAAATTATATTTTATTTTTGCTTGGCCCTTCAAAGTCATCGTAAAATATAAATTGTATCTTATTTTTATTTTTGCTTGGCCCTTCAGAGCCATCGTAATCTTGTTGCATGTACGGTTACTTCAATTTTATGTGTGCGTTTAATTGCATAGGTGGGAATTGAGGTTTATTAAGTTGAGTTGTTTTATTTTACATTAAAAATCAATGCTTTTGAACATTTACGTAACGACCTTAATAAATATTGCAGCAACCAAATTAAAAAAAAATACCGAAAACAATTGTAACCGGCCTTTTTTAAGTGGGCTGGGCTTGAAATTAATAAAAATTAAGTTAAAATGGAATAATTGAAACAAAGAAATACAAACATGTCGTATCCGTATTAAAAAATAGAATGACACACCTATATTGCATATTATAAATAGAATGCCGACGATCGCTGTGGTAGAATAGAACCATCACTTAATCACTATTACTGTCAATATCACTTTCACTATAATTTTCTAGGTCTATAATTAGGTCTTTAACAGTATTCTATCTTTATTACGTGCTGTACAGATTATTTCCAAGCGTCTGTTGTTATAAAATCGAATGTTTTTCGATCATTTCAATTTCCCCCTAGTGATTTTTCTTAATTTTTGCTTGAATTGGTCCCATATCATTTCGATAGTGTTAAAATACAATGATGAAGCGGTAAGTGCAGGACAATTAAATCGTACTCAGACGCAATATGATCGATTTTGTATTTTTTTATACGTTTTAATTTGTGGATGGTATTCGCTGGCAGTTTACCTCGCAAGCTTAGGTGGAGTGGGAGAACGCTGGCTACCCTGTACTGCACGTTGTTAAGGATGAAAAAAGTAAGTCGTACAGTGCATGTAGTCAGTCACGGAGCCAGTTGGATGTTGAACTCTCTCACCGCAACATCGTTGGCAAGGTAAGTAGCTATTTATTGCTTTCCACACCACGATAGTTATTACTTCTTGTTGTTCCGCTCCATTGTAAGACGGGATATTTATTTTCCACTTGCAACACATTCACAAAGATTAACAGCTCCAAAGTTTCGACTTTCAGTACATTACCTTGGAGGCGACGCCGGGAGTGCATGAAGTTGGAACATAAGTTACTACAATACCTACCTGAACGCAACCACAGAGTCTCATAATTACACTAATAGGATTTTCCTAACCGTTAAGGGTAAAAAGCAGGTGCGGTCGATAGTCCCAGTTTTTAAGCATCGTTGCAAAGGTAATGAGGTGGAGCTGTTAYGCAGATGAAGGAGCTTTAGCGAATGATGCAGAGCTGCGCGTTCAAAGAGCATCTATTGCTATAGATAAATAAAAGATTGTTCCTTCCGAATATATTTCTATAGCGTGGGGGCAAGAATCATAGGTAAACGGAAAATTTGTATATTTCAAACGGTGACGTTTTCAAACACTTCACTATGTCGATTATCCAGCTGCGTGGATGGAAGTTGGATGGAGTTGAAGTTTCAACGTTTTTTAAGCAACGCCATGACTTACATACAAAGCTAAACCATTTTTTTCGAATGAGAGCTTCGAGCTACGCTCTAGGGAAGGAGCATAGCTCGAATTCCGTTTAAAGAGGAATTATAATGTACGATTCCACAATTTAAATGTGGATTATACGAGTAGTAGTTTTTTATGTAGCTTTTCTAATACCCCTGATTTGAATAATTTGGTTGATGAAAAATATTTTATATCCAAAGTTATTACTTTAGTGGTAATAGTTTAAATCTTTGCAATAAACTATAAAGTGCCAAATATTGTCATTATATTTATGGCTTAATACCAAAGCAGGCATTCGATTACGATCTCGATACTATGTTTAACTGTTTCCTCGTATGCATACCGCCGAAGACTGACGTCATTATGGTACCAAAAAGACCTAGCATAATTCTACGAGTAACAAATACGCGAAACTGGCGCTTTCTTCGTGAGAATAAATAATGTATTCTTGTTTTTGTACAGTGTTATGTTTAAAATTGAATTTGTAGTCATTTATAGATTACCTACATCTTGAAGCAAACAAGTTGCTCTTTTTCCATTTTCTCAAATTGAAGAAATTAGTAAATAAGGCGAATTACACATTTCAAATGTACTCGTATGCAAAATTGGAATCACCAATATATACTAGGGGTTGTAAAATCAGCTCGCTTTTTGCTGCGCTAGAGCCTAAAGCGCCTATTGGGAAACTTATTTAGAGGTTCCGTGACACATACAGTTCGACTTGCACCATTTACTGACGACAACCCAACATCTTTGCTCTGTATTTGCCATTTTAAGCGGTGCAAGCAACGTCAAATGCTTTGTGTCCCCGTGCAATGTTGCCATCTAACCTATAATTACAAAAAATGAAATATGCTACCATCTATTTTACAAAAAAAACACATATGCAATGTAAAGTAGTATTGAGAGAGTAAATAGGAAGTCTTAAAACAAAAATGAAGGAAATGTTGGTTTTAGCATTTAAATACAGTTATTACAGGTTAACAACGCCACATTATAAGCATGTATTATAATATGTAATACTTATCTTTGAAAGCACCAACATCACCAATGACATAATCTATATTACCTCACGTCTAAAACGAGAGTATAAGTACTTAACTATAGGTACATTGCGAAATAAAAAATAAGATAAAAAAGTAAGAAGGTTCCGCAAATGGTACAGTTTAAAGAGCGGAATCTCTTTTTTTGTGAGCCCAAACCTGCTAAGCTTGTGATGCTAATTATTACTCCTGTTTTTGGTTTTTCTATCTTGTGATAAATTCAATATGTCACTGTGTCGACAACAAGTACTTATATAACGATTCTTTGCCAAATAATTGCACTGATAATTTGTGCGTATAGTTAATTAAAACATGGTTTTATATTTCTATGCGAATACACTTGAAGTGAGTTAGTTTAGTAACTCAACTTACGAGTAAATACATTAAAGCTAATCAACATTACTCATGGTTACACAAGTAAATTGGGGAATTTTGAAATGCAAGTTGCAAATGTGCTAACAAACCACATCCTGTCAGCAAAACAGATTATTACCTAAAAAGTTTCTAGGTTATTGATTGTGACCAAATACCTTTTAATGTCAATTTATTA
This sequence comes from Rhyzopertha dominica, assembly GCA_025024175.1. NCBI lineage: Eukaryota > Metazoa > Arthropoda > Insecta > Coleoptera > Bostrichidae > Rhyzopertha > Rhyzopertha dominica. Next base: position 36,860,620 of record QCXZ01000003.1, on the reverse strand, counting down.
TTATTCTATTTCCTTATGTAAGCAGCAGGTTACGTTTTAGTAACTTCGCAGCCTTACAATTTCGCAGTGTAAAATTATTAAATTAAACGTAAGCATTCAATTAACTCTAGAGCTGTACTTTAACATTAACCAACTATAAAACACTATATTTTATCGTGTTATGAATTAGGTTATAGGCACTGTAAGTTGTAGGAAACTGGCACATAGTACCAGAGAAGTTTTAGTACTACAAAAGGTTTATTTTATAAATTTAGATGTTCTACTCTAAGCAGGCTAGTAAAAAACAAGTTGAAAAGTGATAAGGCAACTAACTGCTTACTTATGAAATATTTGAATTTAAGACGCTGTTACTAAAATGGTTTTATAGAGGTTAAAGTACTTACATAAGTAATTAAAAACTTGTTGCATGTCATTGTACAATTAATTCAGAGGAAGTAAAAGATAAAAACTACAGCAAGTTAGTAGAAAAATGTTATGCAACAGTTACGTTAGGCAATCTCCTTTTTTTGTTATTATTATTTATTATTGAATGAAAACTATAGGGCGGCGGAACGAACAGGAGGCATGACTCAGGCTTACTGGTAGAGTAAATATAATTTACGTATTTATTTTAATACAATTAAGGTCACTTGATCGATTTTATACCTAACCTCACTTAGCCTGATCTGATCTGAGCTGACCTGAACTGATCAGATCTAATTACCCGAAAAAGTAGAAGACTTTAGCAGGACAGTGGACATATACATCTAAATCCAAACTGTCCGGGTTAAACTGGTCAGTTAGCAACTCTATTGTTGGCTCTTCCTTTACACGTGCATTTGTCTGTATGTATAAACAAAAACGCCGTACACTGAATGCCATGACAGTACTACGAGGTCCAAAATTTAAATAAATCGTTTCCGTATTCTAAATATAGAGTGTGCTAATGTTTAAATACAATGAATGATTTATAAATTAAGAATGAAATCTCAATAAAATAGAGTACTACGTTATCTCTTTTTTGCAGAATCTTCGATTACAATTTCTCACGCTCTGATGAGCAGCTTAGCGTTGTCGGAATTACATCGACACATGATCAATCTTCGGAGAGTACCAAGAACTTAATTAATGCTGATGCTGATTGGCCAGTCCTGTTTCATCAAAACAAGGGTTTAGCTTTTTGACATCTAGCAGAATCACACCCTCTAAAGGAACAATTTTTGAAACAAAAACACATTTGCTTTGCACATCCTTGATAGGAAATCTCTTTAAGCGAACTATAGTTTAACACTAGCTTCCACATGTAAAATATTGTGTGCTTTATACTCAATGAAGTGAAATTGGACTAAGATTATTGTTTTCAATTGCTTTTTTTGTACACCTTGAAAAGCTACTGGATATAAATAAATATCCGCAGTTTGACTGTTCACAAAATTAAATTGAACACCACCCTGCATTCTTCAAATGTTCTAACCAACATGCATGTTAATAATACCACCTATATTGGACGACTATTTAAAAGGTTTAATGGAACCGTACACACAAATAACCTGATGTTTGAGCTCACTTTGTATATTTAAGTGTGATAATAATTAGTATGAAGTAGCTCAAAAGCGATTTTGTAATCTACAGAACCGCGGATGACTTTCTGTGTTGATAATTATCCGACATCCGACAACGTTGCTTCCATGGAACTTATGACGGAAATTACGGTGCGGAAAGTGGGGGGGGGTGAAAATGTCTCTGGGGAGATGGGCGCGAAGATTGCCAGCGACACGGACGGGGGTGGCGAGTTGCACGCCGCAGTGATTGCGTCCTTTGTGTCGGCAAATGCCGAAGCCCCAGATCTGGATTTACTTAGAGTGGTGCGAATATTTACAGACCCAAATGCGTTCCAGATGCGACAGACCCGAGTGCGGGATTTCACGCATGAGGAATGAGGATCAGAATGAGCGTACACGAAACATAAAAATATAATATTCCCCTAGAAATGCACCACAGCAAAAATAAATAAAAGTAATAGTGGGAAAATTGGGGATCAACACTGCACTTGATTTCTTTCTTTTTATTCGATATTTTACATCCTTTAGGCTCTCGCCTTAAATTAACAGACAATTAGGTGTTTTCCTTTAATCGCAGAAATCCGCAGACCTAACCATTCCTATTTGAGCCTTAATATTCTCTTAAAGTACTGAAATAACGTGTCGTTAACATAAAATCTTGTTGGTTTACAGTAAAAAGTGATTGACAAAAGTTTAAAAGCTTAAACGATCTTGGGGGATTGCAATACGCTTGCTAAATGGTAGAAGCTCTTGACGTCGTTGTTTGTATCACGTGACCCGCCCGGCATGCATAACCAAGGTTACTGTAATACTCTAACCCTGATCCATAAAAACATAACGGATTGATTGTTTCTTGTGTTTCTGCTTGCTTGTGTTTGCTGAGGGTAGTTTTGATTACTCTTATTCTCGTGTGTAATTAGTTAGAAAACCGCAGAATATCTTGTTACGAAAACAAATAAATAAAACACTTCAGGGTGTCAGCAGAGTTGCCAGATTTGTATGCAAGAACGTCTCTAACTAAAATATTCCCAAAAATGTTGTCAATTACCAAGGCGGCGTCGCTACCACTGGAAACGTTTGGTAAAAAATTTTCTGTAACATTAATTTAAAAATGTATGCAACCCGTTTATACAGGGAGTACTTTTGTCTCACTAGGAAGCAAACCCCTTTAAATTGAGTTACGACTAAAACTGCTCAAAATACCTTCAAAACGCTACGTTTTCATTTCTAATTAGAAATTAGAACGAGAAACGGCAGTGACCGATCAATGTATATTTTGTTGACATAACAGAGAGAGAAAGTCGCTCATTTCATTGCCTGTCATGAATAACTGCCCAAGTATATATTTTATGATAAGTCGCCCAATCTGACAACTACCTGTCTGTGCAATTCCAGATGTAATAAATGATCGAAACTTTTACGTCAGGGAGCCTAGTCGAGCGTTCAAATCGAACTGTATTTTTTAGTTTCGTGTTTATTTATTTTTGAGATCGCTACGAAACGGTAGCAAAAAAAAGTATTTTTTCTGGATGTGAACCACGTAGATTACATTTTTAACACTTTTGGAAAATTAGAAAACAGTGAATTAGATGTGCAAAAGATCATTAGGCAATGTGTATACCTACCGAGTTAGATGAAGCTGTTACACATATCTACAAAAATTGTGGGAAATGAATGACCACCTGTAACTTTGTACCTCAACAATACAATAAAAAATTACCGATTTTGATTTTCGTCACTGTAATTTGGTCACATTCGTGATCTTAATTTGCACACAACACTTCTACATATAGCCCTTATATATGCACGCGACGTCTTCACAAAATAAACAACGCTTGTTCATTAATGGCATTAGGGGTACTCCCGCCGCATCGTGGTTGTTCCATATATGCCCATTAACAGGCTGAAATTCTAGGTAGCATATGAGCGACGGGCATTTAGTAAATTGGAACTGACAGAATGACGAGTCCTTCATCCTCGGCCCGTCACTTTGCATTTGCCGTATCGATTCAGGAACGCTCGCGTTCCCAGATACTCTTTTGCATTGACACTCCCGCTTGGGTATCTGCTGGTGGTGGATTAGCATATTTAGAATATACGTTGTCTTTCTAGAATGTTACTTTAGTGCCGATGCTTGCTGCACAAGAAATAAGAATATGGAGGGGAACAGTATAGGTAATGCGGATGACTTGGMACCATAATAATGGTTTTGGTGTTCAACGAAAATGTTCTTTTTTTCAGTGAAGTTAGAGATTATGTTATAGCGATTAACTGCGATCGTACTGAGCATCAAACGTTGACTGAGAGAATATTTAAGTTGCCTAATAGTTTTAGTACAGTATAAGGCTAAGTTTGATAAGTGACCTTTGACCACCTTTACAGGAGCTATTTAAAGCTCAGAAATTACATATAAAGGTTTGGAGTGTCATCACACCTGAAGCAACTGACTGCTTTATTTTTCTGTAGACAAATTGGCATTGAGTATAGGTATACAGTTGTGATATTAAATAGTGATAAATGTTATGCTTCACTCGATCGTTATACCTAGTAGCGCAAATTAGAAGTGTTGCAGCGAAACGTTTTCACCTCACAGTACTAATTTGCAAGTAGTAATGAGCATATTCGCATCATTTAACGGGTGACAAAACAGTTCTGATAATTTTGTACTTTGCTGTTTGTAGTCTTCATATAACGTTTTTTTTTTGTTATTTCTATTGATTTTATTGAATTCCTCGTGCAATTTTGATCTAGAAAGTGTTGTAATAATGTGGTTAAAGAAATGATTTTAAAAATCAAATGATCGACAACCGGCATGGTCACCAAAGAATATCAGTAAACAAGAATGGCCAGTGTTGATAAATTTTGTGGAATGAGTTACAGCGCCATCTGTGAATGTTGTATGTGAACTACATTAATGAAACGACCAGCAGGTGTAGCCGATAAATCATACAAATGTCATTTATTTTGACGTTTATTTCTTGTCCTAATTCTAAAACCTGGTATCTACTTTGCCCACTATTTTACAGGAAATTAAGAAAACAATCTTTTTAATTTATGTAAGCATGTCTAACTCAACTTTTTTATATTATGTTGACTTTGTACGCAATTGTGTACTACATAAAAAGTTAAGTCAGAAAGGTTTACTTTAAATAACAACTAATAGGGTTGTTTTCTTCGTTTCGTGTAAAATAGTGGCAAAGGAAATGCGAGGTTTTAAAAAACTTTTAAATGTAATTACCAGAAATAAGATTCAAAACAATGTTTATCTTGCACCATTGTTTATTATTTATAGTGTGGGAACTACTCTTCTATTTAGTTTATTTTGCTCTGGCATTTAAAAGCAATTAGCTAGAAAGTATTCTCCACATACCACAAATGATGCTTGAATGGATGTAAGGCTGCGAGACTGCACGTCCAAATTGTTTGTCCGTTTCACCTGTTCTTCACACATGGCACCTTTTCTTGGGAAGTGGTGAAATGTGATATTTGAGTTTGTTAAATATTTATTACCACAGTTCTTTACCGCACAGTTTTTCTGTGTGATACCTTCAGCATTTTCGAAACTAACAATTCTAACACTTTTCAATGTACAAAATTAAAGCAAATGTCTTACCTTCTTCGTATTCAACTTCAATGTCACAATATACTACATACCTGTAACCAAAAAGGTTAACAGGTTGCAAAATACTAATAACTATAACATATTAAAATATCGTATAAGTAGGTACGTTGGGAACTTGCGACAATTTTTTGCTAGATATCAAAGCCATATCTATGATCAAAGCGTAGACATCAACTTGATTTGAACATACCTTGATTTAAACGCAATCCCGCGTGCACGCGTTAGCCGTGCTTCACACACAGCACAGAGTGCCATCTATGAATGTTGTATCCATAACAGTAATCGTGTATAGTTGGTTGCAGCAATAGCGTTTAGGGTTATCTAATATGAGAGTGTCCACCAGGTGAAGCACGGCTAACGCATGCACGCGGGATTGCGTTTAAATCAAGGTATGTTTAAATCAAGTTGATGTCACGCTTTGATATCTAGCAATAAATTGTCGCAAGTTCCCAACGTACCTACTTATACGATATTTTAATATCTTATAGTTATTATTATTTTGCAACCTGTCAACCTTTTTGGTGGCATTTTTATGTTTAAAGTTACAGGTATGTAGTATATTGTGACATTGAAGTTGAATACGAGGAAGGTAAGACATTTGCTTTAATTTTGTACCTTGAAAAGTGTTAAAATTGCTAGTTTCGAAAATGCCGAAGGTATCACACAGAAAAACTGTGCGGTAAAGAACTGTAGTAATAAATATTTAACAAACTCAAATATCACATTTCACCACTTCCCAAGAGAAGGTGCCATGTGTGAAGAACAGGTAAAACGGACAAACTATTTGGACATCCATTCGAGCATCATTTGTGGTATGTGGAGAATACTTTCTAGCTAATTGCTTTTAAATGCCAGAGCAAAATAAACTAAATAGAAGAGTAGTTCCCACACTATAAATAATAAACAATGGTGCAAGATAAACATTGTTTTTGAATCTTATTTCTAGTATTTACATTTACGACAATTCAAATAATTCGCAGTTTTTTAAAACCTCGCATTTCCTTTGCCACTATTTTACACGAAACGAAGAAAACAACCCTATTAGTTGTTATTTAAAATAAACCTTTCTGACTTAACTTTTTATGTAGTACACAATTGCGTACAAAGTCAGCATAATATAAAAAAGTTGAGTTAGACATGCTTACATAAATTAAAAAGATTGTTTTCTTAATTTCCTGTAAAATAGTGGGCAAAGTAGATACCAGGTTTTAAAATTAAGACAAGAAATAAACGTCAAAATAAATGACATTTGTATGACTCGGAGTTTCTGAGTTATCGGCTACACCTGCTGGTCTTTTCATTAATGTAGTTCACATACAACATTCACAGATGGCGCTGTAACTCATTTCACAAAATTTATCAACACTGGCCATTCTTGTTTACTGATATTCTTTGGTGTCCACTACCTGATGGTCACCTATAACAAGGCCGCGGCCGTAGTAAATTGCAACAGCGCAATGATCCGAGCGTCAGGCCGACCAGCCGTCATCCGTAAGTCGGGCGCTTAATATATATAATGCTATATCACCATTTATAGCAGGGATTTAAACGTATTTTTTCCAAAATATTCCTTAAATTCCGAAGAAGCTGATACCTGCTGTAAAAATACAAGCCAATTGCAACATTTACTTAGAATTCGCTTGAAATAAACTGAAGTAGGTAGTGTTGTTTTTAAGTATCGCGGCACTATGCATATTTTTTGCCAGAAAAATTGCTAGCGGCAAAGCTATACATAAAGCATTATCGCGATAACTTAAATAGTAAGAAAATTATGTTACTTAACTGTGAATATTTAATTTTACTCACTTATTAGACTGAGATATGCTTTATTGTAATTTCAGTGTTCATAAATCATCCAACTTACTGAAACAAATGGTTTGTATAACTAGCATTGCGTTAATGGCTTCACAACGACATATGATACAAAGAAAATTCTATGTACCCACATTATTTTTAGTGAAAACATTTATTTGGTATGATAAATACAAAATACATACATTCCTTCAGCAACAAAAAATAAACTAAATATTCCACAAATAGTGAATGAATAATGAAAACATATAGGTAACAAGCTAAAAGCTAAATATACAGGGTGTTTTGACAAGCGCGATCAATCTTTTAACTAAGTAACCTTTGACGAATTTTAGGCCGATTAACCCACTTTCGTCTCTATACAAAAGTGCGCCATTACAAAGTTATACCTCTTCAAAGTTGTGTTACATGACCAGGTTTTTTGCTAATAACTTCTCAACCGCTGATGAAAATGATTTGAAATTTTAGATATCAGTTAGTACAAAAGGGTAAACCAAGACATTTATTCACTTATAATCCACATAATTTTTTATCTCTCAGTATTTGAAGTTTTATCTCACATTTATGATAGATTGCTTTATGCCAAAACATTTTGGTCTCTTACAAATTTTGGATTGTTACAGCCGTAACAATAGTAAAATTGTAAAAACCAACTGCGTGATTGCTTCAAAATTTGAAGTTTGTCTGTTAATTAAGTGTGCTTTACACAAAAGTGGCAGGTGACATTTACATAAATTAATTTGACGTCTCCATTACTTTTGAAAATTATGTAGGTAAAACGATTGTATTCTTGCATACCTACCATTTCAGTATTTGTCCATTCAATAGTGTTATTCACCATTAAATATTGAAATGAAAAATAAACTTGTCTATCCGACAAAAATTCATGAAAATGTCACATGAGACCTTTGTGTAAAGCACACTAAATTAACTGATAAACTTCTAATTTTGATGCAGTCATGCAGTTGTTTTTAAATTTTACTCGAAAACGAAAACGGCACTTACAATCCAAAATTTGTAAGATATCAAAAAGCTTCTGAATAAAGCAGTAAGAAATAAAAAATTCAAATAATGACAGACAAAAAATATTGTATTCTTAAGTGGCTAATATCTTGGTTTATCATGTTGCACTAATACACCACAGAATATTGGCTAGGATTCCAATTGTCTCCTGGCGTAGCTCTTTACCCATTTACTGCGTTGTATTTCACTTCTAGGAAACTGGAAGCACTGGACATACCCATTTTGAGTAGCATAATTAGTTTTACAGCCAGGCATACATTTGTTGGGCGTGATGATCTCAAAAAATTAATTTCTGTTGGCCAATATTCTAGGTTCTAGGTTACGTTTTAAGTAATCTAATTTACTGTATAAAATAACCTTTATTCTAATCTTAATCGCAAATAGCACCCAGCATTTAAAAAGAACTATGTTGCCTTAGAAAACATATCCAACACTCAACCATGGTCACAACACGCTACGGGCTACGCTGTCAATCGAATCGGCCTTGTGAGCGCTGATGCCAAATTTATACGGCCGCGGCCTTTTGAAAGGCAGCCGGCTATGATTGTATACCAAGTCGCATACTGCAGCTTTCTTTGTATTTTCTAGCGCATCTTTGACACAAATAATACTAGTTTCGAGCAGGGCTACATTCCAATGACGTGGAAAATTTCATGCGTCATACCAATACCGAAAAAATCTGTCGTCAGTATACTTGCAATGACTTAAGACCTATATAAGTATTCTGTTGCTATGTTGTTTGCTGAGTAAGTGATATATAAACAAATGAATGATTATGCGTGCTCTTTAAATATAATACCGTTGTCTGAATATTAATACCATCTGTGCAAACTCGTTTTCGTAAGGGACACAGTAAAACTGCTCAGGTCCGTACCAACCCAGGGGCAAGAAAGGGCTTAACCCCCACGGCTCCACGCATTATACTCAAGTATTAAATTAATTGAAAGTTAAAATAAATAATTAACATAAAATCAAAAATGAAAGAAGAAATTTATGTTTACAGTATATTTTTTCTAAATCAATAGCAATAAATTGCTTTATAAAATAACTGCACTGGTCTTTATAGTGTCGCTAGTGTTAGTAATGTAGGGAGGGAGCGCACAGCCAAAATTTTGCTCCCCCCCAAAAGTCGGGCTGGTAACTGCTCTGTTATTAATTACGGATGAGGTAGTTTTAAATATGGACATAGGAAATGTAACATCTTTGACTTTGTTGCACTTGAGTTAAGTCCTTTGATTATAATAACATTATCTGTTTATTAAAGAAACTGGAATATTAAGGAATTTTTAACACCGAGTTCAATTGGTTCATGGTCTATCAAATGTCAGCGAGGTTGGAACATGTGTGCCCCAGTAATCTGTGTTGTGCCCACTACTTTTTTCATTTTTTGTTGCAGACTTCCAGCATGCGCCTGAATATTGCAAAATCCCATAGAAATCCGCAATATTTTCAAATCATTTGAACAGTTAAATCCCGACATAAAATTTACTATGGAATTAGAAAGCAATGGTAGTTTACCTTTCTTGGATGTCAAAATTTACAGAACAAACACTGGACAGTTAGGACACAAAGTTTATAGAAAACCAACACACACAGACAGATATTTACATGCCACATCTCACCACCCTCCTTCTCAAAAGAATAGTCTTATAAGGACGTTATTTGTTAGAGCACACAGGATATCAGACGAAAGTTCTGTACAAAAAGAAATATATCATCTTAAATCAGCGCTAGTGAGAAATGGTTATACCAGTAAAAATATTTGGTCAGTTTTTAATAAAAGTGCTCATCCAAATCAAGTAAATTCTCAGCCAGGTCAAAGTAAATTGAAGTTGAGTTTGCCTTATGTACAAGACCTTTCGGAAAAATTAAAGAGGATGCTTAGAAAACACGATATTTTAGTTGTTGATAGTACATATAATAATTTAGATAAAATTCTAAGTTCTACTAAAGATAAAGTACATTTAGAGAGTGAAGGTGTTTACAAAATTACTTGTTCTTGCGGCAAGTGTTACATAGGTCAAACTAAAAGAAAAGTAGGTACGCGTTTGAAAGAACACATACGTGCTACTAGGTTACAACAGATGTCTTGTTATCTTTTGAATCTGAGCATTAAAGGGTTTGCTTTGAAAAATCTGTTAACTTAAAAATGAGAAATGTGTTTTATGTGAGACTATGGTATTGTGGTAGAACTATATCTAGACATATTATTTATAGAAACCGGAATTTATCCGTTATATATTTAAGGCATAAAGAAAAAGACCTTTATACCAAATTTTAGTGTAGGTACGACCTCGTCAACTGTATTATCTCAGGGTATGTTATGATGTCAACGGATTGCCTCCGAGCAGTCTAACAAGGGCTTGTTAGGAACGACCATGATAAAGTGCTTGCGTCCAACGAGCTTTCGTTTGTTTTGGGAATAGGTCATTAACTAAAAGCCTTGTATAGGCAGCAAGTTTGCCCGCCCACAAAAAGTTTATTTGTCGTGTCGTTGTATAAAGCACGTCATCAATTCGCTCTTTGATGTATGAACTAAAAAGTAAACTATTTCTGGACCATGTTTATCTTTACAATGGTATTTGAGAGTAGCATTCTAATTTAGGGTTAAGCAAGAAATATTGTTGCAGTATATCCAAAATGTAAATAGGTGGGTACGCGAGTACATGAGTTTAGCTAACAACTATAGAGCCAGCAGCGTTTCATTAGTTCAACTGCAACTGTAATGGTGTTGGTATCATTTCAGGTTTATTTTTAGTCAGGCCCTTGTGGCGGTACACCAAACTAAATTTTGATTAAATGCCATTAAAACGAAATGGCCTCTATAGAAAAAAAAACAACAGCAAAATGTATTTTTGAGGAGGCGAACGTTCCATTGCATTTAGTATATAACAAAACCAGTGGTTTCCCTCATAAAGCGAAATAGTCAATAAAATAAAATAAAGTTCATTCTCATTGCTGTCTTGCCTTCGATGAGCATGACCTCATCCCGCGTTTACTACTTGTGCATGCATAAGTACTACTAGTAACGAAAGTAAGGGAAAGAACATAATAAACGACAAATATGCAGGTGACTTAATGAGCAGTGGCAGCTGGTAAGGGAGGGCTGAGGAACGCCGCCCTCCCTACACAAATGACTATGTACATCAAGTTCAATTAAATTAAAAGATGTATTTATATTTACATCTAATGATCTAATATTCCCATTATTAGTTATTACCCAGATGTATTTAATTTACAATCTTAGATTTGCGTTGAGCGCCTGCACTGCGGGAACCCGCAAATCATCTGGTTCACTGGCCCGCCGGCTGCCGGGCGGGCTGATTCCTGTAAGCCCAAAGCGTTTCGTTGGCATTGCGATGGAAATGGCACGCGTCGACACGCGATTCCAAGTGGAATTTCGGGCTTAGTTCGTTTAGCCCGAGACACGAGCGCGCAATCCTGAAAATAATGCATCCGAACGTGAGCGGTTATTAAGCGTACGAACAAGTGTTTTTTGTGGAAAATTGTGTTCAAGACAAAAATGAGGGTGTGTAATTTAATGAAATTAAACTTTAGTTCTCTGAGTTTGGCGGACAAAGTAAACATTAAGAAAACGAAACGCCCTGTCCCTGTATTAAATTTAAATCAAGTACAACCCAGTTACCAAAAATCGAAAAGGATTTACCAGAAAGATTGATGCAAATGTTTATCAAAAGACTTCATGGTTGCGCGGATGGGAAGAGACAAATGCGTTTTTTTTTGTTTTGCTGGTTTATTGTTTGGTGGCGATTATAACTGGATATTTCTAAGAAATAAAAGAAAAAGTGTTTAAAATAGGAATATTTTTTGGATTATCAATCAGCGCCCCCCAGATGATAATGCCACCAACCGCCACTGTTGATGAGTTAGTGTTCATTGATCTTTTGTGCACTCCTCATGGCACATTCTCAACCTAACTGATTTAAAAGTTTTGTACTAAATCTCAGTCTCTTAATAATATTACAGTGTTGGGTTGTATTATTGATGTTTAACTTCGGCAAAATGTAATTTTTTTTTGTTAGTTTTCTCGTTCCGTTATGTCTATCTTCTGGCGCTATCTGCCTTTTATAAAGTATTTTATGTGCCTTCTCGCATACAATTACCGGATTTATCCATAATATGTACTGATTTGTACCTAAGTGACGTCACGCAGTGTCATGGGTAACGTGACAAGTCTATGAAAGTTTGATCAGTTTATATTAATATTAATTCGTACTTAATCGATGCAAATAATGTATCTTTTTTAGTTTCCCGTCGATCGTACCTATTTATCATTATCATATATTTACACCACTGTGCTACATGGGCATTATCAATATTATGGTTAGTGAGATACAATAAATAAACACATAAAACCCCATCCATGGAATATTTAGATAGGTCTCTAAATACAGAAAATTAATTTAATTAAAATTTATAACTGAATGCAGCATTCTTTCATTACTTCAGGATGCGTGAAAAATCAATTGACTCGTCCTCACTTTATTATCGTCTAAAATTGGTTTATTGTGCAAGATTATGGGCGGTGGAATCTACACGGAGAAGTTATAAAACCAAACTCAGCAAAAGAAACTTGTGTGTAAATAAAGTCGACAGAAAAAACGAGCCTTGAATATAAATTCATTGAGCGCATTCACAAGTGGATACGATAAGGCGCTACATATATAAAGTTGAGCGAAGTTCGAGATTGCTGAATTGTTCCGCCCTAGCGAAGTTCATTTGGCTTCTATTTTCGATAAGCGGCGGCCTATCACAAACACATTAATTTCCAGAAACCAAAGTCGATCGGAAGTGCTGCGGTTTCGGGGCCAGAGCCTGTTCAACGGCGATTTTGGTGTAGGAATTAATTATGTTGGCATAATTGGAATTGTTCGAAGGGCGATTTTATATTATAAGCGATACTGAAATATGAGTTTTATAAAGCATATTCATAAAAATATTCATCAAAACTCATAAACATGGATGTGTCAGCGCAACCCATCGGTCCAATATCAGCATTTATAATATTATAACCTTATACAAAGACACCCATGAAACAATATATCACTTTTGTATGAAATCTAGGGGTAGCATTCTAGTAGGCACGCTTACATAAAGTCCCTAGATAAATAAAGTATCGCAATTGTCCGCCATTTTAGTGCAAAATAGCAGCGGTAAATTTAAATGTTTATGTAGAAGACGGGATCAAAACTATTTGGTTTGTATGGTTTTGGTTTCATCCGCCATTTTAGTGCAAAAAATAAGGACAATGAATTGCGGTACTTTATCTATCTAGTGACTTTACGCTTACAGACCATAAACTACCATCTAGCGGTAACTCGACGTCAATTAGCCGCTTAAAAGCCAAGATCTCACTATCAACGACGAACGCCAAACCCAGCGGATAAGTGCTTCCACTTTAAGTGGGTTGCACTGAAAAGTACCTTACTGACAAACAATACAGCATAATTCTGCTTTTAAGCACAATTATCGTGTATAAGTTATTTTTAGTAAATCAATACAAATATGTTGCTAATGATTGACATCAACCACAAACTGTTTCTGATAGCTAGTAGTACAGCTTCATTTCGTCGAAATATTATGAGGATTTCAATGTGTGGACCACGTTATCAATCCTGACTATTTTAGTTTGTCCCACAGATGAGTTTCGTTATGTTCTATAACAGTGGTTCTCAAGCCGTATACTTGCTGCAAATTACAATTTTTAAATTATTAAACAAAAAAATTTCAAAATTATACTGTGTAAGTATAAATAGCTATACTAACCTAAGGCTGCAAATTTCAAACATTTTAAAGATATATAGGATCCGCCACGTAAAAAATCAAAAGGCTCGTATTTTCTTTATTTTTGGATATAACCTTAAGTGATATATATCAAATTGAAAGTCTTTTTAAACATTTAAACTCTTTAAAATTGCACAGTGGGTGTCCAAAGATATTGCAGATGATGATAATATTTTATAAATAAAGTGAGTGTAAATATTTTTTTATGTTTCCCCGTGTAATTTGTGTCATTGCCATGTATGCCTTATTTTTATTCTTTCTTAATGAAAAACAAGAAAACCTCGTCGCCGCCATATTATGTTAATTTCTGTATAATTTTAAATAGACAATGTAAACGTCAAATTTATTTCTGTAGATTTACCATATATTTTTGAGCAAAAGGCACTTCATAACAAACAAATTCCAAATTATGCAAGTATGCAGGTGTTTCTTCCAGCTTTCCTCGAAGACGATTACAACAACCTAAAATTTATGAGACCACAAAGGTTCGAAATAAAGTAGTGTATCATTAACGCGAAACAGAAACCTGAAGTAATAACGGTTAAAAACATATTTGTTACAGTTTGTTATTCTATTGTACTGACAAAAAAATAATACTTTTACATAAAAAAACGAACAAAATTTTAGTTATCAGTTATGAATATCAGTCGTAATTAATAATCAAAATTTAGTTCGTTTATCGCAACGACTGAAGAATTATTGGCGAAACACGTAAGCATGTAACACAACTCCGAAGGGCTATAACTCTTTAGAGGTACATTATGTAAAAAATATAAATTAAAGTGGTTGAATCGGTGTAAATTTGACCATGATTATCTACCCTTTTCAAAACACCTTGTATATGGAATATAAAAATGTTCAATACTTTGCGCTGTAAGACAGGGTACCCTTGGAAAAAATTTATTTGTGGTCGTGTAAACCTGTACACAGCAGTTTTCAAATTAATAGGAGTTTAATACTATTGCTAATTAGCACTACTAATACATTGTACATTGTAAATATACATACTTTTACTGACCAAGTAGTAAGTAATGTTTTTGCTTTTCACATTTATTTGTTTTTTTTCACAGGCAAGTTCGAACGGTCGGTTTTGCATGAAGTATAATCAGGTGTAGCTGTTCACAATTGAGTTTGCTCACTTCTGCTTTTGCGTGTTTCTTTATTGCGGACGAACTGAAATCGCCCTTGACAGCATGACTTGACAGCAGGCAGATTTGTCTCCTACTCCATTCCTCCGTTCTAAACAATTTTATAACAGATTTTCCTAGTAACTAATCGTTATCAGTCAAGACCCTCTTAAATGTTTCGGCGGTGCACTTCGTTCAATTATTTGTATCTACTTTTTTCTGGGGTCTCTTATAACGCAGCATGGCCCCCAAATACAAAATCTAATTCTGGTGCTCCCCCAAAATTCTGCGTGGCCATCAGGAAGGTCCCTGGCCCTTCGTTGGGAATCACTGTTCTATACTATAAATACCTACTTGCAAAGGTATATTGGAAAAATAAAGTACGCCTGTTAGCAATGTGATAGACACTTGGTCACCGTTGATAGGAACAATCTTACTGCTCTAAATTGCGAACGTATTAACGAAGGGAGATTGGATAATTTAAGTGTTTATATAGGACGCACTATCACAGGACAGTATCCTTTATTTCCTGCGGAAAGTCCTTTTAGTGGTCTCGGCACATGTGGTTTCGTTATTTCAGAACGTCTAACGTGAATCCAAATAAAGTGTTTCTAGCTAGTGTCATATCAATAGTATGACATCAGTTTATCGAGTTGTCATAATCTAATATTAAAACGGACTAGTTGTTTACTTTGCTTATATTCTCGATCCTACCGTTTATAGCGTTTAGCATCATTTATTACTATTTTTGGGAGAAAATTTAGKCACTATAACAWTTTTCTTTCTTATTAAAACGTGATTTATGTTTCGATGTGTCAGTCACATGGTTTTAATCAAGACGTGTACAATGGAAACTACACCCGTCACTTAAAGAAGCTTTATAATATAAACATTAGATCCTTAGAGAGCAGTTTGTGCGACTTTGAGGATCACGATAAACCGCTGGTTTCTTTATATAATAATTATCTAATTGTGCATTGCAGTCAAAGTGGTGTGTCATAGTGCAATAGCTCCTCGTACGTGAGTATCTAATGTGGATGTTGTAATACAACAAAACCGCAGCTGAGTAAAATAGCAGTTGGTTCAGTATTAAAACAGCCCACATATCTACTTCTGTAAGCGGTGCCTCTAGTGAACTGTCTCACTACACCCTTTTTTGGAGGCAACACAGTTGGTCAATCTCCCAAAACAATTTTGAGCTGCTTTAGCAACTTTGTTAGACGCGTTCTTTTGTTCTGATGGCGTTGAAGACGAATGTAATATGAAGTCCATTATTGCGTTAGGCCCGACCATTATTCTATCGAATACAAACCGATTTACTTGCTGAATAACATTAAATATTTTAATAAAATTTAAATAAATCAATACAACTTAGCTCAAGACTAATTTATTGTGCGAAAATCGAAAGCGATAATAAATGTGACAGAAACAGCAAACATTATACTGCTAACGACCCTTCGAATAAAGCCCTGATTCAGTACAACTGGACAAAGAACACTTTAAGAGCAGATAATAATAAAATTAAGACCGAAGGAAGACACTTAATTTACATTAAATTTAGGAATGATATAGCAGTACAAATCACACACAATTCAAACTGAATATATTATATGATAAAAACGTTAGTAAAATACTGTCTAATTTGAGTTAAGTTATATCGTTATATCTCCTGGAGCCTTGTAACACCAAATCAGCAAATACTGTACCATTTAATGATTAATAATATAATGTGAAAAGATATGCAAGGGTTATCATTTGTGCTTTTGGTCATGCAGTATGTAAAAAAGACGTCTTATCTACGCCCTCTAAAACGCTACAACGTTTAGTTTTAGTTAAGTATGTGAGTAATTATGGGTTATTTTTAGCAACGTTGTAAACTGGACCGTAAACAGAAAGTGAAATGTAAAAACATGCTCTCCGAACCACTACCTGTGTGTAGCAGGATATAACAAAGATCAGCGCTGAGGCCACTGCCGCCGTACTGTATATTGTACATATACCTACAAGAATTTTATCATCCTATACCATTTTCAGCCTGTGCAAACATCACTTTTACGCTTACGCTACAGAAGATTACTATTCTTGCTAATAGTATTATTACTAGAACATATGAAGCTGCAATGAATCTACTCAGAAAGTCTTAATTTTTTTGAAGGGATAGCTACTAAAAAAATGGACGGGGACGGCTTGGACTGCTGATATGTGTTAAGAAAATAATTTGTCAATCTCTTGCTGTACCAGATCTCAATTATTTCTTTGTGGTGTTTATATCAGAAAAAAAGGATGAAAACAGTCTAAAGAGGATAGATAATGTACCATTACGATTAATACATTGAATAAATAAAACGTGCTCGGGGCAGATAAACTTTCACTACTTGAGTGGTTGTCAGTAATACAGATGAACATTTCACATTTTAAGACCTGCGGTTACGTGCATAATATCAGAACACCCTACATTTTAAGATCCCTGCGTATTTATAAGATAGACTTCAATATACAACACACATTATGTTTAATATACAAAAAAATACGTCTCGATAGACCACCGCAGGCACTTGGCTATTTCTAAATTATATTTAGTATATGACCCAACGGACTGCAGTTGTCTTATAAACAAGCAGGTCTGCATGTTTATAGCTCTGTCCGTAGATGGCGCTGATAATATCACGTCATTATGGCGTTATGGAACAAATCTTTMACCCCATACAGTAGTTATGCCATAAAGAATTGTATCCCGCAGATAAATGCGATATCCCAGTTGTATTTGGTCAAAAGTATTTTAAATAAAAAGTACTACGAAGATATACGCATTGCCATTTAGTATTTAGTATGCATAATTCTGGTTCATGCATAGTTATACATCTTGTACACATTTATAACGCCAATATAAGTAAGACAGGTCATAAGGTAGTTCTTATGTAATACCATTCTAAACAAGGAATAAGCCCAAATAATATTCACTAAGCACACAATTCGCTTGGTTTACATCACAAAGGAAAACTGCTGAAGCAGCTCCGACTTCATCTTCCTTTTACGCATCACAATCCAGCGTGTACTACCACCCTCGAACTTATCGCTAGCAATAAATTTGATATGACTCAATACGCCACCGAGAACAATTCCAATTATTCCGCTTTTCAGGGCTTACCTTTGTCGTCATTAATTCAAATTTGCTTCGACACCTTCGCGCGTGGCATGAAGTTTAATGAGTTGGATTGGCACGTGTTCGTGACGTACTTTTCAGCGACGGGGTCGCAGTGGAATTATCTGTGCATTATTAGTATGCATGGAGATACAAAGCGTGCGAGGAAATCTAATACAATAAGTATGTAAAATAGGTAGATAAACGATACACTGGCATCGACTATCAAAAAAGCGACCTCCGTTTATTTCAAAATTTCCTTTTCTATAATGTGGCATTATGTTCACAGTGCAATCTCATTTTTACTTATAACAGCTTTAATAAATAGGTTTACGTTAAATTCACATAATTCGCATAAATTTTTTGATCAAATACTTTCTTGGCTACTTAGGTGCGGTATCTGGATATTCATACTCAATGTGGAAAATAAATCATATCTGCGTCAGTAGAATTCTTCAACTCTTTAAGCGTCAAAAGTAAGTGCTTATGCTTAGAATATTATCTTCCATGAGTTGCCTAGGCATGCATTATTATTGAATTTTCTACAGTTACTTAATTTTTGAAAAAAAAATGACATTTGAGGTTTTCGTTTAATAAAATGTCGTCAGCTTACCTGCTTAGTGGCGTAATTATCTTGGGGTTAAAAGAGAAAAATGTGCCGTTGTCTAGTCCTACATCTCCTGGTCGTTACGTCTTCTCTTTCTAGTCTCTCTTCGACGTAATTTGACTTCTTGGAAATACCTTCCTGTAATGCTCAATCGCCATAGATTCTAGGGAAATTCCATCTAGGGGGATCCTAGTATCCAACTTTGTTACTAGTTGTTTTTCCCATAAGCTCTCAATTTTATTGTTTTATGTGAGTTGCACGTAAGAAGATTGCCTTCATGAAATATCAAGTTTTGAGCCGAAAATATCAGGATCAAGGACTCAACATCGCAGTAGTTGAAGAAAAAAAGAAAAAGTTGTCCAAAATTGATGCTTTTTTTCACGGTTATAAATAGTAAAATCGTAAGCAATAAAAGTTACTACCAGAAATGATCACGTTTTTAGTCTCAAAAAAGTCGATAGCGTTTCACCAAAAGAATCAGAAGATTCGCGAGATCCATCAGTGCTTCCCCTCGAAAATCCCATATCTATAATTCATTCAGTATCAGTGCAGATAGGGTTACATTTTAAATCATTTACTTGTATTTTAAACACTACAGAAGAGTTATATATTTACATTGCATTGTTCTTTATGCCTAAACATAAGTAAATATAAAATATTATGCAGGCTATTTTAGCTCAAAGTTAAATTTTAAAGTTTCTTGGTTGAAAGTCTTGAAAAATAAACGAGATGGGAGTTTTCAGTTGTTTTCTAAAAAAAATTAATAAATCAAAACGAATTTTGGCACAATACTAACACCCACCAACTATCTTTTTGCTACATATTAGTTTATCGTGAGAGGATGAAATACACTTCTCCTTTATTTTTGGCAGAATTATTTTGGGGTTTAAAAGAATATTTTTGGAAAGTAGCCTGTTTCATTTTACACGCTCCTTCTTTCTTATAATTCGTTCGTATCTCGCTGGGTTTAGCCATAAAAACTAAAATCGAAATAATTGTATTTCTACATGTTTTATTGTTATTATGTATATAAGTTATTCAATATACCTATACTTATTTATGCTTTTATTCACGATCTCTATATGGAATACTAGGTGTTATGGAATTTCAAAAAAAATATTTTTTATAACACTACGGCTCTCTGAGACCTAACTCGCATTGCAGACTGGTATACCTGCATCGACCGGGACCCAATTCGCCTACTCCCGTGACACCAATGATCGGAGTTTTTCGAAATTTTATTACAAAAAAAACAGGCAAATATAATCTCGTTGTAGAGCATACTTAGTTATTTTATTCGAGTATTTTGCATCAATACTGCTGCCGTATTGGCTCTTTTTTAACGAAAAGATTCGTTAGCAACTGGCTACCTATTTGATAAGTGAAGCTTAAACCGAACTGTACATTCTGAATTTGAAAAAAAAAACTCGTATAGTAGATGTAACTTTGGCATTGACCGGTTGCCTATCGCCTTTCTGCATTTCGCTCTTCTAAAAGTCTTGTGTTCCCTGGAGGCCTCCTTTTTCTGCGAACATAATTTTTTCAACGTAGTTACGCTACTGACCTTCGTTATAGGTAAGCGAAATCAAGGCTTCCCGTTTACAACTATATGATGTTCCTAAATACAGACACTAAACAAACTATAAAAATCTTTTGGTAGAACCGTAAAACAGAAAAGCCGTTGAATCGAGTTTCTAGAAATCAAATGAAGGTGTAAGTTAGATATAATGGAATACAAATTGCCGAAAACGTATGGAAGTTGAATGTGGGAGTAAATGTCCGCAAAGCAATCCAGAGGAACCATTGCGCACTGCGCTGTCCACTTATGACCAAAAGTATCAGGGAAAGCCTGCGTGAGCTTTCAGTTTTAATATTACACGCAGGTCATTCCAATTATGGTTTAGGGATTATACAGTTATCTGGTGAAAAAAGTGTAAATAATTCAGTACAAATACGACAAGCTTGAATTATATTAATAATTTAACAAGTCTGCGCTATATCTTTCATTTTCATTCAAAACTAGAAATTTATGTTTAATTTAAAAATCCAGTTGCGTCTTCTTGCCAACAAGTTACTGAAGATACTAGGAAGAAATACTTGGAAGTTCACGGTGCAGCTTTCCAATAATGTGTGTTGTTTTAAAAGGTGAACATGGAAAAAAAGTTATAGTAGAATAAGACGTCAAAGCATACGTAATCAGCCAAAAGGATCTTGTGGGCACTAAAATTAATAGTCACTTGGTTGTTGTGCACAAAAGGCTATTAGTTCTACAGAGTGCGATGCTTTCATTCAGAAGAGCAAAGAAAAGAAAGAGAAGAACACTACATATCCATAAGACAGTTTCTGGACAACATTCAAACATACGTTAGGACACTTCAATTGCTGAATCTACCAACAGACAAATGGGATAGATTGCTGATAAATTTGTTAGTTATTAAGTTAGATGCACAAACAGGAAGGCATTGGGAAATATAAGTAGGTAGAAAGGCACTACCTGCACTTACAGGGCTTAAAGGTTTCTTTACAAAGTGTCAAACGCTATAGCTTATTTACACACGTTTGGACCTTATTACTAGCAATCTATTAAGAAGATTGAAGGAGCTGTTAAATTAGCAGATATAGAGTCTCATTCGTGCAATTATTGTCTGCTACCAGGTCATACAATTTATGCATGTGAGTAGTTTTTAAAGTTAGATTTAATAAACGTTCTGAGGTGGTCAAAGAAAGAAGATTTATATTACAACTCTTTACAAGTGTGATATTCCGTACAATTTTGTAGATATGGTAGATATACAAAGTCCGTCACCTAAAACACCCTAGGCTCGTATTTTCTTTATGTTTTTAGGTACAACCTTAAGTTATATGTCAAATTGTAGGTCTTTTTAAACTCTTTAAAGATACCTTAGTGGGTGTCCAAAAAATTTGTTTGCAGATAATCATATTTTGTTTTTAAAGTTAATTTTTGTAAATATTTTTTAACCTTACCCCGTATAATAAATATTGCTTCATAGAATGCCGACTTTTGTCTTCTTCAGTTTGTTTCATTACTACGTACGCGTGATTTTTACTCCTTCTTAGTGAAAAACAAGAAAAACTAGTCGCCGCCGTGTTCTGTAAATAGGGTTGTTCAGAATTTTTAAGTGTGCGACGAGGCTAGTGTGCGATGTAGAAAACCAAACTAGCCATATCACAGGGTTTCGTTTTCAAGTTTCTCTCTCTTTAGAACGAACTTTGTACATGATTTATTTAAAAGTTACTCAAAATTTTGGGGTTTTGTGTGCAGCGATTGTATGTAGGCATCATTTGTACCATAATAAGCATAAACTAACACTTAAAAAATTGTGAACAGCCCTATAACAGAACATGGCGGCGACTAGTTTTTCTTGTTTTTTCACTAAAAAGGAGTAAAAATTACGCGTACATGGTAATGACACAAATTGAAGAAGACAAAAGTCGGCATCCAACGATGAAGCGATATTTATTATACGGGGTCAGGTTAAAAAATATTTACAAAAATTAACTTTATTTGCGAAATATCCCAATCTGCAAAAACATTAAAGAGTTCAAAAAGACCTACAATTTGTATTTAAAAAAAATGAAATGCGAGCCTTGTGAGTTTTAGGTGGCGGACCCTGTAGAAAGTGCAACGAATTAGATGTAACTCTTAGTTGACGTGAGACGGCTATTATAATTCTGTCGTAGTCTCGCAGTTATACGAGTCTTACAGTACCACGCGACTTGGAGATTGTGCTTAGCTGAAAAAGTTCCGTTTATAAAGCGTTCTAAGTTGAGCTTAGTTTTAAAAAACAAATGAGATGGAAATGTTTTGTCACTTATAGCAGAAGCGGTTACGATAATAATAAGCATTTGACCGACAATGGCATCACTAAAGAACTGAAAACCTTTGAGTACACTTAAATACACACCAACATTATTAATTAGGCAAATAAGTGTATTTTTATAAGCTTTTTCCGTACATTAATTTTTCTTCAGTGACCTTTAATTTGTTTATTACTAGTTCTGTTACTATATACCTAACATGGTGGTGCAATTAAACTGTGGTGGAATTTATTATTTGCGGTTTGCCAGAACAAATTTTATCCAAATATATCTTCACTGGACTTCTTTTCACCGTCTTAAAATGTATTTTAGATAAAACTATTGTTCTCATAATTGTCAGAAATGGCAGTGCATATAATATTCACCAAAATATTTATCAAAAGCTTCGTGTAAAAGTCGTTATACATTGTTAAGCATGAACCTGTCTTGCCTAAGAAAAGGCAGAAGATAAAAATTGATCGTACCGTGACTTCTGACTGTTTACATAATATGGGTAATTATTGCAGCAGTTAACTTAGTACATAGGTTAGACAGTATTATAAACAGCAAAGACGTCAACCAAAAGAGATGCTGATCAAAAAATCTGCTTATTAATTATAAATATCAAAGTATCTGGCAAATCCAATATTTTTTTTCCGACAGCGCTCTGCAACATTTTTCCACCGTCGAATGTTAATTATTAACAAAAATTGTGTTTATATCTTAATAATATATTGATTTTATAATACCTATATATGTGCATATTACATAATATTATATTTATTGTATCTATGTGTGCGTATTTATAACAGTTTGCTATATCCATAGTGTGTTTCTTTAAAGTCTATCTAAGATATAACTGCTTTTTAAAATAAATATTTATTCACTATAAACTAAGTTCTAATATAATTTTGCATCATAAAGGCATTTTGTTAGAATTTTTTACGTTTACTTAGCGAATAATTCCAATTACCGAGCGTTAAAGGCAATACGCATGTGTATGACTGAGAAGTCCAGACTGCTAGTGCTGTATCAGTTAAGACATATCCCTTTACTTCAAGTGGACATTCAGCGGCATGTTAAACCGAGCTTATTAACCACCGTGCTTATAATTATTGGCATATTCACATTTATATTAGGAAATACTGTGCCAGWGTTTTCTATTTTTATGAGTTAAAGGATAAAGCGTTTGGAATAATGCTATCAGGCAAGTAATTAAATAAATGCTTGCTAAGTACAAAAGTTTTTGCAGATATTTCAAAACCGCTTTGTTACTTAATAAAAATAAGGCGTATAGTTTGAATGAAAAAAAATATAAACGAATAGTCTATAATCTTAAAATTATTTGGAAATGGATCTCTTCAGCCCGGCTATAGTCACAATGCAAACAATACATAACAAAAGTCCTGCCCCTTAAGCAGGAGGCCAACGACGAGATTATTTGATTTTCGCACGCTGATATATTCAGGATGTTTCGACTCTTTCTCGTTAATTATTATGTTAGACAGTTAGTGTCTTTTGCTTATGGGCACGTATGCATTACGTACTCAGATAAAAAGCGAAATGAATGAAAAGGTTAATTAATTTTATATGTTTTGGACTTCTTTACGCTTTTTATAATAGCCGGAACTGATGTGCCTTGTTTGTTGAACAGGGCCCTTGAAGTGTTCCGCTCTGTATATTTTATAATAATTATATAAACACACTGACATCTATTTTACGCCATGCAAGAGCAGAGTACCTATGAACAAACATTGCGCGTATCAAACCATTTTTTGAAATGTTTCACATTTTTACTGATTTTGGTTAAAATAAGACGTACACACTTTTATGTTGTTAGTTACGTTTTGTTTCTATCCTTAATTTCGATAGAGAGAAACAAGCCTAATAAAATTGTAATAGTAACAGCATTATCTGGTCTAAATTAATAATACCATTAGAGTCAGTTAATGGGTATAATATACGGATTTGGAAGTTCCAAATCTTGAATTTGTAAGAACTGTATAAGAGCGAATTAATTAAAAACTTAAATTCAACTTAAAGGTACTATCACAAGTTTTCATTGTACGCTTTTGTCTTCTTACGAGACTAAGAGTAGTCAAATCTATGCTTAGGGTTCCGCGGATAGGATGCTCTCTTGAATATTTAACGAGAATGAGTCACTTTAATTTTGCGCCAGGTAGCAAAACCGTTTGCCGTGAAAGATGTACACCGGGATTTTCTTGTCAGGTGTTTGGACGCATCAAAAGCTCGCGATGTATACCTTCGGGAGCACGGCAAGCTTACTGGATTACTTTCAGCTGTTTTATTTAGTCGAAATAAGCAGTTCAACGAACCGAGCGTGCTACAGGACTAAAATTGCTTGTGTCATTTGTATGTGTGTCTATATTTTTAGCTTAGCCATTAAAAAAATTATTTCACTGCTTATTAGCCGTTGTGTAAGTTTTTAGTCCTTGTGCATGAAAGACGCGATGTTGTTGTATAGCGTAGACGTTTCTAAAGCTTTTGAGTTCGTTATAACTTCTCAACGCTGTTCGGTCGTGTTCGGTTAAAAGAACCATATTAAAGTAACAAGTTTCAAATGCCTCCTACTTTCTGAACTGACAAGAAAACACTAATGCAACTACCTAGTGCTAAAGCTGAAGCAATGTAAAGGTTGATAACTACTGGCATTGCGCTTAGTCAATACAAAGTATCTAACGAAAACATTTCGTTACAAGTAGGTATATATTGGAAAATAAAAATCGCAATAATCTAAAAGTTGACGCGGTAGATGAAACTTACTGTTTTGTCGGCTGAAAGTTCTAGACTTTCAAAAATGTTAGTAGTAATGTTACCTCAACTTCAAAGTTACAATTTTATTATTTCATTCATCCATCATGTCAAGTTGAGAAAAATACACCTGTAATTAACACTAATCACAAGTAACCAAACACATGTCTAAATTGTATCGTAAAATACTATTAATGAAGGGTTTATGTATAGCACTATATTATTACCGTCAAATAACAACTGGTATAGCTTTATTGTTAAACATAAATATACCATTTTGTGGGACCAACCGATCAGTTAATAAGTTAATAATATTAATCAATAAAGAAATAGTGCAAAATTGAGGTTACGAGCGTGAACGAAAAGACAACGTACATGGAAACAATAAATATGGACATGATTCATTCTGAATAAATCTTTGCTATATATGTTCTTTTGGTAA
The DNA here is from genome assembly GCA_025024175.1 of Rhyzopertha dominica. Classification (NCBI taxonomy): domain Eukaryota; kingdom Metazoa; phylum Arthropoda; class Insecta; order Coleoptera; family Bostrichidae; genus Rhyzopertha; species Rhyzopertha dominica. The sequence continues at coordinate 36,834,908 of QCXZ01000003.1, read as the reverse complement.
TTTGCTTTTATCAATGTTAAATTCACCTTCATCATGGCATTGATTGTCGGTTACCTACAGGCAATAGAAAAAACTATAATAAACTATCCGTAGTCTTTATGGTCTGTAGGTAGTGCGTATTGTGCGAAATGGATAGAAAACTTCGCAACTGTTGTTAACTGGCTTCAGGTTTCATTACAAAATGGCACCAAGGTCTAATACTTTTCAGTTGCCGCAATAGATATACACATTCTAATAAGTACCGTTATTAGAGATGAAGCAACATGCTACAAGTGAAACTTAAATGTCTTATCAGGCAAAAGTAGTTTTGAGCATACAGGACGTTTCATACAGTCTCTCTATTATTTCTAATATATCTACTATTATGTATATACTGCAAATTTGTTTTGTTTCATTTTAGGTCCAGTTTGTTTATGACATGTTTAAAATTAACGGTTTCTCCGAATTCGTCTTACTTTTGCATACATTGACGTCTGCGGTGGTCTAAAAGGATATACCTAATTATATGTGGACAGGTGTGGTCTGAACTGTAGAATTTACAATAAACTGTTTTATTTTCATTGCTTCCAGATATTACCAAAAAGATGCTTGGATAGAAAGCATTCGGCACTTTTCGATGTCTATTAGAAAGTTTTGTAAATAAAAACAAACGTGAATTCCAGTGATACTCTCAGAGATAATATTAAATTAACACTATGAATTAACACTGAAAACCATTAATTTTAAACTAAAACTTGTGTAATTTATTCATAATAACTATTTAATCTGAGCGTCTACATTAAGTCAGCACATGCGAGGACTTGTTCGCAAAACAAACATTATACTCGAGCCAATATTTGCAGTGTAATTTGTCTAAAAGCTTATCTTACTTGCAGGGTTTCAACAGTAATCAGTGACTGCCCATACACTAGATTTTTCTTGTAATCATAGAAGAAATAATCTCAAAGAGTTAAATCAGGCGATCTTGTGGTCAAGCAATCGATCTCTCTGTTTATATCGATAGTTCAGCAAACAACATCTGTAGGTACATATTTCGTCTTATTTTATCATTATATCTTCCTATAATCCATTTATAGTGTTGAGAAAACTGTAGAATTTTTTTTTGGCAATATGCTATTAAAAAAATGTGGACCTATAATTTTGGTGCCAATTCTTCCACCCAAAAGGTTGATAGACTACCTAGGTGTCGATAAATTTGAGTAACAATGGTAATTATACACTAACAAATTCAGTATTATTATTAAAATGAAATTGTAAAAGTTAGGATCTGTTCACAGATTATTTTCCAACGCTTGATAGAAGTTTATCCATGCCTCTAAATCGTATGTTAGTAATTCCAGATTCCGAAAATTTGGAGGGATGAAAATAGTTTTTCTTTAAAATTCGTCAAAATAATCTAAATAAAGCATAAAGGTTATTAGCAATAGCAGCCAATACCAAAATTTCTCCCTTATTTCGGATAAAAGCAGTGAACTTCAAATTTCCCTTTAAAATGAATCTTCCCAGTACACGTCGAAAAATACTAAATACTTTTTCTCATAAATGTTTTTTATACAGGTTTTTCTTTGTAAATTCGCGAAGACAGTGTACAATTTCCTATAGTATTGGTCAGCATATTTCCTATTTCTTCAATATATTAATTAATTTCAACACAATTTGCATTCAGAGGTATACAAAATTGAGAAACAAACAAACTTTATTGTTAAGGTATTTTACTCAGAAAGCACTAAGTTTTCACTAAATTTTATTTTGTATCAAAGCAGCTTATTAAAGAAATAGTAGAGTTTTTGGAATTTATTAAATAATAATAATAAAACACTTGTTTTTATCCTACTTCCAATTTTTATTTTTGGCAAAGCCAAATGCCAGCATTTCAACCGCCAAGCGGTTTTCTTCGGTGGCTTAACAAGTACAACTACTTAAATTAAAACAGGAAAAGACATTTTGACATATCGTAAACATTGATATACAGTTGTATGGTGTGGGAAAAGAATTTGTTTAAATCACATTTCTGACTTTACTATTGCTACAAGTGGATTATTTAAGGGTGTGAGATCCGTATTTAACAGATGACTAGAATTGCGTTTCATGTAAATGGCCTCTAAGGGGTTCAAGTTGGCACGTGTTGACGTTTTTATGTTCACGTTGGCTATATTAAATTTGTGACCTGTTTCGATATCATGTAGCGCTAGTGCAGATTTTTCTCCATTTCTATTGTTTACGTGGTACATATGTTCTTTTAATCTAATATTTGGATTACGTTTTGTTTGGCCATCTGTTAAATACGGATCTCACACCCTTAAATAATCCACTTGTAGCAATAGTAAAGTCAGAAATGTGTTTTAAACAAATTCTTTTCCCACACCACGCAACTGTATATCAATGTTTACCATATGTCAAAATGTCTTTTTGTGTTTTAATTTAGTTATATTTGTTAAGCCACCGAAGAAGGCCGCTTGGCATCTGGCTTTGCCAAAAATAAAAATTGGAAGTAGGATAAAAACAAGTGTTTTATTATTATTATCAGAGCTTATTGCTTACAATAAAAGTGGTCTGTCTGAATTATACCTAGAGATAATTACATCTTTTCAAGCCGCTGCGGAAGTTAATTTCTACAATTTAATAGTTCGAAAACTTTCAATAATATTCAAACAGTATAATGCATTTGAAAAATAAACAGCCACCACCAAGGTTTTGTGGAACACCCTGTAGCACTTTACTCCATCTTAAATTACATTACACCACCAAATAAAGCGAGCTGACCCACCCTATATTTAATAAATATAGGGTGGGTATATAAGTATATCTGAAATAGTCAAAATCACACATTGAAGTAAAATATCAATGGTATCGTGCTGACAACTTAAGGATATTACATGTGTCATTCGTGATCTAAACTGTTGTAGAAAAAATTGTTGTTCGTTCTGGATTTATTTTGACAACATCGTAGATATAATAAAGCATTCGATACCATCAACCACAAATTTTTGTTAAACGAGTTGCCTACACTGGATTAGAACAATGCTGTTAATTCAATTAAAAACGTTTGACAAATTGAAACCAACAAGCATGTATTTACGATTATTAAATAAATATTCGGCAACAAGTATTTCAAAAAAGAATTTAAGAGATGCATGTTTAAAGAACGTTTTCTTTTATGTTGAACGGCTCGATCTGAACAAGTATTAAACAAATACAAATACGAACTAACACACTCAACACCTGATATATTTCAGGTTTAGCAGCTATCAGGTTCGGCTTTACACATCTACTGAGACTATCGAGGTAATTCTAAACGAAGATTAACTTGCAAACTCTAAATGTTTGTAGGTAGGTACTGTGTTGCCCATGCTGCTACGTTTCGCTCCCGTCACACCTCTGTCAAATTAACTTTGCTCCGTATGATATTATGTAGCATGGGAGGCGCGCAAACTTTGAAATGCATCGCTATGAGCTTTGCATTAATAATAATGCTTGCACGGCAGAAAACAATTTTGCAAAGCATTATTCGGTCACTAAATAACGATTTGATTTCCAGATAATATATATTGTTATATTCACATTCGCAACGGCAGAAACTAATTGTAACTATTCTTACAAATCTACGCAAGCTGAAAAACGATACCTGATTTTGTGGAAAATTGTTGCTGTAATTAAGTACTAATAACTTTCAAATCGTTATTTCAGTCTTTTGCGCAGAAAACTAAATATCTTAACTTAGAGCAGCTATATGATCATGTAAATTCATTATTGCTTACTATATCATAGAGAAACTCATTACATTTTACACTATATTACCTATATTAGTTGCTACACACAAAAATCAAAAGTAAATAAATGAAAGACATACCTAAAATGGTAGAACTAACTATTTGCGTCCGAGTTGTGTTTGATAATTTATTTTTACCGCGTTACTACCAAAAACAAGCCACTGATAGTGTTTAGACACATTATGTTTTCACGAGTCTTGCAAGCTATTAGTAAACAATTAAAATCGAGGAACTTATTCAAACTTAAAGGAACAATTTAATCGCTAAGAAACAGTAAAAAAAATCGACTAATACTCCGCTCATCACGAGGGTTTCAGAAATTCGAAATTCAATTTTAGGGGAGAAATTGTCTTTGTCAAGAAACTTCTCTCTGCTGGTGTTTAGAAAACATATAATCGAAAATTCTTGAAACTTTTAATTCCATATATTGTTAGTGCATACCCGCACCTACTTGTGTTGACAATTGTCTTTTACTTTTGCGTTTTAACATCCAATCTCTAGAAGTGCGTCAAATGTTCCTTCAGTTGACTGAAGTATGTTCTGAGCAATGCTGAAACATTCTTAAGGTATTCAGCTGCGTTCTAGTGAACTTTGGACTCATTTTCATAAAATTGTTAATTGTTAATTTTCTCAAGTCCAATATTATAGGTAGACTTGAGTTGTTACTATACACATACATTTTACTCCAAGTGGACTGACTCGTTATATTTAAAAGCTTCTTTCTTCAAAAATTTAAAGCAAAGTTTTCGTCCTCTTTATGAACAATATCGGTAAGACGATTTCGGAAGCCTAATAGCTAACGTCAGTACCAAAGAAGGAATTGAAATTTTGAATTCAGACAAAATAAATAATTATTTAGTTTTGGACAAGTGAAATTACAGAAATCATTCACATTAATAAAATTTTGTCCACATACTTTCTAAAATAGGTACCTCTTACATTAAAAACCTTTGAAAAATTTTGGGAGCAATTCTCCAAATTTTTTTTATCACAATTTTGCGAATTATTTTATAGACAAACTCCACTTTCACTATTTGCAAAATTCATTTTTTAGTAATAGTAATTCTGATATAAAAAATAAAATCTGGTATGCTCTTAACTTTGCTGATAACCATATATGTTATTTACCTATCGCAAAATTTCAGTTTTAAATGATGCAGGACTTTATACTCTTTATGTAATGTATTTGGGAGTTTGTTAGATACAAAAAATTACGTTCAGTATGAAACGATACCAAACAATACTTAATAAATAAATAAGTACAGTATTGAAAGTGGATGTGACGCATCAACGCATATAACATCTCATTTTTGACGGTTAGACAGTTATTAAGCCTTACTGTTTTAGGACCAGACTGCGCCTTTGCATTTATTTTACGATGTTTTGGATGATCGTTCTATTTTAAAATCCTAAAAATATCATTGTCGAAAATAACGACTGCGCAACCGCAAGAGGATGTTTTACACGGAAATTTATCCGTTTTCAAAATAATGTTAATTTTTGAAACAATTACATCAAATAAAATGTTCTAAGTACATGATATACAGTTAAAAACACATCCACTGGATCTTTACGCCATTTTCAAAAATTGTGAAAATACCAATTTTTTGTAATACTAGACAATGTAATTCATTACATTTTTGCAATTAGTTGTCAAAATTAAACTATTCACAGATTTTAAAGATTAGACTATTATTAACGAATAACATTATTTTTCTCGTATTTTGAACGATTTTGGTATCAATTGTTCAGTGGCAAACTATTTATTTGTATTATTGGCATGTAGGTTGCTTATTGTTTCAATTCAAAATTGCTTGCTGCTATTTATTTGACGTCAGAACTAGTTGTAAAAGTTTACATTTTATCTTTAGTACTGACGATAGCTACTATATAGGTAGTTGACTAGGCTTTATCGATATCGTTAATAAAGTGTATGAAGACTATGGATAAATTAAAAAAATAACTATGTATATTGTTGAAACTATATCTTAGGTTTGCTTAGTCTGTGAACAATAAAACATTATTATTATTACCCATATCGCGATTACAAATCAAAAATTAGAAAAAAAAATTGGTCTCATTAATTTATCTCGAAGGGATAAAACAGATTCACGAAAATCTCATCTATCTAGCTTAAAAAATAGCAGTTATCCTAAAAATACATAGAAATCGTAAAGTACATCGTGCATAGTTGCGAATAACAATTGCCGCAACCGCAATGTCGTTATTAAGAGAAGAAACCGCTAGGCCACTTGTCAAATTACAGAACACAAAATATATTTGTTTGCTTGGCATTTTGTTGTTTCTAGTTCTTCATATGAGGCTTTCCGATAATTTATTTTTCTTAAATACAATCATAAATTCTCTTATGTCAATGTTTATCAACAAAAGCATGCTTCACCGGCATGCACGACGCCGACGTCTTACCTGCGAGAACTCCGAGCACGATGGATAACACTAGCATACTTCGGTTCATATAAATTTGTTCAAGATCAACGGCATAACATCAGTAACACTTAGAAGCGTCCCTCGACGGTCCGTCCCATGTGCGGGCAGCATCCCCAGCGTGTTTCGAGAGACGACTGCGGCATCTGAGATGGTGGCACGTTCGGCGTCGGGTACGTCGCGAAGCGCCCAAATCTGGACGTTGCCACCGCTACACTGAACGTCCCTGCTCCGGGCTTGCGCCCCCGCACCCTCTGGGGGCGGCGCCCCTTAGCGCGCTCTGTGTGCTGCGAAACGGCCTTCTGATTATGTGCATTCGGAACGGAAATTTTCCCTTTTGGGCTCCACGCGTAATATTGAAGATGGCTTCTGAGTTTTTACGCGCGTTTTGAGAAGCCGGTGGCTGTTGATGGAACACCGCGTCGGTTGGAGGGGGAGCTATTGTCCGCCTTTATGATTCATGGATGTGACTGTTGTATAACGCAAAACTGTATGCTGGAGATTATTTGCAAAAAATAGACCGATTTAACTAAACTTTCTGTACCGAATCGGAGTTGATATTATCTGAAATAAATGATACCAAAGTTAAGAATATAAATTACATTTTCTGTAGTGTTTTGATCACTTAAAGAATTTCATAAAATTTGGTATCCAGGCGTTTTTTAAGTAATTTTGAGTATAAATTTGTTGAATCTTCTAGAAGGCGCCGCGTGCGACCAACGGGACAACAATCGCTATATCCTTTTTGGGCCTCTCTGTATATGTCATGGGCAAAAAAAAAATTGTGGTAACCATATTTTACTAAAAAAAAGTAGAATCTTCAATAGAAAGTCAAAAAGTGTACAAAAAATACATGTGTGAAAAAGTTTACTAAATTAAATCAAGTGTACTATATTCTGTAATTAGCTAATGCACACCTCACCTTTAAAACAAGGTAATTTTTCAGCAGTCTTACCCGAGCCTTCCAGCTTAAAGCGAGTTATGTCATACACACTGTATAGTGTATATGCTCCAGAGTTTCAAATAACAACAAGAGATCTATTCAATTTACACGCTATCACCAAAGACAATAGCTCTTTATTAGCAAATTGGTTAGCTCACAGAATGTTATCATATATGTATAATAGTCAGCATTTCGTTTGTAGTATAAAAGCGTTAAGTCGGAAACAGTCTTAACCATTAGCCCATTGCTTTTAGCCGTCAGCCACTTCTTTTAGTCAGCCTTTGGTCAATTCAGGGTCAGCTTCTTACCATGTTCAATTTTGCATTCTTAATGATAATAATTAATTAGTTCTCCGCAGCGATGAGTGGATGATGTCGTATTGCCATGGTATGGTATGGCATGGTGTCATCCACACTGTAATTCTCGAATAAAATAAAGACGGCGACGACGAAAAATATATGTGGCACAGTAAGTAGGATTGCGAATACTACATCTCTTTTGATTATAATTACTAAATTCGTGATTTCATCAACATTACGTGGCTTTGTTGAAGGAAATCGCCGCTGTATACGGGACCTTTGAAGATTCCTACGAACCAGGAAAGCTCGGTCCAAGGTGACTCAGCTTGGTGGCTGCGTCTCGCCAGAAGAGTAGCCCAATAAATCCGATTCGTCTGGTGACCTATAGTATCTATGCTCGCAAGGTATATCGCTTGCGTACAAATTGAAGAAATTACACTTAATTTTTAAAAAAAGGTGGAACCATGCACTTGTTAATAAGCCAGAGAAAGTTGCGGTATGCCGACATAAATAAACTGTTTTATTGAAATTTATAATAATAATAATTATAATAATGATGATGATGATACTAAAGTTTCATTTAGGAATAACATACAGCCTTGCATAATAGTTCCTAATAAGGCAAAGTCTAGTTTTAGCTATTCAAATTAACCTTTCCAAAATGTCCAAATATATATAGCCACAAGCAATAATACATGCTTAATTATGTAACAAAACAACCAAACAAAACAGTCAGATCAAGTTTTGATTTACTACGTTGACAAAAGAATATTTTTTATTTTCCTACGAAATGTATTTGAAAACAATTGACAAGGAATTATCAAAATTAGACTCCTACATTACAGAAATAGCATATTGTTTAAATTAAAAACTTTTAATTTCTTCCTTGAAAGTATAAATAACGGAACACCAAATCGAATGAAGGTAGGACTCATAAATGGTCTAGGATCTAATTTAAGCAATCACGGGAAACTTGGATGCCAACAATGGGCATCAATTTGAATATTTGCTGCAAAAATTAAATTACAATTAAGTTATATTATAAACAAAAAACAACCATTTACTACCAACGGTGATAAAAATAAATTTAGGTAATGAGAGTTTGAATCAAATTTCAGTTTACCACAGGTTGCTCAGCGAAAGTTACTACGGCGATTTTAACAGGATAATAATTAGAGATTCGCTAATTGCTATTAGAGACGATATTCTGCAATTGTTAACTACCTATCAAGTCGTAAGTGACAAATTAGCAGATATCGATAACTCAATTGCTTTTACAAAATTACAGCATTATTATTCACAGAGATTTGGGATTAGAATTAAAACGCTTTGATCAAATTTTAAATCACTTTCCATGTTAATAACATTCATTTATTCGAAAAAAACGTATACTTTTTTTTAATCCATGTCGCTGTAGAAAATTATGTGGAATATACTATTGTTATTCTTCATTTGAGAGAGCTTCCCGACAATGAAAATACTTATGAAATTTAAATTTTGTCGAACAAATCAACATACGGAAAGTATACAGATACATACCATTATTACTCAAAACATCTTTTTCCAAATTGAAGATACCAGTAAATGGATTGGAATATTTTCAAATGTAATTATTCCATTTACTTGTAAAGTTTAGTCACCAATTGAAATATTAATTAACGAAGCCACATTTTTGACAAATAGAAGAAATTGAAAAACACGAATATTCTACAGCCAAAGGTCTAATTAATAATGAAACACTTCGAAAATATTTTCAGAAATTTGCCGATGCTTAAGAATAACATCGAATATTTTGTAGAACTGACCACTTCTATGGCCGGATCAACGTCCAGCTACCTGCCCATATGCGCCAGTGCTTAAGGAGGAGGCATTTAAACATACACTCTGTATATGTAGCAAAGGATCACCCATTAAGGGGTCCAATTAAACTGCATGCGGCGTCGCCAAAGACAATAGCCCTTTATTAGCGAATTGCTAAGCTCATAGAATGTTATCATGTTTTATAGTCAGCATTTCCTTGTAGTATAAAAGCAATAAGTTGTAAACAGTTTAAGCCACTGGTCATTACTTTTAGCCATCAGACTTTGGTCAATCCACAGTCAACTTAAAGTGACTCTTAAATTTTGTATTTATTTTAAATAAAGTTGTTTTTAAAAACTGATTTTTACCTACGAAAAACGTATTTCGCACTCAAAAGTTAGGATGGCGCGAGGAACTTGGAGACGTGCAGAAATGTTTTCAGATTAAAAACCCATAACTTTTGAATGAATTGTCTTATATCAAATTACTGAAATGGCGAGAGAACTAAAGTGTATTTTAAAACAATTGTCACGAAACCCTAGTTGCCATTTAAAAATTTTTAGATGGTAGCGACAGTGGTACCACTTTTGATTTTGAGAATAAACGTGCCACATTTAAAAGGGAGTTATTTTTCAACGATCGCACACGCATTTTATCAGAGCCTTCTATTCAACACGTTTGTTTTTACTAATAGTCAAAAATGCTTCCCATAGGTATGTAGGTACCAGTGGGCGTTAATACAAAAAACCGGTCAAGCAAACCGTGGTTTTCTCAAACGTAGAGCCTGCCGTGTAAATCTGTAAATTAGTTCGTTCGATTCGATGCACGTTAACGTTTGACCTTGCTATGCACTCTTCTCGTGGGTTGAGGTGGATTCGCCTGCCAGCTACTGCAAGAAATCCGGGAACACAGCAAACTATTCTATTTATTAATAACTAAAGACTTCGAATACAACACAGGAAAATCAGTAACGAAAATACGAAAATACAATCATTTTCTCGGTGCCACAACAGCGTGCTGTTAACCACCTGCTGATCGCCGCATATCTCCTTTCCTCCTGTCCACTATCTAGTTCTAGTTCTAGTGTCCAATCACATTCCTCGTTTTTTTAATTTCGATCGCTATAATCGGTGAGTGCCCTCTGTTATCGAAACCGCACACTTACGCGCACATTTGAAATGCAACCGTCACAAGCTATTCGTCGTTTACTTGCGAATAATGCGGGCATCATTGACTCTCCGAAAACGTTTACAGGTTGCGGAACACCTTATGTATAGGAAAACCGCCAAGATATTAGGAAATGAAACAATGAACCTCACTTTTGCAGTGATGTTTATTTGAACAGTGGGGGGTTGCCCCATCCTGCTGTAAGTAGACTTGTTGCAGTTCATCATCAATGTAGTTGATTTAGAAAGGGTGGCAACAGTGTCAGTTAATGTGTCTCAAAACAAAATTGTTGCTAATTACCTTCGAAAAATATTGATTTTATATACTCTCATTATATACTGATTGCTTCCCATACGCTTTCTTACTTACAACCGTGCCTCATCCCTGAGAAAAATTAAATGCATATTTAAGACACACTGGCAATATTTCTGATACCGTCGAAAATCAGATGGTAATAATAAATCTTGAACTGCTATCATTCTGTTGGATATAGGTTAGGTAGTTAGGTTAGTTTTGTGCAAAATTGCATGTCAGGTGTTCACAGACAGTTGCACCTGTTACGATAAATAACGAATCGGTATTCTTTCAACAACTTCTCTAACTCTGCCCATTACCAGTCTTACGCCCAAAACTTCCAGTTTTGCGGAGCAACTTAACACACCGACCAATAGTTCCATCATCCTTGCAGCTTCTTCCAAATATTGCTGTTGGTATTCTTCTAAATAGCGCTCTACAAAAATGTTCAAAAGTTTTGTTTTTTGCAGTAAAACCGTAGTAGAACGTAAATAAAAATCAGAAGTTCTGAAAGAATTGATCTCACTTTGTAATAACTAGAAAAGAAAGACAAAATATTAAAAAATAACGAAGCCCGTTTGATTTAAGAAAAGACGCCCGTTACAAAGTTGACAAAGGGTAAATCTTACATCTAGAGATGTGTTCCTTCGTACCTAGTAAAATTAATAATACGTGCACTATCATCTAAAATTGGAAAACATATTCTTTGAACTTATGAACTTTTACGCAAAATTTTTGTTTATTCTACCTTTGTGCTGTTTATATTATCTACGATATTGCACGTAGTAATAGTACTTACATCGTCTTTTCGCGAAATTCCTGAATAAAGCAAGAAAGTAATAATTGTTTGATGCTGTATTCTGTCTGCTCCTTTCGACCCTGGAAAAATCAAATAACCATCCAAATGTAATGTCAAACCAGAGCCCGCTCATTTTACAGATTTATAGCCGGCTACGTGCTTGTTTACAGCAGCTTTAATCATGGCCCTGTTCTCATTAATCCAATTTACATTGTATCCCGTTTCATTGTCAAGCGATATTCTGTTACACTTGACTAAATTTGTCTTTTGAATTATTTGTGAAACCAAAGCTCGAAGCTGATAACTAATATAGCTTCAAATTTCTATAGTTGTTGAAGTGAGTTAAGTTTAAAACTGTTAAAATCCATTGAACATTTATTTTTATTTACAAATGACCTACTTTTTACGGTGATCGAACATTAAACAAGTTTGACGAACACAAATATATTCTTACCTCTGCAAAATCATTACGCTACTAAATAAAATAACACATATTTACGATTAAAAATATTCAACCTTTAATAATTGGTTACATTAAGTAACTTAATAAAAAGATATTGTTTAATCCAAACGCGCCGCTGTGCTTACCATGTGCGTTCTAAAAGGGCTGTATGTATAAGTCGATTGCCAATTATTAAACTATAAACACTATGGGGGAACCCGCTGCAATGATATAGCGTAAAGCAGCCACAGGCACCAAAACCGGGATTTCTTGGAAAAAAAAATACCTGCAATTAACCCTCTTATTATCGGTCACGAGTTACAAGTATTTCCGTAATAAGATACCAAATAGATATTTTGCGTAGTTTAGTGGTGAAAGGATAACGATATCATAAATAATTAAAGAAGCTCTTTGAAGAAGGTAATAATAATTGGTATAGAACACAAAAAAAACTTGTTACAATTGGCGGTTTGGTGATAAACGACGTTGTCTACGATTAGCTTTATGCAGCAAGAACTACGAACCTGCTCATATCTGGACTTTTAATAAATGAATAAGTCTTGCAAGTAAAAGTTCAAAAATTGTACACTTTATTTCTTTTAACTAACACCTAAAAAAATACAATTTTTAAAGCCATTTGTGTTGAATTAACTGATGTTGACATTGACAATGTTGAAGAAAAAATATGATACTGCAGATGACACTGAAATATTACTATCCAAAGGATATGTAAGATGAAACTGGAATGTTTTACCTTGCAATGCCTAACAAAACGTTCGTGTTAAAATGCGATCAACGTATCGGTAAGATAGGTGCGCAGTAGAGACTTACAATTCTAATTCTAATAAGATGGAAAAAAACTCGTTATTAAGCGGAAAAAGCAAAAACCCTTGTGCTTTAAAGAAGCCCATTTAAACAAAGTACCTGTGGAATGGGTGTCAAATAAAAAAAAACTAAATGAAAAAAGATAGAAAGGTGTTATATTTTGATAATGCCACGATCCACAAAATGTGTTTCTGCTCCAACCTTTCACTGTCAACTATCAGACCAAGTGATTACACAGGATTTCAGAATAACATGTAAAAAATATCTGACAGTAAAACTAACAGTAAAAATGCTTACGAAGACGCAGGAAAAATATGGACTTAATTAGTGCTTTAGTATACAGGGTATCCCACATTAAGTGGGAAAGCCCCCGGAATAAAAGTAACACTTTTTACAGTATAACTTTTTTTAACTAACAGCCGCCTACTGAGATATTCACTCTCAAACATGAGGGAGAGAAGTAGTTTTTCAAAAATATCTCTTAGACCGGTCGACATACTTTCATCAATTTTTCTTTATCAGCAGCTTGCCACAATTTCAGAATGTTTTGCGAAGGCAGGATTCTCGGACATTATTTATCATGAAGATGCTTTCGACTTTTCCCCGCGTTAACAAGCATAAATGAATATACAAAGAAAACTAAGCCTTCATTTATCAAAATGTATTGACTGAAAAGCCTAGTTTAAGTATTCAGGGTATCAGAGATTAATTATGTACTGATAAGTATTACGACAGTGAAAGTAAAATTTAAAACCTTGAAGTTCGCAAGTCAAGCATTGAACACATGGGTGAAATAAGTGAAAAGTAATGGAAAAAGTGATTTTATTGTAGAAGTTTTTCGCATGTTACCAAAATATGAGTCTAAAATATTTCAGTAAAACTAAAAAACTTTAACCACAACTGAGAAATACTTCAAAAAGTGTAAGACCAACTGCAATTAATAAAAGAAAGGTTAGACAATGGTGTCGAGAATTTTAGAATGTCCGCCCTAATTTCCCTGAGCGGAGTGACAGGTCCAGTGTGCAGCCCGCTGAACTCGTAAACCAGTTGACCAAAAATTGACAATTAGTGCTCTACCTTATGGATTTCCTATTTTTGGACGCACCACCGTATTCAAGGCTGTTACGGAAAAGCTTGCTTGTCACAAATTGTGTGCAAGGTGGTAGGCAAACTCTACTTGACTCTGAAAATTATGGCTACCGTTTTCTGGGCGTTTTTTGGTTGAATCTATGGAACCTGCGATACCAATAGGGATGCTGACTGTAATTCAATAAAGACATAATTTGAATGTAAAGTGGTAGTTTCTATGATATAAATACTGAAAATCACAATGCTTTTCCTTATTTTTACATAATTTTATTAATATTTTACAAATAAAATGTAATTAAATCACCCTCAAGTCACGTGACAACGAACACCAATAAGAGTGCATGACGTCACTTGGTCCTATACATTAGAGTTGGGCAGTCCGGGATCCGTAGATGGATCCGGTTCCAAGCAACTTGCGGACCAGATCCACTGGACCCGTTCCAGTGGGTCCGACACGAAGTCCGACTTTATGACTGCATCCTACTGCAATTTCATTTGTTAACGTTGCTTTACTTTAACAATATTACACACAACTATAAAAAGATCCAATTTAGATGAATCCTGAGTTGAAATGAAAGCCAAATAGGTATATTCATAAAAACCGCTACAAATTAAATCAATACTTCCACATCCAATTGTCAAAATGACATTTACGTTTTTATTTCTTATACTGTACGATTAGTAATCAGATTTTGAGCATTTTGTCTCTCAACACATTTTTTCTAAGATAAAGTCCTCGTGATATTAGCAAAAATATATAAATTTTAAAATCGGTTTTTTCAAATAACTCGAAAATTATTAACTTAACAAAAAAATTACAAGAGTGCTTTCTGATGAGAAATTTGATTTTCTATATAATACCAAAATTTAAAAAAAACGCACGAGCAGGGACCAAAACAGGTTTTTTGGAAATATTTCGAAAATGTCAAAATTTTGAATAAATTTTTTAAGACTTTTTGTGAGAAATTTTATTTCCTACCTGATGACATTTTCATTTTTTGAATATATTAAATATATTCGGAGATATTTAGGAAAAACCGTTTTCTTTAAGTGACGCTTTTTTGCTAATATCTTCTAAACAGTTTGCTGCGCCGAAAATTTATAAGAACGAATAATACTTGCAGCTATACTACTAATCACATACTAAAACGAAAAAAATATAAAAAAATAAAAATTTGCAAAAAGGGTAGTTACTCCCTAATTTCGCCCCCTTCCCGATATCGTACTTACCTCACAAACAATAGGTCCCTTTCGGTAGTTAAGATTTATACATTTGCCAAATTTCAAGTTCATATATTAAGTCTTTCGAAAGTTATCGTGTATACAAACAAAACCACAGACACACAGACAAGAATTTTTTTGCTAAAATTTTGGTATTTTGCGTTTTTGACTATTTTAAAGCGAATGAACAAATAAAAAATTTTGAAAATTATATGTAAACAGACAAAGATGTAAAAAGATTTAATGCTTGTGCCTATACATAACGAAACATTTTTACGCAAGTTACATTTTTATTTAAAGATTAAACACTGAAAAAATTAAGTATTCATTCGAATGAGACAATCTAATAAAATAAACCACGCAAGTAAATCTCACGGCTCAAAGCCGGAGTCAGTCAGTTCCGTCTATACAGTTCACATCGAGGACACGGACGGATGGCTTGGCTCAGCCAGCATGCTAAATGTTTCCATTTGGATCCGCATCCGCTTGCCGCGTATGCAACCGCGGTAGCTAACAAAACTGGATCCGGAGCGGGACGGATTCAGCGGGTGGATGCGGATCCAACGGCTCCACTTTCTGATCCTGATCCGTGGAACGGGACACATCTCTACTATACATCGTTTATGCTGTCAATAGGGTTCATTGTTTGGATAAAATAATTTTACAATTATCAATTATTTCTTGGCGGTTCGGTTTGAAAAGGTTTGAAAGGTGCTTTTATATCCTGGAAAGTGGATTTATTAAGGCAAGTAGTTAAAATTTGCCGAAAATTGACTGTTTTACAGTGGCCACCATCTTCGCAACTTATAGTAACTTCTGTTCTGCTGTATTCAGAAATGTGAAGACCTCCATGTAAGTAATATACCAATATTCGTTAGTTCTGTACCCAAATTATAAATTACAGTAATAATACATTTTTGATTGTGTCGCTACAAGTGCCGGATCGCTGCGGGCAAGCTAAAGCCACATTTTCCTGCCATTTGGCGAACGTGGAACATGAAGAAATAGCTCGTTATGTGTTCTGATTGTAGTAGATGCACACTGAGACACCGCACAACACTTATGAAACTTAGAATTCATATTATAAAACAATAATTGCGAAAAAACTTTAAATCGCATTATTAGTTTAACCGTGTTTGAGAACAGGTAACGTCACAGCTGTCACGGTGACAAGGTATTGACGTTTTGAAGCGAAATTTGAAACACTATTTAAAGACATGGTTTTTAAAGCTTTTAAGCGGTTTAAAAAAAATAATAATTAATATTCGCGGCTATATAGGGTACTTATGCACAATTTACAACACTTTCCCAAAAACAGTCAACATCCCTATTGCAGCTGGTATGTATAGCGATACGCTCACCAAATTGAGACGGAAATAATGCTCCTCACTCCTCGATAATGCGCGTACCCACACCGGCACACCGCCGCCACAACCAAGGCAAAGATTCATGAGTTTCGTTTTGAACTATTTGGGCACCAACCTTACAGTCTCGATCTTGCATCTAGCGACTGTTTGTTCTTCTTAAACTTAAAACTTGCTTGCTGGGCAACGTTTTAAGAACGACTTATAACACGAAAAACTTTTATACAGAGATGTTGAAGCTGGTGCGTTGTTACAAAGGGTGCTTAAAACTGAAAGGCAATTATATGGAAATATAAATAAGTTTGTAGGAAGCGAGTGAAAGATTTGTCTAACAAATACTTTTCTAAGACAAAACCGCACTTACTTTACGAATATGCCTCGTATATTTTCATGGTATATGTATTGTAATCGACTGGGATACAGATTCATATATCCAATTACAAAATAATAAACATGTCGCCCTACTCTTAACCCTCTTCATAACGGTTACTTTTCTATGGCGGTCGCTCTCCCAGTTCATTTTTGTGCTTGCTATTCAGAGGTTTTACTGTATACCATAACATGCTCAAAGAAGATCTTTTTATTTTATATTGAGTTTGGTAGTACAATATATTAAATTTTTATTGTTTAAGAATTAACCCTTTTTTGTATTTAAAAAGTGTTACCATTACCTGTTTTCGAATACTCGAATACAGAAAACCAATTATATTTACGTTTTCCTCATTTTTATATAATTACTCTTATTTCGGATACACTGACTTTATTATTTAGTTATAGGCCTGCAATCTCTTTACCTAGTTTGATAATATACGGTAGTTCATCAACTTTTCATTACCAAGCAGCTTTTTTGCCGTTTAAGTAGTATTTAAATAAAGCGTCATTACGTCATATTCTCGTTTTATAGGTGATGTAATGTTTCATAACGGTTAGCGCTGCATCAATCGAGGAGTGAAAGTAAATAGTATAAATATGACGGTCGCCGACTTGCTCCGCTTTCGGTCCGCGTACGACTTAAGCCGTCGCCGTTGGTTCATTCATTTTTCACATCGCTTGCTCGTCTTAAATCTGGCTAATTTTCCCAGCGGCAAATTGCGAATAATATCCATCTGAAACCTCCCTATACCTCCCATTTGCTCCCCAAGTTGGAAGCGTGCTCATGTTAGCAAGGGAATGTTGCCAGACCGCCAAATTATTCTTTAAGTTAAGTTTTCAACCATTATTTAGTTTAGTCCAGTTGAAATTCACTATATTGCGGGCAACAAAAGACAAACATCTTTATTTACATTTGATAAGTACACCAGTAAGTTTGACCTGCTCACAGATATCTTAATTTTAATTCACTGGCTTCTCCAGTTGGCTCGCGCTCGGCAAGCGTAGGTCTATGTAGTTAGAGACCGTAACAACCTAAATCGTAGTGCGTGTAGCCATCGCTAAATGATTCGTTACAGATTTTCACAAAATATCAAAGTGCCGCGTAAGACGGATATGCATCAACAATGCCCTATTCCTAAATGAGAGTATCGCTACGATCTTTCGAGGTTTTGCCACGGTTATTACAACACCCTCTAAGTGTGGTAGACAGATGCAGAAGATGTAGTTCCAGTGTACATCTCATTACAATCTGGCTTATCGACAATAGTTGGTGATAGTACCCGAAACTGTCGATATGCATGAAGGTCCATGGAATTCTAATTCTTCGATTAAGCGTTCGTCGAGAAATCTGACGTTTTGTTGCTATAACAAATTAAGGTTAATCCCAATAATTCTACCTTTTTAAAAATCACTTAAGTGTAAAAATCAACTAGCCGCATGGATTCCACGCATTTTAACCATATTTTAATTTTGCTTCATTTTTGTGATAAATATAAAAATTACACGCTAAATATTGAGATAAAGCAATAAACGCATTTTAGGTTCTTTTTTTCCTAACATGAATAGGATGTGTACATTTGTTGCAAAATTAAACCACATCTGTAGTCTATAATAAGCATGACATATCAAAGAGTACTCCAACAAAGATAAAAAATTTAACGTCATTTCTGCGTTGTGGATCAACTGTATATAACTTTTAGGCAATTAGGCCTTGGAAATATGCCGTACTACAATAAGACGCATCTTAAAGAATAATAATTTTTATCCATACCGTGTATAACTGCATAATGAGTTGGACTAAGCAGATTTTCAAGGAAGGACCAACTTCTGCACCTTAATATTAGAAAAGAAGAACGAGAAACTAATTTGTTGATTGCCACAACTATCCCTACTACTCCTGCATCATGTAAGAATGCACTACAGTGGCGGCTCGCGACCTTTCAAGTAGGGTAGGCGACACCCTACTCATATATAGTATAGGCAACTATTATTATGTCTTCGATCTTGGAATATGTGTATTTTATTGGTCATGCTAATCATTTATTTTTATTGCTATTCAGTATTATTTATAATCTCTCAATGGCTCAATAAATGCGTATAGCCCAAGTCCATACAAAGTTTGTCGTAGGCGGACGATCATTCCGCCTGAAACGCATCTATATGCGCGAAGGTTTTACTACGTCAACGGTTAACTGCGGACGTAAACGGTGCAGATTCTGAAGGACGTGAACGCAAATACAAATGAATTTCTGGTCGTCAAGTTGTGTCGCCTATTCCCAATTTAAACGTTCGCCGTAATAACGCGGTTCGTAATTTTTCAGCGGCATGGGTAAAGAGATGAAATATTAAATAAATACTGTATAAAAACAAATTGCATTAAAAAACTTAGAAATTTATAGCTAATTATTATTTATTTTTGTATGGCATTGTTGACTGAAATTGAAAGGTAGGCGGTGCCTACCTTACCTACCCTGAGGAGCCGCCACTGATGCGCTATAACCAATATAGGTCGTCCTTTATGTATGGGCCGGAATTATCGAAAGCTATGGAACAGAACTATCCTTTTGGTTTACTTGTAAATGTTCCTTTGACTTATCTAAGAGACCTGTATAGATCAATAGTAAACAAGGTGGACTAACAACAAGTTACCATTAAAATGGGAAGATTTCACTTATTTTAGTATTAGCATATATATTAAGTACGTCAGAAACAAAACCGCGTGGTGCAAACGAAAAATTCGAAATAAAATCCTACGGCTAGTTATGTGCATTTGAAATTTGTCGATTGGAGAGAGGCTAGAAACGTTACCTCGTAGCGAGTCTAGCGGTCTGACGTCAGTAGCGCGCTTTAGCTCATGCACTACCGTCGCCACCACGACTTGCATCGCGCTCCCGGGTTACTCAACATGCCTTTGCGAAAGTGGTGTTTTGTTTCAAAATGCAAAAGCACTACTTATTCGACTCCAAACAAAATATTCGTCACGGTATTCAAGGAGAAAAA
Organism: Rhyzopertha dominica; assembly: GCA_025024175.1. Taxonomy (NCBI): domain Eukaryota; kingdom Metazoa; phylum Arthropoda; class Insecta; order Coleoptera; family Bostrichidae; genus Rhyzopertha; species Rhyzopertha dominica. The sequence continues at coordinate 36,815,078 of QCXZ01000003.1, read as the reverse complement.
AAAATAAGAAAATTTGGTTTGCTGCTCGGCGTTTACTGTCCGATGTTTCCGAAAAAACTATTTTTTATTGTTGCGAGGACCATTTTAACGTAAGTCAATAGATGAATACTGTAAAGGGCGTAGTTATATCTGGGTATATTCCAGCTTGGGATGAAGACATGGAAAATTATATTATAATAAATATGAACCATTCTTTCCATTTGTCTAGCTGATACATTGACAATTACAGAAAACAATTACAGTTGTCCGAGAAGTTGTACCTCATACGGGTTGCATAATTTACGTTTCTGTTCGCTCGTGCCAAGTAAATGCCCCTCTTAAGGGAGTTGACGCTGTTCCTCGCTGATAATTAGAAAAGGCGATATCAAAGGCTTTAAAATTTTAACCAGTGCAACTGCATTCTGTTCCGATTGGATATGGATTGAGCGGCTCGTGCCGGACCTAGCGAATGCTGGGCCTGTATATCCAGGTCAGCATCTCATACGCCCTTTGTGAAACAAGATTATAGAGTGGCAGGTAAACACACAAACTGGAGCAAGCATTGTCGGCATTGTTTGCCGACATAGTGTACGTTGTTCGAAACTAAATATGATATCATTCTCAGTTTGAAACTTTGCCTGAATGAATAACATTTGAATCGTCCATTACGGCCTAGCCTTAAATGTGTAAAACTACAGACACAATCTACATAGATTAATTATCGGGCTATAATTTCGTAAAAAGAGCTGTAGTCGCAACACAATCAAAACTAGCAGTGGTTAATTTGGCATACAATTTACTACAAAGATAAAAACGTGGAATCAGGCTACATTATATACACGAGTCCTGGACTCGCAAGGTCTAACTTTATTAGTCAATTACAAATTATCGCAGCCACTGTGAATTTAAAGGCTGCTAGAAACTCATTTTAGGACTTCCAGACAAAACTTCGGAACTACTGCAATTCTTACTTACTTTCAGAAATAAATGGAAACTTATAATATATTGCACATTGTTACGAATACACCCGGGAATGTCAAGTCGCTAAATATATACAGTATCGTAATTGATTGATATCTTGACATTTTGGAGTAAAAATGGCAAATTTTGACACAGACTCCTTGACACAAGGCAGCAGTGACGTTTTATGAGGTTATGATAGAAGATCGGACGATTTATTTGCGCCCATTAGTAGTTACACATCTGGTCGCCCTTATGTGATTAGCAAATAATTATAATAGCCAGGCACTTGTGTTTATTATACTACAAGATCTAATAATAATATACAGAAGCATAGTACATCATGTATATACAGATACACAGGTACAGATTAACTGCTGAATTTTCATTTACCGCTGCCAAACCTGACTATCGTCACTATCCATGGCTTTTGGTTTTAAATTTCTGTTGATTGCATTATATGCTTTTCGTGCCACGTATCGTTTCTGTGCTGACTTGGCAGTCAGATTATGCACTGTAACAGCTTATAAAATAGGCTGTTATTGTGCTATAAAATAAATCAGTCGCCTCAACTCTCAACCCCACATCACAATTTTTTAATTTAGATACTTATTCTTAGCTTTTTCCATATATTTATATCCAGGTTGCTGTATTTCAGGCATTTAGGCTCATATAAACTACCATAATGAATTAGGGGTCACGATTAGGTTATTTAAGTAGCAATGTACTTACTTGAATTACTACATTAGCTATAAGAATATTCCACATCGGCAATGGAATAATAAGTACTTTTCACCACAAAAGCGCGGAGGTGGAGGAACAGTTTGCCATGACAACCGGCTGCCAAATCCGTCGACGCCGGCGCCGCTTAGTTTATTTAAAAACCAACCAATGTAACTTGGAACCTTGAGTTTATCTTGATTTAAAATACACTAGGCCAAGGTTACTAGACATAAAATCGACTAACCTTGACACTAGGTGTTCGGTTGTTTAGTTTCACAGCATACACGTTTTTTGGGTAACACCATTAAGAGCATAATAATTTATTCTAAAAAATGACTACATAACGAACAAAAATAATTTCATAAAAAATGGTCAGCTTTATACAGATATTTATAGAAAATCAACTAAAAAGTTATCAAATCTAGTAATTATTACAAATGCAGTAAACATTGAGTTTTACACCCATGATAAACCAATATTCAGGAATAATTTTCTTTGTTGACTTGTTTCCCTTGTTGTCAGCCTAATTTTAAGGTAGATTCTTAGGTTGCTTCTAACAGTTCAGTCCATTGTTGAAACACGCAAAGCACAACTGAAAAAATATTTAGTGTTCATAGTTTTCAGTTTATTATATAAGTTTATTGAGTGAATATGGCTACAACTTCGGTACTCTATAAATCTAGGGACTTTAGATCAGTATAAAGTCCCTAGATAGATAAAGTATCGCAATTCATAATGAGTTAGAGAGAGAAATACTTTTTGGGACCCAATATGGCGGATAGTTTAAATGTGAACAAGATGACAGCAGCGGACCTGAAAGCTTTCTTTTGAAATAGTGCGATTTAACAGTAATGACATGATTATAATAAAATTTGTAGGTAAACAATATTAACAACAATATATTATCCCTTCTTGTTGCGTGTCTACTTGTAGGAATAATATTCGCAAGGAAGGAGTGAGTATATTTAAGTTGCCCAGAGGTAAAATTTCATTTTAACAAATATATATACATATACTCTACAGAGTGTAATAAATTGTAAGCTAATTTTTCCACAAATCAGTTTAAGAAAAATAAAGGTGATGGTACGAAGCTGCTAAAATGGAATGGTGTCCCAGACTTACTGTAGGAAATACAGTAAGCGAGTGCGGTATAAGTGTGGATCAAAGGTGTGGATACACAAGTTACTATTTCTACAAGTGTAACATACAGAATCACGGAAAATGACAAGGATTCAAATACTGAGCCATAATAGATTGCAACAAGCAGAGCAGCTAATTAACAACATAAAAAAATCTTACAGGAATGAAAATAAGATAATAGAAAATATTTAGGGAACGATATTTTTGTTACAAATATGTTATTATAGAACGCGATCCTAAATTGATACCCTTGTAAAGCGATTTATAAGTGTTAGAACACTTTGTAAAGTGCAGAATTTATATTTTAGTTAAAAGAATGGTGCTATCAAGAAAATTTCAATAAATAGAAGTAGTAGAAGTGTTTCAAACTCCCTTAAATGTTACAGAGTATAAAAATACAGTATACAGTTTTATGTCGAATTAGGTACATTTTTATTCCAGTAAATAATTATAATATAATATAATATACAAAAAGTAAACAATAATGAATGTATTTTGTAAAAAAATATATTTTTATTTCTTTTTTACTTTAGAAGGTATTACAGCTATTGCTGCTATAAAATAAAGCATTAATTTCAACTCTCAACCCCGGAGGGCCAGAAGCCTTTCTTTAGATACTCGTTCTTAGCTTTTTGCATTATTTCCATCTGCAGGTTGCTGTATTTTAGGCATCCAAGAACATATAAACTACCATAAAATTTTAGTGGTCACGAATAGTTTATTTAACAATGTACTTACTTGCGTACTGGAATAAGTAAATCCCAATATCTTTTCATCACAAAAGTTTACATCTGACAAAATTGGAAACTGTCACCTTCACAGATTTCAACATGCAAAAAATCTCCGTGAAAAGCGGTACAGCTAGTTTCAAATTCTTTAGGGAAGAAGAACAAAAGTTGCAATAGTTTTATGTTGCAAGAAGGGAGGATGTTCCTCCTAAAGTTCATGTTGGAAATAAATATATAGATGATGATTTATTCCAATAATTTTCGAATAACATCCATATATCCCGGTCCTATCACCTTTAAATTTCCCGATTTTTTTGCAGCGAATATGACGACATATGCGGTACTCTATGTATCTAGGGACGTTAGATCAGATTAGGTTAACGCCGACTCTAATTTCAGGTTAGATTCGGCAATGCAAGTGCGAATAACTCCACTTAAAAGGATTACGAACTGCCATCTGTCACGCTACAAAATAGCCCTCTTTTAGAAAGAGGGCGATATTCCAAAATCGTTTACGAAACAATAGCGTGGGAAGAACTCGCCCGGCCAACAATCTGGACATGGCGTATTTCGGTAGATACTAAACCCTTTATCCTTTTATGGGGTCGGTGTAAAATTTGTCTAAATGTGCCGACTAAGACGCATCAAGTGTTAAGCTAAGCATTTATAACAGTTTCTGCATTTCATAACAATTACAGCAATTAGGGCATTCTATTTCTGTGTACAAAAGACTCAAAGTGGAACAATACACATATCAGAACGAAATTTGATGTATTATTAAATGGGAAAGTTAAACCCGAAGTTTAATTTTATTGTGTTTATATACAAGCAGAACTAGTTTAACCATCAGGTGGACATTTGCACCACAGTTATAAACCCAAGGTAGAAGTTATACATTAAAATCTACACCAAACAGTATAACGCTTTAAATGCATTTCGTTGACATTAAACATATGTGATAGTTTACGAAACCACCAATATGACTCAAATAACTTTTTTTACTGTGCTTGCTCTGTAAGTTTGAGGTTTCTAGTTAGTTGCATTTTGTAGGTACAAAGATACAAATGCTTTTATCAGCACTTTATATAAAATACGAACTAATTTTTGAATATAGTCAAAGGAAGAGATAAATCAAGGTACATTTGGTGATTAGTGGAGTTAAAAACACACCATGGCGAACACAACACAGGATGGATAAGCTTGTGGTTTAAAATATACACAGTAACTCATAATTATACATAGATGGATATGTTGACCGCCGAAATATGCATTATTGGTCAGAACATCCCTCCTAAAAACGTGAGGAATATCTTCATAGCCCCAAGGTGACCGTTTGGGCTGCAATTTCGTCAAGAGGCATCATCGGACCGTATTTTTTTTTTTGAGGATAACCATGAGTGCGCAATTACTGTGAATTTTTGGGTCCGGGTTTCAACAGCGAGATGGATACAACAACCGCGCATGGTGTCAACTAGATGGCGCCACCAGCCACACAGCACGTGTGGCACTGGAGGCTGTTGACGAATTGCTTCTATGTGGACTAATTTCAAGGTGGGGAATAATTAACTCACCACCCCGGAGCCCTGACCTAACCCCATCTTATTATTCCTTGTAGAGGGATCTTTAACAGCGCCATTTATTGGGCAGAATTTGTGTCGACGTGTTATTGCAAATTTGATGTCTCGATTGGAAGAAATGGCCGACATCTACTAAGCTAATCATTACAGAATGCAATTATGTTATAAATTTCATCCTAAAAAGTTGAGTTGAACTATAGTTGTTTATCTGCTAGCAACATTTTTAACACCTAACACAAAATCTGTTCAAGGAAATTATTTTTCTCTAGCCCACCTTTACAGAATCACCTTGCCTCGTGTCGTTGTCATGTGTGAATTAAATCCGCGTCCATTCCTCTGCGCGTTCTGCGTATTGATTGACGTGCGGGTGGGAATCTGAATTATTCTATGCTTTTTTCGTCCGTTTTTAATCAACATCGGCATGTTGTCTTCATAATTCAGGTTGGATAACTCATAAACGGCCAAACTGCTCTTCGTTTCGCTTTTAATCGCAACGTCGTCTATTTATTTTCTCATTCTTCCCCAGTAAATTCATTTCATAGAAGTTTTATGGCCTTATAACTCAGTTTGTGCTGGTTTACGACGCGGCTTCAGCTGTAAAGTAAGGGTTGATTCCTTTATGTTGCGTGTTCTCCCGTTTTTTGTTGCAAATATTGATGGTTACGTCCAGAAAATAATACGTGTCAGGACGGTTATTTACTGTAAACTGTTCTACCAAATATTTAGTAGTACATGTACGTCACTTTTTAGTATCTAGAGTGGTTATCCAGATCCGTATGTTTACCAAGAGTATACAAATGTTGGCTCATACGTTTAACAACATCAATGGCGGACAAGTTACATTTATTACTAAACAACACGTCAATAAATTAATAAAATTAATTTTATAATTAATATGACAGTATATAATTCAGTAATTGTATTCTTTAACTATGTCTGAACATGATCAAGTTGCCTGTAGTGCAGTTAATCCGACAAAAGTAGCAGGTAAACTAACTAAACTCCATTACGCAACCCCCTACGTTTATTGGATTCATTTGGTTCGTACTTCCGTTTGTACAAATAATATTTCATTTCGCATTGTTGCATCTCACCTTAATTCAATATGTATTTAAGATTTAAAAAAAGATAATTTCAGATTCACTCTACGTTTCTACTTTATACAAATAGGTTTAATAATACTTTTTAATATAGGTATGTACCTAATAATGTAAATATTCATATCAGCTTTCTACTACTACTAAAAAATTTCACATAGAGTCAATTTTTTATACACCTTGTTTAGGATTTAGGTGGTAAAGATGATAAGAGGTCACAGAAACCATTTTTTGCGAATATCTTATATGCCTTAAATATGTTAAATCTCACATCAATGACAGCTGCCATTAAATTAATGTACAACAAAAGCTCTATAATAAAGATTTTGTTATACGAGGGTGAATGCTTTCAGCGTCCATAATATAAGATAATATTTTGTCGGATAGATCGCTGTCTCTTGAAAACACTGACAAAAGTTTAATAGTCTGACGTTTCGATTACACCTGTAATCTTTCTCAAAGACGAAGAACCTCAAAATTTTCCTGACACAAGTTCAAATCGAAACGTCAGACTATTAACTTTTTGTCAGTGTTTTCAAGAGACAGCGATCTATCCGACAAAATATTATCTTAAAGATTTTGTTAATTAATTTTTATTTTATTCAACCGTTTTCGCGATATAGCATGAATCAAGTTGGTATTACATACCTAAGCATGTGTCTATCGCCGTAGTACCCTAGATTATTATCTATTTCAGTGTCGGTTGGTTATGATAAGTGTCGTTTGTATAAACGTCCTCAGTATCACTATATATCCTTGTTTGAGTAGGTAAAATATGTAGTGTCTGCTTCATTTTATTGAGATTTATTTGAGACCGACCTGTCAAACCTATCAAACCAATTTTCCGGTATCCAACGTTTCCACTACAACCTTATGTGTAATTACAAACTACATTTTCTTTTATTTGCTATACTCTGTTTAACAAGTAAACGTTAAAAAAGTATTTAGCTATTTAGCTAATTTGCCCCCGATTATTTAAATACACTGCAACCAGATATTCACGCAGGTGCGTTCGAATTCTGCATTCCAACTTGAAGTATCATAAACGGGCATAAATGAATCGTCGTAAATCACTGTTTGATTTGGGTTTTCCCATATTTTACATAAAATTTTGCTTACTTTATTTCAAGGGTAGGGTTTGTATTAAATATAAATGCAAGATCGTTGTCTTTACCAGAACATGTCTTTCCCGTCAGTGTTTGGTGTGGTTTTGATTTCTGTTTTTTTTTCGCGTTGTAAGTAAAAAAAAATTAGGATGGCAATGTCATCTGTCAGCATTACACTGACATGATGACAAAGCCACCTAGCTGCCTTAATGACAGCGAAATAGATCTATCTGCAGTTGGTTGAGGTGTAGACAGCACAGCATAGACATGCATTTTAAATTACATCTTGGTCCTTTTAATAAAAAAAAACGGAAAAATACAATTGGAAAAGAAACGCAAATATGTTTCAAATACAGGGACAAACGTTAATTTACAATATAAACAATGGATTTTTTTGTTATCTATACAAGAGGAGGAATATACATAGAAGTTATTGAAAAGGAAGAAGAATTTTGTGAACAAATGGTAGAAAAGCTTTTGGAGCTGGTCGGTTCTCGATGAGCGATAAATTTACCTTTGAGGGATTTTTATTTAAAATAAATTGTTTACAAATTTACGTGTTTTTTTTAATTGTAACTACTACTAATTTTTTGTACTATAAAGTAAGGTGTAATCACAGACCTGACTTTTTATTCCATGGCCAAGCTGGAATGGAAATTTATTGAATCGCTCGTTACCATAAAAGTACGAAGGTTGCTATTTTAATTTTAATAGTACAAAACATAAATCCAAATTTTATTGGTGAAAACGGTCTTGTTGTGTTTCAAAACATGCCTTTTGAGCAACTGTAGGCGCTGAAAAAAGTTTTGCTAAATTATTTTCTATTAATTTTAATACTGATATGTGAAAATAAAACAAAGCACATCTTGCACGCAGCTTTAAATGTACCGCAATTGTATTAAATTAGTATTCTTTGCATGGTTTGCACTAAGCGAGACGAATATTCTTTTGAGCGATTATCAAATTACGTGATATCAGACGTCAAAACAAAAGTCAAACTTTCTAAATCATAATAGAAAAATAGATATAGGGTAACAGCAACAGTATTGTCCCACGGTTGTCTTCCGTCAGCGGCCCTAGTGGTGAAACTAGTCAACTAACTTGATGTTTACACGTTAAATATTAATAAATACATAATGTTCTTTAAATTTATTTTTGCATATATCAATTATCGGCATTACAACACGTATTTGTACTTATGTACTACATTACAGAGAGCCATTTAATTTAATATTAATAGTTAAACAGTTAGAATTTTTTGTGGCTATAGAATATATTTTTGATCTTAGGAAAAAACATAAAACAAATCGCACCAAATTTGAATGTAAAAAAACGAAAAAGTAACTGAAAAATGGAATGTTATCATACAATTTTTTTAATAACAGCGTAGAGTCAAGTGGCCAGGGTTTAAAAAATGCGTAATTTGATATATGTATAACACATTGCATAAAGGTTTAAATTTGATACAAAAAAAAGAAAAAGAAACAATTTCGGTCGGCTAGAGGACCCTTAAGTGCAGTAATACAACTGTTAAAATATTAAAATTGCTTATGATATTCATATGATGAACTGGCAAATATTTCTCAACATTGGTTCTAACTGCTGCTGCTGGCAGATAGAAAGTTGTAGAGGTTTGAGCACACACTTTCGGTAGTGCAAAATTTAACTTACTATCTCTGCGCCGTCGAGTAAGTTGTTGGCAATTTTGGAAAACAGCGACGTCTGGTAACTAGTTAAATATGACACCGTCCAGTTTAGAGCTTAAAGGTTTCAAAAATTTCCTTTGAATCTGTTTAATTCTATTTACATGTGTATGTTTAACGTAAATCTAGTAACTATTTGCCTTAAGACAAATTTCTTGTATATGCGATATAAATCGAAAGTTACCTCCAAATTATTGAAACTGCCGAGTCTGTCTAGAGTCGCACCCTCGAGATGATAGTTGTATGATATAGGTAGTCTTGAATGTAAAAGACAAAATGTTACACTTAGTTACATTCATAGGCAGCATTCAATCTGTCAATATTATGTTGTACACAAATACATTCGTTGGTAGAGTGAATACTGAAAAACAATTTAAAATCATCAGCATTAAGTATAATGTCAACATTTATGACTACCGTTTATAAACTATATGAAAACCTACCTCTACCTGTAAACAAATATTGCAATGTATTTACCAGTTCATCGAACGCAATTAGTTTATCGTGTAGCTCATCAAAACGCAGATCGTACAATTTGAAATGGAAGTTTGTCCTTATTTTGAAGTTTGTTAGGATCTATATTTATTTTGCTTTCAGTATCCTGTGCAAAATGTTTCTAGACTTAAAAGTCTTTCGAATTCATCGGCGCTAATGCCGCGACTTGAATTGAGATCTCTTTCAGGTTGCGACCACTTCTCCATAGATATTGCCGTATTGAACTTACTGCCCGCTGACGCTAATCCTCTCAGAGATAGGTGACCCTGTGGTAACTTTTCCAGCTTTGTGAGGTAAGAAACGTTTGAATCTATCACCTGCTGACGCTAAGTCTCCTGCAGACGGGGTGATCCTGTGGTAGATTGAATCGAAGTCAAGCTCGAACTCTCCGAATTAAGTAACGCTTTGTAACTATCACCTGCTAACGCTACGTTCCCTGTGGACGAGGGGATACTGTGGTAGTCCAATTCAAAACCGAGCTCGCTCCCTCTGGTAACCCCCATTGCTGACGCTAGGTCCTTCGTGGGCTGGGTGACCCCTAAAGCATTACCTATTATGGTTCTAATCAGGTGCCCCATTGCCGACGCCAAGTCCTCCGTGGCTAGGTGGCCTATGGAAAGCAACTATCCGTATCTTAACAGTAGCGGCGAGGTCACCGTTCCGTAAGCAGCACAGCAAAGACAGAGCTCCGTAACCATAGCAGATCGCCCTACCAGAATGAAGCGTGCCGCTCGCTCTCATCCTACCCGAGGCCCACGGCCACGACGTTGCTGGACCGAACCGCAATCCTCCACGACGGCTACCGAGCTGGGGGATTTCACGATGGCTAGCGGGACACCGGTGGAAACGCTGGGTAACAATCTCCTCGTAAAAATCTTCGTATATGGCATTTTAATAATATTTCTTATATTATCTGGTTCGCCACCCAAATATGTATGCTAGTTTTAGCTGTATTTGTTTTCTGAATTTATTTACTGTGTCATTAATGAAATTTATGCTAATCATTTTGTCTATTGGTATCAATTTTCTTATGCATCAGAAGGCCACTGCAGGCTTTATTTGGCGTGACTTCTTGTTGTCAATGCCTTTAGCAGAGATCAAAGGCTGTTAGGCTACCAAGAATATCCTACAACGTGGGTGTTGTCGAAGCCCGAAAGGCTTCACCTGAGTGACAGTGGTGATGTGCTCCTACGAACTCTAGGCTGGGCGTTGTGAGAATAGCATCTCCACGTACCAAAATGCCGAGACATCGTTTACTGCGGGATATGGGATTTCAGCTCTAGGCTATTGCCTTCGAGAACCATGCTGAATAAGTCATACAAGGCTGTCTTTATTGTATATGTATCTTGTGTCTTGTGTGTATATGTATATACCTGTCTTATTTTGTTTGTGCTCTTATGTTGTTTCGATATTTTCCCTTGTTTGCCGTCTCATATATTGTTTACGTAAATCCCTGTCTAGTTTCTAATGATTTCTTTACAGCTTAATCCTACAATTTCTTCACAGCGACAACAATTAATACTTATTACTGGTCAATGTGGTTCTGGTTCACTGACCACCAATTAATCTATTCTGGCCTGGCCTCCGCCAACGATTTCTTACGCAATATGCGATACTTAAGTAAATTCAGTTGTAACCTGATTTGCTATCATACAAGTGTATTTTTCATAGTTAAATATTACATATATTTACTATGTAAAGACGAGTTTTTCCTGCGATTTTTCTTCAGTCTATTGTAAGCGCTTCGCAGTTTTTCGGTACAAAATGTACTATATATATCTTACACCGAATCAGGTGTTTTTGTTTACCTTTCCGTTACAGAGCTTCATATTGAACTAATTTAAACACAACGTAATTTTTGGGTCCTACTAAAGAACTAGACGATCACAATTTTAAAGTATCTTAATAGAAGTATCGAGAGCTTTCTAAATTTAAATATATGACCTGGGTAGGTTATGTAACAATACCTTACAATAGGTTCGAGTAGCATTAAAAAATTTGCACACAAAAGTTGCAATATCATGCATAACTAAAAAATAATTACATTTTTTTTATAATAAGCAGTATATTGAAAATAAACATGAACACTACATTAGCCAAACTCTTAACTTAGCTCTTCTTACATACTCCCAAATGCGCCACTGTCCGTAGGAGAATATATTTTATGCGATCATTTAAAAGTATGGAAACTTTGCGACCATTGGATTTTTAACATTTTAAAGATGCTCAACAGCAGGGACGTGTTAAATGGTGCATGTCAATGCTAAAAAATTCGGTGGCTAAACAGCAGTAGACTGTACGGATGTTTCAAAGTAAATCTAAAGCAGTAAAAGCGGTGCATGTTCGCAGCGTTTTAAAAATATATGCTTTCTTTGTTTCTTCGGAAAAATTTGTCATGTCGCGGCTGTCGTCTTAAAGAATCAAGGTTAAGTAAATGAAGTTAATATTCAATTAAAGGATCTTTTTAACGTCTTACAAATAATGTGACAAAAAAAATGCTCAACTACACAAGGACCATGTAGCCAAGTTCAACGCATTTGAAGCACATTACAAAAAAATGATTGAATGAAATTGAAAATAACGTTATGTTCAAAACCAATGATATGATTGAACCAGTAGAGGCTAGATTTTCAGGAAAAATTTTCAACCATAGGAGAACTAGAACTAGCGTACCTACTACTTTTATTGCGTAAAGTAGTCCCTTGCTATATTTTTTTCTATTACCATCAGTAGGGGTGAGCCTAGTGTCTTTGCCGCCGTAGATAAACTTCAAATATGCTGCTCCCAAGCTTCAGAATCATAAAGATTACAAGAAAACAGTTTACAAAAATAAACGTGATTTGAATTAGGACAATAACACAATATTTACGATTTTTTCGACAATTACACACGTCTACCTTTCGTTTTGGGATATATCCTGCATCATCTAGCAAAGCCAATAGGGCAACACTTTATACCGGTATAAGTAGAAGTGCTCATCTAATTGTAGATTATTTAAACTTTCATGTGATCGACCAGTCAATAGCTAAATAAAAGACGTATGCCTGATCATTCTAAATCAATTGGCAATCTGATTTGAAGCTTTTACTCACAATGGCAGATGTCACATGCCGTACCTAAATAATAATAATAATAATAATAATAATAATAATAATAATAATAATAATAATAATAATAATAATAGTATCAATAAGAATAATAATAATAATAATAATAATAATAATAATAATAGTAATAATAATAATAATAATAATAATAATAATAATGCGTCTTTATTCGCAAGCATTTACAATTTTCATAATACATAGCATAATACAATTGCAGTGGTGCTAACACTTACGAAACGGCGAAGTTCAGCGGCCACTTAAGAGAAAATGGCAGCTGTTCTTCCACTTAACCGAAAGCGAAAAAAAAACAAATAAAGTGAAAGTCTTATTAGCTGTAAAATTATAAATATGGATTAATAATAAAAAAAATGTTATTTAAAAGGCAAATGAAATCAGGCCGAATTTCAGAAAATAATATTGTAATCCAAGATTCATCAAAAATCAGTAATATTATGTGCCGGATAACAAAAACTTTTTGTATTCGCGATTAAAAGAACACAAACTTTTAGATTTTAAATCTGTAGGGACAGAATTATATTTATATATATATATTGAACATACAATAAGAATATCTTTTCCACACATTAAAATACGTTACTTAAAATATAGAAGGTACATATTTTATCGCAAAGTTACCAGTCTATTCAATTTTCTGTAAAACTTACAAATTATATTCGTCTACTTAGAATTGCGTATTCAAATTATAACAGTAAGATTATCAAACCTTGCAAAATACTTACCAAAAGATTGCTCTTTAATTCCAATACTACATGTTCACTTCTGTGACATGTTGTTTTTCGGGCTGGTTCCCACGTTGGTTATTAGACCTTGACGTTTCAGAGCTACTTCTGAGGAAGACACCGATATGCGTGTCGAAACGTCAAGGTCAAATAACGAACGTGGGAACCAGCCCGGAAAACAACATGTCATCGACAACAACCACGGAAGCCTTCAAACCAAAATTTTCACTTCTACTTTTTTTTTTCCAATTGGCGTATCCTCCTTCTGTTAATTCCTGTTGTATTTAATTTTTTCGTGTTTTTTTTATTTTCTAGATTCAGGCAATAGTAATATATTTTTGTGACTAAGTTGGTTTTGCCCCTAAATTTTGCCGTTGTGGGCAGTTTAGTTGCCTACCTTGACTAATACCTAGAGCCGGCCCTTCGAAGGAAGGTTTTGTTACATATTATATGATAAAGATAATCCTGTATATAGGAAATTGTGCGTTTCCGGAAATACGTTTGTCGCGAACTTTTTTGTTATTTTTATGTAATTACGTTTGCTTTAAGATTTTCCGCAGTGCCCTGTATATTCTATGCGTGTGAGTTGTCACCTTTTCGTAATCTATTGACATTTAATTCTAATTTTAAGGAAATATATTACATATTTCACCTTAAACCAAGTTTATATTAGTTTCAAGCATGCCGAAAAGGTCATACGTAGGTTTCTGGTAAATCATTAGACGAAGTTGCGAAGACATGAGTTTCGCTTACAGCATTCGACCTAATTTTCTTTGTATTTGGGAAATCTGGCACAGCAAGTACCTCTCTTCTCAACCGCTAATCCCTCGTCTGCTCCAGCTCTTCTCATGCTCGACAGCCCCGCTCACATCTCGGCATTAATTTGATCCAATAGTCTGAACATGGCACGCTGGATCCGGTGGTCCGCTAATTGAATACAAACGCCGCCTGGGACCCGTGTTAATGGATTTCCAATAATATTGTAATGAGCCAAGTTCTGCAATTAATGTTGCAGTTGGGCGGGGTCCCATAGGTCGGATTGATCTCGTTTTTCTCCGTTTCCACAGTGGAATCATTAAAAATGCGCTTAATGAGCATTTCGCTTCGGCGCGCCATCGATTTGCTCCGTTTTAATTGGCGTGAGACATCTTGAGGGCCGTTTTCAGCCGAGATTCGAGACACTGTAGCATATGCTGCTTCCATAAAAGGGACTTTAATGAAGTCGAATGGTGTGAATGACCCGCATTGATTTTCAGGGGGGTGATAGCTGTTATGAAAGTGTTGCGCCATCTCAGGGGCTAAAGTGTGAATTACAACAATCGCGCAAGAACGCCGCTATTATTTGTGGTGAAGTTTCCTTTGATTAGCCGATTTCCTTTGATACCACCGATCTTTGAATAGAGTGCAGTGACGTCACTATAGCCTAGCTAACTGCAAATATCTCTTGCCATTCAGATATGGGCAGTAATATTTAAAAAAAAACATCCATTACAACAATTTCATATCATAAAAAAATTCATTTATCTTTTAATTTCACTTGTATTACTTTAACAGCAATTTAAAACTTTCAAATTCACAACGTAAGTTTATGGTGCATGTCCGTAATAGCCTAATCAAAATTTGACTTGCACCTACGCAGCATCAAAAATCACGTTCAACGAGACCTGTTGTATGAAGCGATGTATTATCTACAGCATGTCATGTATTTGAAATACCTCGAACATTTTAAAGTCAGTTATTTTTTATATAATCGCGCTAAATTATGAGTAATACACACATCCTTAATTAAACTTACCCAATATTTATTCGGCAATATATGGTTACTTATAAAGAAACCTAATAATCTGTTTAAATGAGAAATGTGAATAGACTTTAAAAAATGTCCAGCTTTCTTTTTGCGGAAGCCATCTTCTCAAAATACTAGTACCTAGCAGTTTTCAATCAGTTTGAGAGAGTTGGATAATACAGACAGGTTAGTAATTTGCCACAATTAATTATGTACAGGATTGTTTCATAAAAACATATTTATTGAACGGATCGGTACAAGTGATCAGTACTCTTCAAAACGAGCTCATTTTGCATCAATGCACTTACGCAGGCGAGATTTCCAAGCTTGAAAGGCGTCCTGGAATGCTTGCTTTCCGATGTCCTTAAGTGCCGTTGTAACACGAGCTTAAATGTTCTTGATGATCTTACAATACTAACCTTTAAGAGTTTTTGAGTCGGGGTAACAAAAAATAGTCGGCAGGAACCAAGTTCGGACTCTATTATACTATATACTTATACACTGCAATGTAGGTAGACTGTAAACTGTAAATTACATTAAGAAAAACATATAACCAAAGCAAGGAATAATACGCACTTGAACATGTTGAAATATGCAGATAAATATAATAAATAATTTAGCATTTAAAATAAGTTTTCAGCAACGTTTCTTTATTTGTTATAAACAGCTACATAAAGCACAAACCATAATATTTATAAAGCGCACTAAACATGACTTGTTTTTAATCATTTGGTGTAACTTCAAAACGGTATTATATTTCCACACCACACTTTACCTCTACTGCGCAGATGACGTAATGTCACGTTCCAATTTGGCGAGTATTCTATGATCAACCGTATATATTATTTATTTGTTGGTACTAAATATAGCAAATCATAAACAAGCGCAAGCAAACTGCAGTACTTTAACACTGCTATAAAGCTAACATAAGTATTACTGCACCTTGCTTCTATGCCCATTTTCACAGCAATTGTACACTAATTTACAATATTATTGAAATAAAAGACAACGAAATTTTCTCAGTCAATTAATTAAATAAAAATAGTACACCTGAAAATATGCAAGGTCGTGGCATGCTTAATAGAGATACATGTTGCAATATCCTGGGTATCATTACTGGAAGTTACGTTGACCTAATCCAGGTCTTGTTTTGAAAGAACCCAAGAAGTTTATGGCGATGCTAATGAGAGAGAAAGAACACCTTTTTCTGTAGGTCTAATGTTTATAGCTATGTTTAAATTATTATTATATTTACGTAAGCTTTAGTTCGCTTTAGGCATGTACATACAGCTGGGACTTATTTGTCTGTAGTGAACCAAGGTTTAATACTTTAATGAATGTTATAATATTGTAGTGCAATTAGGGTTGGCATATTTTATTCTCTACTAGGAACGCAAATGACCTATGCATATTGCATAATTTGCACCTTCTGCAAAAATTGCAGAAGATATTAGAGTGGTCAACTAGCTATTGAAGTTTCTTGATTTCATCAATTTCTCTCTCACTTTAGGTATCCAAATGAATAGAAAATTGCTCTTCAGCTTGCGTTAATTTTATTTAAACTAAACAGTATTTACAAAAGAAAATTTATAGTGGTAGTAAGTAAAGCAGATAAGTTTACAAAGAATTTTTAAGTAAAGCTATGATTGTTTTACAAATGCATAAACTGAACTATCTTTCTTTGTAGCTGATTTGTTCCATAATCCATTTGTAATAATAGGGGATCTTAGCGTAAACAACAGGATATTCTTTACTAGCGACACAACGTGCGTTGTGTGTTTTATGGGATGTGATACCTAATTGTAATCCATGCTTGTCTAAAAGCGGTGAACCAGAATCTGCCTAAAATGTAGACTGCTATGAATACGTTTACCTGTATTAAGGATCCGAATTTGTGTTGTCAATAAACTATTAAATGAAAATTAAATGTAAAGTAAATAGTACTTACTTTACATGGACTCCCAACGTTGTTGGTGCCAATACATACATTGGCTTCAGGATGGTGCTTGGAGCAAATATCATCATCATATATATCTACTTCAAGTTTGTTCAAGTATTGTGAATATAGCCCTTCCTAAAACACTTATTCTCAAAAAAATATTTCAAAGGATTGTTTCACAGTTTGATGCTGTTTATGAGCTGTTTTGTTTTGAGACATACCTCAGTTACTCCCCATCCTATCGCAACCCCACTTGAAACTTCACACCCTTTTGCCAACTGAACTGGTTTGTAATAGGCACCAGGGATATCATATTGAAGCTGCAAAAAGTTGTCAATCCAAATTTGTTTTGATGATATTTTGAAATATTTTTTATAGCTGCTTTATTCAATCAGTTTAATCAGAGTAATTTTCAGATTTGTCTGTTGACTATCCGTCGTAAAACGTTTTAGCAAATAGAGCGCTGTGGACTATATAGTTTTGTGACTAGTAGTTTTGGCCTCCCTTTAAATAGGATATTTTTTTCGTTAGAAGCTAAAAAATTTTAAATGGCAAGGAGGTGACGTCACACCTCATTTGAAATACAGTTTACATAATCATGTTTAGTAAATGACCTCGGACAATCCACTCTAAAATTATAAATTTCAATCTTGAAACGCTTCAGTGTTACATTTGTCATCACTAACATAACTTTGGAATGGATTATCCGATTTTAGTTTTGCCAAAGTGCATACATAATGGAAGTTGCTTTCAAAATAAAATAAAATTTTTGAGTTATCAGTGATTACGCCGTCATCTAAAATTTTTAAGAAAAGTATATCACGTGCAAAAGTAAAAACGGTCTTACCCGTATTTTATCCGAACCTTCTGTTCAAAACTTAACATCGAGGGGGACTTTAGTCACGCACTGTATTGTATATATAATAGAAACAAAGAAGTTGACAAGCAATACTGTATAGTACTATAAAAAAATAGCACAAATAGAAATTAACGAGTGCTAATTATTTACCTTTAGTAGAGCAACGTCATTTATTCCAAAACTAAAGTTGTGACATTTAATTTTTTCTATATGGATTGACCTAGTTGTATCGTTGCTTATTTTTACTGAACCATATTGTATCGAATATCCGGTAACGTCAAGTGGCCTATAGAGAAACACATTAAAAAAGTTATCTTGAAAAGTAAAAATGCTTGTTAAATAGCGCTAAAATTATTAGTAATTAGGAAACTTAAATAAGGGTCGTACTTTCCGTCAATAACACTACAAACGCAATGAGCCGCTGTTAGTACATAATTTCGTTGCACTATACTACCACCACAGATATGCTGTTTATAATGCCTTAAAGAAACCTACGGATAAATATTTGTAGAATAAAAATGAATTAGTACATAATATCAATGCAACGTACCGCATATGGAAATTCGCCATCTTCTGCTGTAGTACCGTTTATTATCCTAGCAGCCCAATCTGTAAACTGTATTATGTAGTTTTTTGGCGTGAAAACCGTCGATAATGTAACTTACAACTTTTTACGTGAAATATGAAATAAGCAAAAGTAAAAGCTATCAATAACATTTTATACGCTCGAACATTGGCTTCAGAAGTTAATTTGTTGCTGCGACATTCTAAACAGCGCCAGCGGTAGCACCTACTGGTTTTAAAAATGCACACGAGGCACGTTTTATCTATAAAAGCTTTTTGAACAGCATGAAGTATATTTGAAATATTTACAGCTATATCGATGCACTGTAATAAACTCAGGCATTGTGGATATTATATACGTAAGTAGTGATCGGATCATAATAGAATATAATGAAAAGGACAGCAGTAACTTGGACAGGAGGCTTTGGACATCAACAACTGATGAATTGACGGAATCAAGTGCAATAATTACTTGATTTTTAATACATCTATTATAAATAATACATAATTGCATAATTTTCCATCACCAAAATTCAAGACCATGCTATTTAGCTCAACTTCTCAAGGCCTTCTTAAGGCAACTTGACTAACCATAATGAATAATAAAAATACCTGGTCTACCTCAATTAGATAATTAATAAACATTGCATGAACCTTGCTTGTTTTTTGCCTCACAAAAGTTTGAGTTTACATGACTGCCTTTCCAATTATATAAACAAATATTGAATTATTCAGCGAAAAATCCTCTTTCACCTTAATGGATCAAAATCACAACGGTATAATTCCATGATTTTTTTGCTGCAGGGCAAGTGGTCTAGTATAGTAGGTATGTGCATTTTAGCGATTATGTCGTTTGCATAGGACTCGCTGACTATGGCTGCTGCAAGCAGAAATTCTGTAGGTAACAAAAGTTGTCTCGGAGTTGACAGAAACTCAGTCAGGGTGAAATTTTTAATTTACTATTTTTGTTTGAGATAACGCGATATGAACTATAATGTTGATGTACACAATGTGAGTATCTCACTATGTAAAACTGTTCTACTTTTTCTCCACTTAATTGACACTTTATGCGACCTCAATTAGGCTGTTAAAGTGAAAGCCCTCTGCATCTCCAGTTTTTTTGTCCTCGMCATATTTCAGACTTGCGATTGAAAAGWTCCAGTTCCTACTAATTAATTAGTCTTCCGCATCAGCTCCGTGGCTACTACAGGACGTGGCAAAATTGGTAATGCCCCATCTGGAAGGAAAAGTTGCCAACTCCATCAAGAATTCATTGTCTTGTCTATCAAAACAAAGTAAATAAATATTTAAAAACAGGCACATAAGATATAAATAACATGATAAAGATGATGTCCGTTATTTTTTTATAAACATATGACGTATTTATACTTTATTTTCGTTTATATTTAGTGTGCTCTTATGTATCAAATTATTAATTTTCTTTGCTTTGCTACACAAATGAAAATATGTTTGCCCGCAATAAAATTTCAGTTTCCGGCACACTAAAATCCAAACCTGGCTACCGACCTGCCTCTGGACACATTTTTAAGCACGTTCTTGCATGCTAAGCGCTCTACTACTTACCATAAACAATTATTTCAATATCGGAATCTGGGAGCCGGGACCACCTATTCCGCTGTGGTCAAGTTAACTGTGGTAATGTAACATCATGCAATCTACTGCAAACGGTTTTATAAAAAAATATTTTAATGTGTATGAGTATTGACGGGATATATTTATTTAGTTATTGGTTAGTAGAGAAGATACAAGATCTAACGTGGATGCCGAAAGCTAAAGGTAGTAGGGTCAAACGAGCGACACAGAAATTTGCTACATAATAATCTCAAAGCAGGTTAGACATATAGTGCTAGATTTAAATGTGGTGGAACCAAGCGTCGTTTGCTTCACTTATTATTTATATGTGGGCTACCAATTTGAGAAGATTTTACTCTTCGATAACAGAAATTGTAAATTATGAATCTTAGTACACAATTATATTATGAATACCAACTGATAAAGATAAATAACTGAATAAGTAATATATTTCTATATAGCGTCCGTATTATGGAATAAGCGTAATCTAGAAGGTCACCGAGGTCTACAGAGAGGTAGGCTCTACATAATGATRTTAATTTATAACTTTCTAATTTACCACCTGATAATGAAATGATAAGCTTCTATAACTCTAATAAGAAACACAATTTTAAATTCTTGCTATAGTTTAATTTAGTTGATGAACTTGAAGTATTTAAGTTTTTGTCCGAAATAAAGACTGCTGTCAAAATATTTTATATTATATACATTTAATATTTTTAAATGATAATAAATGATTCGCTAACGAAGAATATGTAGTTACGACGTCTGTATCTTTAAACTTATTAAATTGTTTTAGATGCTCATTTGCCCTAATGATTTTATAAATTTTTGATAACAAACAGAAGTTGATAATAAAATTTCCTTTTTAGATTTGTTAATTTTGCACAATCATTCCTCTTCTTATCTTTCTTTTGAAATTTTCAGAAAACCTACTTGTACAGAAAACATTATCCCTTATTCTTCTGTGCACCCCATAACCATAAAATAACCGTTTTTCATTGTTTTTGTAATAAATCATCAAAATTGAAGAATTTTAGAGATATACAAAATTTTAAATGATCAAAATTGGACAATACTAAATGATTTTTGCAATTTCAGTTGTCCCAATCTAAATTTTTTATTTGAACGCTAGATTTTATGTTGCTGGTTTGAAGGTATTTTTATTCAAGATTGATTGTTTAGATTCTTAGTTTCATTTTATAATTTGATAATGTCATAATTTTTTCCTTTACAGATAGAGATGATTTTTTCTCTTATGCAAATAAGTAGCTGTGGCCAGGAAACAGACCTCGAAATTATAAATTATATATTTTAACCTGAAATGATTTTACAGTTGCGYATTATTATTAGATGAAAKTTTGGTCAGTAGTGCTAGAAGTATCGCATAATATAATTAAAGTTCATTATTATCAGTTAAACTTTTGTCATGTAAAAATCGTTGCAGAAAACGCTATAAGATCCATAGGTACGAACAACCAATGCCACACAACTAAGTATTTTGAACCTTGCTCATGTGGTATATCTTATCTTAGATATAATATATCTAACTGACTATATAAAAATGTAACAGTACTCGTTGCTGAATAACCTTCTATTAGCCTCCTGTTGAATTCATTGTATATAAAACATACTTCCCATGTTGTTTATTTATTGTATTTTATTTTACTGCCCTTTAAATATGTTCTGTAAGTTCATAATACCTATTTACTAACACTTCATCTAATCTGGTTACTTTAGCAAAAAATTACATATATTGGATACTGACCGGCATTACTGCTAGTAACATTGAAACATAGTTTAAAACGCTGTCTATATTGAAAAATTTCAAGTGATAAAAGAAGTGGAAAGTAATTTACTGAAATAAATAGGCAAATAGCATTAATGTGTCCATATGCACTCCTTGATAACTATACTTTTATTAGTGGTAAGTCACAGTTCTAGTTATCGAAGTTCGACTGTGCATATTTTATTCAGTTAATTGTTGCGTAATCCAGTCGTGGTATGAAGCAACCCTTGCATAGACGTTTGGAGTACTAGGATTAGCTATGCCGCATTCTTCGTTTGTGATGAAAGATGCTATACCCACTTGTATGCCATCAACTATCAAGGCAGTGCCGGAATCCCCCTATTAAGAAAAAATTTTCTTGCATTCTCAGAGTACGAAGCTTGTGGATAGTAGAAAATTTTAAAGAAGTTCGATTGCGCGATATATACTTACGAAACAAGCTCCTGCATTATCGGCACCAAAACATATGTGATGCGTTGGATCTCCACCCTCTAACTGAGAACATATGTCATCAGTATATATATTCACTTCCGCTTTTTGCAATACCTTTGACACGGGACCTGTAGTCTAAAAAATAGTATAAATCGTTAAAATGTGGAACTATCGATAATTTTCAGTTTTGATGTCAAAATAGATAGAAAAGCAACTGGTAAATGAAGTTAATTACTGGTATTATACCATAATTAAAATGTTTCTCCTTTTTTGTTATTATCAATATTACTATATGGTACTAGGATGCAGTGGTGTTTTTTAGTTATTCGAATACAACTAAAAATATTAGTTTTGTTACACTAAACAATTCTAAATCATTATTATTTTGCCGAACACCGTGACATAACTTCAGTAGAAATATGTATAGACAATTACATTTACCCCTCAAATCAGAAAGTCTGCAAGAAATAAACAGATATCTTGAAGCTGAAGGAGTATAAACTGATTCATTATTACTTCAAGTGGAAAGTGTCTATATCCAAAAACAGGTAAATGAAACTTGGAAGTCCAATTCCACTCAAATTAATTGAAAAAAAAATGTATCTAGCAGAGCGCTTTTGCTCTCAGGAACACCATCATCAGTGATTGTATAAATACAGAATGATTCAGTCCCTTAAGTTTTTAAGTTTACCGCAAGAGTGCGTCAAGTTACAAATAAATACAATATTTGCCGATAAAATATGGCTGAGAAATACAACTTTTAGAATCTATGTTTAATTATCTAAAGGTCTCTTAGTATCATTTTTTCTCTATTTGACGCGGTAAAGACACTACAAAGCAAAAGAGCTTCGACATTTCTAGGTGCTATATTTTTTAATAGCATCAACCAAAAACGAGCTAGGACTCATTTTAGAGAGTTTCAAGGAGATTAATATTGTAAATTGTTCCAAAACTGGTGTTTCTAAATAGCAGTAGAGGGCGGCATTGGGAAAATTTTCATACTAGTACTATTATGTTTGAAAAACTGCAAAATCTTTCATAGTTTTCCCCTATTATTCAATAAACTCGTTTGGTTGACGCAATTATAAGTACTAAAAGTCAAAAATATGTTGAAATAAACAAAATTTTACACTACGAAATAGTTACAATACCCAATTATATCTTATAGCGTTAACTCGCGCGTGTTTAATCTTCACATTATTGGCTTTTGCTGCTACAAAACTTCTATATTAATAATCTCTGTTTTCCATCTGCCTTTCATTTATTCATTTGCATTTCAACTTTAGTATTTAATATTAAAAAACTCGAAGAAGAATTTCGAGCAGTATCATTATAAACATATTCTTTAAATTATTCGCTCACAGTTGACTGTGATATTATTTTTGTTTAATAATTTGTGGATTAGTGCTATACCTATAAATTTTGGAGACAAACATTAAGAAATGTAGAAATACGAGTATTAAACAATTACCGAAGTGAAGCCCCAACCTATAATTGATCCCGTAGAATTTCTGGATGTGTCATATTCTTTGGCTAAAGTTACAGGAACGTAATAGTCATCGGGTATAGGCGAATGTAGCTGAAATTAATATATCATTAAAGCATTAAATAATATATAGCATGCGACTTACTTTCAAAATGGCTGCGTCGTACTTTAACTCAGATGGCAAGTAGTCATGGCAAATGATTTTACTGACGTTAACAGAACGTTCGTCGTCTTCGCTGATATTGATTGAACCGTATTGTATTGAATATTCACTGGGATCATTGGGCCTACGAAAGAACGAATCAAAACAAGTTAATTGCTTTAATTCACCAACACTCAAAATGGTTTATGTCTGGTCGAAGATCTAAACCACATGCAACAATTATTGTTAGTACTGAAAACTTCTAAAAGCATGACCCAAATCCAAATAGGTTAAATTATATACATAATCCGGGACTCTGTGTACCCGAAGGTGTAGGGTGTATTTCTATTTTATGTTCATACACAAACTTCCTCCATACTTTCTTGTCATTAGCCAACGTCCTTGCTTCCGTCACTGTGAAGCCCCTTCTCTGTATTATCTTCTCAATTATGTCGTTCCAGGTTTTCATAGGTCTGCCTCTGCTCATCTTGCCCTGAGTTTTTGCTTCCCAAACTTCTTTAACTGGTATTCCATGTTCCATTCTTAGTAGGTGGCCAAACCATCTCAGCTGTCTCTTCTCTATACTATTTAAGATGGGTTCTGCCTTTAGTTGCTCTCTTAATACAGTATTGCGAACCCGGTCCCTCCTGGTTATACTCATGAGTCTCTGCAAGTATATCATTTCCATTTTTTGTAATTTGCTTTTTAATCTTTGACTTAGTACCCAGCTTTCGCTTCCAAATATTAGTGTAGGCATGTATACTGTTTTATATACTTTCATTACGTGCATTTTTATTTAACTGGATATTTCTCTCTTAGCTAGGAAATTGTTTCTCAGTGAGTGGTATAGTCGAGATGTGTTGCTAAGTCTTTCTATAATTTCAACTTGTTCTAGCATGGTGTTGTTAATTTTGACGTTCACCTTCTCTCTTACTTTGCCCATCATCATCACTTCTGTCTTTGTTTCGTTTATCTTCATATTTCTGCTCGCCAGTGCCGCTACCCAGTGATTAAGGCTGTCTCTGAGTTTATTCCCGTTGTTTGCTAGTATGGCCAGATCATCTGCAAATGCGCATTATTTTATCCATACTGGTTTAAGGTTTTTATGTCCTACATATATTCTACTGGTCTTGTTAGTTGTCCTTTTCTTCACATCATCTATTACCAAGTGAAACAACACTGGGCTCATTAACTGTAAATTCAACAGAAGCAATGTTGACAGTTCTTACATAGTTTCTAGGCTATTATATGCTTCATCTATGGGTACTCTATCAAATGCTCTTTCGATATCTACGAAAGCTATGCATATTCTTTTTCCTGTGCTTTTTATCTGACCTGCCAGCTGTTTCAATGCGAATATTTGATCGTTTATGCTTCTGCCTCTCCTAAAACCACTTAGTGCTTGTTCCATTTGCCTTTCAGTTGCTTTTCGCAGTCTCTGCTCCAGAATTCTTTAATACACTTTACATGGTATACGTAGCAATGTGATGTCTCTATAGTTCGTGCAAACTGTCCTGTCCCCTCTCTTGTAGACTGGCAGTATAATACCCATTTCGCGGTCTCGAGGTGTCGTCCCATCGTTTAATATCCTGTTGTAGAGCTTGGTAAGGAATTTCAGCCCGTTATGTCCCAAGTTTTTTAACATTTCACCCGTAATGTTATCATGGCCTGCTGCTTTCCCCTTTTTTAACAATTATAGTGCTTCCATGACTTCATGTGTAATCTCTGGGTAATCTTCACTTTGTTGCTGTTCCATTCGTCTTTTCTGTGGTTGTGTCGTATTGCTTGTGCATAATAATCCTTCGAAGTACTCTTTCCAGCGCTTCACTATGTCATGTTCCTCGTTGAGTAGGTTTCCTTGTGTGTTTCTTACTTGTTTTATGCTGTTCTTTTGTTTGTAGTTTCTGAGATTCTTCATGATTCTGAAAAATAGCTTCTGATTTGCGTAGTAATCTTTTTGCATTTTGTCGCCAAAATCCTCCCACGCCTTCCTCTTTGCTTTTCTGACTAGGGACTTAACTTGTTTTGTGCCTTGTATAGTTTAAATTTTTCTTCTCTGCTTTCTTTTTAATAATTTTTCCACATCTGCTTTTTAATTTTAACCTGCTCTCCAACTTCATTGCTCCACCATACTGTTAGTTTCTTTTTACCKCTGTCCTTTGCCGTGCCACATACCTTTACTGCAGCTGTAAGGACTATGTTTTTAATATGGAACCATACACTTTCCATGTCCGAATCCTCCACTATTATTCTACAGAAATGTTCTTTTACTGTTTTTTTTTTTAATTATGTGCTATTTCTTGATCATTCAGTTTATATGCTCTTATCCTTCCTCGATTAGGCTTTTTTCCTACTGTTTTCCTGCCCTCCCTGTACTGCTGTTTTGTACTGCTCTTCGAGGTGTCTTCCAAACTGAGTCTTGGCTACCGCCATGAAATGGTCACTGTTGATCTCGGGTCCTCTTCTTACCTTCACGTCCCATATATCACGTCTGTGTATTCTACTCACTATAACATAGTATATTATTGATTTTTCATTTCTGCTTGCTGCCACTGGTGTATTTATGAACATCCTTATGTTTAAACATAGAATTTATCACCAACAGGTCGTTTTGTATGCAAAAGTCATTTATTCTGCTTCCATTACTATTTCTTTTTAATTCTTGAAATTCTCCAACAACATTCGCTGATTTTGAATCCTTCTTGCCCACTCTTCCATTAAGGTCTCCAAGAATAACCAGTTTTTTCCTTACATTTTTAATTACACTAGAAACCCAGTCCCAGAATTCGTCTTTTTCTTCTGCCTTTGCATCCTCGTTCGGGCCATACAGTATAAAAACTTTGAACTTAGTGGAGCGCCTGGAGTGTTAAAAACATTAACACCTCGGATCTCTCAGGGACCGAATGAAATTAAATAATTTTTGCGGGAATGTGTTGTCAATAACATAAATAAAAATCTCTACCTATTTAGAAGTTGTGCATTTAATTTTAAAATAGTATAAATTGATGATTGCAATAACATATGTGCTATAATACAGATTACGCTGTGAATAATTTTTTTGAGAAAGAAGTAAAAGCTATTGCAAAAAAATAATGAATTATGAATATTTAAATAAAAAATTAGATAATATATAAAATATTAAATATAATTTAAATAGTCTGCATTAAAAATATTTAAAAAATTGTCTTCTATTACTATAACAAATAAGTAACATATAAGTAATTAGCAAATATAAGAAAATTATGACTATTTAAAGAAAAAACAATTATTTAGAAAATATTTGTTTATTTAAATATTTGCTTTTTTCAAATATCATCTTCTATTTCACTTATTTGAATCATAGGCACTGTATTTAAACAGCTGTCGCCGTTGCAATGTAGGCATGCTACACTACATTATAATTTTCTTCTCAACATCTATCTGCTCAACGGATTTAAGAAGCTCTTTTAAACAATCTTCATGATATTTTGCTTCAAAAGTTTGTAAATCTAATACATCAGAAATTCTTTTATGCATTTCTCTGTATTAATCATTTTTCTGTACGGCAATACATTTTTGGACGTGATCTCTCAGAGTTAATATTTACATATGAAATTATTCGTTTCCTATTTTTATTCAATTTTGGTTCTTTTATTGGATTCGCTTCTTGTCCACAAATAAAACAGTTATTTTCCCAATCGAAGTGAGATGAATGAATAGAACTCCGGAGTTTTTTTTTGTTGAAGGAGAAGATGCTGTTGTCTTTTCCTTTTTATAGACAACAATGTATTTTTGGTGTATATATTTTCCACGACAACCTGAATGAACGTATACAAATTCAACTTATGAGGCAACCATCCCGTCGCTCAGTTAAAGCAGCTCTCTAGCTTTTTTAACTATTTCTCCAAGATCTGATACATTTGTTCCGGAAGATGAACCCAATTTTTCGCATATTATATAGCTACGTTCATCAGTAATGTTGCTAGTCGATGGTTGATCCACTATCCGAAAGATGGAATAGAAAGCAATTAAATACTCCTATGATGGATTTATTGCGTTTTAACCATGATTAATTTTTTCTTTTTCATATGATAATGAACTGAAATTTTTAATTATATAAGTTACTGAACGATGTAATAAAGACAACTTCGTAAAAAACCGTTATTAATGAAACTTGCGTCAGAAATATGCAAGGTTTTCAAGTTGCTCCAATTAATGAATAGTTTTGAGAAATTTTTGAAGTATTAAATTGAATCATAGGATTTTCACTATTACGTATACACAACATGCACTATACACGTGTCACTTATAACTGAACTAGCCAAAAAAAATTCGTAATATGCTGCACCTGCCGTTCTCCCCGCCACGTTTGACTACCCGCTGAAGGTTCCTAGGACCTTTCAAATAAACTGGAATGTTGGAAAGATGTTCATCTTTGTCTACTTAAGTAAAATGTAACGGATAAATAAAAAAATGTGATTTCAAACAAAATATTATACTCCAACGTTAATTTTTCATATCTTTTGTTTAAAAAATTAAAAAATGAATTGCACAATATAATATTGGCAAAAGTTGCAATTTAGAGTATAATAAACAAAAACCCGTTGGTTACATGTAAATTCATTCAGTCCCCGAGAGATCCGAGGTCAAAACCCCCGGGCGTTCCACTAACTATTCTTTCTTGTTTATCTCGAAGTCAACCACCAATATTCGTTCCGAGATGAATTCCCAATTATGGACATACTTTGTTACATTACTCCCAATTATGCAACCCACCCATGCCTGTGCATGCTTATCCTGCTCTCAAATAGGATAAATACAAAGGCGAAATATACCAWTGACGACCCTTATATACAAAAAGTGATTCCAAACKTATATGAAAAGAGGCCTTTTCTACTTARAACAGTAAAGTTTATGTCTGAAAGCCTGTCCCATTTGTAAATAAAAGAAGTTATGCGGAAATAAATGTAAAATATTATGTTRAATTATGCCGCTTGTAAACTAACGAACCAGATATATGAGTGTCGCTTAATTTCTAGAACAGGAGATTCGTTAGTGATAAGTATTATTGATTTTGTTGAATGTAAAGAAAAAAAGGTAAAAAAAAACTAATGTCAATATAATGGGAGCATTCAGCGCCTCTTAAAGGCCAAGTTCCTATAAGAAACGAAAAATGCATATTTTACGAAGTAGGTTCTCCTTTCATTAATGAAAAGATCGTTCTCTCTAAAATGAATAGTTTAGAGGGCAAATATCTTTCTAACCATTGATAGAAATAGCCGATGCCAATATTTGTCTAAATGTTCACTATTCTACCCAAAACATCATGTACGTGTTATACTTACGTGGTTCCTTTGCAAGTACAATGTGCTGCTGTAAGTATATGGTCTTTGTTAAGTATAGTACCCCCACAAGTATGATGCTTGTTAATTCGCAATGAAACCTATTAGAAACGCTCGTCAACTTTGTGCACCTACTTAATGCGTAATTGAGTAAGTACTTACAGCATAAGGAAATTCACCTTCCTCGGCGTAAGTCCCATTCACTATCCTGAAGAAATGGGCTACAAAGACAGATTGATGGAAGTAAAAAGACCTGCATGGTAGATGTTATTCAAAGATGATATATTGGCTTGCTATGGATCGAACAAAACTAGTTTTATCAAGTGCCAAGTTTGTATAATTGTGATATTTTTAAAGTACTTACTTACCTTGGACTGCAGAAAAAGAAATTGTTATAATTATGCCCCCAATTAGTAACATTGTTTTTGGCATGGTATAGCAGAACACATTCAACTTTAAAGAATACGAATGCCTATTTATACAGCAGACATTATCGACGGAAATTGCATTAGTTAGTGATACATATATAAAACAAAATTTGTCTGACATGTAACGGAAACCTAAATTGAAAGTGTGCCAATAATAATTGATTAAATTTATCGATGTTAATTTCAGTAAATAGACCGCTTCTCTTTGCTATTTTCACCTCTGCAAACAACAACGAACGAAAGTTGTGTCTTCGTCTAAAATGTGCAATAATGTTCTTCACCCCTTAACGTACCTATCTAATACGTTTTGAATAAATTAAAGGCACTCTTCTGCCAAGGAAATGTGTTATATATAGGTACCAACAAGTAAAATTGTCTACAATCTCCTTAAGCTTGATGCACGAAGATAGTAAATAGTAATATCCATTTCACGAAGTGAGAAATGCAGTAGGCTTAATGGTSCCCTTTATGGTAGCTGTTAAAAGTGAAAAACGTGCTGTTACCAACTATATTTAATTATATGTGCAATATTCAGTCTAGCAAAACTTAAATAATTTTCGTTTATTTAAAACCCCGAAGGAATAAAACATTATACAATACGACTTTGTCTATTGAATGGTAACTTCACTTCCCTTTCTGTTCATAAGTATAAAGCAAAAATGCCAAAGAAACTAATGTGCACAAAGCAAATTTGACGACCATGTTTTGATGAGGAGTGCAGAGGACATTATAGCGGAATACAGTAGATGTACCTATGACTTTTGACCTTTACTTACTGAAGAAAGATGCAATAATAAGTAATATCAATAGTAGTAATAAATTAAAGATATCAAACATCGGCAGGAAACCACGCATTTTATTACTATACAACAACGAGAGAAGTTATCGACATATCAAAATAGGTTCACCGTTTGTATATTATACGATTTGTAAGTAGCATGCATTTCTCTCACATCACAGGTCACCGGTGTATGAACATCGTTACAGATATAAATATTTAATTAAATTATGGCGACACCTATTGTCAATTAAATAAAGCTTGTATGTGATCGGTTAGAGCGGTCGCACACACACGCTCCGCCTCAAGGACGAGCGGAAACTGTAATGTCGATAAAGAAGATATTTTTTATGTCATCGCTTCTAGACCAATAGCGTACGTTGTTATGCAAATTGTTATTCACTTCTCTTGTTCTTGTTAATTAGTCAAAAAATAAACAGTTCTCCAAAAAAGTGTTTATACCCTTATAAAACAAGCTGGTAGGTGGTTACGGGTAAAACCAAGACCCTACAAAAACATCAAAAGTCGTTGACATGTAGTGCTTCGATTTCGGTCTCAGTCTCAGTCTTGGAAATGCACAGTTTGGTATCGATTTCGGTATCGGTCTACTTAGTCTCGGTCTCGTGACGAAAGTCTCGGGTTTCTGATAAGTGATGGTAATTCTAATATTCTTGAAATCCCGATATGTTTTTTTACAAGAATGTCACCAAAGACGATATTAGAAATATGTAGGTAACCCTCAAAAGCAACTAAAATGCATCGTAAATATCTTCAGATATTACACAGTAAAAAAAATAATACTCTGAATATACTCTAAAGCGAAGTTGGAGCAGGTTCACTCTAGTATAGTAAAAAACTTAGCTACATTGTTAGAGTAATTTTTACTCTAGTCAAATGTAATTTTTGACACTAGATTTGAGTAAAAATATTTTTATTCTAGAGTAAAAATACTCTCTAATAGTGTTAGCTGACAGTGTGCGATATACCTTACTAGAGCATTAATTAACTCTCAGGATGAGTTCTGCTTACACTCTGCTCTTGAGTGAAATAATCACTAGTTAGATTTAATGAACTACATTTAATGGGGGAGGGGGTGGGAAGCAAAATAAAATACATATGATTATTATAATATATTTTACTATGTATCAAAAGTAAATAAATACTTATATACTTGAACAGGTTTGCGTTATTTGATATGGTTCTTTATAAAGCTGTAAACGAAAGTCAATTACATTTAACTAAAGTAACATGTTCAGTTTGGAAACTAGCATACACGTTTAACAAGTCCGTTAAACTTCCTTGAGGCACTGGATTAAATGTTCGGAAGATGATTCAGACTATGGGGTCATCGACAACTTATTTATCATTATTCATACTAATGAAATGCCATTGTGCAAGTATTACTTACCTTTAGAAAGCAATTCCAAAGCACAAATAACTTCAAAACTCCTAACACATTTACATCCACGTGTACGCCGTACGCCATTTAACACGGTAGCAAACAGTGTTGCCAGTTGCCACTCGCGCGGATATGAATTTCGCTAGATTGCCTCAAGTAATCCGCTAAAATTCTTAGGATAGGGCTGGATAGAGTAATCTATTCATATAAAACGAAAATTATTATTTATTTTGCTATAAATGGTTGTTAGGTACCTACACATTATGTTAGAACGTTTAAAATTTCATTCTCGAACTTATCGTGTTCCTCCTGAACCAATACTTTTATTACGTCGAACACAAGCACCAAAGACATGTCAGTTGTTAAAATTTGTATTGGTAAGTAAAGTGTAAACCAAATATTTTTCCAAGCAAAGAAAGTACAATAGTTTGTTACCTCCGCCGAACGGGGTAACTTTATAGTATAAGATGGGCGTGGTTCGGTATTCAACACACAAAAAAGAAGAGTAAATCGTAGGGCGCCAAGAAATTGAAAACCCATCACTACACGATAATAAACCCAGATACCACCAACTCCTAACCAGTATCTTTAGAATAATTAGCTAGCCCACGATAATAAAAAGCTATAGTATTGCAACGCAGAGTCAGTGGTATCACGGCTCGCTCAACGCCCGTGGGCCGGCAACCCGACGTACTTGTGTGCTAGAGTGTTCGAGATTAATCTATGCGAAAGGCTCTAGTAAAGTCTAGGAAGGTTCGAAATCGAGAGCCTTCGTGAATGTGCCAGACACGCCAAGTAAGTGGGGAGTCTGCGGATATATAAGCGGCCAGAGACGGAAGTGAGGGATGGAGTTAGACAGTCTATGAACGAGCGCGAGTTTTGAAAGTGACGGAAAGTGAGATTTAAGTGTTGTAAAGTGATATAAGTAAAACTGTAGTGTTTTTAAAAGTAGCGTATAGTTGAGTAAAGTTTGTTAATTGTTAAAGTAATTGTGAATAGTGCTTGTTAGTGTTTTGAACTGTTAAATAAAGTGTTTTAAATCAGAAATCCAGAATTTTCGAACCCGAATTCCGTAACAGTATATATTCTGTAAATTTATTGACATAAAGCAACTTTGCTTGATTTTCCAACAACAATGACTTCTTCAATAAAGTCGTCAGCGTGCCCGCAACCGCGACTGGCCAGAGCGATATACGTTTCACGACTGTACAATTGTGATTATTAGTAATTAATAATAGTACATCAGTGCAAAGCAAGAGTTGATAGTGAATATATGAGATGGGAACTGAAGGTTCCGAGAAATACGACAATAAAATAATTACACAACTAAAATACGGTAAGTATCTTATCTATAAAATACTCGCTATTTAATAATTTTTCACCACTAATCGTATTATTTACAGGTATTACCCGGAAACAAAAAAAGTAAATAATGCTATTATGATAGCAACAACTGAAATTACGAACGAAATTCCTAGTACCTAAGGTCCAAATGAGCTCTAATGCACGTAAAATATAGGTAAGTATGCCAAAACACTACAGACTAGCTATAAACTATTCATTTAACCCTAACAGTAAAATTTACAGCTACGACACGAAAACTACGGCTACTAAAAATGAAAGGAAAGACGCAAACCGCACAGTCTTCTGAGAGGTTTACTATAACAGCAACGCACTAAAGAAATGGAAATGTCTGACCTTGTTTGCTGGTTGCTTCACAGGTAAGTTACCCCCTGATTCTGCAAGAATCTGCAAGCTTCCAACCCCAGATAATGTTCTCCTCACAGGATTTCCGCCAGAAGATACCAATGCCACGGAACAGTGCAAAACAGGAATTATTCTAAATCCAGCGAGCCCATACAGAGTAATTGGCAAAGTTTTTGTGAAAAAACTGCGCAATACGAGGTCTTCCAAAAGGTTGCAGCACTATGACTGAATTTGTTGCACAGAATGTGCTAAGCACCCTAAACTAGTTACAAACAACCTTTACACTTGCTGTTCACATACCTCAGGTGGTTGGAGGGTTGATCAGTCTTTTTTTTTGGGAACTGTGCCCCAAAGAAACGTATGGTCACACGAAAATTCCTATTAAAGGAACTCGGTCCAACAAATATTACGCAATCGATACACTACAAGGTTTCACCAACTATTGGATTAAGTTTCGTATTACGATGCTAATCCTCCGAAGGGATGATTAGACAAAATCATTAAATGCACCACAATACACGACCATTAATTTCAACGACCAAATTCAGATAGCAAAGGTGAGTGCCATTGAAAAAAGACATTTTGCCACAAAAAGCAATCACCGTGCTTTTTCGTTTCAGGAAAGTGCTCTTCTGAGTTTAAGAAGAAATACTGCTGTGCACAAACAGATGCCATTTCATGCTCCATTAACGATGTTTATTAAATTATTATTGTTAAAACGTGCACCTAACAAGTTATCGACTCATCTAGTGTAAATAAATCGGTTTTGCTTCATATCTATATCTAAGTTTCCTACATGATTCATTTGGTAATTTTACAGGGTGTCCGGGAAAATGTGGGAGATCTCTCGGATTCAGATAGAACATTCAAAAATAAGATGACAAGTTCCCATAAATTTTTTCCCCAGCGGTCCTTCCTACGGAGATACGGCTTTCTAAAGGACGCAACTGGAAATCAATTTTTCTTTAATACCTTTTAAACGACTTAATATAATTTAATGAAAATTTAATATGATAAACAGTAGTAAGAACCTCTTAAAATACTGCTTTTAAAACATAATTAGGTTGTTTAGTTTACCAGGGGCGGAGTAGGTTGTGCTGGGTCGTTGTGGCGAGTACAGCAGTCCTCTTATGAAGTTTTTAATTGATTATTTCTAATTAGCGTATTTAGGTTCAAGGACAAAAAAATTGCAAATCATGGTTTCCTTTTAATAAAAATAAAACATTAATTCTCTATTTTTTTTCTCGAAAACGGTTCATTTTATCGACAATGAACAAGAGTACCTTTTCTTTAGC
Organism: Rhyzopertha dominica; assembly: GCA_025024175.1. Lineage (NCBI taxonomy): Eukaryota > Metazoa > Arthropoda > Insecta > Coleoptera > Bostrichidae > Rhyzopertha > Rhyzopertha dominica. The sequence continues at coordinate 36,780,205 of QCXZ01000003.1, read as the reverse complement.
TTAATGTTTAAATGGTAAATTGTAAAGCTAATAATAAACTAAAAATTATTTATGCCGTTAAAATATCCACTATATTGAAACCTATTTTTCTTGCTAGATGAGAGTTTATTCGCTAAATTTACCTGCAAAACCTCTAAGCTGGCAACAGTGTGGCACAACAATATGTTACAGATGGCGCGTTTTGACCGCCATCTCTACTAGAGCTCTGTTCACTCTTAGCAGAGTTACTTTTACTCTAGATATTTTCATACGTTCTAGTTCGAGAAAAAAAGAGGGTAATTAGTGTAAAAACTACATTTGTTTAAAGGTATTTTGCAAAAAATCGATATACTAGAGTGTAAAATAGATTAGAGTGAAAATTAGGGTGGTTTTTGTTATAAAATTTTTGTTATAAACTTTTGTATATATTAATTATTTTGAGATTTTTTTTGTACATAATGGTATGAAGTTGTTCATGCAAGTAACTAAATTTTGCCATTTTGCTCCATCACAGTTGACAACAAAATGCATGTAAATGTATTGTTCTATAGTCTCGCATTTATGCACCTATGCAATAAGATAGGTTGTGATTCCATAGTACTCGTAATTATAGTAATTGATTTATTCTAATAATTTATAATATTTTATTATTATTTATTTACTTGTCAGGGTTTTCACTGTGCTTTTACAATATTTTAGTAAGACCTTCGCGATTATTAGAATGTAAATGAAATAATATAGAAATGTAAAATTATTTTCTTAAATTCGGCCGGAATTATTTCAGATAAAAACTCATTTTATAATCTGCAGTGTTTTACCGCTTAGTATTTTATTACCATTTGAATTAAATCGCTACTAAATTTTTATAAGTAATAGAATTAGGTAAATAATTAGATTATAACTAGTGTGTAACATGAAATTTTCTAACTTAATTGAAATCCTTAATTAAAAATGCGTGTATGGTTGCCGAATTTTAAGATTCTATCAGTCCAAAATAAACAGGTAGCTTTTGCCGGGGTTCTTTTCACTTGGAGACGAGAAAAAAACAGATCTGCACTGAATGCCGCCTCGTAAAGAAGCATTTAACTACCGTTAAACAATTTGCGAAAGTTATCGTAATTGTTTCTGATTCATTTAAAGTGAAAAAACCCTCAACAAGAGGTAAGCCAGTTAAGTACTAAAAATACAGTTTTCCAAGATATGCACGTACGTGCAAGGTTTTTTATACCGGACAACTTTAAAAATTAAAACGTCGAAGCCAGGCTCCCAGGAGTACCGGGACGATCAGTCCATCCTACCCTTAATGGTCAACTCTCTGGCCCGATCAACACCCTATGGGATAATCAAAACGAGAACGGCAAAGGCAACCTACCATCCGAACGAATAACAGGTCAAGACTAATATACGATTTCATTGCAAGAATACCGACGGATTGACACTCACATTCGCATTTATACTCATATTCAATTCCTTTTTTAACTCAATAATATTATAAATTTAATTGACAAATTTTGCTAACAATACTCGCCCGCTTGTAAACGCAATGTGAGCATTGTAGCTACAATGAGTCATTCAGTAAACAAATTATAAATTAATAATTTAATCCCAATACCTTTTTATACACGTTATAAAATTACATGTTTAATTGAACACTAAAAGCTGTCATTGCTCCGTAATTCTGTTTTTTTTTATTTATAGCTCGGTGGTTTTGCATTATCTTCAGGATCACACCTCCTAAAGATTTAACCAGAAGGGCTTTAGGTGTGTGGCGCCCAAAATATCAGTAAGTAACGCAAAATATCGTTTAGTCAACAAACGAACCCCAGCCCGCTCTCATTTACGTAAGAGCCACCGAGCAGTCAACCTGTAGGTGACAAGTGTAAACAATTTAGTTCCATTTTTTATATATAAATTTGTGTAAAAATACGAGACTCTCGAAAACCACGAGGGACACATATGTTTGGTTTCGGTACCGTATCTCGGTATCGTCGGAAGCACTATTGAAATGTCTTGTTTTGCAAAATTTAAGATCATACTGGATTAAATTCAGAATAAAATTGAAAAATTCCCATAATCTTTATATATTTTTTACACCTTTGGGAAGCTTAAAAATGGCCAACTTTTTTTCAGCCATGGAATGCTATTTAAAAAACTGCAAGTTTATCGAAAATGACTGCTTACTTTGCAAAATTGAATCACTAATCTGATTGGGGACATGATTTTCTACCGCTTTTGTGTTTAGAATTTTTATGCAAAATTTAAAATTGAGCCGTAAAAAAAATAATAATATATCAACCAATTGCAAATTACCTAGTAAGCTATGCACTTTTAGAAAAATCCAAGGTTCATTAAATTATGCTCACAAAACTGCAAATCTTTTCCTTAGTTTCTTTAACCTTCCCTCTAGCTTCGCTAGCTTCCGAAATCCCAATGCTAAATATCGAAAAAACTCACCCTTGTGAGTGACTTTATTTGTTAGCTGTAAGTTATAAGTTACAAAGGAGCCTTCAAGTAGAAGACAACTAATGTTATGTTTCGTTTATAAAACTTATTGCTTACTATCAGCCGTACAAAAAATTAGGAAACTAAATAGACAGAGCGTTTTTTCAGTTTATTTACACTAATGCTGTTGAAAATGTAGGATCCGTAATATCACACATTTATAATAAGAAGTTGGTAAATAATAATAACATACTAAATTTAGTGAAATCAGTCACTTTTAAATAAACATGAGTTCATATATAGTTTTAGATATAATAGTTGCCTCGTAAAGATAATGCAAAATATAAATTAAAAAAGTCATTTACGCAGATTCCTCTAACATGAGTGCCCCCACCTATAACAACAACTGTTCAATTTATATCCGGTAGTTGAAGGTGATTAGATTGCTTGAATAAAAACATCCTAGGTGCACTATATTAAAGTTGTTATATTTCTAGCACTCAATAAATACTATCTTATCACACCTGTGATAAAATATTGCAACTTTTAAAAGAATTTAAGACTCAAATGCCTCGATAAATTAATTGCACTATAAGATGGCCTTCACCAAATGGAATATTGCTAGAAGTGACAGTAGAAGCGAAGAAATTTTTATAGACACAGCAGCGTCTTCGTCGTCGTAATCTTCCCCATCTTCATCTTCATCTTCATCCTCATCGTCTCCACTTCCATCATCAATGTAATCTGACGCCAATTGCACTTCTCCTGCGTGCTCCTGAATGAAGTCTATGTAGGACGGCACCCTAGCCAATACCTTCGGGTAAGTTACGTTGCTAATACCGCAATTGCCGCTTGCTCCAAAAGAGACAATGCCTATTTGAAACTCCCCATCCACAAGCAATGCGCCACCAGAATCTCCCTGGAAAATACAAGTTAGCTTGGACATACAAATGCACTTAGAAACAATAAATGATCTCACTTGACATGATCCGCGACCATTCTCCGGCCAACCAGAGCATACATGGTGTTCCAAATTGAGGAAGCCAAAAAATCCTTCTGCACAAATGCTGTCATTGTAGACAAGTACGTCAACTTTCTGCAATATGTCCTGCACTGGTCCACCCGTCTGAAAGGTTTTAATGTATTAATTTGACCTTACATAATTACAACGAGCCATGTAGATTTGAACTACTATTCTTGAAAACTGGATTGCTGGGTTATTTGCAGTTTAATCAACACCACAAGGAGATAGGCATCAAGTTTAATCTCCAAAATACAGTTTTACTTTAATTTTAATTAAAAAATGCTCACGCCCAAACGAAACAAATACAACTAATAAATGACTAACGTACCAAGTGACTTTGCTGTAAATTAATAATACCACATAAAAACAAAAATACTCTAAATACTTCATATTTATAAAACTTTTTACTGTTTTGATTAGGTACCTAGAGTCCGGTCAATTTAGACATGCAAAGATACAGAAACTCGCATAGAGCTAAAAATTGGTATGAGTGTTTGGAACACCATTATAAATGAAAGCTAAGAAGTCCCCATCGATCCCGTGTATGAGGTCAAAGGTCTCAAAAATTAGTTTTCGCGTTTTTTCAGCAAAACCGTAAGTTTTATTGTAAAATTAGGTCAGACAAAAACAGAAATCGAGAATTTTTTATAAATAATGGTATGAAGTTGTTCATGCAAGTAAATAAATTTTGCTATCCGATCCATCACACTTGGTCATAATTGTCAACAAAACGCATACAAATGTATTGCTCTATAGTCTCGTATTTATGAACCTACTCAAGACGGCTTGTTGAATTCTTAGTTATTATAGTAATTGATTTTATTGTATTATATTTTTTTATTTATTTATCAGACCAAAATATTAGATTGCAACTAACAATAATTTTTGTGCAATTAAAACAATGTGATGCAGCTGAAATCAGAATTTAGTTACCTTCTTCCATGGTAAATTCATACAATTACAATTCTTTACAAGAAACTGAAATTAATTTTAAAATTTTATCTTTGTTTTGTTTTGGCTTATTTCTTGTAAATATACTTTTGTACGACGCCGAATATAAGAACTAATGTTTTATAAGAATCATAGAAAAAATTGTTTTGAATAAAGTTGTCTAGCACCATTTTGATATAGGTGTCTGCTATGTCAACACAAAGATAATTATTTTATTATGTATTCGCATAAAATTTTCACTACTATTTACAAACCTATAAGTTTGTTATAGGTACTTCTTTAATAAAAAGGTTATCGGGGGTGAATACTAAAATCATCCTGAACATTGTATTGCAATTAACCATTGGTTATAAAAACTACTGAGTACAAATTACAGTATACAATGAGTTTGATGCATAGTATGTAGCATATCCTAATACCAACACGCAACACAAAAAAATTAAACCGATTGACGGTTGCTGCATGTTATAAACACTATGATACATTGATGCTACCTGCCACTCCACTGTACGCTTGGGATGCCGTTTTAGCATCTATTAACAAATCTTTCGATGTAATATTTCAAATAACAATTTTAAACATTAATTTTTATTAGTTTTTGAACGGGTGATTTTAACTGCTGCAGCACAACATACGACTACAGAAATAGAATTCATCTCGAGGAAAGGAAAAGAACAGGAAACCAGATCTGTTCTATGACCTTAAACTACCGCTTTAATTCTCCAACATCTGGTGGATGGGTTGCTATAACCCTGACAATATATTCTTATCCATCAAAGTAAGGCGGTTGTATCGGAAAGGAATTGACGAACCTTTACTACATGGTAAAGACCAGTAGGTGAACACAAGAAGGTTTAACTTCCGTGCACGCTAAGCTAAACTTAGTTGGTGCTATCGGGGACTGACACTCCTATCCAGAAGACGACCACCACTTCACTGACAGTGTTAAAACTATATCTCGCAGGGACATTTCTTGATGGCGCAGTACAGAATACATCATAGGACTTGCGAAGCTGGATAAAACGCTTCTGGACCACTACAGGACTATTTGAAGGAAACCACTTCTTTGAAGGTGCGGTTGTAGATGGTGAGGTCTTGTTGTTTCTGCATCAAGTCAGTAGGGATGGTCCAAACCGGTTGGAAATTACCAAATAATTTTCCGGCAAACCAAGTGCTCCAAATTCCAACAGTTAAACTAAAGCATTCAGGAATTGTACGATACCTTAAAGAACATAAAACAAAGAGAATGCAGCGAAACTGGATGACCTGCATATAGAACATATGAAAAAACGTGAAATAATCACGCTTCAACGGTTGCTGAACTTAATATTGTTACTACTGTCTCGCTGAAATCGAATAAGGAATCCAATGACCCAAAAAGGTTTCGATAAATCTATCTGTCAGGTTGCTCAAGGGCATAATTTTAAACAAAATCGCTGACTAAATGAACAATAAACCAGTACCAAAGCAGACAGGGTTAATGCAGGACAGGTTTTGCTGCGAACATATTATCAAGGATGGCTTGTAGAGCAAATTCGTAACGCACTTCGCCTGTATTTACAGCAGATTGGCATGTAACGCTCTTAATCACAGAAAACTGCTGGCCATATGTATGATCTGGTAAGGGTCTTCCTACTCTTAATACGAAACGTTTATGTTGCATTACGGGGTAAAAATAATAGGTTGAGGTGACAGAAAGCAGATTACCGCAAGGTTGTGTATGGAGTCCATAATTTACGATATGTACATCTTTTTCGCCCCCATACAAAAAAAAATTATCCTAAGATACCACTGTGGTAGTACAGGAATACACATTCCAGGAGCTATAAAGAAATTTTTCTGTAGCACAGAAGGCCTTAGCACTGTACTACAGTAACAACTAAGTAATGCAAGTATCTGTAAAACCGGGAAGCATTGCGGGCCTGAACCATAATATGGCAAAGCCAAAAACTTGAACACTGTTCATACAAGTACAAGTATCTCGAGGTCACTTTTGATCGCTTCATTATATTCCCTGTTATTTGAATTTTCACAAGAAGTGAATTTTAATTCAAGTGAATCTTAATTCAAAGGCTTCTATCTCCTCATGATTTCTTTATATTTCTTTTGTTTTAAAGGTAAGCCAAAGCACCTGAATACTAAACAATATTAATGGTGTTAAACTGTATTTAGCTTTATAAATAACACGAGGAAATACGTATTGTATACGTACTCACTGGAGTTATTTCCAAACCATATTCTAATTACTAAAATGAAAGTAATAATTATAAACAAAATATGTTGTCTACGGTTACTTTTTACTTTTCAACACCGAATTGTTAAAAGACTTGTTGAGTCTCTAAATCGCCGATAAAAGAAACCATAACAGTTATTTTATTTCTATTTGGAAAACCGTAAACCCATACTGTAATTCTGGACCAGTGTGTTTATAACTTAGGATACAGTGTTTAAGTAGTATTATAGTAATGAACAGACATTGTTAAATATAAATACTTCAATGAAGTTGTTGTTTTGGATACATATATTTACTTTTAGCTTTGACCGCATTTATTAATTGAATTTTGCAATGGTAAATAAATCATTTCCGACTAACATTGCGACATGGAATTAGACCTTTTATAACACGTGACCTTCGAAGTGGCTTCCATAAAAACAATGCAGCTTCTAACACGCTGTCATATGAACCGCATTACTTAATGCCAACGTCAGTCATTAGAACTGGGACATTCAATTCGATTCAAATCGTTTATTCATTTGCTAGACTCGGTTCATTTAAATCGTTCATGAACCATTGCCGAGAACGAGTTACCAGGCTATCAACCTTCCTAGTTAGCTGCAGCATGTGTCCCGATGACACTAATAATCGTTTACGTTACTTGCAAGTACAACTTTAATATTCGTTACAATTCGCAGTCATTCAAAACATGTCCGTTCTCGTAGAATATGGCTAAACAATTCTTACAGTCCTGCACTTCTCAAACGGTACATATCAGTTGCTCTTACTGATTTAGGGTTGTTCTTATGAATCACGAATTGAAAGTGAAAATAGTCTCTCATCACAGCATATAAATATGCTGTGCTCTCGTCGCGTCAGCTATTTACGACGCTGATTTATTAGATGTGAGCCGAATCAAACGAAGCAAAGCCATTTGAACGACTTGTTCATGAACCACGACATGAACGACCCAACTCTGCCAGTCACGCATCAATACATTTTGGGTCTCCACGGGGTGCGCATCGGAAGCCGTATTGGATGACGTAATACTAAAAAGCCTAATTGTGATGTATATACCATTACCATTCATGGTATTGTCATAGATGCATTTGTTTTTCTCTTCTAATAGAAAATGCCTTATTACCACTATCCACAAACAAGGTGGATTGTTTTGCTCAACACTTTGTATAAGTATTCACTGTAGTATTACCCAAAGACTCCGACGCTATCAAGAGGGACATTTTGTTTAAAATTGGGACAATAAAGCCAAGTTCTTACCATCTGGCATTCCTACATAAGCAAATCTCGCATAATCAGACCGTCACGCTTCAGACAATAGCTTTTTGACTAGTTCCCGTTAGCCAATCGGCAGGAGTGATGCAAGCAACAACGGTCCTTGAGGGCTATCTAAATATACTTATATCTTGCTATTGCGCAGTGTTTCAGTATATACTGCATAAATATGTAGGTGCTCAAACAGATTTAATTTTAGTCAATGACCAGGCGATTACTGTCTCTAACTTTTGGAAATATGCAGTGTGATCCGGACGCGGGAAATTATATAAGTAAGCAGAGAATAATTAGGAACCCTATTCCTTTATGTTTTGTTGTGGGTATGGCCAAGTTGCTTAGCCATTAAACTCAGGTCAAGATTATTTTTTTCATATTAGGATATGTGTTTAGGAGCGATCTATTTGAAGGTCACATCTTAAGGCGTAAAATCGTCGAACACCCGCGTTTTGTAGCACAAATGAGTCACCAGTTTTGCATGCGTTAAACGCTTGGGCTATGGTAGCTTCTTCATAATTAAAACCTATTAAAGAACACTCGCAGTTCTGCATCCAGCTGTCTTATAGCCCGCTCACGGCGCAGCGTGAATAAACAAGATCATTCCGCTACAGTTGTACTTAAATGACGTTACGTTGGTACTAATACCATTAGAACGACTAAAATATCCAATATCTTTGGTCTTCATCAACCTCCAAAATGCCATACTAAGAATTGATCATATAACGTTTGCTCTAAACACCATAATTTAGAAAACGTCAACAAAAATCGATAGTGAGTTACAGTCAGTCTTAGCGTTGTCTGAATATTAATATTCAGACAACGGTCTTAGTACCTACTTATTCGAAGTAAAGTGTTGAATTCGGACTCAAACTGCGACAAGTGCATTTGGATTTAATTTTGGAAAAAAAATTATATTTTGTGGACCGACCGCTACAGAAAAGAACTCGTCAAATAATCGATCCTTTGTCTACCAAGGTGCATCATTTTATTGGATGATCATTCAAATACGGACATTAAAAATGCAATAGCGTGAGAAGCGATATAATATCTTCATAACGAAATATAGGTAATCGCGAAACGTGAGGCAAGCAGATATCACATTGACTATACAGCAATGAAAGCGAAAAACATAGATAGCTCGTTATCAGATTACTCAGCTCTATAAGCAAATACGTATTCTCTAAATCAGTATTTCTATCAGAAAATAACTTGTGAAACTTACATAGTTTCGTCCCCATCCAATCACTACAGCGTCAAGGTTTTCGAAGGTTGTATTTTGTCTGTCTTCCAAAATAACTGGATACACAAAATCATCTGGTATTGAAGATCTTAACTAAGAATTTTTGATTTCATTTTGTACATTCTATAGTTATCTACAAAGACTTACCGTTAAAATGGCAATATCATAGATGTGCCAGTTAGCGCTATCGTAGTTGTGACAGATCGTTTCGTTAACTTGAATTGACTGTAAGCTGTCTGATGTAATCTGCAGAATGCCATATTGAACGGTAATCAACGGTGCGTACCAAGCTGGTCTAAAAATAAAAATTGTACTGTATCATATAGCTTTAATTAGTTAGTCCTTTATAGCCATGAAGGTCCTCAAAAATACAACTAGAATTCATAAAAAATAGTAGTGCAGTAAAACGTATTTTTCAAAAACTCGCTCTTTAAAAGAAAAAACAGCAACCTAATGCAGTTTATATACGAGTATATTAACTGTCATGAAACAAAATTCGAGAAAAAGCGTATTGTTGCACGACTTACTCTGAATTTACGCAGACGCAATGTGCTGCCGTGAGTATATGATCTTTATTTAGTATAGTTCCTCCGCAAAGATGGTTATTATTGTAACGCAAAGATACTGCAAAGGGAAATTCTCCTTCATCGGCATCGGTCCCGTTTACTATCCTCCAGTGACGCGCGGCTGAAAAACAAAGTCCTTAAGCTATTTGACTTTCATCCTGTGTAACTTACCTGCAGGACATGATAGGGCAACAAAAATTACAACACACAAAGCCCACATGCTTCTGGAGTGAACTGAAAGTGATGTGGGAGAAAGTGTAAGAGTACACTAAGATGTCTTTATCTCACAATAGGATTATGTGTTTATGGTGTCTATAAATTATAGATGCCATCTTATTACTGCTGATGCTTCTATGTAATCTTATCGAACTAGCTTTAAAGACTGCATAATCCTTAAAATCGAATTAGGGAAGAAAATGTAGACATTGCATCAATAGTATGCAATCTAGCTTTTTAAGTTTGCTCTTAATTTGTAATCAGACGGTTACTAATCTTAACTTTAATAAAATGTAATGAAAACTCATACAGTCGGGTCAACGCAATCCACCGGTTACAGTATTTAAATCATACTTTACATACTGAGGTGCATATCCTTCATGTCCTTTAATAAAAATTTGACATGCACCATCATACTTAGAATCAATGACACCCATGAAGTAATATATTAAATTTTGCATTAAAATGAGCATTTTTGGTCTTAGGGACAGCATTCTAATGCCCTGACCTAATAAAACCGACCATGAGCTTCCATGTAGCAAAAACCCGAGGTCGATCCGACTTTTAGAAGCTGAGATTTGAGATGAACGGACGAACCTCAAATCAATCATATAGTGGTCCCACCTTGAGTGAATTGCGCTAAAATAATTCATTTTGGCTACATTTGTCTTAACAGGTGACTGTTTATGTGTTACGTGGTAAGGAACTTGACATTGGTCTCATAAACTACAAAAGGTATTAAAGACGACCAGTGAATCGCTGCCTAAATAATTTGCGTGAAATTAATTTCTTTCATTGAAGATATGCTTTTAGAACCATACATATGTGTGTAGTTCCTGTGGCATCAGTAAAATATAAAACCGAATTGAATTTAGCCTAACAGCCTGAATCATGGGCGTACCGAACGGGGGGCAAGGAGAGGCATGCCCTGGTCATTATTTTAACCAAAGAGCAAAAAGATCAATGCGATCAAGTTTAATGGAGTATTATCGATGTGCTCATATTCAGTTTTAGATCACGATATTAGGCGCTAAAAGCACATAAACTATGAATTTATGATTACAGTTAAAAACATAAACTACTTTTATGTCACATAACTGCCGCAGAAGTAACAATCGAATTATAACTACATTTGTAATAATTTATACTGTGCGTTTAATTGTTAATCCCTGCAGATTTCAGTACAGTCAAATGAATTTCGCGAAAAAATTTTAACATAAGTTTTTGGCGATATTGAGCCATATTTTGCAAATCAATGATAGCCAGCAAGATGAATATAATACATGAAAAGACTGCAGCTTGAGAACAATAACAAATGGTGGTTTTAAAATTATGCAGAAATTTGAATAAAATTAGATGTATGAGTAAATTGTTAGAGATAAAGCGACCATCAATTTAATGCTGATTGGTGGAGTTTGGCCAGCTGACGAATAATGCTGGGCTTATAACTTGTATTTCTAAGTTCAACTAAGATTAGCTAAACCAGCAGCTTAAAACATTACAGTCTTAGGTACTGTTTCACGACCAAGTTGTTTCCTCGTTCTCAATTTTGATAATTTTTTTATCTATACTAGCTACCTATTCACTCCTAACTTAAATTTCTGAAGCTTCTAATGCGTAAAGTTGAAACTAACAAGCGCATCAGTTAATTATTTGATATGTGCTAGTTTGAAATCATGAAACGTGGTTCTGTTAGTAGATGTTTAAGGCGAAATGTATATTTATTTAGTACTTATATTAATATTACTATACATTATGTGGATCACGGATCTTTATTCTTCCAAATAAAATGTATATACTCATGTTTTGTTAAAAGTGATCGACATGCAACTGAATGTGCTAGATATCGCCTAACTGAGATCATCAATAATTAAATTAGCAATAAACGAGCCTTTGAAGATCAGTATATATAAAAAAACATAAAAAAGTTTGGGTCTTCACAGAATATGTTTTAAGTCACTATGCAGAAAATGCTTCGTTAATTACTTAGGTACATAGTCCGATAAAGCCACATTTTTATTTATGTTGAATTATTCAGTAAGGGAAATTCCTGCTTTGCTCCCTCCCCCCTTAGACGAAAAGCTAGGTATGCCCATGGCCTAAATATCATCTAATAAAAATTTGCTATCTTTTTTGCACTTCCAGTTACACAGGAAATAGACGCTAACTCCATTATTTTAAATGGAAGACCCTGAAAATTATTATTTTTTTATGATTCTTATGAATATGAATTTGATAAATATTTGGGGGGTCTAGAGTAGATAGTTTGGTAATTATACACATCTTTTTTTTGAAAAATGTGACGTCTTCAATGACCTCGAAAGATTTTTTTCGAAAACAGAGCATCATACAGTTGAACTGTTTTTACCATTCTGTAGATCAAGAAGGATACTACTACTCGAAATTACAGTCACAAGTAGTTACTTAATTTTAAATGTTTATACAATATTTACTACAATATCGACTTTTATATTCGGGAATATTCAATCATGGATATCTTGTTTTTTTAATTGAACGATATATCAATTATTGATCTATCAGCAAATGTAGAATGCAATTCTCTTTAATTTGATATCGGGTTATGAGTAGCTGTCGCCAGTAGTTCAGAGATATTTGCCAAAAACAATATGTGCTAGTTAGGTAATTACGTATTTCTGTTTAAAAAAAAAGCAGTGGAAAGCAACGTAAGTGGCAATATGAAGCGAACATAACATAAAATAAGAATAATTTGCACTAAATAAGATTTTAAATTTTTGGAGTATGCAAAACTATGAAATCGATTTACTATTTAAGCACCTCTATGACCGTTTAATAACCTATAAACAAAACACAGAACAACAACAGTACGCAAATAAGCGTCACTTGCATTGAATACAGATGTTTGTGGATTGAAATAATCAAAATAATAAAGTATTCGGACTCAGATATTTTAAATTTATATTACATTATTCGGTAAGGTAGCAGAACTGTTAGCAGAACTTTTAAAGAAAATTTTGCAAAGTTGCAAGCAATCAATGAAAAGAAGTTCATAAAAATTAATGCAAATTTTTTACAATTTAGCACTTTCAGGACAAAAACTGGGGGTTCACCCTCTGACACTTGATGAAGAAAATAAAGTTTTGATTCTGACTTATTTTAAAGCTTATCCTCGATCCTGTATAAAAGAAGCCATTGCAGAGTTAGGAGATTTCAATTTGTCGATACAAAGAATTTCAAAAAACGCATAAGTGGCATCTGTACTCAACATTAGTTCCTACAGATGCGGAAAGAATTACATTTTGTAACATTAGATCGCATAAAGTTAGAAAACATAATTTGGATGTTTAAATCAAAAATTACACACAAAGGTATTATAAACAGCAGAAGTTCATTTCCTTTTCTGGTCAACAGTAATCATAATATAAAAAAGGAAACAAATTTTCAGTACAAATTTGGTTTTATTGTATTTCTTTTAATTATGAAGAATCCGTTCCAGTATTTAATTTATGACCAGAATTTGGGTTCTGCATTGTATTTAAACATTTTAAGAACAGTGGCCGCCAAGTTTATTGCAAATTTGCCACTGAATATATATGAATCGTGTTTTAATCCAATGCCCATAGTACACGAGAAGTTGCGAACGAACCAACCGAAGTATTCAAAGGCAGATCGACAGGACTAGATAACGTACTTTTCCCTCCGTGATCTCCCGTCCAAACTTTTTATCTTTGGGGCAGAATAAAATCAAAGGTATGCGGTACTGGTATAGTGAACATTAGAAGAACTGCTCCAGTGTGTTCAAGAAACATCTGGTTCCTTAGATGGGGGCATAAATGCAAAGAACTACAACGGAAGTCGTTCGCAAGATTATCTTTACACCGATGAGTACTTACTTGATTGTTAGCTAACCGTTCTTCACCTTGTATGAAAATTCTACTACATCCTTCATGACTATATTTAGGACATCAATGTTTAAATAATTTATTTATCTTCTGGTGACAGATTTGTCTTTTAAGGCATCTTGCTTGTTCTATTTGGAAATATTATAAACAATTTACAATTAAGTGAAGTAGCTACTTGATAGTTAACAAAATAGTTTTTGGCAAATATCACAAACTACTGAGACAGCCACATTTAACTAGATATTATACTAAAGAGAATTGAATTATTCTACTTTTTACTTTTTTCTTTTATATTATTCGGATATCTGGAAAAACTGCTGTCACATCTAAAATTAATAAAATAAAAATTAAAGTCCTATATTTTTTCAATCCTGTTGTGATTTGTTCGATAGATTTAGTAATTATTTTCATATTAATTGAAGGATTTTACATCCATTTACTGACAACATAAATAATAAATTTAAGAAAACCGTAAACGTGTAATTAGCTTTAGTTTTTGATTGTATACCTTATAAAAATATATCTATAGTTATGCATCTTCGTAGTTATTTCCGGAAGAGTTTCATGAAAACTGTTAGGTTGGATAAAAACATTTGAGATCCAAAGTACAATATTTTGAGGTCAAAAAAGCAGAGAAGTAGAAATTGGTTACGTAATGCACTGTTGTTTAGATAAAAAGTTTTTGTAAATGTTCCTAATAACAACAAACCTCAAGTTTATCAGCAGATTTAGTGCTCTCCACTCTTCCTTGACAACTCTAATCTACTTTTATTTCCTTTTCGAAGATCTCTTTCGACTTGCATGGCAGCGCAAACCTTAATCAAGCATCATACGCCATTTGGTTACACGCATAAGCGAAGCGATACGGCAATAACGCTGTTTGTTACCTCCATGCTGACAGGTGGTGAGCTCGTACGGCACCAAATATTGCGCTTGCAAAGCTTTACTAGTACACTAATTATGCAACGACTATTGTTAATATTGAGGTAAAATAGCTTCAGCTAATTCCTAAAATTGTAAATTATGTTTCTATAGTTTCATTAAATAGATTATGTTCTGTTACACCGCGCGTCAAATGTGATCATATTTAACAATACAATTATTACTATTCTGATATATTTAATTAAATTTTGTTACTATAGAAACATGCATACATATTTCTTCTACATCCCCAAAATATTTCATTGCAGTATCTCTAATCGCACTCTTAATCGGAGAATATCGGCTTCTTAAGTTATAATGTTCTGATACAGTGCTGGTAAGATCGTTGAAATGTGATTTCCTTCTGAGGTTTTTCTCAAGACTCAAAATAAAATCTGTTTTTAAATTATGAAGGTTTCACTCACTATGCATATCCCATTCGATGTTCGGAACGTTTTATACTGTGATTCTTGTCAGTGACGTAAACAATACGTACTTCGATACGTAATCGCGCTTTAACTTCGATTCCTTGAGAACTTGCGCTACTTCGCTGCCTAATCGTGCTTTATCTTCGAGTCCTTGACACTCGCTGCTTCGCTGCTTCATTGTATTTCTCATACATACTTCGCTGATTGATCGTACTGTAAGTTTATTCTGATAGGTTAATGACATGTCTACTTGTAGGCATCCAGGAAGTGCAAAGTGTATGAACTGAACCGCATTTTGTTATTTTTAATAGTTAACCTGACTACTAAATGCCATTTATATAAACTTTAACAAGCAGAGAATGTAATTAGTATGAAGCAAAGAATGTAGCTGTGTGAAAAAACAATTGATCCATCGAGGAATGACTACCATTGGGAGACATTATTGTTGTTTCATTCATATCTCACATTCTGTACCCAAAGTACCAACTTTACAGTGCTTCGATCCCTTCGCTGCTCAGCCAATACCAGTAGTACCCATTATGGCAGCTAGGTGGATATATCATCATGTCAGTTTGTAGCTGATAGATAGCATTGCCATCTAATTTTCTTTTATCATACCAAGCCTTTGGTATATAGGCAAAACCTAAGTTACAGGTGCAGGTAGCATAGCATATACTTGCATTTTAATATATTACATCAAAAATGGAATTTTTATAATCGACTATGGGATAGAGGATCTATTCGAATATTGATAATGGATAGTAAAGGAAGCGTTAATACGCTGTTTTTACTCTTCCACTGCCTGTAAAAAATGTACTAAATACCGTAGAAAGAAAAACACACAGTAATACTTGCTTTATTGGAATAAATCTCGGTAAAATGTTGGTTCTTTATTAAGACAAAAATTATTCAGTTTTTCAGCCTTATCGATCCACTAGTTTTTAAATTGTCCAATTTTTGAGACTTTTTATCTTCACTTCACTTTGTGGGTGACTATAGTGACATTTCTAAAATCTTTGATTTGTCAGAACTATATCCAGAGCAAAAAAGTTCAGGGAAAATAGTGAATTCGCGGATTGTTGTCGGGCATGGTTCTGGATAGGCCGAACGCAAAATTTTAAGGCACCGCTTGGCTCTTATGCGAGAGCATTTTCAAATCAGTGGTGGTCTGTGGCGGAGAAAGCACAGTGGTACCGGGAAATAATTGCATACTCTTGGTTTTTGGCGACAAATCTAGATTGTGTCTGGGGTTGCCTGAACAAGTGTGAGAAGGAGGCGTAAAAGACGTAATTTTGAGTTGGAAAGGCATGCGCACTGCTTCGTTGGAGAAATGATGTGGAGGGCTATATTGCTTATGCTAGTCGGTTACCTTCGATCTTCATCAGAGACAACATAATCGCCTAGTTTCATATCCAGTAAATATTGGAATCGCATGTAGTACCCCCTACCTAAGGGTGACCTCCCCATTCACTTTTTCAACAAGACAATGCACGACCACATGTAGCCACACTTACTTACTACTTTGAACAAAACAATAACGGTTTATTGCATTGGTCACCAAAATCTCTCGGTCATTTACTCATGGAACACATATGGGACATTATGAATAGAAAATTGCAATATTTACACCATCCCTGACATACTCTAATGGCACTTAATGATGCTACATCAGGGATAAAACACCTGGATGACCAAACGTATCAATGAGTACATAGAGTACTGTGGAGGCGTTACTCACCATTAAGTTTTTTTAGGCTTAAGGTTCGTCTGCTTCATTGACTGTTTGCATCTTTGCCAGAATAAGTATGATTTCTGAGCTGTTGAAGCAGGTAAGCTACATATTTAATGTTATCATAATATATCTCTTAAAAATATATACAATGACACTCAGCGGCAGTGCTTTTTGTGCCAAAATATGTTTTGTATTAGGTAAACATTTGCTTTTTAGAAACATAATTAAGTTTTATATTTCTGATTAAGATTACCTGCGTTTTTCATAAATTAAACACCCTCATGAAGCCCTATACTGAATTTAATTAAGCAACAGAGACAAACTGAACAAAAAAATAACAACAACTTGAGGAACATAGGTGAAAGAAGAAGCGCACGCAACAAATTCAGAAAACTAATATTGTGTATTGCCTCTTCGAGCTCGGTTTACGGCTTCTATGCGTCTTGGTATCCTCTCAGAAAGGTTCCGGATGCTTCCCTGATCAAGGTTTTCCAATTCTCGTACTAGTGCTTCCCTGAGTGCTGCCAAATTTGCAGGGACGGGAATTTGAGCTGTGATATTTTTTCCAAGCATATTCCAGATGTGCTCTATCGAATTTAAGTCCGGACTTCTTGCTGGCCATGTAGGTAATGCGTGGGATGCCCACCTCATCTAGGTAATCATTTACTATGGTGCAACGTGAGGACAGGCGTTATCTTGCATAAACCAAAAGTTATCGCCAACAAATGGGGCAAAACAAACAACATGGGGCTTCAAGATATCGCGAATGTACCTATCCGAATTTTGTTTCCGTGAACCAACACTAATTCCGTTCGAGCTTCAACACCAATACCTCCCCACACCTTTATCGAGCCACCCCCATAGCTAAGCCTTGGAACGATATTGCATTGTGCAAATCTTTCTCCAGTTCGTCTCCACATTCGCTGGCGACCATCTCGAGATCGGAGACAAAATCGGGATTCATTGCTGAAAAGGACTTTGCTCCATTCCTCAATGCCCCAGTTGCGATATTCTCTGGGGAAGCGAAGTCGTTCAACTCGGTGACCCCTGGTTAATTCTAGACCGTTTGCTGGTCTTCTTGCACTTAATCCATAATCCTTCAACTTTTTCCTTACAGTTCTTTCACTTACAGCTATTCCTCTCACCTCCTCTAATTCATTCCTCACCCCAATTGCAGTGCTGTCTCTGTTACGCAACACTCTTAACKTCATAAAGTGAACATCTTGGTGGGGAGACTTGTACATCTTCKGCCAGACCCAACTTTCCTTGTGTATGCTCCTGTTTCTCTGAATCGATTTATTGCTTGCTGAACACTATATCTCGAAACCCCCAACACCCTAGCCGCATAATACTGGGACCGCCGGTCTTGAATTAAAGCAATTGCTCTCGCTGAGACTGTTGCACTCAACAATGTTTTTCAGCTGTTTGTCAGTATGACAGTAGGTAATTGACAAATGCCTAAGGAATGCTTTCTATCTGGAGGTCGATCTAGAGGTGCTTTGATGTAAACGTTTAGACGGAGCGATACAGTTAAAACGACGCGGTTAAAAAAAATAAAAGAAAACTAGTTTAAACACGATTTCTGCTTGTTTCTCTTTTTCACCTTCTTTGTTAAACAGTTTCATACATTAAAAACAAATAACGACAAGATGTGTTTCCAACAGAAACAAATATATTAAAAAATACGTCTGGATCATTTTTTGTGCTACAGAGTGGATTTTGACGGTATCATTATATTTTAAGTGACAACATCGATCTAGCAAGAACAACGTCAATTTTTGTTTCTTTACACTTTCTTATACACAATATATGCAGAAAAATACACTAGATTATCTAGCAACTGATCTACGGTGAAAGATAATAACTATAGTTGAACGTAAAAAAACACTCTGCGCATTTATACCAATTGCAGTAGTCAAATCGCAATTTGTAGTCGTACAAACTAACAGTAAACACTTGAACTAACTAATCGGCAATATTATGTCAAGGAACGCGATGGATTGTATAAAAGGAGCGCTGTTAAACAAAAGAACACAAAGGGTTGATACTTTTAACTCTTTTAATACTGACTAGTATCTTCCACTCAAATTATCTTCCTTTGCTTTAAGAATTGGCTGATATTTGATCGTTTATCCAATCAATGTAACTTGAAACCTTTGCAAATACACCTGGATAACCTTGAACTGTGCAAGGTTTTACAGACCACGATACAATGCCAACTTGAACTCCATCGACTACCAAGGGACCACCAGAATCACCCTAAAACTTACAATGCTTATCCGAATTTCGCCTTTGAATCCTATACTTACGTTGCATTGGCCTTTGCCTCCCTCGGGAACTCCCGCACAGACGTGGTAAATTCTACTCGTTGGACCTGTTTGGGAGTGGATACTTTCACATTCAGCGTCAGGGTAAACTATTATGTCCACCCTTTGTAAATCCTCCATTACACTTCCGCCAGACTAGAAAAATTAATATTGGATGCTGCAGGGATTATTTCGAAATTCATTTGTTCTTATTCAGCAAAATCGTCATGAGATAAAACTGTTTGCGATAATCTTAAAATTGAGTGTCTAGTGATTGAGTGCTTTTTAAGTCTTTTATAGATGATAACATTGTAGGACATACTCGCTCCGAATAGGAAGTGAGTACCGCATAATCACAAGTGGCTTTTACATGTGTGTTGATACAAATCTACCTTGCTATGTTTGTGCGTTTAATTCTGAGAATTCGTCTGTCGGGTAACAGATTATGAATTGAAAAGCTTGTATTTTTAACAGTATCAGAGTGTGAGTGTATAGTAAACTTCCTCATTTATAACTTTTTGCAACGATGCATTTCCGCATCTAAAGCGCAGTTACCCCAGGGAGCGTTAATAACAGCATAACATTGTTGGCTTGTGAAGACATATATTCGTAAGATGGAAAAGACAAGCAACAGATTATAGCTAGGTACTTCGGCATTTTATTGACTACTACTTTAGAGTGCTGCAGTCTTATAATCTACGGGAGCAATGAAATCTAGATAGCTTTACTCGATATATTCATTTCATTCATATCGAATACTTACTAATAAAGTCTTACATGTCTTACCGCGATTACAAAAATCAAACAGTTTTCAGATTTGAAAATCTGGAGTATTCGACTCTACACGTACGCGGTTTCCCTTTCTTGGTTTTACTAGGTACTGTTCTTATTACCAGATCCTCTAGAACGCCTTCACAATATATTAGAACATAGCATTGATAGCGAGCACTTCTCTAGATAGCCTGACTGGTTATTTGATATTTTATAGCACCACAGCACCTTGTTTCTGATGTACTGCACTTTTATATGAGGCGCCGTTTAGGATATAATTAAGTTTCCCGTACTTAGTAGTTTTCTGCTAAATATTTAAAGGTTTTGTTACGTTGCATTGCATTCTTGTACTCATATTGTATATAAGTTAACTGAAATATATAACGGTTTTGACAGCGGGCACCATAAATATTACTCTGCATTTATATACACGTATGTAACGCGTAATATATTGAGAAAAAGGCTTTATCCTATTTCAAAGAGACATTGTGTGATATGGCAACATCGAGCAAGTGAAGAAGTAGTTCATATGAATGTGTGTCAGGATTCGCTGATTGCAAGGCGGTAGATGTAGATAATGGTGTTTTAGCTTCGTCAATCTGCCAAAGTTTTAGTTTTATCAAGTCGACCTGGGTGACAACGATCTTGGCACCATCTTTTGTTCTTATACTAGCAGTATAACTGAAACGGGACCCTGTAGTTAAGCCGAGCTGTAACATCATGATCAACCACCTTGTACATTCCTAACCTTTTTTGCAGTCACTCATTGTGACGCGCATTGTGAAGCGCCATCTAATTGCATTGACATAAAGCCGTTTTACTCTTTATATTACGCGCTATAAACTTTTATATAAATGCGCAGTAAAATTTCTTACCCGCTATCTGAACTATTATATAATATTTTATATAATATTATTAAAAGAATGCAATACAACGTAATAAAACAAAACAAAAAATTTATTTAGCAGTTTTAAATACACTAGAAATTTTTCATAACGGCAAACTTAATTATGTCCTAAACGGCACCTAATACTTTTAATGGCGCTTACTATAAAAATAGCGTGGAAAATGTGCATGAATTGATTTTGTTAAAACTAAGAGTTTCGCAATCTTCCAGTATAGAAGCTTTGATCCAAATGCTGAAATTTTTATTGATATATTTTGCTTACAATTTTTATTCCATGCATTCACGTGCTCAAAAATATCAGTTAAATATGAGAGATATGCAACCCACGATGAGTTTCGAAAGCAATGTATCACAGTTTTACTAATGGTACCTACAGCGAATGTAAAACGTCTGTAAAAATTCTATTTTATTTTTACCCTCTTGGGGTAATTCATCTTGGTTCACCGGCCCCTGAGCTAGAGGAACAACGCAATCCGTTAAAAAAAGATGTGAGTTCAGGAACTTACGATTATGTGTAAATATCACCGTGATTTTTTACAGATAATTGATCGTAAAAAAATGAATGCAAAGGACAAACACGCTTATATCCTGTAGGTCATTGGCATATCGCATATGAAATTCGAAGTCCGAAGTCCTAGTTCCCAAGTAAAAAAAAAATCCATCTTATTCAACCCTTGCTATAGATGTTTACACAACAAAATATCTAAAACTGTTAAATACCCATACACTTTATTTGCACGTAAAATGTAATGCAAGTCTCTTTTACCGTTTCTACTACCGAATAACAAATTAACAAATAGGTATCTTTAGGCATTACAACTCTGTGTGCGCGGACGATAGAAATAGAATTATACTGGCTTTGACAAAAACAAGCGACTGATAATAATCATCATATTTATTTGGTACAGTTTTCACATATCCGACTATACGACAGTAGGTATTTTTTGTAACAAACTCTCTGTCTACCTAATGTGCATTGAACTCGGGCAAATTTTGGTATAAAACGTTTTGCTCCATATTACTTAAGAAGAGCCATTTAGGCACGCTTGGTGTGTATAGTATTCCAGAAATACAAGTACCTATATGGCGAAAATTACTTTGTCTAAAAGTAAGATAATATTTTGTCGGATAGATCGCTGTCTCTTGAAAACACTGACAAAAAATTAATAGTCTGACGTTTCGATTACACCTGTAATCTTTGTCAAAGACGAAGAATCTCAAAATTTGCCTGAAACAAGTTCAAACAAAATTTTGAAAATAAATAAACAAATCACCAAGGATGCGAGACGTCATAGAAACAACGTGCCAACCTGATAAAAAAGGAACCTAACGATGAAAAAGGAACTACCTACCTGCTAGATATACACGGAACTACTTGATAAAAGATAACTACAAAATAACCTTCCAAATGTCACCTAACTCATAATTTCCACAATCCCTATTAAAATTATTAGTATTCCTACAAATTTCTATAGCTTCTTTTATTAGACGTTTGTGATAATATTTTTGTCTATGTAAAATTTTTGTTTTATCAAAATCAATGTGTGTTCAGCTACGAAAGATTTATCCATATATTGCAACCTAGTAGCACGTATGTGTTCTTTCAAACGCGTACCTTTTTTTGTCTAAAAATATATAATACGGAAAACAGTGAGACGCACACTAATTCCTAACAACTAAGGTCATAAATAAGTGCTTTGGGCTATCTAAAATTATAAGTGGATAATATCAACTGTATATACGTATTCACTTACATAAAAATACAAATAAAAACACCCACTAATACCTGTTTCATTTTATTCAATTAGTAAAAAATCGGTTACCTTTTGAGCCTTATTGAAAATCGATCCGCTTCTTTCTATGTTACTTAACGGGTTATTTTGATTTAACAAAATAGGCAAAATTATATTTTAGGTTGGCTACAGTATAGTATTTTTAAAAGTTTTTCTGATTTGTTAGTTTGTTAGTCAATCTTGTGAGTTTTATAGAAGACGAATGGTAAGATTATGTCTCGTAAAGTATGATGGATCCATTTCGAGACCTAAAAATTACTAATAGCATAAACGGATGACAAAAGTACATTACATTGTAGTTAAATTAAAATAAAGGTTGACATGGACGTGCCKTGAACATGGAKCTTCCAGCTTAGAAAAAAAACCAGAWCCAGAACCAAGTAATTAAATAAACACGCGTTAAATACAAATGTTTGTTTGTTTTTGTAAAATATTTTAAATCTGTTTGTGCTGATTCCTGAAAGATGGTACAGCTTTATAAAAAAGAACTATAACCTGGCGGCCTCAAAATTATCTGAAAATGAGGGACAATATGCCTGAACACTTTATTTGATATGTTACGCGTTATATTCATTACTCGTTCAAAACTTTTTCAAGCTTATGTTGAGTGTGATAATATTGGTAATTTTTCCAGCTATACATTTATAACAGCCAAGAGAATAGCAAAAAAAATTGTAGGTAAGTAATTGTATACAACCTAGATGTATATTTGAAAAAATAATCAAAATCATTTTACTTACATAAGGCAATCCCCATCCCGCCAAAATTGCATCTGCATTTTCCGGAGTAGCATTGTATGCCGGAGGAAGTACAACTGGTTTAACAGTTGCCGAAAGCGGTAATGGGGATCTTAGCTAGAAAAAAATGTATATCTACTAACACCTAACGCTTACATTTTGATCTGTATACCTTAATAACAGCAACGTCATTAACGTAACCATTGCCAGCTACGTATCCGGCGTGGTATATTACTTGTTCTGCTAGTATTGTATCAATGCCATCACTGCTGATGCGAGTTACGCCATATTGTACACTGAATAAACTAGAATTCCTGTAAAGATAAAAAAGGGTGGTAGTGATATGACCACTGGGTTTGCTTTTTTGAACTTACCTTCCAACAACGCAGTGAGCAGCTGTCAATACCCAGTATTCGTTGATAATAGACGCTCCGCACGTGTGGCCTAAGTTGAACTTGAGGGACACCTGCGGAAATTTTATTCTGTATCATTAACTCCTGGCAGTCTTGTTTTACGTACAATGTAAGGAATTTCTCCCGGCTCTGCGTCGGTACCATTAACTATCCTGTTAGTCGGCCATGCTGAGGAAAACAAATGGCATAATTACTGGAAGATATAGGATCCCTTGCTTACCGTTGGCGCCGCCTAGCAATCCTAGCAGACCAAAAATCAGGATCATTATGGAATTAACTGAATAATTAAACTGATTTTACAATAGGCAATCACACAGATTTATACGTTTGATTATCGTTTGGGAGATACAGATTTCTTATCAAACAGTGTGCTCGAAATTCTAAGAACGATATATTATCTATCTGTTGCAATAGCATGAAGTACGCGTTTAGGACAAGCTGACCGAAATAAATAATTGTTTCGTGTTATACAAAATGGAGCTGTAGGTACAAGGACAAGCGAATTTTTCTATACCCATATTTTGCTGGGAATATGAAATATGCCAGAACAAATAATCCAGTGATTCAATTATACCACATTATACTTACAATACAAACGTCCAAAATTATTTGTAACGGTTGAGCAGGGCAAAGCAACAACTAAAATACTTTACAGTCCGTTGGCTTCGTGAAATTATAATAGTCAAATACCATAGACATTAACAATCATTAAATTTTACTTTACTTACTTACTTTCATACATTTTTTTTATGTGGGCAAGCCAAGATAAACGATGATGAGCTTGATAATAGCCCTTGGTTGATGTATGATTGAAAAAGTGTTTTGACATTTTTATATAATAATGTACAAATACCCCACATCTATAATGCGTCTTATAAACATCTMATCTCTATTCATTACTCCCACCCCTTTTTAAAACAAGCCCACATTTGCCTTAAAACCCATAATACCTATCTTCTATGTTCTGCGGTGCTATCTATCTTTCCCCATCGCTCGTTTGTTAAACATTATAAGTTCATCCTCATACTTTAACCTTCTGCAGCACCACCTCTTGTTGAAACTAAAGGGCTTTCGTATTGATATTAAGTAAATTTGGACATTTGAAAATATCCTTAATCATGACAGGATAAATCGAAGTTGAAACTTTCACACAATTTTAAAAAATGAGCCGTCCTAAATTTCACCAGTGCCTTTTCAATGACTCCGAACACCTGAAACAATAAGACGCGCAACAAGAAATGAAAATTAAAACGTTACGAGTAGCGTTGCATGAACTATAAAAAATAATTTTGATGCTAAATGAAATTTATGTCAAATAAGATGCATACAAATAGATGTAAAATAGAAGGTTTTACTAAAACATTACTGCTACTAATAACATTAAGTCTTTAGCAGCATCTAGTATTCAAAGCATGATATCACTTACATTTTAGAATTTCAAATAATTTTGATGGGTTATTTTCAATTTCTGCTTTAAAATACGATTAGCTTCAGCAGCCTACATTACAAATACTATAAACATTAACAAACGCTGTATTCCAGGTCTTTGCTATCAAATTAGATAACAATTTTTGTGCTAAAAAATTTGATTTACGAGTATTAGGCACTGATAAATATCAAATTTTTTTCATGAACTCATTGGTAAGTTACCTAAAAGTATCAGGTATTCAAATTCATTAAAAATATACTATTTCTTTTTTGATAATAAAATTATGTCTGCACTTTAAGAACATTGAATTTACGATGAATGAAATTTTTTAAACTTAATATTTAATTTTGGCATTTTGTACGTACCTGTACGTTTTTCTTAAGTAACAACACGTATTTTATTACGTTAGTTATATATATTGGATTGCATTATATTGAACCTTTACAAGATCTTTACGTATAGTTTAGTTGTTAAAGTGAGCATAATTGTCTTTGTCTTGTCCTCAATAGTTGGAATATATACTTTATATAACTGCTGATCTAGAATTAATTAGTTTTCAGGTTACGTAGTCGCCACGTAAGTACTATAGATAATAATTAGACCCGTAATTTTGTGTTAAAATCTTCTATTATTTTCATAGAACCGTACAGCCAAGCGCGGTAGCCGACCATCTCCAGTTGTGACGTCACGAAAGCTGTGTCACGGCTAGTTCTATCTGTAGGCTACGGTTAGACTTGGAACCTCCATGACTATACTCCGGGGTTTTTCGATCCCTAAACTCGACCGATTTATTTGCTTACGAAGCCCTAATCCCCTGATAAAAATGTGCTTTCTTCGAAAACATGATTAGTTTTGCAAAAATTAATTTTCTAGAACCCATCATTCGGTGAACAAACGACGCTGTCCATGCTCAGCAGGCTTTAGTTCTTGCCGCAAATAAATTTATAAGCATGAAAAGCAAGATCTTTTATCATTGTGCGATGTAAACGGTGCCTGTTGAAAGGTGTAATTGTTGAGAACGAAGACGAATCGAAGCTCTTGGACACTCTGCCACACATTCACTTACATGATGAATTTCCCAGAACAAACATGTCAAATTTAAACATCAAAATATTTAACAGCTTGAAAAGAAAGGCCTGCTGTTTTTGTAATTCATTGTTTACATATAAGTTTAGTTAGATGAATTAGTAAAAAAGAAAACGTTTTATTATGATAAGAATTCCGATGTAGACATAACCATCACCGAATAAATTTAATATTTAGAGACGATTACTTGAATTGCGGATTATAGCATACGAGATACTAAGGTGGTTATGCCATACTATAGTCCAGTCAAAGCAGTATTCTCTAGTGTTTGGCCGAGGCTTTTCTATTTCTGTGTGGGCTTCCTGACAACTATTGTGTTCCTCCCCTCCTATATGTAGTAATTATCACTCAATTTATATTTATTTTTCCTACGTCTCTTACGCTGTTGGAGTGTCACAAGATACAACAAACTAGATGATCTTGTTTTACACAGTTAACATGTTTTTGCTTAAGATTAATAACGTCTAATCAAACTGCATAAAATAGGAATACAGTTATAACTAAACTCAAGATTTGTGAGTGTTAAATAATGACATCGATAGTAAATTTAAAACGTATTGGTATTGCACTGTAAATAACTGAGTATCACCATAGATTAATTAATTTATCTATGGTATCACCAAAAGCTAATGTAAATCAGTGGGAAAAGCAAACTTGGTCCAGCTGGACTGCTGAATATTTCTAAAAGTTAGCCAGGTAAATGAAAAAAAATCACTGCACCAGATCAGATAGCGCTGTAAGAAAAGAAGTAAAGAAACTCACAATTCTTCATTTGGTAATTATTAATCCTAGAAATGTTACTTAACCGAATTGAAGCTTTGTTTATTTACATAGACAAATGCACCTGCATGAATGACAGTCCGTCGTCGACGGGCTTCCTTGCACAGTATTCTACAAACGCGCGATGGTTCTGTCGAGTATGTCAGGTACAATCGCCGAACTCTATAAAATATTTAATAGAGTTCGGTGGGTAGAATAAACTTACATTTTTGTCTGTTGTAGTGCTTTATGCAGCTCTGTTATTTAGGCAGCATATCCTGCATTTTTTTGTGTAGAAGGATGAATTGCTAGCAGCAGTAAAACTGAGATTTAGCCCGGTAAGCTTCGCATTAATGGACGTCATAAAGAGACTTTAAATTCTGTTTTGTAGATCCCATCTCTGTAACATTTAGCTTTTTTAAATGGCTTTTAAAAAATAGTAATGTACCTGAATCCCTTCTACCCATTAGATGTTTGGTATAGCGACTCCTAAAAGAGACAGAATGAAGTTAGTATTTTTGTGAAAGAGAAAAAAATGCACAATTAAACCCGGCTAATATTTTAGCTGAGTTAAATATAGAACGCAATAACCATAAAAAGAAGAAAATAAACTTGCTTCCTACATGTCGTGAAACAGTAGGATAGCTTCTATAATTACCTAGTATATCTAATTGATGAAGTTCATATCAGTAATATAAATTCAGGGTTTAACCCTAAAATGCAATTAACTGTCGCACAGGTAACATCTACTAGCTTTGCATAAACCTGCACTCTCTGCGGCGGATTACTAAAGCCACATGAAGCACATAATCTTTAATACAGTGATTTTAGACCGCCATATTAAAACGGAAGCTGCATACCTGAAACAACGCTTATCAAAGCTACGTGTAGATGGCGCGATCAGCTGATAATTTCAGTATTGCTGTTTAATGTTTTAGTTGCTTGACTGAGATGAAGATTGATTTATTAAGGCGGACATTCATAAATATTGACGATTTTGGTATCTATAATGCAGTCTTATTAAAATAACATTTGAATAATTTGTAGAAGCGAGGTTACTCCGAATACAAATCGATATTTACTCGACAGTCCCGGATTTACCAAATTTAGCGCCCCAGGCAAGATTGGGCGATAACGGGTCAAACCCTTACATCCGATGCATTTACGTTTATATCAGTTGGGAATATTGGGGAAAGAATATCATGCTTTAGCTAAAAAGTGCATGACTGCAACATAATGAATTGGAAGACAATATCATCCACCGCAGCAGAAATGTCTTTACCTATTATTGTCAGGAGAAAAGTAAATGCTAAAGATAGCAATTCCCTTTCTTTACTTTGCTAAAAGCCTTTTTAATATGCTAGTAATTATTATAAACAAGCGTCTATTAAACGTTTCTAGCAAACCGCAACGTTCTTTCATTTCTTTAAATCGTTTGACAACAAATTCAACGTCTTCACTCCAAAGGGATCATTCGTTGTTCGCTACGCAGCA
Organism: Rhyzopertha dominica; assembly: GCA_025024175.1. Classification (NCBI taxonomy): domain Eukaryota; kingdom Metazoa; phylum Arthropoda; class Insecta; order Coleoptera; family Bostrichidae; genus Rhyzopertha; species Rhyzopertha dominica. Next base: position 36,751,625 of record QCXZ01000003.1, on the reverse strand, counting down.
AAAAAAAACATAGATATTAAATTCCTTCCATTTCTCGTTTCTATTGTATCGGAAAGTGCCGTGCTTGCGTTTTAATCATCGAGGAAGTATGCGAGATGATTTATTCAGAGTCTTGATAAACTGCGGCGTTTCCATTACCCCATGCGCGGTCGGTGGCGGGATGTTTTTCTACCGGTTAATATCGGGATTACAAAGCATGCGGAGGTCCCATCATGACCTATATTGAGCCACCAGTTGCATGCAATGCCTGGAGTAACGGGAACATGGTTGCCAATTGACAGTAGCAAAAGAGCGTTACGGTAATAAACAGAAACTGATCAACGATCAATCTCAATCAACTATAGAACATATCTCAATCGTAAATTTATATAAGGAAAATTCGAGTTTCCCAGCCCGCTAATAATTATGACCGAGTGTCGATAAAGTAACGCATAAAATTTAAAATAAGGGTTAATTGAAAAATTCGAGAATCGCTGAAACAGGTTACTTAAGATTTAATAGTTATTCACATTAAAAAAAATAATTTGCCAGGTTCTCAAATTGAACAAAAAAGTATAAAATAATTCCTCCTAGCCCCATTCAGATTTATAACCCCACAGATTCCTCACTCCATACAGATTATCCATAAAATTTGTGACTATGAATTTTTTATTAGCTTATACTTTTTTTATTAGATTTGAAACAAAAAACGTGGGGCGCTTGTTCATTTTATCAGTTATAGCGGCGCTCCACTTTTTTAAATTTTAAATCTTTAAGGTATATTCATAGCTACTAAATAAATCATAATCACAAAATTTTGGAACAATCTATATGAGGTTAGGAATCTGATTGGGTTATAAAACTCTATGGGGTTATGAGATACTATTTCATACTTTTTAGTCCAATTTATAAACGTGCTAAATTAAAAATTATTTTTTATTTGAATAACTATTTTTTGCTTTTTAATTTTTAGCCTTGTGTGAGTGAAATTTTGCAGTCGATTTTAAATATCTTTGAAATATGGACAATATGGAAATTTTTGGTTTATTTCAGATTCATTTCGCCAAATTATATTATCGTCCAACCGAAATAGTGAATTCTCACTTTAGTTATAAATCTTACCAACAATGCGGAGTGGAATTAGTTGGCAATGAAATGCAAATTAAGGATTTCTCGTTTCGTCCTCCTCTTCAAAACAGATGTTGCTACATAACTAGATTTAGGGTGTAAAGACTAGCAGGTAGAAATTCAAATTTGCACTTTATTACCGACTAATGCCCCAGTCCGCAATGTTGGCAAGATTTACAACCTAAGTCACAATTCACTATTTCGGTTGGACGACTGAAATCAAAATCACATATGCTTATCAATAACAAAGTGATACCAACAGCACGCGGTGTTCCCAAGCCGTCACCAATCCCTACGTTGCTTAACTTCCATGATATCGGACGAGAACCGGTATTGTCAACGTAATATGACCATTGAGGTTATGTTCACAATATTATTCGCTATATAAGACTATTTTAGTTATTAAGACTATTAAAAAGGTAACAAAAATGGGAGTTAATATTGCATTGTCATTCCAGTTCCAAGCTATGTTTAAAACTTAAAGTCCCTAACTCATCAGGAAGTTAGTTTTAAATTAATTGCTAGTTTGTACCGAAACGAGACACGAAAGCGAATTAATAAAAACGTGTTAAAAAGAGCTTTATTTTGTGACAATTAGACAATTAGTTTGTACCGAAACGAGACACGAAAGCGAATTAATAAAAACGTGTTAAAAAGAGCTTTATTTTGTGACAATTAGAACAGAGCAGTCGGTATCTATGGCTAGAATATGACTTCATCATTTTTATATAGAACCACTTGCATTTTCTACGCCACCCGAGTTATTATTATTAAGGAATTCAACTATTATGTCATTTGACATTAAAAAAACAATCAAAATGGGCCCCATAATTGAAGAAATTGTTATTCAACAGACTTGGGTCTCAACATTTAATAAATCAACCAGATTTATAATTAGCAAAAAAATATTTTACACTCCCAAATGTTGAAATTTTAGTCCATTTACAACTTGAAGTTGACCAGTCACACAAATTCTTTGGACTGGAGGTAGTATTCGCATTTCAGCTAGAGTTCGAGCTTGCAATCCTTCCGGTGTGTACATACCCTACTTTTTAAATGACCCCAGAAAAAAAATGAAAGGAGTCAAATCTAGCGATCGGGGTGGCCATTCTAGAACTTCTGTGCGACCTATCCATTTATTGGCAAAAACCTCATTAAGAAAGCGACGTATCGCTACACCAAAATGTGCCAGCACAACATCCTGCTGGAACCAAATGCCTTTTCTGGGAATATCACTGTCCAACTTATTCGGAAATATCTCAGCCACTACAGGTGCTAAGTCGTCCCTGAGAAATTTTATTAAATACCTATTTGTCGTAAAATTATCCTAAACAGTAGACTTAATTCTTTAAACGCTTACTTCTTTAAAAGTTAGGGTCTTGCTCACATCTTCACATCAGCACCTCGGAGAATAATTATTGTAAGCGTCGATCAGGATCGCCCCCCCCCTGAACTTCATGGATCAATCGGATCTTACGAAGATGAAATTTTTCCTTTTGATGAAACTTACCCACCGTTAAGCTGTGTATGTTATTATTGACGGCCACCCGGTGTGCGAATAGGTTCTGATTTTCTTCCGCTTCTAATAATATATTTAATTTTGTGTTGTCGTCGTTTAATTTGGTATAACGAGATCTTGGCAAACCCTTCACACTATCCGTTTTGGCAAATCAAGCAACAAGTTTATTAACAGTAGATTGTGCAATAGGATGTCTGTTTTGCTGTTCCATATTAAACAGTTGTCAAACTACCTGGTGACTCCGGAGTATATGGCCATAACCTAAAAATTAACAATTGGAACTGTCACTGTAAATATTGTATTTGATAGTTATTGTCACTGTCAATGTCGTATTTTTACAAAGCTGGCTTTTGCTAACTTTAGCATTATGTCAGGCTGGACTAAGTACCTCTTGGACAATTCCAAAAAATACCAAAAACACGATTGAAAGCAATAATAGACAGAAGATATCATCTGTTTATCTAAATATTATTTAATTCCGTTTTCTGATAGCTCTCAATCTCAATACAAAAATGGTAAAAGTGTATTGAAATAATCCGTGTAAACCATGCTTGAGAACAGCATTTCCTCGAAAAGAGTTTTAGTCCGAGATCAATATATCTCCAACACGTTTACAAGATACAGAGTAAATATTTACGCTGAAGGTGTGAAGAAATTAATAAAATAACCAATTTTAATTGTTCATAAATTTCTAGAATTGAAGAATAAGTGGATTCCTAGAAACTTATTGCTCGAATATTGATGATCCATGGAACCAACTACTCGCAACCCAAAAAAAATCTGCCTTAGGAAACACCAGTTCAACGAAAAACAACGACAAAATATTATTTTGAAGTTCAATGTTGCTTATCAAAATTTATATATATTATTTATTATCAAATATAACGACATCACAAAACAAGGTTTTTGTGAGAAGATTAAAAAATTATTTTGCCTTATGATTTGTAATGCGAACTGCACAATTTCTGCATCAGTGAAATCTGCTCTTCCGATTCTCTAATATTTTGTCAAACTTGTACGTAATGATCCATATCATATCTCATCTATGTGATACATCCATTAGATGTGAAATAGATATTCATTAATCACATATGCCAAATCATCCAAATTGTCATTATTTTGTAAGTTGTACGTAACATCATATACCTACCTACTTTACAATATCAATCATTTGTATTTTAAAGAATAATAAAATCATGGTGATGTCTACTGGGTTTGATAATGGATGTCTAATGGATATATAAACGTACTATAAGGTAAACAACAATCTTGGCTAAATCTATTTATATAAATTATTGCACCCTAATCATTTATTGTTATTCTTAAATACTATATGGAGAATTAGTTCATTAAATTTTTTAACCCTAAGTTTGTGTAGGCATAATATAATAAATCTGATCCACTTAGTCGGTGTTGCCAAATGTGGGAAAGCTGATGGGCATCTACAAAAGCTGTGTCAGAAAAGCAATTATTATACAAATACTTTTTCGTATGACAAGTGCTGAATTCGCATATAAATTTCATCTTTAAACTATAATGTCATTTTATTTAACATTATCTATTATTATTTAGACTTAAAGCAATACAAGTTCACTACCGAGATACTAGTAACTGAGGCGTTTGCAACGTCTCAAACTGGATTGTCTGTCTCTGTTATGTGAAGTAATAATGTGCGCCATCGCTATAACCATAAAAATAACGTGTTTGTGATTGTGCGATGATCAAATATGAAAAATACATTTAACGTTACCGGTAAGTATTTCTTCTTTTGTTGATGTTTTATGTTTTATCATAATCAACATTATTTACMGTCGATAYATGGTTTAAATATTTGGTATTTACTCGAAACTTAACATCACTTTCTTGCAAAACCTTGTGCTTTGTGTGTAATATTGATATTTGCGTGTGAATTTTACATTGAAGAGACCAGTAATTAACGAATATCAAATTACTAAATAAAATCCCATTCTAACTTTATGAAGTTAAATAACAATTGTTAACTATTTAAATGTGTCTATGTGGATTGACTAAATTATTTAATTGGAAATTCATCAGCAACAAGAAAATTAGCTTTCAAATAAATAATTTATAATATAACAACTGAAATTGCAAGAATAATTTAGAATTGTAAAATTTTATCTATTGTACTGTGAGTTTAAACCATATTAAATGATTAGCTAACAAAGAATTTCATGTAACATGCCCGTATCTTTATCTTATCAATTTATTTTTTGTAGGACTGATCATCAAAAGTAGTAGCTTCATGGACCTACATATACATATAAGTATAAGTGCAATGTACCTTATTAAATTTTGTATTAGAAAAGTTTTTACTAATAAACTTTATAAGTACACGCTATATTTTTTGTGCTGCTATTAGAAGTGCATTAGATATGAAATACATATCCATCAAGCATCCACAGTTACAGGTTTTAGCCAACTTCAAGCTGTCCATTAGATATTAAAAAGAACATCTATAAGATATGTATTTGATATCCAGAAAGATATGGATATTTACCCGGACATTTGGACTACTTTTAGACATATTGTCGCATTTGGGCCTCAGCGAGAGTGACACCTGAAGCTGGACGGGATCAGGGATGGTCAAGTCAAATGCCGTATACAAGCCACTAGATTTAATAACACTAATTTTTACAAACAATGGGCAGATCAGTTCAACAGGGACATACAAAAAATAAAGAACAAGTTACACTTTTCACAAATAAAAATGTAAAAATTATCTACGCACACAAAAATCAACGATGGGGAATTATTAAAGAGAATAAAGGTTAATAAAATTTACTACTTACGTGAGCTATTGTACTTACATCTTCTTTTCTTAACTAATGGGGATACCTGGTTGGCAGTGTCGCAACCTTTCGCTGATCAAGCCCGAACGTGACTCCTCGTAGTCCTCGATCTTTTCGATTTCCGTATTTAGGTAAAAATCGCAGCTTTGCGTTTTACGGGGTTGTCATGTTTCTTTTTTATTTTGAACAGATCTACTAAATGAAAAATTGCAAAGATGTTGCGGGTGATTAGAGGGTATGCGACATGGATATCTCTGGACATCTGATAGATGTCATGGATATCCAGAAATTACGTTTTATAGATATCCATTAGAGCAGCTTGTGCTGTGTGGGTTGTTTCCCGAAAAAGGTCAATTTGTTCCTGCAAAGAGGTGAAATTTTGAAAATGGCGTTTTTTTGCAGTAATCAAGTGTTCGTTGGTTGGAAAAAAACTAAAACAGCAAACAAAGGTTAAACGAAATGGTGAATATTTTTATTTGTTATTGTCGTCTTCTCGCCTTAATTTTGCGATTAACATAACATAAATATTTTATTCTAATAAAGAGAAAATATACCTTTCATGAAAACACATCTTGTTGCATTTTATGCCCATTAATAACACGCATCATTGTGTAGCAACTGTGCTATGAAGGAAGTGGCTAGCTTTATAGAATCATATTAAATTGAAAATACAATAGCACATTCCTGTTGCCGCAGAAATTGCGCTCACTATTGCAATTCCGCAGCACGGGATGGAAAACTGCGGAGGGGTGATTCCGCGTTAACCTACTTCAACGTCCGCATTCGCAATATGCATTAACGTAGAGAAGTCGCATTCTGATTGTGTAATAGTAGGAAAACGCGGGACAAGAAAATTGACTTCCGTAAAGCCAGTGGTTTATTTTAATCGATCTGAAAGTGCACTTAGCAATAGATGCTTCTTTAAAAAATGTTTAATTTCGGTTACACAAAAATGTGTCATATGTTACATGTGTAATACACTGTACTATATATACTATGGCCTATTTCCTTACAGGGTGTACCTAATTTTGCAAAATATAATGCAGTAATTTACATTACGAGATAATAAAGAAGGGTTACAATAAACCCTTCTAGGGGTTATAGCTCCACAAAGTCCTGAAAATGCACCCTTAGGAACAACCCTGACCTTTGGAAAAAGTTTCTTGCTTTTACAAATATTTTGTGATTTATTACAAAGAAATGTTCGTATTTACTAGAATAAACAGTGTTTTTACTAAAATTCATATAAATATTCGTATATCATGCATGCGAAGGCGTAATGTGACAAAATAGAGATGAAATGTCGTAGCAAGCTACCACTTGCCTATGTATAACAAGACTTTTAAAATTCACGATTCACGATTATTTGCTGTCACCAACATTTATTACTTCGCGCAACACATTTTCGATACCATATTTGAGCTAAATAATATCCGAGCCATCTGCAGACCAGTAAATTTCAGATGGTACATTTTGCTATCAACAATGTTAGCAATAATTTTGGAAGAGTAGCTATTTTATCTTATCAATTCATTTTTTGCAGGACTGATCATCAAAGTTAGTGGCTTCATGGACCTACATATACATATAAGTATAAGTGCAATGTTCTGTATTAAATTTTGTATTAGAAAAGTTATTACTAATAATCTTTATAAGTACACGCTATATTTTTTATGCTGCTATTAGAAGAGCATTAGATATGAAATACATATCCATCAAGCATCCACAGTTACAGGTTTTAGCCAACTTCAAGCTGTCCATTAGATGTTAAAAAGCACATCTATAAGCTATGTATTTGATATCCAGAAAGATATGGGTATTTACCCGGACATTTGGACTACTTTTAGACATATCATGGATATCTCTGGACATCTGATAGATGTCATGGATATCCAGAAATTACGTTTTATAGATATCCATTAGAGCAGCTTGTGCTGTGTGGATAAAAAGAGTGTTTAGTGGTAACATAACAGAAATTGAACTTATGTGGCCGTGAAATTAAATGGGGGCAACAAACCCTTGTTCAGAAAGTTTAATGAAACAGTTTAACCATTCAGATGTGTTTGTTCATAAAAAAGATTTTCTCTAGAACGTATGTGGAGGTTTTGTCCTGTCCGTCATTTCTACTAGCCATAATAGGCTACATGCCGAGGTAAACAAATCCTCATAAATTAGTACTTATCTGACCGCTGCGTTCAAGAGCTAATTGAATTTTTTTCAATTTGATTGATTGAATTTGATGAAATTGCAAATATAAATATGAACTAAGGCCTATCAGGTGACCGTAAAACGCATGTTGACGTCCCCATACGCTGGGGCTATCTCTCTCTCTCTCTCTCTCATAACACAACAGTTGACTTATAGATGCACTGTTGGCAGTACTATTATTATAGTAATAGATCTACTACTTTTCAGTGCGATCCATGGCCTCATTAATCTTCAGCAAAACTCTATTACCTACATATTCAAAGGTACGACAAACACTATAAGTTTATGATCAAATATTATATCGCCTGAATGTATTTTTAATTTTGCATAAGTTTTAATTATCGGGATAACAGGCATAAACACGTGTTGAAAAAATATTGCCAGCTTTGACCAGGAATCAAACCCGCGCCTTTTGAACACTAGTAAAACGCGCTAAGCAACTGCGCTATCAAAGTCCTATTAAAATCCTAGATCAAGGCTAATTACAGTCTGTAAGCTTGAAAATACTAAGCTCGAGTGGTTCAACTGCATATGCGTCACATGGCGTTCAGCAGCGTTACATGAAAAACAAACTTTGATGCATGTACGCCGCTTTGAACTTGGATTTGAATAGGGATTTGATAGCGCCGTTGGTAAGCGAGTTTGGCTAGTGTTCTAAAAGACTAAAAGAAACATATAGAACCTTGAATTGGACAGTAAATTGAGTCAATCAAATCGTATCGGTTACACTCTACAGTGTAGACTGCACCTAAACTAGATTCGTTATCCTTTTGTTTTTATTTTGTCTTTATAGAAAGGTTTATTATCAGTTTAAGTGTATATGTCGGAAAAAGAAAACGATTTTACTAATAGTGGTTTTGTGTACTTTTTTCTATTAACTTTTGCTGTACTTGCATGTTGTATTTGTATTACAAGTTCTGGTAACATCGCTTTGACGCCAGGTGTTTCGTAGCGTGCGTGAGTTGCGGGTTGCTTCAGTACCATTCACCAGCGGTCATTGAACTCAGTGCCAGCGATAAGCCTTTTTACCCATATTTGTCATTTTTGAAACTGCTGCACATACAAGTTTAACGATTATCACATGTTTAACATTCTATTTAAAATCTTCGTACTGACCTACTGACGTGCTTGGCCGTTTAAATCAAGCACATGCCGTTTGCGCGTGTGTTTTGGGTGTTTAAATTTTAACTTCTTTTTGTGCTTTTATATAACAAATTAGATACGAAATATTATCACATATCAATATTGCAGACAATAGCCATGTAACAAAACTATTAAAAAATAGTCATCTACTTTATTCAAATTTTTTAAAATTCATAATTTTTTTGTACATTACCAGATATCACCATCCAATAAGTCTCCTAACTGCATATACACATCCCACTCATCCTTGGAATAATTTTCTCAACCTCTCTTTTGGCATTAGTCGCAATGTCTCACTTAAGGGTTGTCTCCGCCACTTAGCTACTCCTAAGGTGCGACATTTTCATACTTTGATCCTCAATTACAGCAGTTTGCCGAAACCGTCTTGCGGTGGAGAACTAAAAAATCGATGTTTCGATTAAAAAAATATTCTAGAAAATTTGAGAAAAGACTAAAAAACACCCTAGTACGGCACATTGCAGAAACTGGAAACATAGAAAAAGAAAGATGTTTCGAGAGGGTTATAGAATATTCTAGAAAATTCAATAGAAATCTCGCTGTGGAGATGTCGAAAATCGATTTTTGCGAAAGTCATGTAACATTCTGGATAGTTCATCAGCAAACGAATGAATCCCCTGGTGTGGCACAACGAGTTAACCGCTTGGCTGTGGGCATGTCGAATATCGATGTTTCGAGATAATCATAGATCGTTCTGGAAAATCCATCAGCAGACTAAAGGACCCCTAAAAGTGTGGCACATTGCCATAACGCTCTCTCTGTAGAGATGTCAAAAATTGACGTCTCAAAAATGTCACGAAATATTCTAGAAAATTCATCAGCAGACGAAATAATCTCTATGTGGCACGTTGCCGTAACCGTCTCGCTGTGGAGATGTCGATTATTGACGTTTCGTGAATTTCACGGAACATTCTAGAACATTTCATAGTATACGAAAGTGCCCCTCAGTGTGGCTCATTGACGAAACCGTCCAGCGACTGGACAGAAATACTTGCATTAACGTAATACACCTTTTTATAATGCATCATACGCGTCCATGTTAATAAGGTTTTTTTTAAATTGATTTAAATAGTCCAATAATTGTATTACTGCTTGTTCTAATTTCTATGTCGGTCGACAGTTAGTTTCGATAATTTAGTACTTTTATTTTGACTTATTTAATACAAACATCTATATATTAATTCTAGATATAAAAGAAGTGTTCCTAATTTATCGGTAAGTGATGTTTAATCACACAACTGTAATAATATGCAAAGAACGATCAATATATGTATTACAAAAGACAATCATTGATTTATTATACTCCTTGTGTATTCCAATTTTTTATATATAATTATTATTAGGAACACCCATAGGAAAATATAATTAGCCTACATGAGTCGTTAACGCGGAGGCTGCATTGCACATATCACACATCAAAACAGTTTTTTACACCCTCGATCACAAAGAGGCTCCGCAACCAGCAAGAAATCTGAGTTGGTAAGTTTTTGAACGTAATACTTGTATGTTCGATAGGCTTTAGCGCGGTTTTTTGTTTTATTAGTATATTTATTTCTCACATAATAAGTAATTATCGTCAGTTTCAATTTATTTATAGTGATTAACCCCAACTTCAGTCAAAGTTTCTGAGCACGCCACTGGAATAGGTATATCCATTTCGATCTGCTACAAGCGCTTTCACAATCAACATGTAAATCTAAAATTCTGCATGTATATATTTATGAATTCAGCAAGTTGGCTTTCGACAAGAATTAAATAAAATAAGGTGATAGGTTTCGTTAAAGAGAAAAATCTGTTGACATTACTCAAGAATCAATGAACATCTCAAGAACGTTTGTTCAGCAATAATAAATTTACTCGATACTTTATTTCCACACTGTTATGTCTAATGTCTTAACTAAACCAGCCAACAAAAAACTACTGTAACTGACTACTACCTATAGGATTTTAGCCCTTATGTCTCTTACTTTACCGAAAACATATAATATGACCCAAAAATTTCGTCAAGCGTCCCATTAACCTCTAAAGCGTGATTTTAATTTCGTTTCAGACATATCACGTTGAAGCAGCAAATTAAAATCTTGCTAGGTGGGCATGACAGTCACATGGGGTCGCGATTCAGCCGGGGATTTCAATGTAAGTAAATCACCCTTGTAACGGGCGGCAGACATGGTTGTCAGCTAGTTCAAACGCTGTAGGCGCCTATGTAGAAATTTACAGTCGCTTAAACGGATTAAAGTTGAAATGCCAGCACCAGAATTCTCAACGTGTTTATTTAGACTATAGTAAATAGCAGAATTTACTTTGAAACGTTGGTACGTGGGTCTTAGTCTCCAGAACAGCAGCTCAGGCTATTTGCATATTGTCGCTTATTTGTTCAAGAAAACATTATTCGTAAAATTGAGTTCAGATACCAAAATCTAATCTTGCAAATATATTTGGTCATAGATATTCAAATTTTGTGTTGAATTTTATCTTATAAAACTAGTCGCTTCGATCAATTTATTCGAGAGTGTAGAAGATGTCGATGTCGTCGCGTTATGTAAGATCATTCTGTAAGAAATTGCGATATCATTATAGATAATTAGTATATCCAAAGACTATATTTTAATGTATTCGTTCCTGCATCCATTTTGTTGCTTCTGTTGCATAAAATTTATATTTTCTTGGGTAAGTTAGTTATATGGTTGGTATACTTTTTAGACACTAATTTGACATGTCATTTTGTCATTAGTGATTATTCAATGTCAACAAGGAACGCATATTTAGCTAAAAGGCTAAAATGAATTAAATTGTGTAGTAGCCTCATCCTGACATTGCGCAAGCTTGCTCTGCCTATCTTCATCCTTTTATGAGTTACCTTGTAATTTTGTATAATAATCAGTGATGTGAGTCGGTCATATGACCACMTCATTTTGGMGGACATCATGTCGGTCACGGTCAGGTCACATTCGAAAATGACCGTCAGTTTAAAGTTTAAGATGTATAATGCAGTTTGTTCTCCAGTTCCCAGTTTTTGAGGTTAAGTTTAGGGGTTAAAAAAGATCCGGAAAATCAGCAGAAGTTACATACTCATACACATGTGCATGTACAAGGTGAGCAAATAAGTAGCCCTAGAGCTTTGAGCTAAAGAATTTCTTAAGTAAAGTGGCCAAGAGAAATTTCTGGAAAATATTTTCGAGTTTGTAAAGTGACCGCTAGAGGGCGCTGTGGTACCTCCAAATTACGAAATTAATGTTTGTGTCATTTTTAGCCTAATAAATGTCTGCGGTATTAAACATTTTAAGATTGCTTGGACTAATATCTACCATTTTTGTTTAAAACATTTTTTTTTAAATGTCAAATAAAGGAGTGGGGAGCGGGTGAATATTAATATAGAAAATCGCTTATATTTCAGGTTTGGCTTGACCGATTTTAACCAACGAGGTCTCATTTTCAAGAGCTTATGTGCATTTATAAAAAGCAATTTTAAGTGTCAGAACATAGTTTGTGTGTTGAACGCAAGAGGGCGTTCTTTGAAGTTACTACCTAAATATCAATTTTTCTCGAAATTTTCAAATGCAAAGTTATAAGGCTGTTTACTTTATTAAATGAACAAYTGAATATAGACTAAAATGGTGAAAACTAAAATGTTGAAAACCGTACCATTTAAAAAATTCGAGAAAAATCGATATTTAGGTAGTAATTTCAGAAAACGCCCTCTTGCGGTTAACACACAAACTATGTTCAGACCCTTAAAATTGCTTTTTATAAAGGCACATAAGCTCTTGAAGGTGACACCTCGCTGGTTGAAATCAGTCAAGCCACACCCAAAATATTAGCGATTTTCTATATTAATATTCACCTGCCCCCACTGCTTTATTTGACATTTAAGAATAAAATGTCCTAAACAAAAATGGTAAATTTTAGTCCAAACAATCTTAATTGCTGGAAAATATTTTCCAGTTGGTAAAGTGACCACCAGGAGGCGCTGTGACAACTCCAAATTACAAAGTTAATGTTTATATTATTTTTAGCCTAATAAATGTCTACGGTATTAAAAATTTTAAGATTGCTTGGACTGAAATCTACTATTTTTATTTAGAACATTTTTTTGTTAAATGTCAAATAAAGGAGCGTGGGGCGGGTAAATATTAATATAGAAAATCGCTAATATTTCAGGTTTGGCTTGACCGATTTCAACCAACGATTTTCAACGAATTTTCAAGAGTTTATGTGCCTTTATAAAAAGCAATTTTAAGTATCAGAACATAGTTTGTGTGTTGAGCACAAGGGGGCGTTTTCTGAAATTAGTACCTAAAATCAATTTTTCTCGAAAATTTTAAGTGGTGCGGTTTTCACCATTTTAGTATATATTCAATTGTTCTTTTAATGAAGTAAATAGCCCTATAGATTTGCATTTAAAAATTTCGAGAAAAATTGATATTTAGGTAGTAACTTCAGAAATGCCCTCTTGCGGTCAACACACAATTAATGTTCTGACACTTAAAATTGCTTTTTATAAAGGCACATAAGCTCTTGAAAATGACACCTCGTCGGTTGAAATCGGTCAAGCCAAACCTGAGATAGCGATTTTCTATATTAATATTCTCCCACCCCCCACTTCATTATTTGACATTTAACAAAAAAATGTTCTAAACAAATATGGTAGATTTCAGTCCAAACAATCTTAATATGTTGAATACCGCAAACATTTATTAGGCTAAAAATGACACAAACATTAATTTTGTAATTTTGAGGTACCACAGCGCCCTCTAACGGTCACTTTACAAACTCGACAATATTTTCAAACAAATTCTCTTGGCCACTTTACTTAAGAAATTTTTTACCCCAAAGCTCTAGGGCTACTGGTTTATGAGATATGACCGGCTACCTCTCTTATTTGCTCATCCTGTACATGTACAGCATATTCGTCATCATCAACACATACTTTCTAAGCTCCTATTGTAATAGGTGATGACCATGACTTTGACCTCAATCGTCTTGAACAAAATTCGGAACAAATGCAAACCGAATTAGGATCGGAAACAGGAATTGAGACAGAGACGGAATCCGAAACTGAAGAAGACGAAGATTTGGAAAGAAACTTCGAGGTTTTAGATTCAGACTGAAGAAAGACTTTTTAAATACAATATGTTAATAAAGAATAATTTAATTTTTTAGCTTTCTAATTTACTTTACGCTATTTCTTGTTTTTTAAAATAAATTTCTGATTGTGCATTTAATTTTAATTTTTTTTGCCTTCTAGTTTACTTAGCTTTTTTACATGTTGCCTGTGGTGGTAGTTATTTTAAATGTTTTAAGAAAAGTTGATTTGTATATAGTGTCCTTCTATAGTAAGCTTAACAGAACGGAAACTGCCCTTCTATAATTAAAAAAGTGATGTGTTTATAATGACCGTTATTTTACCACACTAATAATTAATAAACAATAAAGATAATCTGCAGTACATTTGTCAAATCTGAAATGTGACTGACTAACTAATMTGTCCAACACCGGTTGTTGTTTTATTTGTCGTTCTTTACCAGGGACAATGATTGTGCTACGACATGAACGTGGAGAATTGTCTACGTTCATGACGCACCAGATCAAGTTCAGGATTCAGTATGTTCAATTATATTTTAATTACAGTTAACACAGCACGTTCATTCATTAAAAATAAAAGCAATACTTAGATACATATATAAAAAACGTACTATTAGAATTGATAATTGGCGCAACTAGTAATAATAATAAAATAGTAATTAGTGTAGATAGTTGTAACACTTTCCGAAATCATGGAGTTTGTGAAAGTTTATAAGTTGCATACTGCGCATCTGAAAGGCTCAAGTAGTGCTGTAAAGATTTTGTACAACATAACATACATATTACATGTGTGACTAGCACGTTGCGACCACTAAGTAGATATACCACGGTTAGAGCTTTGTTCGGCCTCACTACTTGTAAAATTATTACACAAAGTTATTTCAATTGTAGGACTACCAATCAAAAACGTATACTGTGTGTCACGATTTGATGATGTTGGCGTGGCTGAGAGCTAACATCAAAATAGATGGACCACCTTCTTCGCAAACAGAGTAGCGGATATTCAAGATTTGGCTGAAAACCATTGCTGGAGTTACGTATCTACAAATTCAAATCCAGCTAATTTACTAACACGTGCTCTACAAGTACAGGGTCCGTCTCTCTAGTGACATGGTCCTGAATGGCTGAGAGCCCAATCAAATTCTGAAAGTTGTGCGTTTGCAGATCAGAGAAGGGTTAAGTTTAGTATTCATGTTAATCGAGAAAATATTAGTAAGTGATGTCATATTACGTTTTTCTATATTAAACATGTTACAAAGTATAATCGCTTATTGCCTTCGTTTTGTTAAAATTACAAGGCTCGGTAAATAAAGTAGACATTTGTAGTCACTCCAACTATTGAATTAGAATATGCATAGTGTTGCAAATATCAAAACAAGTAAATTGATATCCCTGGATAGGTTCCTTGACAGAAATTACGTTTTGCGTGTAGGAGGTATATAGACACCAAATTGTAACTTAGAATGTACGCTCAAACGCTCGCAATTTTATTGCCACAATTGGTAATCAAAGCAGAACGTTTAAGACTTTTGCACACAGAAAATCAACTAGTTTTAAATAGTAGATATTGGTCCGTACACGCAAAAAATATGTATTAGAAAAATTATTCATAAATGCATTACATGTTTTAAACAGAGAGCGCAACCCCTGTTTCAAATTATGGGACAACTGCGGCTGCTACAGTAAATCCTGAAGGACCGATTTTTAATTGTGGCGTTGATTACGCAGTTTTTGTATTGTTACGTACAAGTGACACTAGAAAACTTATACATTGCAATCCTTATTTGTCACTGTACGAAGGCAATTCGTATGCAATTATCCACGGTATATGATAATTACTTTTCAACGTTTGGTTATCGTTTTTAAAAACGTTTTTTAAACGTATGTGTGCTCATTGGGTAAGTGCTTTTATCGCTGTTGTTAGGCGATTAGGTGTCTGTGCAAATCTTTACAGCGATAATTCTACATTTAGAGGTGCAAGCGGCGAMATAAGTAGATTATACAGGTATTTGAAAGAATATAAGATTGGAATAAAATTTCATTTTATACCTCCTTATTTAGCCCATGTAGGCCAAATTTAGTAAGCGGGTGTAAAATCAACTAATTCAATTTAAAGAGAGTTGTTGGTGATGTAAAATTACATTTAGAAGAAATGTGTACGTTTTTACCACAAATGTTGTACTAACTGCTATTTCGATATATCAAATTTGTCTGTCCTTACACCTACGCACTTTCTTATTGGAGAACGACTGCCTACTGTAGCTTCTCCAAACCTTACGAAATCAATGAATCGTCTAACAAGATAGCAAGTAGTGCAGAAACATATCAGGATATTTGCAAGAAATGGTCAAATACTTAACTACTCTCCAACAGCGCTACAAGTGTTAGCGATGTGGTACTCTTCAAATGTGTGACTCTTCCGCTTGTATGAAAGTTAGCAAAAATAATGGAGGTCCATAACGACGTAAATGGGTTTCTAATACGTGTTGCATGGGTGAAGACCAGTGACGGAAACATAAAGCGATTGATGACATTGTTGAAGTTACCGATTGAGCAACATGATCACACATTATTGGCAACCGAGTATGTTCAACGACTAAGATGAGATTCTAGTACACATAAAATGTTAATTCATTAGAAAAACAATGTCTACAGGTAAATAGGCAAATGCGGTAGTTTTGATATCTGAAAAATAAAGCATTATAAACAAATAAAGTTTACACAATTATAAAAAACCAGCAACCATAAATACAGTGCATATAGTGTATAAACATGAAACCACATTCGGATTGCCAATTGAAACTTTATTGTCCAAGCTAAATGCGTTTCGTTGATAAGTAGAGGACGCTCTTTTCCTTTAGTGATTATTAATTTAGTTCAAACACTAACTGGCGATTATTTCGACACATTGAAGCCCTTTTTATTTATTTATTGGTCATCATATTCTGTTAGCACTTTTCATTTTTTGTAATTTAACAATCTGTGAATTAGCTGCTGGCAGAATTTTAGAATATAATAATTATTGTATTGCTTATAATAAAAAGACTACGGATTAAGAAATAATAACTCACTAATGAAAGAGAGAAAGTAATAGAGAACAAGAATGTAATATTGTACGAAGCCAGTGTTTGTAACAAATTTTATCCCTGGATCTATTACAACGTAAAAGTCTTCTTAATCTGTAGCCATACTGATGCAAGTAAGCGAAAATAGAAAAAAAATGAAAAACAGAATTTATCCATTGCAATATTTAATTATCGTGTCTATATGTCCTGTAACCATTTATCTTAATTTGGATGGGAATAATAAGGAAACGAAGTGAATTATTAGCTCTAAAATTCAATATTCATAAAACAAACACGGGTAAATGATATAATGAAAGATAATTATTGCCTGAATTTATTTTCAATGAACATACGTGATTTTTAATTGTTTAACRGGCATACATACATATGTACTGAAGAAGTAATGCCAGCTTTCACCGGTATTTGAACCCGGCCAAAGCTGAGTCTATTCAAGACAATAACACCAGAAAGTTAGTTGTAGTAACTCGCCCATGTAACGAGCACACTGCAATATGTGCGTTTCGTTTACACCTATTTGTTCTTCTACCACATACACAAGATTTCCTTCAAATATAAAACTCGCTGCGTTTTCGTAGGCGCCGCGTCCTGGACTAATCCGCGACATAAATCTGGATTTCTGTCGTACCACCCCACCAGGCTACGCTACTTAAAGGAGCTCCTGAACTAAAAATCTGGCTCACGGGCTTCACCATAATTGATTTAAATATAGAAAGCGTTCCATTCGAATGTAGTGAGTGGATGCTCTTGTTCAAAGTAATTTAATTTATGCATGGATTTAATGAAACTCAGAAACTTCTCAGACTTGCGAAATGTTTTAATAATAACTTATATTACGTAAAAATAGTAGTCACAAACCAGGATCACTACTTTCGAAATTATAGGGATGCCGGATTAAAACTGATGCATGAAAATATACAAGGTGTCTCACGCGTGATAATATGCTCGGTAGAATTTCAAATGCTTTTCAAAGCCAGTGGATTATTTTATTTACAATAAGAATTTTGGATGAACCGTGCTAGTCTTAACCACCCTGTTAAATATTCAGCATTTTAAGGTACCTATTTATAAGAATACCAAGCACGAACAAATAGTAAAGAGTACTTGTTTAGMAACGATTCTTTTTACAGATACTCTGGTATCCGAATCAAAAATAAATTAAATTCAGGTTTGGCCATAATGGAACAATTTTCTTCAAGTCAACAACCAATACCTATTAATGGTTTACGTACATCAAAATTTCCCATCGTCCGATTCCCTCGCGGTTTATGGACGACCGCAAAGCCTGATGTTCAATATTAATTTCCCACTTGTTCGCCTTCTTTCAACGGCAAATAGAGAAAGCCTGTCCCGCACAACGTCATCCATTCAAAATTAAATGGAAAGAACTCCGGCCGGGCAGGAAATTACGAACCAAAGGCGAAGTTAGCGTCATAAAATGTGCAAATGACTCTCGGCTCGAGCGTGTTTGTGTTTATTGCTTCCTACAGCGAGTTGTTCAGGGTGCGAAATATTTATTGGATGTGCAGCCTGGGCTACCACTTTAGAACAACCGCGTTCAGATAGATAGATACAGCACTTGTTGTGCATTGCTTCCGTGAATTGATAAGAAACTTATTATGTCGAATTAAATTAATATTTTATCGACATGGACACTATATTGTTATAACAAAATCGAAGCCTAATTTTTATTTCCGTGGATAAGGAAGGTGGCTGCCGGGTTTTGCCGAGTGTTAAGCTGGAATTTATTATTTTACAGTCAGTTCTGCCACATCACTCCTACCCTCAGCGGCGTATATATGAAATAAAAGTGTTATACCAACAAATAGAAAAGAATTATTAGCTACAAAAATGTACTGCCTTTCGACAGACGCGTTTTAAGTAGTTTTAGTCGATCGAGGGATATATTGTTTAATTGACCAATTATGTAGATGGTGAAGTATTTTTCCGCACTATTAGCGACGCGAAAGGGTACATCATACGGCAGTTGAAGTGGTTTTTCACAATGTCTTCTAATAAAAACCTGAGACACGAAAACACTTGTTCTGTCACTGATTCGGTTTGGCATTGGTTTCACTTTTGCCATTTTCAACTTTAGTTGTACAAATGCTGATGGTTTCAAGGAAATATTGAAACAACTTACAGAAATTCACTAGGTAAGCGGATGCCGCTTCCATATACTATTTCTGCGGGGGCAGCATTGGCGTCTTCGCCAATAACACAACGAAGGCCGAGATTTCAGTCCATGGTTCATGACTGTGTGCTTTTATGACAGTTTTCAATATTCTATGCCAATGTTTAATTTTGCCATTGGCCTGAGAATGGTAGTCGACCACAGCTTTATATAAAGCGCTTCTAAATTGCCTTTCCTTATCGGTTAAGATGGATACAGGTGAGCCAAAGCGGGAAATCCAACGCGGGACTGTTTCGGCGGAAATATGAGAAAGAGGAATAGCTTCATCCAACATGAGAAACGGTCGATAAGTGTTAGACAATATGTAAAGCCGTTTGAAGCAGGCAATATACACGACATATATACCAAGTAAGCGCCAAAAATTTTCGACCTGACATAGTTGCTGATATTTTGCCAGGATGAAATTTTGATAGTTTATAACTACATATCTTACTAGGCTGTGAAAACAAAATTAGAGACCCATGTCAAATATGGCTTTGTAGGTTTTTGCGGGACTCGGTCCCAAATGATAACTCATATTATGTTTAAAATAAGAATTTAGGATGGCAATGCCATCTGTCAGCATTACACTGACATGATGACAAAGCCACCTAGCTGCCTTAACGGGAACTACTTCCTAAAGGAAGTAACCTGTAGCCTGACAAATAGGCATGCAACTGCATACTTCAATTTGACAGCAGGCCCCCACGGCAGTTGCATGCCAATTTGTCAGCCTACAGGTCACTTCCTTTAGGAAGTAGTTCCCGTTAAGGCAGCTAGGTGGCTTTGTCATCATGTCAGTGTAATGCTGACAGATGGCATTGCCATCCTAAATTCTTACTTTCATCATACCATTGCTTTGGTATATAAGCAAAACAAGTTCTATGCCGTGTTGTCTACACTAGATCTAAACTGCACTGATGAGCTGTAATGACAGCGAAATAGTACTATCTGCAGTTGGTTGAGGTGTAGACAGCACAGCATAGGCATGCATTTTAATCATATTATGTTTGTTTGTCTACTACGTTTCGGCCCTTTTTGGGCCTTCCTCAGGTGTGTTGTTTTTATTTTCTTTCTTAACCGTTCATGTGGCTTCCACACTCTGTCATCTTGGCTTCATTTGAAGCCAAGTAGACAAACAAACATAATATGAGTTATCATTTGGAACCGAGTTCCGCAAAAACTTACAAAGCCATATATTAAGAGGAGTTCAACAAAAGAAACAATTCAGACTTACGTCAGATAGTTTTTCAGGTGACGAGAATTGAGTACAGAGCCGTTATTAAATTCTTAATGAAAGAAGGGGTTACACTCAAAATTATTGCAGAAAGCCTTGATGAAGTATACGGCCAAAGTTCCCCTTCCTATTCTGTAGTAAAGGAATAGGCAAAACGTTCTCGCTTGGGCCAGGAATCCCTTGAGGATGACGCCAGTCCTGCACGGTCAGTGGAGATGATAACGGAGGACAAAGTAGCCCTTGTGGAAGAACTGGTACTAAGTGACCGATATTTGAAGGTCAAGGAAATGGCAGACATAAACAAGCTTT
Source organism: Rhyzopertha dominica (assembly GCA_025024175.1). Taxonomy (NCBI): domain Eukaryota; kingdom Metazoa; phylum Arthropoda; class Insecta; order Coleoptera; family Bostrichidae; genus Rhyzopertha; species Rhyzopertha dominica. The sequence continues at coordinate 36,730,933 of QCXZ01000003.1, read as the reverse complement.
CTGATGCTACTGTTCACCGATTCCTCCATGGCCATTTCGGCATGAATAAGGTCAGTGCAAGATGGGTTCCTAAATACCTTTCGGCGATTCAGAAACAATGTTGTGTTGAATATGCTCGATCTTTTTTAGAACTGCGTGGAGTAGACCCGAATCCCGTGTTGGAAAGCATCGTCACCGGCGATGAAACTATGGTTCTTTACTATACTTTACTTTACTTTAACAAAAAGTGAATCATTGGAATGGCGCAGTAGGGGTGAGCCCCCCCCCCCCATAGAATTTAGGGTCTGCCAGTTAGTCCTGCCTACGATTATTATTTGTTTGGCTATTTAAAAAAAACACCGTGGACGTTTTCGAAACGATTTTGAGTTACGAGATGCCCCATTTTGCGGCCAAACCTAGCGAATATTTGTAAAGGGATTGAACTGTTTATTATACGTTTTAATAAGTGCATTGAAGTCAAGGGAGCAGATTACATTGAAAAACAATAAAAACTTGTTGTACTTTGCCTCTTTCGTTGTCAGGCCAGGAATTATTGGCGCTTACCTAGTATATGTGAACGAATTGAAATCTTTCAGAAGGGATGACAAATTGTTGAAAAGGATTGCGCGGACTGCGATGGATTTTAGTCTTTTGATATTTTACCCAACAACCTGTCTATGTTGCAATATCTGTGTTCCTTAGAGGCCAGACAAATCTAGATGAAATAAGTTTGTTAGTGGTTCTAATACCTGGATAAGCTAGGTTGTAGTACTGTGTAAAAATTTTAAGACGCAAAGGTTCGGGTGCAAATGGTCTGTCTAACTACTGTTGAACTGATGTCGCAATAAACAGGCGGAATGCTTGCAGACAGAGGTAGTTGTAACGCTGAAGATGATGGTATATGTAAGATCTGTTGTAATTCTGGGTCGGTCGTTTGAAGTGCTGAAAATTCATTACAGTTGATAGGAGTAGGACAATGAACTCTTTCAAGGTGAGATGGATTGTCGGCGACAATGTTAAGCTTGCCGCTAATATGTTGGGTATTGGTCGGAAATTGGCTAAAAATAAAAAATAGTGAGTCTAACAGGGAGAATGCTTATCCATTTTTTGCTATCTGTAAAAACCTTAAAAAGAAAGTGGCGCAATGATTTTATTGCTGAATAAATTGTTCAAAGTTCACGACCAAATGTACTATATCTTTGCTGGATTGGGCACAGTTTCTTGGAATAAAAACAGGTTTCCACAATTGCTGTCAAACACAGCGCCTATTACGCGATCTGATGCATCGACAGTGAGAGAGATGGATGCTTTAGATGACGGATGCACTAACAAGGCGACGTTTGCAAGATCCTGTTTACAATCATCAAATGCATTTTCCACATCTGATTTATTGTGGCGTTGGGAATATATCTCCATAGAAATCTATCATTCCTAAAAAATGACGCAAGTCCTGAACGGTTTTTGGTTTAGGGTAATTTAAAATTATGTGCACTTTGTCGGATAGAGGTTCAGTTTCTGAGGAGAAAACTTCGTAACTGTCACAGTTAAGCTGATTTTTTTTTGTTTTTGGTAACACCATATTTGTAAAGGCGACTAAATAGTAATTGGAAATGTTGGTGATGCTCTTCAAAACTAAAGAAAGTGACAAGCACGTCATCAACATAGGAAAATAGAAATCCAAATCGCGAATTATAATGTGCAGAAATCTTTGAAAGGTTTGGGCAGCATGTCTAAATCCAAATTGCGTTTTTGAAAATTCGTATAGACCAAAAGGAGTAATTACGGTTTTAGGAATAGATGAAGGTCCTACTTTAACTTGATCGATTGCTTTAATCAAATCTATCGCACTAAAAATTGGTTTTCCATGCAGGGAATACACACAACCTGAATATGGAGAATTGGATAGCGATCGGTTACTTTGTTTAAAGCGCGGTAAGTGCCTACTGGACGCCGTACCGTCTTTCTTTTTTATCATATGTAAGGGATTGGTCCTGGGGTTATTTGATGGTATTCATATTCCTTGGGACAGCATAAATTGAAACTCGTCTTTAGCGATTTTGTTTATTTGGGGATATATTGGGGTAGTTGCGGGGTTGACAACAATTGTGGACGTATTCCTTAAATCGTCTGTAGCACCAGCAAATTCTGGGTCTGTTGTATTGCTTATACCTAGAGTTGTCAGTTGCAGCAAGTTTCAGTTCAACGACGACCTGTGTGAGTTGTCGGAGTGCTTGTAACAGGTCGTTGTTGTTGGCAGGCGTTATAGCCATAAAGTCTTCAATAATTCTGGAGCAACGGTGGATACATCAAGTCTCTGCATCTGGTTTAACAGATGAGATGGTTTTTTGTTTCCAAGTTCGAGACCGGCTAACAGCCGACGAATACGTTGTTCACTAATGTCGACATAATATGCTAATTATCTACCTTTAATGTACCATACTTGTTTGATGCTATGATTTCTGTAACTTACGCTAGGATTTCTGTGTCCACGCGCTGATTACGTAGTCAAATTTTGTTTGATCGGCGGTTATGTGCGCGAGATCAAATTGGGCTTCCAGTTGTACAGTTGTAAGTTCAACCTTCCAGAAGGACGGATGCCTCACGAAACTGTCGACGTAAGATGGGGTTGGGCCGAGGGGTGCAGCCGGCGCTCGTGCAGCTGAGGCCCCATTTTCGTTCAACATGGTTTCGAAGGAGATAAATACTGTATTCTCTGTCACAAACTGTGTCCATTTTTGACGGGGTCACCACTGCTGTGGATTATTTGCGTGAATTGATAAGAGGCTTATGTGAAATTAAATTGACATTTTATTGGCATGAACACAACTATTTCTTATAACAACATCGACAGCCTAATCGTTATTGCCGTGCGTAAGAAAGGTGGCTGCTCATGTTGCCAAGTGTTAAATTGTGAAGTAATTACTTTACAACCAGTGCTGCCACACACTCAATAATAACTATGTGGTGAACAAAGCTATTTGTTTATGAATACACCTACTTCCAGCAAAAAAAATCAGCTTAAGCCGATGAATAACAAAATATAATCAGCATGTTTTTTCATGAGGCACGGTATTTTATGATGAATATTCTGTTGTTCGATGTTGGGAACTTAGTTTCAAACATTTCATTTTAATTCAGGCATGGATGTAAAGCATCCTACGTCGCAACTACAGATTTCTCTGAGGAAATCTACTTAATGAAGTACATTGCTTGCCACCACCTCTTTCACATGCCGAGTAGTTCAAAGTTTACACCAAGGGACATCGATCTCTTTATATAGAAACTTCATACAGTTGTGCATAACTTTTCAACAGAAAACTATTAGAAGTCAAAAATTTTGAATTACCAGTATACTCTTTGAACATGATTTTGTAATTGCAATTTCATTGTGCTACAAATGTCAATACTAAATGACTAATTTTGTTCCATGGAATATTTTAATAGATAAAATTGAATATGCTGGAGAAAATACAAAATTAACTACAACAAAAAAGCTTAAAGGTAGGAATAATAGTTATAGTTCTTATATTTTCTCTTGCCAATCCGAAAACGCCGCGTATGTTTCTATTAGAGATAACCAGAGATTACAACGGAATCAGGCAACAGTGTTGTGCAGGGAAAATATAAATATAATATAAAGACTTCAACTGAATCTACATGGACTACACTGATTATAAATTAATTACAATTAATTAGAAAAAACCTATGGAAAAACCTAACAATATTTAGCAATGTTATTTTGGTCCCAAATTTAAACATTTAAACATAGGTTACAGTTTTAGCTAGTTTTTGTCTCAGAGAACCATTATCACCAACATAATTTCCCAATAGATGTTATCTTGTAAACAAAAGCAAGTTATCTTTATTGTTTATCTACTTATAATAATTATTATAGGTAATAGTGATCACCGATTTGGAACAAGGGTTTATACGCGTAGATTGTAATTTTCAATGTTACACTTGTAGAACTTGTAGATAATTAAATGGTGTATATACTTCGAGTAGAAAATGTAAGACTTGTACTTCATGGGTAAGTTGTATTCGCCTACTACAGCTAAACGGAAGCGAGAGAACAAGCATTACCAAATAATTTTTCTTAGCTTTGAAGGCTTCCGTGGTTGTTGTCGATGACATGTTGTTTTCCGGGCTGGTTCCCACGTTGGTTATTAGACCTTGACGTTTCGACACGTGGGAACCAGTCCGGAAAACAACATGTCAATGTTTCTTAGCATCTTCTACTTTCTTTAAATTTTTATACTGAATAATAATATCCAGGAATAAACAATGTAATTTAGTATATAAGAAGCAAGTGCACATTTTTATACTAGTCTTATATGAGCATACAGATACATTAGTTAATTTCAGTGATGCTTCTTCCAAGATGGATACATTGTTGAGTTGAGTGCATTAGAGACTAAACTGTATAACCTTTAGATCTCCGATATAGTCTTACAGAAGCTAATGGTTTCATAAATGTTGCTTTAGTAGGTAAAACCTTAGTATAGGCGTTATTGTTATTTAGTACTTCATAAGAACTAAAGCGACCTCTTCATAAAGCACTTGTTTATTTGTTTTATAGTTGTTGAAAACGTTTACATTGCTTAATAATAAACCTTTAAGTGGAACACAACTAACTATCTCTTAAACAGCATCTATAAATCAAAATTACTCGCATTATAACCTGCAGCTGCGACGTTGCTGTCGATGACAATCGTCGAGGGAAGCATTTCATGTTCACCAGAGCTATAAATGTTCAAATAAGATTGCGTAAATAAATGCTTTAGCGTTTCTTTAGTTAAAACAAACAAAATAGTATTTCGTTTATCAGCCAACACAGAATTAAAATAATAAAACACAAAATAATTATGATATTTGATACGTTTTGAGCAGTATTTGTGATGACCACCATTAAAATGATAAATATTTCTAGATTTCTGTTTGTCTACACAAAGCTATTTTTTAACAAGATTTTCAAAGTGGAGTATTACACAATACACAATAAAAATATACTTATTCGATAWTATATATAACATAACATACTTTTCTAGTTGCTTAGAGTGAAAAGCTTTTTTTGTACTGAACACTGCAATGGTTTATGATATCTTAATCTCATTATTCTTTTATACTACTTCATCCATAAATGATTTCAGATTACTGTGAGCAAGAAAACCTCCGTACGATGAAAGGTTACGAACTTCTCCGTTCACTATTATAAAGAAATTTTGAACCTTATCCTTTGTCCCCAACACAATAAGTCTATAGTACATAAAATTCACCCCACACCTGCTCAACAAAGTTTGTCAGTTCGCAGTTCAATAATATTGCTTTTTTATTAACTTTCTGAGGGTATTCTGGTCACGGTCTTACGGGTTTATATGAACGACAAAAACACCCTGTGCCGCACTGCGTCTTAAGAATTCTTTAATGAAAGTGTCAGACGCATTTTTGCTTCTCTTACTTCCAGCTTATAATAACTGAGACACATCGATTTTGTATTGGAGAAAAACTAATTCATATTCTGGAACCACTGATCTCTCATTTCCTATATTTTAAGATGCATGATAAGATCTCTTATGATTGTGTTACCGCAATATTCAACGGTGTTAAAAGATAAGCACGATGTCGACATCCTGTCATAAATTATTTTTATTCCTAGAATTATAAAGCAATAATAAAYTTAAGATTAGCCAGAAATTCATAACAGAAATTTTCATTGCTGACTGATTTAGAGCACTAATTTTCCTGTCTTTAAGGTATGATATGATATGATATGATCCTTTATTACATGTGCATTAAAAATTTGTACAATTTGCAAGCATCAGCTTGCTATTGTTAACAGAAAGTGTTGAATATAACTAATTTCATTCACCTAGATTTATAAACATATATAAATGTCAAGTTATTGTTCTAACAGTACCTATACTTACACAAGTGGTTTCTTATTTATAACTTGGCTGCCATATCAAGCGATGGCTTAGGAACCAGAACCATCAACCCAATTATCTTACCTTTAGCCATTTTACAAAGTTGATCATGTCTAGCGTACTTATTTGAAACATTTAATTAGTAATAAATTAAATTTACTCCGCAAAAATAGGTTTGGGTCGGTGCTTCTATCCTAAAAAAATCTTAAATATCACTTTAATGTAACAAAGGATTATGAAAACTTTAAAATTGTATATTAATATTCTGCTGGAAAGAATGACACACCCGCAACTTTGATTATTTTTCTCATTAATTTATTTTCTTTAATAATTGGTTACATAAACTAAATACTAATAGAAAATTGATGATGATGTAAAATGGTACAACAAATATTCGTTACTTATTACAAGGGGTTCGACTCCCACTATAGAAATAACGTGTATCGACGCACAATACCGGATCTTTACCACATGTACCTCACAACAGTTGGTTTCGTATAACTTATTTTTGCTACGTCACTAGTATATTAAAAATCTAGTTTCATAAGCCGCCATTTCGTCACACGCGTTCAACAATGGATGATTGCGATAAAGAGCCTTATGAGAAGGTGTAAAGAACGTAAGCTGACAAGATGTAAAGTTGTAAACAATAAAAGTGGCACACACATCATCGTGAAGTAGCAGTGAATAAGTGAAAAGCGCACGAATTGTGGGTGCTGCGGAGTCTGACGTCACGCTCGTATATTCCTAATCTTTAGTTAAAAAACGCAAAAATACGGGTTCCGGGTTCCTTTATTTTCGATATAGATTGACATTCCGAATTAAAAAGAAATTGGCTGTTTGCAATGTTCTGCGCACAGTAGGACAATATAGTTTGCTCTGATTAGCACCTATTTTAACCATCCCTCATTGTATGATTTGAAGTAAACCTATTTTTCTGGTGAGGCGTATATCGGGCAAACTTTTAAAGTTGCCAGGCGGGACACTTTTTGATTTGATGTCTTCGTGGAGAAAGAAGTCTTGGGCTTTTGGACAAAAACACCTTAAAACAGCCTAAACTCCACTCAAGAGTTTACCACAAATTACAGCAACGCATGTTATTAAAAGTAGAAGCTTACTATTATTTAATATACAGTACCTTATTACATTTCTTCCAAATAACGTTGTCTACAATATATAGCTGCTCGAAAAAAAATCGCATATGCTCAGGCACTATCTGAATATAAAGAGCATTGCTACAATTAGAAACTTGTATAAACATTGTCTTAAAAAATGGAGAAAAAAATTACAATCTTAGTGATGTTTCATTTACAACGATTGGTTGTTAAATAACTTCACAGAAGTTAAACTAAAGGCGATTAATACTGGCGCGCAAAGAGGCTGAGGCGAGACGGTGATGTCACGCTACGGTAATGCACAAGTCACAATGMAACAGAGCCCGTTTTTGCCACTGCCMGAAATCAGCTTGGAGMGTAATGTTCTATTTKACGTACTTTCGGTTTTAAAGAACGTAATAACGGTCATCAAAATTATTGTATTGAGCACGGATCACATCCTCTAAACGAACAACAACAAGGTAGTTGAGGGTAGAACTTGCAAATCCTACTGCTTTTTTTTAATAAACTGCACCACAAATGACAGACTGCACCTAGCGTGTACAGGGTGACCCATTTTCGTTGTAATTGTAGGGTATCTCGGTAACTATTGATGCTAGAGGGTTACGCTTTCGACATTACTGCATTACTTTTTTGTTGTGAGGTGAGCTGTACCATCGCCATTTTTCTAACGTCTTTTGTTTTACAGCTATAGCAAACTTTTGAAAAATGTGACATTTCTTCAGGTCTTAGTATCTCGATTAGCTATGTAGATACAAAAAAAAACTGTACTTTTTTATAGATATTTTATTCTGAATCAAGTGTGGTACTCAGACCAACCATAGTTGGTTTTGCTATGGTTGAAAAGGCTTATTTTTTTCTAATTAATAAAATGTATCCATTGTTAGGTTTTTTTTACTAATTTTGGTATTACTCTAATTTTTGCAATAATTTAATGAGGGGTCAAAAAGCACTTTTTTAACTACTAAGCAACAAAATTTTGTGTCCTGCAAAGGATCCAGTAGTACAAAAGTCCAGATTTCTTAGAAATGCGATTGATCACCTTTTTTCATTTCATCACTAAAACTACAATCATCACCGCAAATTATTTTTTTTCACTTATTTCAACATTTCTTTAACAAAGCAGATCATTTATGTAGATTTGGACAAAATCACTAGATCAATATTTGTAAACAAGCTAAGTAGTTAAGCATAATTAACACCTCAGCGTAGGGCTTAAGCTTACTTGTATGATAGGACATCAACTGCACATAACCGATTATCGGAGTAACGTAAAACATGGTGTCTATACAGGGACAGCGCTAGCTCATTATGGACCAAGTGCGAATAAGAAAAGTGCTTCAGGGAGAACATAAATACTAATATGTACAATACAATATGGCAAATAAACCTCGTCATCTCCAAATTATAACAAAATTTTATTTAATGAGGATTATAAACAATAATGGAAACTAACAAGGGAAACTATATAAAAAGTGTATATCCTGAATTAAGGAACGCATTTTTTTGCTACAAAGCGATGTGTTTTCGATTTTATCAAAAAAAGGGTTTCAACTGCTTTGTACGAAGGGGTATCCTGTACTTTGTACCTTTGACATCGCTTTTCATATTTTGCTTATTTATTGAAGTCGAAGAAATACCTTTTATTCAGCAGTACTACGGAATTAATAAAAAAAACGCTGTTTTTCATTGAATTGTAATATTCTACATAAGAGTCACTGCTCGTTCGTAAACGAGCTTTTCTTCTGACTTCAACATTATCGAAATAATTACTAGAAAACTTTAAAGGGGACGGCATGAACTACATAAATAAAGCTGCATACGTGGGAATAATTGTGTAATACATTAAGAAAAACCAAAATTAAATTAAATACAAAATACATTGATGTAAGGAGTTATCGCATTGAACGAAAGGTTTGTAGCTTTATACTACAGTAGTTATTAAGCCATTCAATGGGCGCAAACCCCATTTACATGGACTATTATTTTGTACTACAGGAATTGTTTATTTATTCAATATGGATATTAAAGTCAGAGTAACTGTTTTTATAATTTACTTATGAAATCTTTGTGTCCATATGGTAAAATATATTTTAACAAATAATAGTTTTAAATTTATTAGGAATGTATTTTAGTAAGACAGCAAAAACATCTATTCCGAAATATTAAGGCAAAGAAATACAAGCAACATACGTCTTAATTAGGCAGTTTTTGCAGTAATACGTCTTCTGTTTATCCTATTACCGGGGAGGAATAAATGAGGACTTACAAAGCCGCCCAAAATTTGTAAATCTGTGTATAGAAGCTAAGTTTTAGTAAAAACAGCAATAAAAAATTAGTGATGTATATTTGGCTTCTGCAACATCGATCAGGTACGACAATATACTCGTATTTCATAATCTTAAAGAGCATAATATGTTTATATTAGACTAGGATGCATAATAATTAGTAACCACCTAAATATTATTATTTATTCAACGACGAAAGAGTTCTTTAATAACTTTAATATTGGCATTAATTATCAGACATTATATCGCATTAAGCCACTATAATAATAACTAATTAATTTTCAGGATCGGTAAATGTAAAAACTTACTTAAATTTTAAAATCTCGCGTTACGTTAAAAATTACGAATTGTAACAATATTTAATTAAGTCTCCGTTCTGCCTACAAAGCAAATAAGTGGATGGCGTCGAGCTTCTTGCTCAAATCACGTTATTCAAGTTGACAAAATGCTATCCCTTTTACGTTGGCTACCTGTTTATCGTTTGCAAAGCAAATAACGCGCTATCCACATTGGGTTTTATTAGAGCTTTGGGTACAAACCTAACGAAACGACCAACAAAAGTGTCGCCATAAGAATTTCCTGAAATACTTTGTTTCTTTGACAATCAAAACTAGTAATTGTAACGACAAACCTAAATCTTGTGTTAAACCATTTTAAAATACATCACTCTTTTCTTGGGTCCTTATGCGGAAAGTCGAAAACCCTAAGCACAACATCCCTTGTTAAGAACATCTCGTCCTTGTCACAGCATACAAAAAATGGTTACTGCAAATTACAGAGGCTTCTGATGGGTAAAAGTTATTGCTTTTGAAGGCCCCGATAATTTTTGTTTTAAAACATCATTCTTTGGAAAAGTAACTATCCAATTTTCCAGTTTACGTTCTAATGAGCAAGTTAAAGGTTATATTCTGAACACTGACATTTGAAGTCTATAGACATTTGCCACAAAATTACTGAAACTGTCTATTCCAAATAACAAATTAAAAAATATTTTCTCTATTCCATTGTATTGATTTGAAGCAACTGTATTCACAATTTGAAAAACATGAGACAATATAGTAACTAAATTGCAAAAAACAAACAACGAATCTCAGTTTATAGCAGACATAGAAGTAGTGCAGTCAGTATTTGTGTAGCACTGCCATATGCCATGCAGCGTTTTTGCCCTTAGCTTGTAAAAGCCACGACCACTACCTACCCCACGTTACGCCGAGATGGGTACCACTCTCTACCAGTAATCCACTCTTTCTAGATCAACGGGATTAATCTTTCAGTCATTTTCCTTAATTCTCCGAATTTCTCTAGGAGTGATAGTCAACAGTTTTAGTGCCTGCCTTAAATATTGTGGGAATCCAAGTTTCCCCACCGAGCATGTACTTATAATAGGCCGCTGTACTTTCAATATATTGCAACTAACATTTTCGTTGAACCATCGATCCAGTTTTTCTGGGAAGGGTGCACACAAATCTCGTCCAGGTTGACAATCGGCATATTTTGAACTCGAAAGTATAGATTTTTTTATATAGCGAACGCGAAGTGATAATATCATGTTTCTCCATAAGTACTTTTCGTTTGTTTTGCGTTCAACGCCACCMTTTTTAATATATCTTTCAAACCATGGCATTCAAATTCAGTCTTATTTAGTTGTTCAGTTTAGCTTACATAACTTAGCTAGTGCTTTTTCTTGGCCTCTTCTTTCAGGGTGACTTGAAGACTGAAATGCTGCTACTTAAGATGCAATAGAAGTAACTGCACTAGCAATTTTCGTTGCATCTGATGTCATTTGTTTAACACTCAATATAACTGAAGGTACTTTCATTTTTAAAATAGTTGTAAACACGATACTATTTCCCTCGCTTGGCTCGGCAGAAATTTTTGGTTTTCACTTCCTGACATATTAAAGTAACTTAATCGCACCATACATCACTATTCATTACTAGAACATTGTCTTACGGATGTGCCGGACCGTAGGTAAGTACCTGCACCGCCTCGGCACTCGCCGTATTTGGTCTGTGCTACTGTAAGATTACTTCCCTACCTAACGAAAATACCCAGATTTAACTTTGCCAATAGTTTATAATAAGCAATGGAGCATCATTTGACGTATATATACATAAATTATACAATAGTTCTCAGTGATTTTGCAGTTATGTACTATATTTATTCCTCCAACTTTTGTATAAGGGTATACATCTCATCTTGGATTCATTTACAAACTCCTTCGGCCACGAACAAATCAATCGCCATTAACGGTGTTCGATATTGGCGGAGAATACAAGTCTGGAGAAACACTAAAGCCCAAAATTAGCCCGCAGTACTAATGATATTACCTCGGATTGGTGGTAAATGGATCACGTAGCCGAAACCGACGAACATCAGGCGCCGTCCAACCGTTTTAAGGGCGTTACTACTTCAAAGTTTAATTCCATGGTTGACTAGGGTACGTGATGTAATTAGGGATAATTAGAAGTAATGGACATATTTAGTATGATATTAGATTATAATTCTGTACTTCTGTAGCTTTAATATGTACTCACGTATTATTTTATATTAAAAACCTGACATTACATCATGTTTCGAAATATCATTCTGATACTGTGTAGTAGGTACTAGCTCCTCCTTACCACTCAATGGCATTTAAAACATTTTTGGACCAAGCTTGTTCAAATAAGTAGGTTGGTACATAGTACTAAATTGGGAGGAGTCACCAAGGCTGTCAGCGCCCTTCCCTGATCTGGCAGTTTGTGAATCATTATTGTTTAGTTTCAATCATGCCGCTGTGGACTGTGGAGCATTGCGTTTTCGTATATGATAGTTTTTTCAGGAGAGGCTAATCAGTCACGGAAGTTCAACGTCTCTTTTGTCAGAGATTTAACGTTCCCTTCATAGTGGAGGCAGTTTAATGAAAATGAAACCACCTGGACCACGTGGCACAGTTCGAACTCCGGAGAACGTGTATGTTTAAGGCAGGTTATGTTACATAGTCCAGAACGTTCAGCTCTTCTGCATTCTGTAGCACTATGAATGTTCTATAGAATAGCATTTGTGCACCAATTGAATGAGGCCGACTATCCAAAACGTGCAGCTTTTGCTGAAGCGATGCTCCATCTTTAGAAAGATGAGCCAAATGCGATTTCGATAATGAGCGACGAGGCTCATTTTCATCTTAATGGTGTTATTAATCGTCAAAAACTCCGATATTGAGCCTCTGAAAATCACAAACTCTACATGAAACAACACCACACAGCCCCAAAGTTACAGTGTTATGGGCCCTACTTTCTTGAGGAAAATATGGTTAACAGCATCTTGAGAACTGATCTGAGAGTACGACGAATCAATCTGCGAAATGTTTGGTTCCAACAGGATGGAGATACGGCCCATACTGCCCGAGTGTCGATGTCTGCCCTTAGACAACTGTTTCCTAATCGCATTATCTCTAAATTCTGCGCTCCAGACCTTTCAATGTGTGATTTTTTTCTCGTGGAGATATCTAAAGTCTCGTATGTTTGAAGTCAAACCTCGTACACTGCTAAATTGCGACAAGACACAAAGCAAAACATCGCTCAGATCGATCATCTACTACTAGAGAAAGTAAAAGCTAACTTCAGGGAGCGTCTCCACACTTGCCAGCGTGAACATGGACAATATCTTAAAGATACTATTTTTCGTACACATGTAGCTCAAACAGCACGTTCTGACCTACTTATGTCTGCCAAAAAAAATTTAAACCTTAAAATGGTGGAGTACCGTTTATTTGAAAAACGTCCGGTTCCCGTGGTGCACCCGTTACTTACTCTAGTGTAGGAAACACAAAAAAATTTTATATTTACTTACCACAATTACAAATGTATTATATGAGATGTGTTATTGAATTACAAAATAAGATTAACACAAAATGAAATTGAGAGCTGAGTTGATGTTTTTATTAATTAATTAAATACACATGGTTGAGCGAAGCGAGGTTAACTTTGGCTAGTAATAAAAAAATTGTTCATCTTAGGAGCAAATTCCGAGGACACCCTGTATGTTCGATATTCAAAATGTAATTACTTCTATAACATTCCACTCACGTGAGTGATAGCAGTATCACTAATTGTATACCCGGACACGTGAAACCCGTGTAGATAAATGTGTATTTCGTTTGATGAAGATTCGGGGCAGAATTTTGTGCGGGCACACAATCTCCCAGGTGAGGGCAGAGTAGGCAGGCGCGGCCGGTACCGGCTGGCCGGGGCTGAAAGGGCGAGCGCGCAGCTCACCCAGTCCGCCAGCCGTCGAGACGCCGTTATCCCTCGGAACTTCGCAACAGGTAGTAAATCCAAGGCTCCATGACCGTACATGTGCTCGGGGTACGCGGTGCGGACGCCGCTGGCGCTCACACGGAACCGCTCGCTTATTAGAGGACGATCGCACGGGGGTGAAAAGTGATCATTCGGACGGTTGACGAAGGTGAGGTCGATGTCAGTCTGATTTCTCAACCCGTGTCTTTCATGTCACCTGCTATTTTTAAAATTCGACGTTGACTCCAATTAGCGACTTAAAATTGGGTTTAAAAAATACTAAACGTGAGGAGCTGATGTCTAAAATTTCTCGTGGCCTTGACCTGCTTTCAACGGCGCAGAGATGTGTTTGGAATAATTAACCGTTTGACTAGTTAGTTTCTTATCAAATTTAATAGTATGTATGAGTGCATTACATAAAAAAGTAAGTTGTGTTTAATAATATATATTATTTGGTGGTAATAATAATTATTCTTAATATTGCTATTCATGTAGGTACAGGATTAGTCGAAAATATACACAATGACTGTTTTATTTAAATAAATATGAACTATAGTAAAATATCAATACCAAAAGTTTTTTATTATTCTTCATTTCTACATTTCATTGGTCTACATTTTGGCAGCGTATTGTTTTGTTTTTATTTTTAATGGTACCAAACGATTTTTCTGCTAATTTGTTTTGTTTTTTATCCTTAAAATTATCTGGAGTTTATTTATTATAATTTGACAACAATTAATTCTTTTTAAGAAAATCATGTTTGAAGTGAAATCCACTGTATTCTTTAAATTGTAAAGCGCTTTCAGCTAACAAGTAGCCTTCGTCAGTACAATCAACATTTGAAAAAAGAAACTTTTACAGTTTCTTTTTTAACAGTTTGACAAAGTCAAAAAATAGACCACAAACTGAAAAGCAGCCTACATGCCAGCAACACAAACGAAATATTAATTTAGATCAAATAAATAATTTAGAATAGGACAATTAAAATTACAAAAATCGTTTAGAATAGTATAATTTTGTTTGCTAATAATTTTATAAATTTCTAGAATTTACAATAAATTTAATTTTGATGATTTACTGCACAAATATAATGAATTTAAATTGTCTAGCGTGGCAGTGTGTTTATTTAACAATAAATGCTTAGCTAACGAAGAAGTTTTAGTTACAATATCTGTATTTTTATACTTTTTGATTTGTTTTAAATGTTCTTTACCTCTAGTTAGTTTGTCCAAGATAAACTGAATTGCAATCATTGCATGAAAAACGCCTGAATTATTTAAAACTGAAATTTGATCTTTATTACGGACAAAACGGGCGAACACATGACCTATTGTAGAAAAAGCAATATTTATTCTATGAGAAGAAAATAATTTAGATAGGGTAACTGAGACTTGACGAGCAAACTTAAGAGGAAACCAAACCTTAACTTTTTATATAATTAATAAATCTACAAATGAAATTTGATTATTAATTTCTGTTTCATAACTGAAAAACCTGGAAAAAGGTACAAAACATCATCTACGTAACGGTACCAGAATCTAATGTGAGAAGTGAAGCAAGTGTTTTTGAAAATATCTTTTTCTAAATTATTCATAAAAAGTT
Organism: Rhyzopertha dominica; assembly: GCA_025024175.1. NCBI lineage: Eukaryota > Metazoa > Arthropoda > Insecta > Coleoptera > Bostrichidae > Rhyzopertha > Rhyzopertha dominica. The sequence continues at coordinate 36,715,745 of QCXZ01000003.1, read as the reverse complement.
CAGCTAAAATGGACTAAGAGAAGAACCCATTGCTAAACCCACCGGCCTTTGCACAAAATTTTTATTATTGAAAAAATTTTCATTTGACACAAATTCCGTTAACGAACAGTGTAGCAGTTCAGGTAGCTTTACAAGATCAGCCCAAAGCACTTGCTTAAAAAAGTGAAGACGCATTACAAGAAGCTGAACTTGATAAACGTTTACTAAAAATTCAAGTTCTTTAGGTTATCTTCATTACTGAATTACATTGAGTTTTTTTGTTTAAACAGTAAGTTAAGAGACATTGTATCCAATAGGGCAGGCAATCAACAAAGGTTCTGATGGTGTCAGCACTGGTTTTTATTCATTTGATAGTGATTCTACAAAAAGTATAGTGACCTCTGGCTTTGTGCTTTTTTCGTGCCAGTTTGTAGTACCTACCTTTCAATAAGTTAAAAAGTTAATAGTTTAATATCAGCTGTTTCATTTTAATGTACAAACTGAAACTCAGTGAAATTTAAAGGATTGAAATCCTAATGACGACTATGGAGTTGACAACGTTCATTGCCAAGTTATTGGTGATTTATTTAATAACGTTTATCCCGAGTGATATCCTATTGTTTACTCCGCAGTGATTAACTAAGTAAACAAAAATTAAAAAAACTAGACATGTAAAAGATATCCCAAGGTCCGGACGTTCAAAATCGGGTACAAATTAAGATCAAGCTCTTGATGTATTAACTAGCATTATGGATAACTCATCTACGTCAATCACGCAATTTGCGGTAGACAATAATATTAGTCAACCGGGGTTATTTGTATATTAAAAAAATATAGTCCTTAAATTTAAAAATTAGAAGCCTTCAAGTTGAATTACAACCACAAAGGAATCTTGCTGCGCGGGTTGGGTCCGTTTATGGTAGTAGTAAATAAAATAAACAGTATTTAGAAAGGAGAAGATGTTGGGGTGATAAAAATACCCACATGAATTAAAGAGAAAGTTCAAACCTTCAATATTCATACCATTCTGGAAAGGAAGTGATAAAATGTTGCCTTTGTGGTAACGAAGTCAGAAATGATCAACCTAATAAAATCTTTGAAGAAGAATTGATTCTAGAAGATACTGACAATATCTATATAATTTTCTAATATTCTCCTCATAAAAAGTTTTTTTAATTTCGAATGAAATCAAACGCTTAACTTATACTCAATTGTTCAAAAAAATTGCTAATCATTAAAATAACTGGCGAAATAATAATAATTATTATTTTTTTAAGATTTGAATGACGTACTTAAACGTTCATAATGGTGTTTAAATATCCATTAAAAATAGACTCTTTCATTAATTGTAATGTTAGAGGTGTAACTTTTTTCAATGTTTCTTTTAACTTCCAAATAAATTATTATAATATATTTTAGAAGAAATGTTAATTGACACTTATATTAAAAATAAAATTTAAATATTTTTTTAATGAAAGCTTGAACACTACCAAATAACAAATTTACAAAGCACAATATATAAAGCCAACTAGTTTGGCAAAATAAAGTGAAAGGGAATCAAATCACTGATCTCTCAAAATAATCAGTGAATAAAATGCTGCATTATTGAGTTGGAATTAAAAAGAAATTATTTTTATTCATGTAAAATATATTTACATCTTTTCAAACAAAGGACTTTTTACCTCTCTTACAAAACACCATTATTCTCGGACGCTGAATATTGAAATGACGTTAGCTATTTTTGATTTTTTGGGTCTGAACAAACTAACCTTTAATGATCATGGAGCAATATTTAGAAAGATGATGTTGCGTATGTGTACATACACCAAGTCCGCACTCTGTTACGCTGACATAATCGTAGAGCATTATCCTTTGTATCTGTTTAAAAAGGTGCACACTAGGAAGTCTAGTTACTAGCACGATAAAATCCAAACATCACTTGATATCTTTTCCCTTACATAGTACTTGCTTTCTACAGGTCATTTAGTTGCAATGTCAGCTACACGTGAAATTATATCCCCTAAATATTCAGCGAGTCGTGTCTATAATTCTTTGGGGCGGTGGGTTATCTTTAATATGCTTAAATCTCAAAAGCAATCAAAAGTTCATCGTTCTTGAGAATCAGGTCATTCACAATATTTATCTAACACTGTACACTTGGTAAAGGTTATAAAGTTATTTATTATCATTGTTATTATTATTATTATTTAGATGTTATTCTTAAAATACGAATATCTCGTGAATACGCCTTCGTACTATAAGTGTGGACATATCGTAATGTACAAAATAAAGAACGAACGCTTTTTATATAAAATGATTTCCAACAGGCAGATGTCAAAATAGGCTATATAACCTGCCTATTAACTAATGTACGTATTAATAGTTATTAATAGATTTGTATTTGTAATTGGATTTTCTTAGTTTGTTTTGGAACTCTGAACTTATCCTTGTAGAAATAGCTATATTCCTTAGCAAAAAAGTAAAATGTTGTACAAAATTTTCCTACCTAATGACATTTATTTTATTATAGCATTTTATTGATCTATGAAGCGTATAATAATTGTTTTGGTATTCTATATTGATTAACCTGTACTAGCATCCCATGCTTCTATAGAAACTTACATCTTCGCAGAAGATTTCGTGTTAAAACGCTACATGCCTGATTATTATATACAAAGCTTAACCTCTTTCTAGCTAGGAATAGGATGCGCTATTTTTTTAATAACGAGAGTCAATACGAAAACTATTTATTGATAAATTTGACTCCATACTTTATTTTGTAGAATAATTATCTGCTAACATTGTCTTATTGCTTGTAATAAAATTCACTGATTCAGTACGCGGTCCTTGATGAAACATTTTATACAAATTATGAAAACCAATAATGTGCTTTTATTTCATCTACTTGTAATAGTTCCCTGGTATACTTCAAATATCATCTTTTTTACATACACGTTCTCTTTTTAGAGTTCGTATAACCTAGTTTCCTGACTTGTTAACTTGTTTAAATTTAGCTTGCTTCTTAGTATTGTAAAAATTATTACTATAGGCTTTTTTACATTTCCCGAGACTCCTGGCTTTGTCGACTTTATTGTGATTTGCCGTCAGGAGACTTGTAACATAGCTTTCTTTACTACTATTAGCTTCTCTAAATAAGTCGAGCCTTCGATGCTCTTGCTTTGACACTTTTACAACAACTTTTGGGTGAACGAAAATTACAAACATCAAATGCAATCATCCAACTCTGCAAGATACCGATTAATTTAAGTCTACCCTCTAAGCAAACAGCACACCATTCGTTATTATTATGTTTTATCGATTAGACCACCTGGTTAAGAAACGAAGTTAACTTGAATACTTTACTCATTAAATTGTCCTTTTCAGCATTTATGACCTCCTAAACAAGTCATTCACAAACGATGGAATGAAATTATTCGGTTAATAGCATTTTGAACTTTACACAAGATAATTATACACTTAATGTAATTGTATTAAAATCATTTGAGTTTATATACAAAAAAGTTCTGCGATGGTTGACACTAGCATTTCAAAACAACTTACTTACACCTTAAGTCAAATAATCCTACATTGTCTTTTATAAAGTACGTTAAAATTATTATAAGCTACGTAGCTTACCTACACTAATTTCTGTTATTTTCTCATAAAGGAGTTCAGGTTGGTGACAAAAACTTTAATACGTACGTAATTCATCTTATGCTACACGTAAGATGTTAGAGGGATGTTCGTTTAGGAATAATTTAAGTCTTTCAAGATACATAATAGTTCAGAAGGAATATCAAATATTTTATAGATGCAAGGTTGTTGAAGAGAGTAGTCAACATTCTCGCTTGTTGCGATTGTGTGTTTGATTTAATAATATTTGTCGCCCTATGCCACACGACAAAAAATTATTTGAAACGAGGATCACGTTAACCCTTTCACCTCCAAAATTTACATACGTGTGAAATATTTTATACTTCCTAATGGAGTTTATTGATTGCTCAGGGCAAGTACATAAGTGGAAAAGTCCTAAATTAACTACACATTGGATTTTACGATTACACTTTAAAAATATTCTGTGCATCTTTTCATGAGACAATTTAAGGCAAACCAACTGCAAAGATAATCGCCCGTTGGAGTAAGGACTTTTAAGAATACACAAAGTTTGGTAGTATCTTTTATTTTGATAAGCACATGTAGTTATGGAAAGCAGTTGCAGTTTTCAATCTTTGTGAGAGCCGATTGTTATGTAGTCTAATAAGAACTTTTTTCGAAACCTGATTAATTAACACCAGCATCCCTTTCATTTTTGACGTGGACACGTCTTACCACGGCACTTTGGCGGTCATTTTGTAAAAATTGGTAATGAATCTAGTGGTAGCATTACAAACTACGACATAGGTTGGTACAGTCTTTAAGTATATTGCCGATTGCCCAAAAGGCTTTTCAACCAATTGGAAAAAAAACCAGCGGGAAAAGAGCCCAGTCAAATAAAATTCTAATCTATCTAATTTTAATCACTTGTTATCCACAAATTCTAACAAATGTAAAGATTATAATTTACTTTCACTAACTCCAACAACATTTTTGTTTTTAGCCTCATTCGTTAGACGTGGAGGTAATATTAAAAGAATATACGACAACCATTAGTTTTCCCACAATAACACTTCGTTGAGACAAAGCTTACTGCGCAAGTAGCAAGCTTTCCACTACGCTGGGGGTAAAAACGCAATTTAGAGCTTAATATTCTAGGATTATCTGTTACAGAAACAGCCTACTTTTTAGTAAATTACTGCAATAATCTACATTTATAGTTTTTCACACGGCAGAAAATCCACAAGAAGGTGTAGGAGGTGAATCTTTGTGATGCCATTCTTTAGCCGAAATTTTGTAAACTAATGCACCCAGGTTTCATCGCAAGTCAACATCCGTTCAGAAAACTAAAAGTTAAGTGCTGCCAAACCCATCAACCACACTTTGAGATATTCTAAGCCTAAGCCACCATGGATAATTATATGGACACTTCAGACACTTATACACATGATAAAAGCAATTCGACGAACTTTAATTCGCCTGTTTTCCAAAATCACCGATGTTGGCTGAACATGATTAAGTAGCATATTTAAAATGATTTCGCAACCTTCTCCAAACAGTTTGCACGATCCATACCCACTCGCACTTGGAAGGGTGTTTTTCCCATACAGTACCTTCAATCTTCGTAGAATTTATACCAACCTAACTTTCTCTTTGACCAAGTATTTAATAATTATTTGCTACTATATCTGGCCTAGCTTGCCACGCCGCAATTAAATGCAAAAGTAAAGACAACTTATCAAGAAATTTGTCTTCACATAAATTCATTTGTTAGATGTTTGGTAAAAGAATTATGCTGAAGTCAACTTTGAACTGCCTCTCGTATTGATCATTTTTATAATGTGTGTACATTGTATTAGCCTTATTTCCAAATCGTCCTCTATTTTAACCTTCCCCATAATCATAGCAGATGCCGATTTACATTGCATTTTTCTGTAAAAATGTGTTTTTATTTTGTAAAAATTCTGCTTATTATTGTACCTAAGCCAATTGTAAAAACGAACATTTTTATAATAGTACACGAAAACTGAGCGTAATGTTGAACTATCCGTAATTATCCTCAGTTAACGACGCTGCTAAAGATAGAGAAACATTTAAACAAAGGAAAAACTTTTTGTGATTATAGTATAACAATACTAATGGTACCTACCAGTTATCTATGAGAATTATCTGTAGTATAAAATGCATATCTGATTGGCTTGTAGACAAGTTATTTAAAAACCCTCAACTGTAATACGACATGCTCGTATAGACCCTTAATAGGCTATTTTAATAAAGAAAAATGCATTTTAAATTTCCCATCTGAGAACCGGAAAACGTACATAATTCAAAATAAGCTACGTCTCTACCGCCCGGGCAATATGAATTGCGGCCCGGGCTTTTAAGAGAAAAATAAGAACAAATCAGGTTGTGAGAAGCGCGTTGCAGTATAAATACACTGCTTTAAGGAAAGTAGGCGTGCATTCTAAAAGAAAATCTCATTGTAAGCTAGAAATGTGATTCGTGTATCGGACATAAAATAGAAATCCACCTTGACTTGCTCAACAATTTTTATTTAAATTTTTTACTGGAAATGCACTGTCATATTGATTTTGTAGCAAAAATAATTTAAAATTGAATAATTGAACCCTAAAAATGGATAGAGCGAAATTTGCGCAACATTTTGAGTATTTCTGGAAAAAAGGAATAAATTGTTTTAGTATTATTTTCTAAATAAAACGTTTTTGTCATCATACTGTAAATGACGCAGAATAAAAGGTCATACGTCTTTGTTTTCACTTACGGTAATTAAAGATTTTAAAGAGATCTGTAACATTCCACATAAGGTTGTACCTAAAAAATAAAGAAAATACGAGCCTGGGGAGTTTTAGGTGGCGGACCCTGTATACCACTATACTCTCAACCCCTTATAATTGTCCTACAATTTTATTTCCTTAAATAGCCTAATCATTCGTATAATATCATTTTCACTGTACTATATCATTAGTATTTATTTATATTTAATTTTGGACGGCTGTTGACTTGGTAGTAAATCTCTGCTTCAGGCGGTAAAAAATTCTTAGTCATAAATAACCTGGTCTTGCTGCAGAACTTCTTTATAAAATAAGAGATCTGCAAAGTTTTTCGTAATGATCCAGGTCGATGAATCATTTAGCTAAACCAGCGAAAGATAATGTAATAGACGAACCTTTCGCTGAATAATTTATGCAAATACGTCACAAAACTTCTCGATAAGCTCTTTTTGGTTTGCTGGGCCTCCATCCGGATTACCGAAGATTTTAGCAAGATAATATATTCAAACGATTTCGGAAAGTTAGCGTAAAGAATTCCACCACGACGAAACGGCCTGCTATTGTCCTTTATTAAGTTCGGGTCTGTTAGAGCGAAAAACTCTTCCCGTTTTTGTTACATCCCGTTTAGGAAGGATTCCATTAGCGATAGAAAGCGGCGTTTATTACCCGCCAACCAAAAGAAATATAAGGCATTTATGTTCTCTTTTAATTACTCTGCATTAACGGAAGCTAAAACCCTTGGAAACTACAATATTTGTAAATAAATCTCTTAGAACGTAGCGATTAGTATAGTTTTGCAGGATTAGCTCTGTAGACCTCATCCTAACTTCAAAGTTGCTGATTGTTGTAAGTTGTAACCTATAGAAATATGCCATTACTCAGATATGTATCTTAGTACGTTCCTTAATTAGCTGTATTAAATGTATTAGTTGTATTTAACTAGGACATGAAACATTAAAAAAAGAAAAGTCGAATGCGCCTGTGAACAAGCAGGGATCAGCTAAAGGACTTGGTAAGGGTTAATGACGATTACGAGGCTGATTGCCAGAATTTAAACAGAATCTGGTTACAACAAATATTTTTGGACTTCCTTAGGTTTTATTGCCGTCAATCTTAATATCTATCTGTATAACTGAAATGTTATAGAAAAATTTAGGTTTACACATTTACCGATCACATCCCTTACTTTAAGGTGTTGTCAGGGTTACTGGGTTGACTTTAGGTAACATCAGTTTAAAGAAAGAGAAGAGAAGAGAAACCGACCCAACGAGCCAGTTTCTCTTCTCTTTATTAAAGCAAATGCCAAGTAACTAGCACTTCTCCCAATACTAGGAAGGAACAGCATGGTAGATTTCAAAAATAAGTCCAAAAGCCACAGAGCAGTCATACTTCCATTCCTGACGTACGCACCCTCACCATGATGCTTTACCTCACAGACGAGACTTAACAAACTAGAAGCCTTTTCATAGCAAAATACTGCGCAAAATTACCAGATCGCCATGCTACATTAGGAACACCGCTTTAAGATGAGATCAAGCTGCCCAGAAAATCTTCGACGAGACGGCCACACACAGCAACCAACTGCTTAGACTTCCTGCTAAGACGCCCGTGACATCAAGCACAAACGTCCTAAAACGGGAATAATGTAGGCAGCCAGTTACGGCCTATTTGAACATTTCAACATAACTAAAGCAAAACAGATAAGAAGCCAAGGGACTCATAGTCCAGCCGAGTGCCAGTATGACGCAGGTGTCTGCATTGGGGCTATGAAGCGATCTAATTGATCGAAACAGCTGGCGTCGGATTGTTCTAATACACACACATATAGCACACATCTTTGCTACTTATTTACATGGGTGCTGCCCCTATTCAGTATAGCGKCAATGGGAACATGGGAAGAGCCGGCAAGGTAGTGTTCGTTTAAAACACATTGCCAATGGGGTTCTTCTCCTCTAGGCGCATTAGCGATCCAGACGTTTCGTTGGGGCACAAATATAATAGATCGATGCACGAAATAACTAAATCAAGCGAATGATGCTTAACGATATGTGAACCGAGAACTCGTTTTTTGAGAAGCGGCAGAATCATCTAACATCGATGTGTTAGTACCGTTGTCCGCCACGTCCACGGTTGGTGCAGAGCATATACTTACTAGCTAAATATACCGCTCAGATCGTGCCCAAAGTGAAGCCAACATAAGTGTATATTCTTGGCGTGAATGCGCATGTACAGACGAAAATATAAGGGGATGCTCGCTTCTTCGTTTGTAGTTTTCGATGAGGAAGGTGTGTTGTTTCGGGTTTTTGAAATGATATGCAACCAATATTGTTTATTGGTTTATTGGATGTGAACTGTATAATTGATGGCCGAGACGTTTACAACGTGAAATTTTATGTTACGTGGAGAAACGAGAAACTGCGTGCGCTTGGACTTGTCGCTTGCGTCCATCATCTTTTTTTCGTTGCAGGTTAGGTTAGGTTGCACGAAAGTTCACGACTATACACAGCGCCATCGCASGGTAACAGAAATAAACATAAACATTTTGAACTCAACATACGCCGGCCACCTTGAAATGTGTACATTTCAAAAGCATTACAAACTAAACAGTGAACAAAGAKAAAGGAACCAACATKCAAAAAATGAAAAAAAGAAGAAAATAATTAGCATTAAACTTGAAAGTKAATGTCATAATCAGGCTTCGTCAGGTTCATTATCTTCAGGTAGTGCGCAAATTTTCCGCAACGAGCGTTTCACTACCGCACCATTAGCAGTTTTCACTGACACTACACCGGGGTGAAGTTCAAGGATGCGTGCCATGGGCCATCGAAGTATGTGATCCTCCATCAGAATGACTAGAGATCCAACATGTAGATCGGACATCTGATGCTGATGCCATTTCGAACGTTTCTGCAATTGACCTAGATATTCCGTAGACCAACGTGTCCAAAACAGTTGGACGAGTTGTTGCATTCTCTGATATCGGGATAACCTGTTACATGGCATGTCTTCAACGTCAGCTTGGGGTGTCGCAACTAGAGAGTCTCCAATAAGGAAATGTGACGGAGTTAAGGGTAGGAAATCGTTTGGGTCGTCAGACAAGGCCGTTAATGGGCGTGAATAAGCATGCCTCAATCTGCGTAAGGATAGTATACATTTCATCGTATGTAACCGTTGCATTACCTAAAGTTCGACGTAAATGATACTTGGTCCACTTAACCATTGCTTCCCACAAATCGCCAATGTGGGGTGACTTCGGAGGGATGAAATGCCATTTGATCATATCTTTTGCAAGAAACTGAGAAACGATTTGATTGTGATTGTTATCAGAGAGCAACTTGAACAATTCAGTAAAATGATTACTGGCTCCGACGAAATTCAAGCCGTTGTCGGTAAAAATGTCAGTTGGTTTACCACGTCTGGATATGAACCTTTCGAGTGCGTTTAAAAAACCATCTGTGGTTAAATCTAATACAAGTTCGATATGCACAGCTCGCACAGCGAAACAGACAAAAATTAATATATATGACTTACGTACCTTGCTCGTTCTTAATGATCCGTCTTTCACTAGAATAGGACCTGCATAATCGATACCGCATCTCAAAAAAGGTCTACCCGGGGTAACTCGATTTCGTGGAAAATTTCCCATGATATGGGTTGCTGGTTTTGGGTTTACTCGATAACACCTAATGCAAGAACGTGTAACGGATTTGACCATGTTTTTCCCTTAATTGGCCAATACCTTAAACGCAATATAGATAGAAGATTTTGAACTCCTGCGTGTAAATGCTTCAAGTGTTCGTGCTGTATAATTAATGAAGTCAGTTTATGTTTATAGGGCAAAATTATGGGATGTTTCTGGTCATAAGGAAGGTCTGAATTTGCAAGTCTGCCACCTACTCTCAGAATGCCAGATTCGTCTATGAACGGGTTTAGATTAATTATTTTGCTATGATTTTTAATGTTACGTGATTGTTGTAATGCGGAAATTTCGGAGCTAAAAGCTTCGCGTTGAACAAATTTGATTAACACTAAAAGTGCTCGTTCTAATTCATCTACATTCAGAATTGCGGAGGTAATTGATTGTTTGGAAATTAATCGATGTGTAAAACGACAAACGTAAGCTACTACGCGCTGTAGTTTGTTTAAGGTCGAGAACTTTGTGATCAGATTGCTTAGAAAATTGTCTGTTTTGGATGTTGCTAACGAGACGCTATGAATTTTGACTTCTGGTAAACTTTCAGTTGAAAACTCTTCCATGATAAAGTCGTTTGCTTCGTGAATTTGAATCAGAAATTCTGGTCCGTGCCACCAGATATTGCAATCAAACAATTCTGAAGGATTTATACCTCGTGATATAATATCCGCTGCGTTAAACTCACTCTTGACATGATTCCATTCTTCGATATGTGTTAATTCTAATATTAATGTAACACGATTCGCGACGAATGTTTTTAATGTGCTCGGGTCTATTCGAAGCCATGATAAAACAATTGTTGAATCTGAATAAAGTTTAGTTGCATCAATGGTAATATCAATTGTATTTCGAATAGTTGTCATTAAACGAGCTAACAGAACTGCTGCTAGTAATTCTAAACGAGGTAACGTTATTTTTTTGAGTGGCGCGACTTTGGATTTAGCACACAACAAGTTACTATATTTTTGACCGTTAGTGTCTGTTGATACGAGATAAATACATACTCCGTACGCCTTTTCCGAAGCGTCGCAGAATCCGACTAATTCTACTTGTACAGGATTTTCGCATACTACGTGACGTGGAATTTTTACTGAATTTAAAGCGTGTAACTGAGAAGAAAATGTTTCCCATTGCAGTAACAATTCTCCTGTTAATAGATCGTCCCAATCGAGAGAACTTTTCCAAATTTGTTGCATAAGAATTTTCGCTCTTATTACCGCTGCTCCGACTAATCCTAACGGGTCGAATAATTGCGATATTGCCGATAAAACTGTCCGTTTCGTGATTACTGTAGGATTGTCTATGAATTTGATTGTGTAATTTAAAGTATCGTCTTCCGAATTCCACATAAGGCCTAAAGTTTTTAGTTCCTTACGATCGTGAATAAGAATAAGATTTTGTTCACCTTCGAGATTTGCGTTGTCGTTAACAATATGATTCAAAATTTCGCGACTGTTTGAAGACCATTTACGTAATTGAAAACCTGCGGTATTCAGTACGCTTGTTATTTCGTGGTATACTTCTAACGCTTCCGGAATTGAATCTACACTAGTTAGCAGATCGTCCATGTAGAATGATTTTTCCAGAATGTGACTGGTTTGTGGATACGTGTTTGCATTAATTTCTGCGAGATGTTTGAGACACCTTGTGGCTAAATATGGAGAACTGGAATGTCCATACGTTACTGTGTTTAGTTCGTATATTTTAATTGGTTGATCTGAATTGAATCTCCACAAAATCAACTGATATTTGCGGTCGTTTGGATGTAGCCATATTTGTCTGTACATCATTTTTATGTCTGCGTTTAATACATATTTTCTTAATCGCATTCGCGTGACAATAGAAAATAAGTCGTCTTGTACGAGAGGGCCTACTGCTAAAAGATCATTTAATGAATAGCCTGTTGAAGTTCTGGCTGAACCATCAAATACAACTCTGCATTTAGTGGTCATGCTACTATGTTTAATAACTGCGTGATGGGGTAAAAAGTATGATTCTTTTTCTTCCGGTGAAAACGAGTATAAATCAAATTTTGAAGACATGTGATGTAAAGCTTCGTATTCTTGCATGAAGTTATGATAATCATTTTTTAAACTTTCATTGTTCGATAACCGATTTTCTAAACCGCGAAATCTTTGGATACAACAAGACTGTGATTCTCCGAGTAATTCTTGAAAGTTTTCTTTGAATGGCAATCGAACTACAAATTTACCATCTTCAGAACGGGTCGTGGTTTGCTGAAAATAATTTTCGCATAATTGTTCTTCTTGATTTAGTATGTGATTTTGAGGGATTTCCTCTAATTGCCAAAAGCGCTGCATAGTTTGATTTAACGATTCGTGGCTAATTTTTGTCGTTAAGTTGCATACTGTTTTAGAGTGTCGCGAATTACCGTGAAGTTTAATAACTCCTGTAAATATCCATCCGAGTTTTGTTTTGTGTAGAGTAGGGTTATTTTTTCCTAAAATGATTTTTTCGCCTTCTAAAAGATCATAGAATATTTCAGCACCTAATAGTATGTCGATAGACTTGGGTTCATTAAAACTGTCATCAGCTAATGGGATATCTATGGGATATTGAAGGCATTTTTTTGTCAAAACCTATGAGAGGTAAGTTCTCTGTTATGACCTGTAATACTAAACACGATAATTGAACCTGATATGGTGTACAACGAGATTTTATTGTTACTGAAACTTTGTTTGTTATGTGTGTTACGTTTTTGTTTATTCCTGCTAACGGTAACAAGAAATCTTCTAGGTCTAAGTCGAGTTTTTGGCATAACCTTTTTGAAATCAAATTAGATTGACTTCCACCGTCTAATAAAGCAGTGCATTCGTGATATCTTCCTCCACGATCTTTGATTAAAATCGTGGCTGTTGACAACAAAACTTGATTTAGCTGAATACTGGCGTGTGACAATGCGATTTGTTCTGATTCGTGAATTTTTGTATTTAAAAGATGAAAATTTGTCGAATGTGTAGCGATATCTGTTGAAGATTCGGAAGTTGATGCAGAGTTATTTGCGCTGTTTATGCTCTGATCAGTTGACCGATTTTTGTCTTCATGTAACAGCGTGTTATGTTTTAAGTTACATTTCTTACAATGCCGCGATTTGCATACTTGTACGCCATGTCCGGAGCGCAAACAATTGCTACATAACTTAAGTTTACGCACTTCCTTGTATTTTTCGTCTAGTGGTCGTTTTTCAAATTCGGGACATTGATAAATAAAGTGTTTTCCCTGACAGGTTGGACAAATATATGTATTCGTTAAGGCATATGATTGCTGCAATGATTTAACCGTCGAAATTTTGCTACTAAACTGCTTATTTGACACGTTATGTCCTTTTACATTACTAGAATGCGACTTCACATTTATTTCCGAGAACAAAACTTCTAACGTGACACATTTTTTGGTTAGAAATTCCATTAATTGCGATAATTTCGGGAGATCGTTGCTCGTTTGCTTACTTTCCCACTCACGACGGGTAAATAAATCGAGTTTTTTAACTATTAAAGGAATTAGTAAAGCATCCCAATGATCTGTGGGTAACTCTAGCTTTGCTAACGATTTTACATGCTGGTTTACTGTATCTACCAATTTTCGCAAAGAACCCGGCGATTCTTTAGAAACATCTGGTAACTTGAATAACAGACCGTTGACGTGGTGGTTAATAATCGCTCGTTTATTCTCAAAACGTTTTCGTAACAGTTCTACTGCCGTTGTGTAATTTTCGGACGTAACTTTTATCGAATCTATCAATCGTAACGCATCGTCTTTACAACACGCTTTTAAATATAGAAATTTTTGGATGTCGGAAAGATCCGTACGTTTGTGAACAACCGATTTAAAAATGTCAAAAAAACTCATCCATGTTTCATACGTACCGTGAAAGTTTGGTAGTTCGATATCGGGTAATTTCGTGAATTTGTTTTCCGTTACTGGAACCGTTTGAACGTTCGATGTTGTCGGTGTTGCTGTGAGCGCTGTGCTGCCAAGTTTGGCTTCTGATACTTGAACGCATCTTTTTGCTTCCGCGATAACTTCGTAAAATTTGTTTTCTAATGAATCCCTTTCAACCACTTCGCTCTCATCAAGGTATTCCAGACGGGTCTGTATAATATCAAAATTTTTGAATTCTTGTTCAATTGCTTCCAAACGAGTTCTTATTTGCTCAATGTTTTCTCGATTTTCGATTATGTTTAGAAATGTTTCGAGTCTGGTTAATTTTGCTTTTATTATGCCGCGATCAAATTTTAGTTTTTTGATTTCGTCGTGATCTGTTTGTTCCATAAAACGTATGAATGTGATTTTACGTTTACGCGTTAAGTCAACAAAGCTCGCACCCGCGATTACGATACGCGCGAAATAAATTATAAACAATGAAAACTTACGAGATCGAGACGTGCTTGTTAATCGGGAAAATGAAATTGGAAAGGACTCACCGAGGAGTTTCGTCGTGGATGCTTCGTGGTTTCGTGATGATTTCGTGTTGCGTGTTTTTCCGATTTCACTTCACTGCACGTGGACTTGCAGCTGACGATATCTGCCGTGTTGCTGCCAATCCGGTTCGTTTTGGACCAACTTTATGTTGTTTCGGGTTTTTGAAATGATATGCAACCAATATTGTTTATTGGTTTATTGGATGTGGACTGTATAATTGATGGCCGAGACGTTTACAACGTGAAATTTTATGTTACGTGGAGAAACGAGAAACTGCGTGCGCTTGGACTTGTCGCTTGCGTCCATCATCTTTTTTTCGTTGCAGGTTAGGTTAGGTTGCACGAAAGTTCACGACTATACACAGCGCCATCGCACGGTAACAGAAATAAACATAAACATTTTGAACTCAACAAGGTGTTTTAGAGCACATAATTCATGCACTTTAATGCAGGCGAATATCAATAAGGACAAAAGATATTTCTTCCTCTCACTTGAGATGCGGGCTTCCAAGCTTACACATTGAAAGAAGTGGATGTGAGCGGTATATTCTGTTAATAAGTATATGGTGCTGAGGCGTGAAGCATTCCCTACTGCCTGCTTGGAACCATTCGAATGAAAACCAGAAATCTCTCGAGATGTTTCAGCAATCGTTACAATCGATTGTTTTGATTGGAGAGGCTCCAAATCTAGTGCTGTGTTGTCTGCATTGGGGCTATAGCCGAGCTGAAGATATCTAATAGATCGGAACCTGTGCAGTATATCGCCAAGATAGTGCTTGTTGAAGTTCTCTTCTAGACGCATTAGCAATCCAGACATTTTGTTGGGACACGTTCATCGGCTTTCACGGTATGCCGGTGGATGTCGCTCCCTTACAGTATTTGGTTTCTCATAATGACAAATTCTCTGCTGACGTCTGCAGAGCCGGGGTACCTTAAAAATTTGTTACAGAAAACATATTTGAGGCACAGGATATTGTATGGTAACAGATTTATTTTAAACTTTAAATTAGGGAAGAAATTGATCGAAACCTTTGTTTTACCTATTCTTAATTGCTGTAACATGGTGTAATATTTCTTCCTAGACATGCGTATGAAAAATAGAATCCAACAGAATTCAAAACAATTGCCTGAAATTTGTTTTCAGCTTACGAAGGTACGATCACATCTCACGTAAGTAGAGTGTCATATCCTGGTAAAAAATGCACAGATTAGTGCAGTACCACTTCCTTATTTTGTCTCCGGTAATCCATCCTAGGTATTTAAGACATAAGCTTATTTTAAAGAAACAGCTACCTTATTATTATTATATATTATACTGATGAGCTGTAATGACAGCGAAATAGATCTATCTGTAGTTGGTTGCGGTACAGACCGCATAACATAGACATGCATTTTTATTTATGTCGGTTCTTGCCCGTCAGCAAACAGTGCCATGGGGGCATGCTGTCAGGTTGGTGTACAGGTGTGCAGGTGCATGCTAACTTGTTAGATTACAGTTTCTTCCTTTAGGAAGTAGTTCCCTTTAATGCAGCTATGTGGCAATCCCGTTTAACTTATTCATGGACGATTTGCAGAGTATGCTGTATAAATTTGAGCTTATAGCAAAGAAATTTAACATGACTGCATCAGTAAAGAAAACTGAAACCCTCACATGTCCAAAAGAACCAATGCGATATAAGATAGCCATCTACAACCAGACAGTTAATCAGGTCATGAGCTCTAAATACCTAGGCGCCAACATTACCAGCAATAGGAAGTAAAAGGCAAGGTGACAAAGGCCACTGTGATAGCGAGCTTTTTAAGAGACATCATATGGAGGAATAACCATATGTTAATCAAAAGCAAAACAAGAATATATAAAACAGGCGTAAGACCTGCGGAAACGAGAACTGAAATAAAAGTTACTAAACACCTACTCCGTACAGCCGAGATGAGAATATTGCGAACAGTAAGTGGCTACAAGTTGTGCGATCATCAGCGAAACAATATAAGATAATAGTGAGTAGTAGAAGATGTGGTAATATGGGTTAGAGGCAGAAGAAGAGGATGGAGAGACCACGTCGACAAAACGGCTGACGATCGGCTAGACCGGCTAGTCAAAATCATCAAAGAAGCCAGGCCAACCAAAAGAAGGCAACAGGTAGACCGCCGAAGAGGTAGTATGAGAGCTGGACGTCAGCATTCCAAGAGTGCCGCATAATCGAAGTTTAAAAACAGGACCGTGTACTGAATAAAGAAGGAGAAAAAGAAGAAGAAGAAGAGGAGAACAAAGGTATAATTCATTAATAAAAGTCAAGCTAATTTTGTTCGAGAATGTTCATACGTTTTCTTTTAGATGAATGCCGAGACATTAATGAGGAATATAATAAAAGAATTATATATCTCCAATAAGCGTTAGTTTGTTTACTACAGCTCATTACTTTTTAGTAGTGGTTTAAATTGGGAAGTTTCTTAATTTCTTAATTTGCGAGAATTTTATGGTGTTTACAAAGAAACAATTAAACGTCAACTGTCAGAGTTATTAATTACAAGTTTGTTATTTTAAATAGAACGACCCTATTTTTTCTAGCGCATTCGATTGGGCACACTGAATTAAACAAAAAAGTACTAAGATACCAATACCCTATCTTCATTTGTTTTTGAGATATTCCGAGTAAAATGATTTGTGTTCACGCTAACAGTCTACAATAGCTAACTTTATTTGAAATTTTAGAGTAGTGATTTGAATTAAATGGGAAAGTTTCTCATTCTTTGAGAAGAATTTTATGCTGTCTACAAAAAACAATTGAACGTCAACTGTCAGAGATATTTACTACAAGTTTCTCATTTTAAATAGAACGACCCTATTTCTTCTAGCGCATTCGATTAGGCACATTGAATTGAACAAAAAAGTATTAAGATACCAATACCCTATCTTCATTTGTGTTTGAGATATTCCGGGTAGAATGATCTGTGTTCACGCCAACAGTCTACAATAGCTAACTTTTTTATTTGAAATTTTAGAGTAGTGATTCAAATGGGGGAGTTTACAAAAAAAAACAATTGAACATCATTCTACGATTTCAAATAAAAAAGTTATCTACTGTAAACTGTTCTACCCGGAATATCTCAAAAACAAATGAAGATAGGGTATTGGTATCTTAGTACTTTTTTGTTTAATTCAATGTGCCCAATCGAATGCGCTAGAAAAAATAGGGTCGCTCTATTTAAAATAACCAACTTGTAGTCAATATCCATGACCGTTGACGTTCAATTGTTTTTTTGTAAACACCATAAAATTATTCTCAAAAAATGAAGAAACTCCCCCATTTAAACAACTACTCTAAAATTTTAAATAAAAAAGTTAGCTATTGTAGACTGTTAGCGTGAACACAGATCATTCTACCCGGAATATCTCAAAAACAAATGAAGATAGGGTATTGGTATCTTAATACTTTTTTGTTTAATTCAATGTGCCCAATCGAATAACAAACTTGTAGTCAATAACTCTGGCAGTTGACGTTCAATTGTTTCTTTGTAAACACCATAAAATTCTTCTCAAAAAATTAAGAAACTTCCCCATTTAAACCACTACTCTAAAATTTCAAATAAAAAAATTAGCTATTGTAGACTATTAGCGTGAACACCCGGTATATAACTACAGCAAAACGTTTAAATTTTTTGAAAATGACAGCGCTCTCTAACCAATAACAAACAGAAACCAACAAACCGATATTTAAAAGAAAATCATGTCTAACTTGCAATAAACGACCATAAAAATTCGGTAGCACCACTTAAAGACAAACAAAAAAGTATATAATTCAAGCGTCGTTTGCCATTTAAAAAGGATTTGTACAAACTACGAGAACTTGCGATTATCCAGAATGAAGCTAAAATCAATATTTTTCTTAAGTAGCAAAATTGAAGGGATATTTTACTATAAAAGTATATAATTTTGACGTAAAGACGTTCTTATTATATTTCCAGAGGTTTTACTTGATATATCTGCGACATAACATTCACAAACAAACAAAAAATCGTGTCACTCCTCACTTGTGGAAATCCTGCCCCCTATTGACTATCTGTCGCAAGGGTCGTTCTATTTTTAGTTCCATACCGATTTACACCTAAACAACTCGGTCGTCTGTTACTGCAAACAAACCTGCTATAATATAGAACGTTTTTTTTTTCTTCAGACGGTGGTATATTTTAGAGATTAATCAATCTTTAGTTAGGCTGCAAGATGGAGCAATTTTAGCTGAAGTATTTTAAGACAGTTTGCGAAGTTGCGGCGTACGAGTTATTACTGGAGTTCGATGCTGTGACGCTACTCCCAACCATCAACCTAATTTAGCTACATGTGGTACATACTATAACTTCGGTGGCCTACAACACAACTTAGGAATTATCTCGAACATACCACCAAAGGCATCCCTTAATTTGTTTATCTTGTAGCGTTCCACATTTTACTTCAAACAGTATGAAGTTTAAATTTGGCTTTTAAACCGAGTTCTATGATTTGAAGTAGTAAATTTTTCAGCTGGAATTGTAATAGACAACGGCTTCAGATGATCGAGAAGCAGTGGAGTTTGATGTGCTAGTATGTATGTAAACGTGTCCTTACCTTATGGTTGAGGCAAAGCCACAAAGTTAAAAAACAATTAAGATATTACTGCCTGATATGCTTGATTTTACCAACAATATTTTGCCTGAAATTTTGAATATGAATGAATTTTTGTTGCATTTAGCAAAGATGATCAGAATGAGGATTTCGGATATTAGCTTAGGTATAGGAAAGGTTAAATGGAAAAACATTTACAGTTTTATGGCCAAATTGAATGTATCCTTCGGATCTTATAGAAAAAAATCATGGTTTACTAAAACAATCTTAGCGATATCGTCGTTATTTTTAATTTTACATAAAAAATGTAAACACAAAAAACTGTACGCCCCCATTCAGATAATTCATTCAATTTTGCAAGTAAGCTGTCATTTCATCATGATATAAATTTAGTGTCTTTAGATTACAGATAGCTCCACTTAAGGGTAACGATCTTTGCCATCTGTTATTCAACAGAAATGACCCTTTAGGAAAGAGAATGGATAAAGGTTTCAAATGTGACTAGTACAAGGATGTGATTTTTACATTTCTTACTCCTTTTGTCATCGTATTAAGAGCGAAACACATATAATGATTGTGCAATATGAGAACACGACAGGAATATTTAATAAAAGTTTTCAATGAGCTCTGAACAGTTACACCATTGATTAGGTTAGGTGTACATAAGCTTCTTAATTGTCATATTACGATACCTGTTTTTATTATATTTTACTTATGAGGAGAAATTCAAATGATTGGTATTTGTAGTTTTATTACTTGATTGATTGATTGATTGAACCAGCGCAGCGTACGGTCAGGATTTCCTCTATTTCATAAGTTAAATTTATAGAAGAATGTAGAGTTTAAAAGTGTGAGAAAATTATTTAGATTATAAGGATTTCCTTTAAAAAGACACAAAACGGCGTTTACATAATGATGTCAAAACAGACAATATTATTTCTAATTTTTCTTTGCACCCTTATAAACACAAATTAGCTGTTTTTCATTATCTTTTTCAGACTCTTTAAAATTCTCCTTTCATTAGATGCTTTTAAAAAAGAACTGTGTAATTCTCCAAATTGCTTTCAATAACAGTTTTCCAAGTAATTTAATACAAAAATTGTTTTTTCAATATTTGAAAAATATAAAAAATATTTCTTTTAACACCATTTATAATAAAGAAGCTAAAATTTGGTACCTTCTTAGGTTTATTGGCCCAGTTTCGATAAGTTTGTCTAAATTATTTTCTTCGTTTAAAGTGAATATTGCATTATATATCATATGCAGTGTGTTTTCTCTCTGTATATGTACAATCTATTATTATTATTATTATCGAATAAAGACCAAATTTGAGTTTTGAATCTTTCATAAATATACAGTTTCTCATGTAACAATTATTGCAGTTATTCTCTTTATATCGGACCAACCGGAAGATCTCTTTTAATTAGAGTAACTGAACATATCGAACGATTTTAAATTTTTTTAAATACTCATATTATCTACAGCAAATTCTTCGTTTGCTAGCGATTTATTTTTACACAAGCACACTGCGACCTTAAACAACTTAAATTCCTTACGCATTTGTAACAAATTTCCAAAATTAGATTATTTAGATTTTTGGAAATATACAGATTTATAAATGACCAAAATTTAACCATTCTGGATGATTTTTTTTAATATTAGTTGCCTTATACTAAACTGTTTATTCAATCAATGAAATCTTTGTGTTGTTGACATGTAGGCTACTTCTTGTTTGAGGTCAAGTCTGTTTGTTTTCAATTTGACGTTAGATTTTCTTCTGAAATGTATTTGTATAATTATTATTGTAAATGGTACTGACAATAGCTACATTCTAGCCGAAAGCACGTTACCAATTATAAAAAATAAAGTGGATAAACTATAAGCTATTTTAATATACAAGAAAAACAAAGATCACCCAATAAGTATCCGCTTAGAGAAATTAGATGTTTTCAATTTTTAATATGATTATTTAAAAATATTTAAGAGTTGTTGCCATTTTTGGTTGTATTCTGATTAGTTAGCCATGGAAAAATATTCTGGTCTTAAATTTTACAAAAGAAGAGATTTCGATGAGTTGATTAAATTTTATTTATGTAACAAAGTACTATTAAGTATATGTACATATTTAAAGAGTAAAACAAGGCACATAATAGTTAAATACAAATAATTTTCCAAAAGACCACCATTATCATCAATACATTTATTAATGCGTTTCAAAACAGGGAGTAAAGCTTTTCTAACGACTTTTCTAAGGTTTTCCATTCTTTCATAGCTTTGGGTGTAAACTTTGTTTTTAATTGTACCCCATAAAAAAATTAAAAGCCGAATCGAGGATCGATGAGTTTTTATTAATTTTAAATTAAATTAAAGGATTGCACGAGTCTCTAAACTCAGTTCATCCAACATATCTTAGAATTTGTTCTAAATGAACGACCCATCGAAAACATGTGCACTAAGACCTTGTTGACCCTATGATACCACACCAGTCATTAAACCCGAATTTCTGTAGGGTTACGGTCTTCAACATGATGGATATTTTCCTGTATCCAGAAATGTTCGTTATGATTGTTGAATGTACCGCCGATTGCGAATCGTATTTCACCATACCAAAGCAATTTTAATGAAAATTGTGGATCGGCTCTACAATATTCTTAAACCATCTGTAGAATTAAAAGTGTCTGTCGTAATCAGCACGCAGAGTTTGTGACACTAATAATTTGTATGGATGGATTTTGAAATAGGCAAGCAATACATTTATACATTTGTTTCTACAGCTTCATTTATGTGTTTTGGAGTGTACTTTGGTTTACTGAAGGACCCATAATTTCCGAACTATCATACAATTCCATAAATGTAGGCAAAGAAGGCTGGCAGCGATGAAAGTAATGTTCAAAATATGCTTGTGCAGGGTGGACAGCATTTAAATTGCATCGCATGTAACACTCGACAATATCGCCCTTGAATAATTCATTAAAAATACTTTTCTATTTAATGTAAAAGTATAAAAAATTGACGCAGATTGCCATTTAATTCAAATGTTTTCATATGTCCATTGCTATCTAAGTTACAATCAGAAGAAAACCGAAAAATGGTMATGATWCTTACATTTTTTAAACAATCATATTAAGTTTTAAAACGTTGGCAAGCTTAAAAAATTGCMCATTTTTGAAGCTACATCGTATGGTATGACATAGATAAAAGCAAGATAAATAGATGGGAAACTCCAATGGTGGGGGTAGGTTCATATAAAGCGCCTCCAGTGTCACTAGGCTAAACTACACACGAATATGCCAAGTCGATAATATAGGAAACTGCTTTAAATGGTGCAGCAACAACATGCAAGTCAGATTTGTTTTTAATTTATGTCTAATTTCCACCTAGTTTGTTCCATTGCTACCTCTTCAAAGTTACTTGTCAGATAATTAAACAGCGATGGAATAAACTACCTGCAAATTAAATAAGAGATTACGTACGAATACGTTTGCAATTCAATCATGATAAACAAAACAAAAGCCGTTTGTTATTCACAAATAATTATAATGATCATCAATGTGCAATTTATAAATATATCAATAAAACAAAAGTATGGTAGACGACTTCGTTTAAGTCTTTTTTCTCCAGGTAGTCGAAATAATCCATCAAAATGCTTGTTACAAACCAGTTAGCGTAGATAAACTATCTTTTATTTATCCAAACTGTTTTGTAGTTTTTAATGTGTTTCAGTCATATTTGGTACATCTGAAACAAGTATGCGTTTTATAAACAGGCCTTCATTGTAAATAAAAATTATTTCCAAATGGCCTATATTATATTATATAATAGTATGTGATAAATAAGGGGTGGTACCTACGCAAGATTTCCCAAAGGGACCAGTTTGTTAGGTACCTACACTACATTTTAATAAACGCCAAGAACAGAATGCTTAGCACTACGTTATCGGCTGATACCAGCCACGTCCTAATTAATATACCGATAATTTGGCTAATACTACAAGCAACATTGTATTTTATTATACCCTAAAATTTAATGGTAAACAAAGACTTCTCTTAAAAGCCTTAAGTTTTGTTATTAATAAAAATCGCTAGTATACTGTATGATATATCCATTCGATAAAAGTTAAAGTATCTTGAATTGTTGTCAAGTTAACGTTGATTTTGGTATAAGACGTTTTTTCGAGATTGATGTGTGTATGTCCTTATCCACTAACTAGAAATAAACAAAAACCATTAAACATCTTCACATGAGTGCTGCTGCTGTGATAGTATAATACATGTGGATTAAAGGTATCACTCAGATATAATAAATTACTGTATGGCCCCAGCAATATATGTCAATAGGACTCTACTGCCCTTACAAATATTTAAATGAGGCAATTTGCATCTGGCTCGATAAAATTACATTGCTTAAAGCTGTAAATGGCTGTGAAATGCGAATTTGCAATGACCAGTTAGATATCCTAAAATTCGTGGCTAAATGATGCTTGTCAATATAATAAAATTGCTCCTCATCCATACAAATGCAAATCGGCTCGCTATTGAATATTAACATTTTTTAACTCTTGAAAAAGAAGCAGAACATTATACATGTTAAGAATTCATAATAAGCTTTTGAAGCACCAAGTTTACCTACATCACTTAAAGTGTGAACTACTTTATCGAGAAACAAGTCTATGTAGTAACTTCTTTGGGGTTATTGAGATATATTTATACAAAAACTAGTAGAACTCACATCCTCACCCGCAACTGGCAAAACTCGCTTTGTAGTAGAAATGAATTGTAATTACTAACTGTTCCAGCAGTTGAAGAATATCTTATGCAAGCTAAATGCGATCGTTATTAATATCGACAAATGATTACATTTTAAATTTGAAATATTTATGTGCTGATATACATTTTTGACAAACTGGTCGTGATGCTACTGTCAAATAACAAAACCGCCAATTGTAAGTACATGTACAGTGACTTTATAAAGTCACTATATTGTAAGCAGATGCTAGCGCCAAGACTCTGCCGTGTCACTAGGCCAAACTAATCCGTATGGTCACCCCCCACCACTGAGAGATTCCAGTCTGTTTGTCTTGTCTTTATCTATGAGGTATGGTTTGTAGTTAAGAAAGATAAATTTGTCATATCTCGAAAATCACAGATTACTAGCATAATTGAATAACATTAACTGATTAATTAAAAATTAAATTAAAAACAGCGATGTTAGAAGAATAAGAAGATATCGCCAAAATTTGGTAAGCCATGATTTTTTCAAACAAAACAAAACATGCACTAAATAAGGCTAACAAAAGTGCAAATCTTTCCCCAATATCTTCTTCCAGCTCCGCTAGCTTCCGAAATCCGCATGCTAAACATATAAAAAACTCGCCCTGTATATTTAATAGTAAAACTGGAAAATTATACCATACTATACTATACAATCTATTCCTAACGTTTAATGGTATGTAAGACCTATTATTTGAGGAACAACCGTAATAGTCAGATCAAAATGTGCATAGCAAAGGAAATATGTGAAATTACAAAATGCAACCTAATGGATATCTACTATTCCTTAGGTTTATCTTTAGGGGAACCTCAGGCAATGAAAACTGGCTCTCTTTTATAGGACTACTCGCCATACTCTGCGTTGATTAATTGATCAAAGCAGTTTTATAGTGCATGTTTCATTCGATGATATAAAAATAGCAATTTATTTTCTCAAACTTTCGTTGTAAAATTATTTTTTTTAATTAGGTATTTTTATTTAAACAAATACTACGCGATTTTGAAACGGATATCCTGTTAGCATCCAAAATTTAATGTAATATTCCTGAAAATAAATTTGCGTTAAATCGAACGTCTCAGGAGATGTAGCAAATGCAATTTCAGCAGGTGCCAATATGCTATTTCTTCTTAGAAGCTTTACACTATCCGTCAAGTGACATCTCCTTGAAATCCACCTTATGTTCCACACTTTATAGCAACAGTAAAATTCTGCGGAAAATACTTTACTATAAAGTTTCCCGCGATAAACCAGCGCTAGTGTAGAACCTTGCGGGCTTGATATATAAGTCCAGAGATTTTGTTGTGGTAGTAAACGTATTTGTAAACTAAATTTAATTGTGAAGTTCGCGGCAATAAAAACGACAATAACGAAAAAAATATCTCAACTTCTTTTTAATCGGCGTACGTTTACTCCAACTCACATGGTATGTTGTGAAATGCCGCACCGAAAGTGGAATAAGTCTGCTTTGTTTTATGGTTGTTCAGGATATAACTTTGTAGCTCCAGGCAGTTGTATGCAAACTGCAAGCTCCCGGTTGTGCAATAATTAGGCGTGGGTTTCTAGCCGAAATGCTGGAACTCCAAAGCTAGACGTGCACGTGTTGCCGGCTTATGTCCCTTTGCCTCCGCCATCCCACCTTTCACATTGTGTTTGTGTTCAATATAGCGCGCGTGATAATGTGCCGACCACCGATGGACACAGGGCTATGGCATATTCTCATTACTGATCATGTGCTTGACTGCCCAAATGCATTACCCGGGAAGCCTGTTCAATTATTTACATTAAACCTCACCTCGTCCCAGTTTATGTGTACAAGTTCGCATGAAATTAATATGCATTAGTTTGGAACAAACTGGGTCCTCGTGAAACCAGTGCTAAATTATTAATTACTAAAGACAGTCCTTACTGAGCGAAGACGAAAAGAGAGACATAGCTAGGTAACTCTGCGCACGACGCGCAAGAAGCACTCTTGTAGGACCCTTACTCCTAGGGGTGCGTATTGCGTAAGAACGTAGAACGAACATTTTACAAAACCAGATAACTATTGTCTCTTAATTAGTTAGATAAACAGAATTTATCTATGCGAGAATTAGAATGTGGATGACACCATGTCATCTAGTGGCAATACGGTATCATCTTCTCATCTCGTCATCTGAACGGTAGCCTACCATGCTGTGGGCGTTTAAAAAAGCGGCAGACGTTCCCAACGACGATTTCTGCAAAGAGTGCAGTTCTTAGGCATAATACTAACAACTAACAGCACAGCAATGGTCCTTACGCGGACAACACGGCATAGATCTGGCTTCCCTTATATACGCCAAGATAGGCGATGTGTATGCAAGAATTAGAATGTGGATGACACCATGCCATCTAGTATAGAGAGGCTAGTGCGTAACGTAGGAAACCATAAGTAGAATAAGTATAAAACTTGCAATTGTCAACAAAATCAAATTAAATTTTGCCTTGTTGTTCCATTTAATGAGCTGGGAGCAAGTGTTGCAAATTTTAATGTCTTAAATATAAGCAATTCTGTTTCCAACCTTCATGTTTACCCCAAATAAATTACAGTGTCTTATTCTTTATAATTCTTCCTTTTACATCCATCTATTTCACAAAAAAAGGACTGGATAGCACTTCTATTATCCCGTCTCTTATGCACTGTATTGTTGTGCACTCCTAACCCATTTTTCGACTCCAGTAAGAAAACAATCAAGGACGTGCAGCCTACGACTTCCTATCGAAATTCCTTCTCACAATCTCTGAATGCCGCAGCCAGTATAAACTTCATAACTTGAGTTTCCTTGGGAACATTTTTGCTAGGGAATTTGGCCTTTCAGGCGACCTGGAAATCTTAGCCTACACGCGAAGCGTGGCCCACTGCCGTTTCCTTTCTCATCAGACTGATGAAAACATTATCTCCATTTTTGTAAGGATAATTTGACATTTTTATTATAAACTGACGCTGTATTTAAAAATAAAAGCATCCGTACGGTTTCACTTCATTTTTTGTACATAGTTCATAGACATCTGCATGGACTTGCGGAACTGTCAAAGAATAGGAAGTATACTTAATGGCACCTAAAAATGTTTGATTTTGTCTCTATCTTTAAATATCGTTAACACGATCATTTCAACTGTATTTTGTTTTCTTCTTTTCACTAGTGCTGTCCATCTTAACAGGAAAAACACCATAGCCAACACGCCTAAAGCTGGTTTCACGCGATAACAATGCCGAGCAATATACTACTGGCCAACTGTGCGTGGCCTTGAATAGGGAATAGACCTTTAGGCAGCAGCTGTGCATTTTCGCGAATGTAGACGCTTCGCTGCTGATTTCCTACAGGGTTATTTCTGTACTAACTTGAATGAAATTTTAGTTTTCAGAAATTGCATATATGTCCCCGAACCAAAACTGAAAAGAGAAAGATTTTTTTTTGTTTTATGGTGAAAATTACAAAAAACGGGAATAACGCATACGTTCATTAGCTATAGATTCGTAAAAGTTCTACATGTTTTCTCATTTTATACGTTCGCGAGAAGTTTCCTCTTGGATTTCTGAATTGAACAAGTTTTCGAGCTTGGTACTCCCCCTTAATGGAATATCCAAACCATAAATTGAAGTGTACCTACAACACTTGATTCGTGCGCGTTTATAACACAATTTTTTGGGGCATTTTACATTGGAAACTTACCTAACTTAAAAATCAATCATTAAAATACAGTACATGTTCTGTTTTTTATTTTTGCAGCGCGTTAAAGCAGAAAAGAACACCAGATAATTTTAAACCTAATGGCTCAAGTAAGTACGAGAACTGATAGCATATTATTAAAATTTGGCAGCGGATAAAAGGTTTCCACCTTTTATCGGCTGTCAAGTCGGTCCTTGTCGGTTCTTGCCCGATACACAACCTATATTCTACAAAGTAGCTTGTACCCGATAGCAAAAAGTGACGTAGGGCCCTGCTGTCAAGTTGAGGTATGTATATGCATGCCAACTTGACAGAATACAAGTCACTTCCTTTAGGAAGTACTTCCTGATAAGGCAGCTAGGTGACTTTGTCTTCATGTCAGTTAATTGCTGGCAGATGGCATTGCCATCGACTTTTCCACTAACATTCACCATACGTAACCATATTTATGACTTTGTTTTAGGATTTAATTCGTATTTCTAAGTAAAGAACGAAAGTTTAGCATTAGACTAGAGAAAAGTGTTTTCTAAATATGGTCGAAAAGTTACAAATGAAGTTGCAACTGCAAATTTGTACTCTCATCTCGAAAATCTCTTTTGTTAAATTCTCGTCTCGACCACGAAAATTTCTCGACGGCAAATCTCGACCTCACCTTCAAAAATCTCGAACTCGAAATGTAGAAGAATCAAGATTTTTCGTCTGCTCAAAAGCAGTCGATTTGTGAGTTATAATGCATTTCGTTCGCTTCTCTTTGTCTACCTACTTACCTAGTACCAAAAACTTCAATAATGACTTGAACGTATTTACACACCTACTGCAGTGACTTATATTAAGGAAAAGTGCATTAACTGCTGATGTAAATACACATGAAATGAGTACATGTAATAACAAAGAGAAATTGTGAAATTGTAAATGGCTTAGTTACTACACGTTATAGCGAAACGGTGTGCGTTTCGACCTAAGGGGTTATTGGGGGATTCGTGTAATGATAAAAAATGAAGTCTTGTGTAGTAGATTTTATTGGAAGCTGTTACTTGCAGATGTACGTTTTAACACCTTGATTCCTAAAATATTAGTACCAGTAATAACTTAGCAGTAACTTTAGTGATTATACACTCACCTAGCACCAGGCTGGCAAAACTTAACTAGGAGTAATTATATTTGCTTATACTACAGAGCATACTGGAAACAAAGTGAACGATTTACTCCCGATTAATGTGTGATAAGCACCGCTCTTTTACGGCACATAAAACCGCAACATTGATGCTGTTGGCTTGGTGGCCTACACAGATCTAAATTTGTGAAAATATGATATAGATTTTGGTTACAATGTATTTTTGTTAATCCCAGAAAGACTGGAATAAATTAATGTTCCATATTGTTAAGCAGACAGGGTCAAACAATAAAAAAACTGCGAAATGTAAATTATGTTCATCGCTAGCTAAAATGAAGCAATCTCACTTGGTTGGCTTACGTCATTTGAAGGTCACCATAACTTGTTCCAACCATAGACTTGGATAGACACCAATACGCTTGCATTAGTCTGTTTCAACATATAAAGTCGAGAAAAAACCGTCTTATTTCTTTTTCTGACATTAAATTGTGTTTGCTCTATCGGTCTCCTGCACCCTCAAATGACCTTCATGCATCTGTCAAATAATGGTGGAATCCTAAGCTTTTCATTTACAGATAATTTCCAGTTATTTTGTATTATATATTGTGTCGTGAAATAAGTAAGATAGAAAATCGCACGTTGTATATGTTGGAACACGGATCAGAGTCGTTAATGTATTCATATAGGCATGTTTGTATCTATTAGAATTCAAGATCTTTGATTCCAACACTATTTCAATTTAAGAGGGGGTCCGAAAACAAGCTCTGCGGAATTAATCGTACTGGCCTTATTTTTCAATATTTTGTTTATATCTTTGGCTCATTATAAAGAAAAGGGTTTAAACTGCTGGGTCTGCTGAACTGATTTTTAAATAATAGCTTTATTTTAATTACAAATCTACTTAAAAGACGAATAATATGAAGAGAATACCCAAGTTTGCATGCTTTTTACAAGGAAAGGAGGCCACGTTTTTAATTTTTATTCAGTAGTCCCTGGAGTTTCATTCTTTATTTACCTCTTGGCAAAATTTTAAGATGTTTATATAACTATTATTTGAGTGACATCAAACCCTGCATAGCATTACATGGAATTTAGGCAAATTCTCGTTCTCCTACCACTTCCGCTAACTGTCAACTGTAATTAGCACGGTACAGTTCCAATAAATTCCACTGCTCGGGCTGCACGACCGAAACTGTCTACTTTGAGTGTATAGAGCCAGTGACGTCAGTTTTCTTGCAGTGGGGGAAATAATGCTGTAAGGGGTAGTAGGGACACGTACGGATTCCTCCTAAGAGCGATCTACATTTTTTGCTTGACAAGAAATACTCTCTATTGATCATTTTCTGTCTTCCCATAACTTCGGTGTCCAGACACTTTAAATTTATTAAAAACCACTATTGAAGTCAAAGATAAGTATTAGTTATAGTCCTTTGGATTCGTAGCGGATACTGCGTTGACAGTAGCTATGAAGACTGGTGAAGATGAGGTAGATTCAACAAGTATGAAAGGCTTTACAGGGAAAGAAAGCGCATTTTCCTTGTACATATTGTCGATATGTATTTAATTTTATTATAAGCATAGAAGAAACATTTCTTGTAGCAAGCAAAATACAGAGATATTAAAAGAAAACTGAATGATGGGCCGAGGGGGGGCAAAGTTCCAGGAGACCAAATACCTACATGTTGATCGTCGTTAGGCCAAGACCTATCTAAGGAACCATCAACAAGCCCGTTTCGTTGATCCATTCCATGTGATAGACAATTAAGTAACATCAGTCGGACAAAGCGCTAACAATAGCACCTTTTTTCCATAAATTAAGTGCAAATTAGCGCTAAAAATAAGTACTGCGGAACAACAGTGGACAAATAAATCAAAATGCCATTGCGATTAGAGGAAGACGGAAGATGGAAAGTTGAAAGAAATGCGTTTTTTACTTACTTTAGGCAATCTAAATCATAGTTGCTGCTTTTCAGTGGAAAATACAAATTCTATTGGTTGTTACCAGCTTCAATATGATAGCTGACAAAATTTAAAAAATAAGATCATTTGATAAAAGAGTTGAACGGGACACGACAGCTGCAACCAACCTGTAAACAAAGTGTTGAAACATAATGTGAAAGATTTTTAGGTACACTCTGTAAACCTATAATGTTCTAGAACGCAAACACAAAATACACAAAATAGAATCGCATAGTTGAGGTTGAGATATGGAAAAATGGCTATAAAGCAGTTCCTAGCTTTACACTGATGAACTCTAATGATGTAATAATATCTGTAGTCGGTTGCGGTGCAAACAGCATAGCATAAGCATGCATTTTTTAAGTAAAAGTAAAAGTAATTATCATAAAGTTCATAAAAGGGGTGCAAATCACTGATGTCACCAAGAGTCGACAAAGACGAAGATTTATTAACAAGGTGGATTAATCATCAAAATGGCGAGAGGTATATTAGCGTACAGGCTAGCAGCGTCCCCTTGGAATCTGTTTTCAAAGCAGGTGTAATTATAAGAAAACGGTTAAACAATGAGCTGAAGAGGCTTGTGAAAACATTCGGAATCGTTTGAGGTAAACCGATCAGCTTTAATAAGCCATCATTAACTTTTTTACATTTGTAAACATCATTTTGCATAATGTTTTTTTTTGTAGATTCATTTTTATATAGTGTACTCAAACTGTTCAATACTTTAAGATAACAGAATATCTATTTTATATTTATTTTTATATTGCTAATAGAGGCTGAGAAGGGACAAGAAAAATCGGAAAAATTATTGTCTATGGGGCAACACTATTTGTAGTTTGCTCATGTTTATCTATGCTTTTATTAAAATGTATGAAGTGGGGACACATAAAAATGTAAATATTTCTTTTAATAATAAATACTTCCGAAATACTAAGTATGTAGTATAGTATGATGTAGTTCTTTTAATGGTATAATGGTATAAATTTTCACTCTCCGAATTTTATGGTATTTCCTTCCACAATTTTTAAAATAAGTATACTGGGATCGAACACAATAGGAGTAGCAATTATAAATAGCGAGAAGATGCTTCTCAGATGTCCTTGTTGTAATTCAATAGATAAATAGTACACACCAAAGGGTATAAGTAACTTCATTCGCGTACCCTCTTTAAGATCCATCCATTATCAAAACGTAAATCTTTAATACCTAGTATAGTACAGAAAAGGCTGCTTTTCCGACACACGCGTAACGCCACGTGCTTGCATAATTTAAAGTCGACTCTCAGCTGTAAATGGAACAGTTACGAGCACCTATTCAACGTGTTGCGGCAGAGTAGCTACTTATGGTGGAAGATAAATTCCGTATTGATTATTTCTGTCAACGTGCACAATGAAAGCTATCAATTCACGTCATCGTTGTTCCCCGTTACCGTTCAAGCGGCAAATTTGCGTCATACTTGACTGAAATATTGTCCAAGTTTGAACATTTCCCCTAACATGATTATTCTTAACGTCTATTCAACCCAATACTCCGTGAGTCCCACTCAATTTGGTATACAGGGTGTTCCGATGGCATATAAATACAACGCAAAACCTGTTGTGAGCCGTCAAGACAGAATTACCGCTGCCCATTGTTATAAAAAAGGTCGTGTAGATATTGGGTTGGTTTCTCTTCCTAATAATAATGTCGATATTAGGGAATATCCACTTCAAATTTTTTTAAATACAAGCATGTGTCTGAGCACTACCAGTGTAACAGTGTATGCGTTACTTTATTGTAGAAGTTACTTTTTTATAATACTTACCACTGTCGTGGTAAAGTGGTTCAGTAAAATAGTTGAGGTAAAATATTTTAAGTGCAAGTAGTTGCTGTCGGTGTTTGAATATAGCGATAGAAAATTATTTCCTCGAACGCGTATTTTTTATAGTACAGATTGTACCAATTCTTCTACCTTTGTGAGTAGTTCTATTATTATGGTTTATTATTGTATGTAAACTGTATTTCTTTGATCTGCAGTACAGCACGCGTATAATAAACAATCAATAAAATCGTAACCTACCTCCAATACCACTACACTCAGGAATACATCGATAGTTTATTAATTTCTTTAAAAACTGAAATCAGACCGCCTATTCATCGGCGTACTCGGCAACACAAGGACTGTATCCAACATTTTACTTCCCCTTCCAACGGATGGGAATTATTGTATCGCGAAAAAAATTTTCAAAAATTTTTATTTGCTCATTCGCTTTAAAATGGTCGAAAACGAAAAATACAAAATTTGAGCAAAAAAAATTTCTTGTCTGTGTGCCTGTGGTTTTGTTTGTATACACGATAACTTTCGAAAGACTTAATATATGAACTTGAAATTTGGCAAACGTATAAATCTCAACTACCCAAAGCGCCCTATTGTTTGTGGGGTAAGTAGGTTATCGGGAAGGGCGCGAAATTGGGGGTAACTACCCTTTTTGCAAATTTTTATTATTTTATATTTTTTTCGTTTTAGTATGTGATTAGTAGTATAACTGCGAGTATTATTCGCTCTTATAAATTTTCGGTGCAGCAAACTGTTTAGAAGATATTAGCAAATAAGCGACACTTAAAGAAAACGGTTTCTCCTAAATATCTCCAAATATATTTAATATATTCAAAAAATTAAAATGCCATCAGATAGGAAATAAAATTTCTCACAAAAAGTGTCTTAGAAAGTTTATTCAAAATTTTGCTATTTTCGAAATATTTGCAAAAAACCTATTTTGGTCCCTGCTCGTACGATTTTTTTTTAGATTTTGGTATTACATAGAAAGTCAAATTTCTGATCAGAAAACACTCTTGTAATCGATTTTAAAATTAATATATTTTTGCTAATATCACAAGGACCGTTTGTCTTAGAAAAAATGTGTTGAGAGACAAAATGCTCAAAATCTGATTACTAATCGTACAGTATAAGAAATAAAAAACGTAAATGTCATTTTGACAATTGGATGTGGAAGTATTGATTCAATTTGCAGCGGTTTCTCGATACCGATGTACTACTTTACAAAGAGTAGTGGTCAGATTGTCAAACTATGATCACTAATAGACTGTTAGAACAAACTAATAACAAGCGTAAAAAAACTAGTCAACATAAATTAAACATAATTTTTTTTAATTATTATTATTATTGTTATTAAAGAATAATCTTTAATTTGAAACTGTTATTTATTAAGTAAACTATTGTATACCATACCTAAATCCTTAGTATCATTTCTAAGATTGATGGTGTTGTTTTTCCGTATACAAATCATTTCACTTATATTTCGTTTTAAATTATTAGGCTCCCTATCCATAATAGTAACTCTATTAAAATCGAAGTTATGATCATCTTCAAAATGATGTATAGCTAACGCGGTTTTATCTCTTTTGTCGGAGTTGATCACATTACAATCATATTTGAGTTGCCTGACTCTATTGCACAAGTATTGTTTTGTTTGTCCTACATAGCACTTATCACAATTTATACAGTCAATCTTGTAAACATCATTAGATGATTGTTCATCAGGTACTTTATCTTTAAGTTTGGAATATAGACATTTCTTAATAGAATTATAATTATAAGGTACTAAATTACAATTAGTGTTAGCAAAACATCGTGATATTTTTTGATATAAACCTCGTTCATATGGAAACTTAATGATAATGATAATAGTTCCTCTGTATTAGCGAAGAAATTTGTTTATGTTTCCATATGTACGAGGTTTATATAAAAAACACTAATTTTAATTTAGTACCTTATAATTATAATTCTATTAAGAAATGTCTATATTCCAAACTTAAAGATAAAGTTCCTGATGAATAATCATCTAATGTTGTTTACAAGATTGACTGTATAAATTATGATAAGTGCTACGTAGGATAATCAAAACAATACTTGTGCAATAGAATCAGGCAACACAAATATGATTGTAATGTGATCAACTCCGACAAAAGAGATAAAACCGCGTTAGCTACACATCATTTTGAAGATGGACATAACTATAAAAAAAAATAACAACAACAATAATAATAATTTTAAAAAATCTTTATGTTTAATTTATGTGGACTAGTTTCTTACGCTTGTTATTAGTTTGTTCTAAGTTCTAATACAGTTTATTAGAGATCATAGTTTGACAATGTGACCACTACTCTTTGTAGAGTACATCGGTATCGAAAAATATTGGATACAGTGCTTGTGTTGCCGAGTACGCCAATGAATGGGCGGTCTGATTTCAGTTTTTAAAGAAATTAATAAACTATCGATGTATTCCTGAGTGTAGTGGTATTTGAGGTAGGTTACGATTTTATTGATTGTTTACTAACGTATTGACTAATATGACTGTGATATTATATGTTGCTAAAGTTTTTAATGTCGGATATCTGTTAAGTGTTTTATGTTATTGTGAATGCTAATTTGGTGCTACACTTTCAGCCTTGATAAAGAAGTAAACGACTTCGAAACGTCGGCAAAGATACATACATGTCTTTTAATGTCCAAATCAAAATATTAACCTATATACTACATGTATTGAAAATGTGCAAGGGAAATTTGCTAAATTTCTTTATTTTAAAGAACATCATTCTTGGCCCCCTCTGCATGTTGATC
Organism: Rhyzopertha dominica; assembly: GCA_025024175.1. Taxonomy (NCBI): domain Eukaryota; kingdom Metazoa; phylum Arthropoda; class Insecta; order Coleoptera; family Bostrichidae; genus Rhyzopertha; species Rhyzopertha dominica. Next base: position 36,680,491 of record QCXZ01000003.1, on the reverse strand, counting down.
ACAGTTATCGGCTGGAAGTTACTTCTATGAATTAGCTTCTTGCCAGAAGAAAAGTATATAGTATAATAATTTTGCAAAAAATAGTTAATGACAAGTTATATTCAGCACTCGTGCTGTCCAAATTAAATTTCATTGTTCCGAGACTGTGTAGCAGAAATTGCTTGACATTTACATACGTGACTCCCAACACCTTCCACTGCCTTAATTGTCCATGTTATCGCTTGTTCGCATTTACAATGAGATTAGCAAAAGATATCCTGATTTTGACATTTTTAATTTGAATTTTTGTAGTTTGAATACTAGAAATAAGTTGTTAAATTGTTTTGATGGCAAGGCTCATTAGATTTAGTTTTGTTACATGCAATATGAAATGTGGTTCTTTGCTTTTTGTATACATTTAATTGTCCACTTATAGGGACCATTTGGTTCGCTGGTTACATCATACCATTGCTCCATTGCTTTGGTATATAAGCAAAACCAGTTTTATGCCGTGCTGTCTACACTAGACCTAAACTGCACTGATGAGCTGTAATGACAGCGAAATAGATCTATCTGCAGTTGGTTGAGGTGTAGACAGCACAGCATAGACATGCATTTTAATAATAATAATAATTATTATTATTTTAATAATTTTAATAATAATAATAATAATAATAATAATAATAATAATAATAATAATAATTATTATTATTATTATTATTATTATTATTATTATTAAAATGCATGTCTATGCTGTGCTGTCTACACCTCAACCAATTGCAGATAGATCTATTTCGCTGTCATTACAGCTCTCATCAGTGCAGTTTAGGTCTAGTGTAGACAGCACGGCATAAAACTGGTTTTGCTTATATACCAAAGCAATGGAGCAATGGTATGATGTAACCAGCGAATAATTATTATTATTATTATTATTATTATTATTATATAACATAAGACAGTACATAATATATTACAACGAATATCCAAACGTTCCAAAATAATGCGTACTGTATAAAACATAATGCATATCAAGTTGGCGCAACATACGAACAATTTAATTAGTCTCTAGAGATAAAAAGTTACATTGTATAAAAAAATATTAATTCAATAATTATGATACGTGGATATCAGCCTCTTGCACTAAAAAAATACATATAATGTCGTATATGCAATCTAAAAATGTCTGCATGTTGTACGGACGACATATTGAGTGGCGAAAAATAATATTGGTTCGTAGGACAAGCTTTCTACTACTACTATTACTATTTGTACTATTCTGTCGAGCAATACAAATATCTATCATTTCTAACAAATCAGTGCAATTTATACATCCATATAGCAATTAATACAAAAAGACGTTGCATACCAACACCCTTCTAACTTTAAGTAAGTTATTCATTTCTCTTAACATATTGTCGCACCCTGGGGTTTAGAGTGCGAGCTGCTTGCGTTGCCGAAGATTAGAACCTGTAACAGAATATGGGACAAGGCCAGGAGTGATACGACTTAGGTCGTTTTGACATAAACATTTATTAACAACATAAAAATAATTCTGTAAACAAACAGGTTGTGAAGTAAGTAATAAAACATTAATAAATACGAAGGTAATCAAACAAACATTGTTGGAACTTACATTGTTGCTTGAGGATTAGCTCCTGCCTGGGGGTCATTGTGGCAAAATTATCCAAGTCGTTCACAGTGATGGGTTTTGCAATTTTCAGATCATCAATATATGTGAAAACATGAAATTGGAAGCGCGATAACATATATTTATATGCAACGAAGACAGTCTGTAGTGGGTTAAACCACTATGTGTTATATACGACCTAGATTTATAGCCATTATATTCGACATACTGTCTGCAATCAAACAACATGGACGCAAACAAATTTAACAAACTGTTACACAATCCTGCAAGGGATATATTTCTGAGTAAAGTTCTGTGGTTTACTGCACCTAAGACTTTAGTCATGTAAGCATACCCAACTTATACCTATTGTTTTGCACTAAAGCGTTAGAAATGTACGGTATAAATTCACATAAGTTAGTTACAGTTAATGGGTTATGGACAAATCTGTGCTAGATAGATTCAAACAGTTTTGAGAGATGATGATAGCGGTGATAATATAAAAGTGGTGTATTGAATGCATAGGAATGATCAGCACTTCGTTTTTAATTTCTTTGCAGACAATTTTCATGTACCTGTATTTAAAAAATAGCTTCCTTAAATAAAACAGTTGTATTTAAAATAAAACCAAAATGACCATTGCTACTTATATAAATACATAACTATAATAACTCACAGATGGTTTATAACCTTGTATAAATTAATTTCCTGTCAAATTGTAGCATTTTAATAGGGATGTTACCGAAAACATAGGTACTACGCCACAGGTAAATAAATACGTACTGTCTAGGGCACGCTATTCTACAACAGAAAACACCATGATTTATTCGATTATATTAGTGTCAACCGCGGTGCATGCTGTTGACATATTTGCTTTTAAATCAGCTTTTAAGTAAGTCGTAGAGATGGTCTTATACAATGTATCCAAGTTTGTTGACGCCTCCATTTTGTGTCCAGTGCGAACAAGAACGTTATAATATACATAGATCAGAGTAGTGTCCATTATTGAATGCAACAACGATAGCCAAAGCATGCGCTGACAACATTTAAATAGTAATTAATTTAAATTTTATTGTAATTAATATAACGGATGTCATATCATAACTACACTCGCTGCAGAAGTTCGTAATGAAAGGTTTAGTAAATGACTGCTAAGATTGCTAAGCAACTTGGTATGGTTCGCGTAATTTGCGGTCGCAGTTTGCTACCCTCCTACATCAAACATGCTTTTAATCGATTGCAACAATTAACGAACATCACGAATAAATTAACACCAAAATGTTAATAAACCATGTGGCCATATGATATTTGCATAACTTGTTTCCTGGTGAAACAGTCAAAGGCAGATCTCTTGTCTTGTTTAGGTACTCTGCTTAGTCTAATGTTAATTATTAGAACTTCCTCATTTCAGTAATACTATCTGAATCATCGGTTACTTATTATTATGACATGTAATACTGCTAATGTGCCCCTAATATGGGAAAGTATTTTGGATATTCGTTTGATTATTATTAAGTATGATGACGATGATAATGAAACTACCTATGTATTGAACCAATAACCATATTACTTGTTAAAGAAGGTGGTGTGCATCTTAACAAAAACTTGCTAACAAATATAGAACTGCAAAGAATAAACATCCTTAAATACTTGTAAATCATAGAATTTAAACTTTTAAAAGAGGGCATGATGACATACAAATAGCAATTTTTATTTTGTGAAATACTATTAACTAGACAACCAAAGATTTTGTTAGACATGTGTAAAAGTTACTTTGTTGCATTTTGAAAATCACATCGAAAGAACTAATCCAATTAGAGAACCTAATCCGCAAACTAGAAAACTGATTGTTAGTAAAATTTTGCAAAACAAAGAGAGACAGTACTGTAGTGATTAATCGGATGCTTTATTAATAAGGTACCAGCAATATAAATTAATGATAGCGTTCAAAATTACCACATAGAGTATACTGTTATTACCAGCGGCAAAAACCTTGCACGTATATTCTCATCTTTTTTCAGATTTTTCTTATTCGTCTACTTTTTGGACATCGTAGCAGCGCAAATGTTCTTAAGAATGAATCATAATTTGTAGTAACGATGTGCATAACTTCGAGGATTGTTCTTCATTTTTAGCAAAACCCACCAAAGAAGGAGCACGTATACGATCGATTTGGCGTCCGTCTATCCATGAACAGTGAGATCTCGGCTCCTAAGCATCGAATTGACCTCGTATTTTCGCCCGGCGGTAGCTTATGGCTTGCATATAAGGGTTTTGAAAATAGTTGTTTCCATTTTGGCTTCTACAAGGTTGCTTTTCAAGAATATAAAGCAAAGTATTATTTTTAATCAATAAAATTCTTTTGTTATCTAATGCTGTTGTATTTTGAACCACGCTGTATATAGCAAAAATTATAGGAAACAGTCTGTTGTTTACAGGAGTCTCAATCGACTCGTTTGCGCTTAGTGTAAAAATCTAAAGGTGTGGAAAAATTGAAAGCTACACATTATCCACTTTAAAGATTGCCTGCACATGTTTGTACAGTTTTACAATATCTCCGATATTAACATTGGTGGGTGTCATTACTACAAAGAACAATCAATACTCGTCGTTTGGTGTTGATGATTTAGAGTTCAAATTTGCCAGCCTTAATAATAATAATAATAATAATAATAATATTTATTTGTGTTAATATTACATAAATTTACACACGTCAAATACATATACAACTATTCCTTATCTTTTAGTGACAGAAATTCATCTATTGAGTAGAAGACATTGTCTAACAGAACCTTCTTTATACATTGTTTGTAGGAACTAAAGCTAAGCGATTTAAAATGATCGGGTAGTGAGTTATAAAGCTTGACACAATAATAGCTGGTGCTTGTTCTAGTCCTGTTCAATCTTGTGAAGTCTGATTTTAGTAGGGAGCGATTTCTAGTGTTATACATATGGTCGTAAAAGGGATAATTACTAACATGTGCGTGCATATATAAAAGACATTGCAGAATATAAATGCAAGGCACAGTCAATATTTTAAGAGACTTGAAAGAATTGCGGCAATCTTCTCGATAACCAATGCCGTCAATATATCTAACGATTTTCCGCTGGAGTTTAAATAACTTGTTGCAATGAGGCGAATGGCCCCATACCAAAATTGCGTAAGAGAGAACACTTTGAATCATGGAACGGTAAGCCGTTAGCAGGTTCTCCTTAGACACAACTTCGCGCAATTGGCGCAACGCAAAGAATCTTTTGGATATATTGGTTAAAAGATAATTGACATGGGCTTCCCAAGTCAGTCCCGGGTCTAGATATATACCCAATAATTTAACCGGTGGTGACACAACGGGGACCTTACGTAACGAAAATATTATTTTTTTGTGTTTTGTCGTTGTTTAAACACAACCTGTTATTGATGTACCATTCGTGTACTCTGGATTCGGAAACATCCATATTATTTTGTAGATCCTGTAAGGAGGAGTTTACATCCGGAAGTGTTGTGTCGTCAGCAAACATGACACTTTTTATATTGGGAACGGAAMGGGGTAAATCATTAATATAAATTAGGAACAGTATCGGACCAAGAACTGAGCCTTGACGTACACCGTAGTGAATTTGAAGCCCTGCTGATTTTGTGCTACCTAATGATACAAACTGATGTCTACCCCTTAAGTAAGAATCAATTAGTGCAATGCTGTTCTCATGAAAAAGATACTGTTGTAGCTTACTTAGCAAAATATCATAAGAAATACAGTCGAAAGCTTTAGACAGATCGAGACAGCAAGCACAGGAAAACTTCCTTGCTTCAAAAGCCGATATTATTTCACCACATAATGAATTGGTTGCTAGTGTAGTCGACAAATTACTGCGAAATCCGAATTGCTGCTTAGAATATAGTTCATTGCCTTCGAAGTAATCATTGATTTGAATTTTCATTAGCAACTCGAATATTTTGGCAACAGTGGGTACTAAGGATATAGGTCGATAGTTGCTAACATCTAGATTATCGCCCTTTTTGAAAACGGGAATAACTTTCGACATTTTTAATGAAGAAGGAAAAGTGTTCTCACGAATACAGTTATTAAATAACTTAGTCAACGGAATGACAATTACATTTATTAATGTTTTTAGGATAACAGAGTTCATGCCATAGGCATCCATGCTTTTCGATCTTTTCAACTTGTTAATAGAATCCCTGACTTCGTTATACGACACCTTAAATATAAATTGGAGATTGCTTATGGTAGGTATGTATTGGTCAGCGACTACGACAGGTTCAGGAAGAGTTTCTATCAGATTAGATGCTATATTTGTGAAGTATTCATTAAAATTATCAGCAGTTAGTTCCTCAGGTGGTTGAGTGTACTGTTTCTTTTTTGACTTGATCACCTGCCATATGGCAGTTTGTTTATTAGATGCGTTGGCTATGTGGTCGTCATGGCATTTCCTTCTGGCAGTTGCAATCGCGTGGTGATACAGTTTTCTATAAGAACGATATTGGGTGTCTTCGATTAAGTGGTTCTTTTTAAGATCGTACAATAATCTTAAAATATCTCGCATTTGTCGTAGATCCCTATTAAACCAATTGTCGAACTTGTGAGTGTTCTGTAGTGATTTTTTTTGTCTTAATGGAAAACAAGTGACTGTAGCGCTCTGAATAATTTCCACAAAGTAGATGAAACCGTCGTGCAATAACATTATACCTATATTTATGTACATGTTATAAATCGGGAACCATATCGAATTAGAGTATCATACATTTCACACATCATCGAATAATTTTAGTAGGGTATCAGAGGTTCCAATCCTTCCACACGACACATCAGTAAACGGAACAATAAACTAAAAAATATTCATTAGTCGTAAATTGGACGCTTTGAGGGTCCTTCATAGCTCGTCAAATTTAATGATGTGCGCCTCGCGTACATGACGGGATCGAAAACAAAACTAGGGCAACCCCATTGGAGATCGATAACCAACAGAAAATCTGCATATGCACCGTAACAGTAACATTAAGGGCTCATTTACATTCCTATTAAATCGTGTTGTCTACTTAATGAGAACGGCTCAGGCCATAAATTGTAATGAGAACAACTGAGTGGATTAATTTAGATGTTTATCGCACGCGGAGGGTAAGAAGTTCTGTTAAACAAAGGAAGAGATTGATTCTTCTATACAATGGCATACTTATGAAAAGAGAAACGTTTTCATTAGAACTTTGAATCTGCAGTACTGTGAGGCTCTACAGTAGATTCCACTACTTCATCGCGGGGGAGACATAATAAAATCTGTTTTGTACCAGGCAGAACCACAAACCTAGTCATAGGAATAAGTAAATTTTAAACATTTCAGCAATACGGTTATGATATGCTCACCAAACTGGTAACAAAGGTAATGTTTACCTAGTTTTTTAATAGGAACGCATAACATGTTAAATTTAAAGGTAAAAACAAAACAACTAACAAAATATTATCTACATGAAAGAAAAACAGCAATAGACAAGTAGGACAGCTGCCAGATGAATAATGATAAAAAATGTGACCAACCCCATTTTAAATCACTTTGATGTTAGGGTTTCATAAGATTATTTGCATTTCTCTTGGTCTTGTCTTATCTAATGTAATAAATGCAAGATAAGACTGGTTAAAAATTCTCACCTCGTTTTTTTGGATCAAGACAAGACACCCTTTTGCAAGGATAATGCAAGATATTGCAATATTTCTTACAAAACTTGCATTCTTGCAATGAAAGCAATCGTATTTAAATTATTTCTGTAGTAGTCGGTAATACTTTATATACTTAGGGACTTCGTTTCCCGTTATGAACTTAAATTTGAACATGCAGATCGTTTAAATTTGGAAAATACTAATTCACACAGAAATACAAAAAAAAACTGTTGTAAGAAACTCATCAGTGGAGCCAGCCGGTTAGCTAAGAAAACCAACAATACCTGCACTTAAATATTAAAACTTGGATAATTTATCACAAGAACCCTCTGGCAAAAGAACCATCCGCTATTTACACCTAAAGGAGTTTTGAAATCTGGTGTAAAATTAAAAATCGATTTAAATGCAGATTTACTACATATGTACATTATTCTGCGTTGTGGGTCGAAGTGACTTTATCTTTTGTGTTGTAATACACGATCATATCACCAAAGACTAAACATACTAATCGCATTTTTATATTTTTATATATTTTGCCCTGTATTAAACTCCTTAACGAGGAGACAAATGGAGTTTCACTGTTTCTCCTTCTTACACTGAAAGGAGTCATTACTTAGGCTCAGTTATAGCCAGTTATTTTGGTTATTAACTATATTCATGAATGAAAGTGTATATTCAATTTTTGTCTTGTGTAGGCTTAATTACTTTAAAATGCCTAAAATACGTTATAACTTCCCAACATCTCAATAAACGTATTATAATGCTTGATTAATAAAACAATTATTAGCACCTTGGCATTTCAATTAAAAATACGTCTTCACCTAATACGGTTTTTCTACTGTTTTTTTTTATCAAAAGTTACCTTTACTTAAGCTGTATCTTTCCTCTTGTCAAATTATATGCCATTTATCTACCTTTCAAAGAATTTATTTTATTTATCCTGGCGCTTTGTACTTTACTTCTGTCTGTTACATTAACTTTATCAGCCTCCAAAGTAAATCTAATATATTTTGAAACAGCAATTGTTTTGGCTGCAGCTCATCTATCAGGCAATATTATTATATTATTATTATCTATTATATTTATATTAGTAGAATTATATTACTAGGATTCGTTCCTGTATTTTTTTAGTTGTTATTATCATCATTTAGAGCCTTCGCTGAACATAGATAGAACTAGTAGATTAATTTTTTTTCATATAAGGTATTTTAATTTTGACTTTCGTCTTTTGCAAATCAGACGAAGTCGAGAAATGAATTAAACAAATTTTACGGCGAGGTTTCTAAACTTTTTAGATGATGTTATGATTTTTAGAGGTKGAAAAGTAAAATTTKCTGGCAGTGTGATAACTCAATAGAATATATAAGGATAATAGTAAATGAGCATATKTKATATTTTCTTGGGATTTGCAGGCATAAGATGAAACGAAAAAATATTGGTCTTGGCCGAGATTTGAACTCGGGACTTTCTGAATACCAGTCAAACGCTCTATCACTGAGCTAATAGCGCCCTATTCAGGACCGAGGTCAAGGCGGCATATATACATCAAAGTTAACATGTAACGCTGGTATTCAAAAGGTCCCGAGTTCAAATCTCGGTCAAGGCAAATACTTTTTCATTTCATCTTATGTCTGCAAATCCCAAGAAAATATCACATATGCTCATTTACAATGAATTCAGGCGATAATTAATTACCTTTCATAATATTAAGGATAATAGTTATATAAAATAAAAAATACTTTTGTTTTGATATCATGTAAGATTATTTTCACCCCTTTCAGGGGCGGTAGAGGGCAAAACATGTTAATTCAATAATTGTTTAACCCTTATCAGGATTTAGTAGAGTATAGGCTATTTATTTAATTTAAAAATATATGGCTGTTTGAACTACCGGAGCAACTTTTCTCACTGTTAGGATTATTATCTGCAAAATTTTAAATAAATAAACAGTGTTTACGTTTAAAAGTTGATACTTAGTGTTCTCGTTCTTTCACATTCACAAATTCACACCGTTTAACTACGTGGTGATAAAGGTAGGACTTAAAACCAAGCCTCTATGAGTAGCTAGTATGAAATGGTAGCAACAGGCTAACGTGAAAGACAAGAATATGCAAGAATCTTGCTTACAAGAACAAGATTCGAATATTGAAGAAATAAACAAGACAAGATCGCGATAAATTTCTTGTCTAGTTTTGAAAGACAATACAAGATTCGAATGAATGAGACARAATAAGCAGAAAAAATGGACACACAAATTTCGTCACGAACACGTTTTTTTTATATCTATCAATCTTAACGGTTATATAATGCGCATGGATAACTATATTTATTTAATATATAAAAATGTATTATAAATAAAAATGATAATAATTAAAAAATACGTTTGAAGTAAAACATTTTTGATTACCAACTATTTCGTAATCAGAGAAAGATATTTCGTACTCCTATTGGAAGTCTTGATTTCCGAGCAGGTTAAAGAAAACCCCAATTTTAAAAGAAAACGGGTTTAGATGTGGGGATAGGAGAGAGTGTAAAGCAATCTTGTTGTACCTACTTGAACCTGGAGTCTTGGTCTATTTTACAGTGCTGTTCTACTTTCAACCAATTTTGTGAATTAACAAAAGTGACGAGACCCGCTTTTAACGTAATCTTAAGTAAAAAGTAGGCAATGCATATATGGCTCGAAGGATGTTGTCCGAATATCAAAGATTAAGATTAGTAACATACAGGTGATTCAGTAAATGCGTTAACGATTTGATGTTAGAACAGAAAACATGTCACTTGCACGTTCTTTCACCTTAATTGGAAAAAGATCCGGCAAACGAAGTATACCTTTGTGGCAATAAACTTGATTGTAATAGAGTACGAAAAGAAAAGGTTTAAGAATGGCACTATAATGGAATATGTTTTTTTTTAATAGGGTGCAACATCCATTACGTACAAAATGGAAACAATTTTAATCATTTACTCTAAACTTCGGTCAAAATTAAACTAAAAATTTGAGAGTAACTTGATTAACAAAGAAATAGTTGACATTTAACTAGGATTACTTTATTTCTTCATGATGGTACTAGATGCCATACGTGACCATTTTGTGTCACTCCAAACTCGGTCCATATTTCTAAAATTACCTATAGGTTTTAGTGGAAAAAAATATCGATCTAACGTTTTTTTTAATAAACAAAACTTGAAACACACCGGTTCAAACTAAATKTTGAAAGGAAATAAACAAGTCGTTAAGGAAGCCAGACAAGTAGAAAGGACCTGCTTACTAGCTATACAGTGTACACCAACTATACTTGATAAAAAAAACTACAAAATTGCCTTCCAAATATCTCATAAGCCAAATTATCTGAGCACTGTGTAAAATCTACTTATTTCTCATGTCTCATATTACCAACATTTTGCCTAACGAGTTCATAGTGGCCAATTTGTTTATGGAAAACCTTGAAGCGCGATTAATAGGTTTTAGTTTAAACCTAAATGTTGGTGTAGGTACCTGTATGTGGATGACACCCTTGTTATTTGGTCCCATGATATGCTAAACTTCGGTAAATTTCTAAATCATTTGCATACCTAAAATCCTGGTAAAGAATTTATGATGGAGTTAGAAAGCAATGGTAGTTTATATTTCTTGGGCAACCTAATTTACAAAGAAAACCATAGTTAAGACACAAAGTTCACCGAAGATCAGCACACACAGACAAATATTTACATGCCACGTCGCATCTCCTTAAAGGAATAGTCTTAAAAGGAGGTTATTTGTGAGAGCGCAACTCATTTAGGCAAAATATCATTCAAAAAATAAATGTGTTATCTTAAATCAGCGCTAGTAAAAAATTGATATATTAATAGAAATGTTTATCAATTTTTAACAAAACTGCTCGTCAAAATCTGGTAAATTCTCAATCATAAAGTTAATAAAAGATGTATTTGTATTATGTACAAAGCCTTTTTTAAAGAAGAGAGCACGTTATTTTAATTATCGATATACATAGAACAGATAATAATAATTGTTATCTGTTCTTGTATTATGTAATTAATTAAACAATATGTTTCTGACCGAATTATAATTTCCATTTTTTTTATTATTTACCTGTTAAAGAAGCGATGCAGGGCAGAGTATTTTCACTAAAAGATCCCTGCCTCGTAAAACAGGTACATTTGAACAACAGAAACTCCACAAAACTATATGTTGTTAAATTGTTAGAGTTTTGATCCAATACTAAAAAACGCCTAGTTTCAGACTGATACCAGGCACACATCATTAACTATTATATACATTATATTAAAATTTTTAACATCTAACAATAATACTTCTGAAAATAATGAATTGTTTAAAGCTAATAAAAATAGAGAAAACGTCTCTATACCTGTAAAAGCTAAATCGTTGTTTCTCTAACAACCATATACCCTTAATCAGATGAAATGCTAAAAATAAAACAAAAAGGTGCCTTGCAAATTATTACCTACCCACACACAAGAAGATTGATGACGTAATTCCTACTTTTAATTAAACTGGTGTTCGATTATACGACGCCTCTCCAAATTTATTCCGCGAAGCACTGAATCGTTATCGACAAAATTTAGTAGCAGGTTCATGTTTCTGTCATTGTTATAACTACCCCCTTTCTGTTCCAGGCAACATGAATCCGAAGGCAACGCCGCCTACGCAACTGGGGTCGCTTTAAAGACCATCGCAGCTGTTAGAAGAAGCAGTTGAGAAACAAAAATTGAGCCCTCTTTAAACATGTGATATGCCGGCGACAGCGATGTTCTCAAAGTTCAAGAGTGGCGGCGGTGGCCAGAGTCCGCTCGAATCCAATCCGATTTGTCAATTCTTCGAAATTGGGAAGCAGACTGCTAGCGCTGGACCTGAGCTCGTGTGGAAAATACATGACGCTTACAGGAAAAGCGACGGGAAAGTAAGTAATTGGATGTGCCTTAAAAACGATTTTATGTGAGGATGCAATGTCTGTTGGACAAACGTAAAAGCCTTTATAGAGCATCGATTAAGGTGGAGTCATTAATTATTTGCAACATTCCCCATTTTCAGTTTGGATTCTTTGGTTCCTACATCGTACAAATAGATATACGAGTATCATAAATTAATTTGGTATTTTGTTTAGAAGAAATCGATTCATTCCATTCTCATTTGAGTGTAGGCGCCAAGTGATTTATAACATTATATTCCCTTTTAAATTGCAAACATGTTAATATATTGTGTCTTATTAAACTATATTACTGTTGTGTAATAATTGTGTCGTACTTCAAAACCCGGCATAAGGGCTCTTTTAAAAACATATCTTTTATATCTGCACTAAAATGTGAAAATTATAATTGACTATATTTACAAGGTGAAATTTATTTGTAAATGGGCTTAAGAGGAACCTTCGATAATCTTACGAGCCCGAAACTGCATCGCATGACGTCACAACAGTAGCCCGTATCTTTGTGTAGCTGTAAACAGGAAAATGGGGTTAGAAGTATTTCTAAAAACATGTGATATCTGCATTTGTTTAGACCTGAAGACCTGGTGTAGCACTCAAAATAACGCCGCTTTTAGCTCATACCTAAAAGCGGCGGTATTTTGAGCCAATTTACCAATTTACCGAAATATGTCAATGTCTTACAATATCTTTACCATTCTGTAATAAATAACCGTAATATACAAGACAGGAAACAAATTTTGTCATATAAATTATCCAAACAATGTGTATGCGTCAAAACTGTTTTACAGTAGCGCACCTGAACAGACGTTAAATTATTAACAATAAGAAGAAAAATAAAACGCTTTTTACATATATAAATGTAGTGATGAGGCAATGAAAATTCTCTCTCTATACAGTCACAATCGATAAAAAACATGAATTATGAGTTTTATTCGCGTTTCAACAGGCGAACTAACAATTATTGCAATTGTACCCGGTGTCTCTAAAAACAACCGACAACGATTTACATTAAACTCGGGGGACAATTTTACATCGATTGAACGCAATTTATCTATTCCCATTACTAATATCGCTCTCCCAAGATTGTTATCCCTAATTAGTTTTATCCACATAACTACTAAACCATTAAAACTACAGTCTACCAACTTGCTACCGTTAGTGCTTAATGTAAGGTCAGAAAACGGTACTAGTTTTCGCTCTCTGCGTGCAAATTTATGGAACGCTTTTGTACCACAAAAATAAACTGCCGTATGGAATACAAAATGAAAATAATGTATTCAAAGTATCACAAAAATTTTAGGTTTGCCATATTTTTTTATTAAGTACGTTTTTCGTAATGAAATATATAAATAAAATTATTATTAAGCTTAAAAGACTTTTAAGCATACTTTCCTTTAAAATAAACTAGTTACTTCATTTAAACATCTTAGAATTTTTCAAATTTTTGAGTTAAACGATTGTTTGATATATAAGAACCTTGCTATAAAATCTGTTTTAAACGCGTTAAAATTTTTACGATTATTTAATTTATTAGTTTCAGTTTAACGCAAACTTTGTTAGATTCTCATGTTGTTGCGTTTAAGCTATTTTCTACGATACTTAATTTTTGTGCTACTTTATTTCTCGGATACATTCATTTTTAAACAATCGTACAAATTGTGGCGCCACATAATGGAAATTAAAGCTTGCGATTATTTCAGGTAAGCACTACAGCTTGTTGTACCGTCTGTGTTGGAAACTTAGGCAAGATTGGGCTGTGACAGTGCTGCCAGATGCTCTCGTAATTTCTCCCTGCACAAATACCTAAAAATTTCTCTCCAGAGTTAAAAATCCCGTCACGATAGAAATAGGAATCTTTTTTACAGTATTAAATAAACAGTCATACAATAGTCTGTATTTGAAAAAAATATATAAATAATATACAAAATAAAACAATTCTTTAGGCAAATAAAAATATTTGTTATATAAATAATACAAAAAGTTTTAGTGATTATAATTTTTGCTGGTCTCGATTAGTTTGCCAGTATTGCGCTTGGAGCGCCACTGTAGCAAAAAGAAACTGATTGCACAAAATAATAAAAATCCCTCTAATTTTTTTAATATCCCTTATATCGCAATAAAACCAAAAAAATCCCTCCAAAAAGGGATTATCCCTCCCATCTGGCAGCACTGGGCTGTGATACCGCTAGATGGCGCAAAAATGTTGGTATGCCAGTATTCCCAGTTTTAATTTAAGTGACTAGACTAGACACTTATATTAAAACTGGCAATCCTGGTCCACGTAAAGTCACTAGATAGATAAGTACCGCAACTGTCCGCTATTTTAGTGCAAAATAGCAGTAGTAAATTTAAATGTCTATCTAGAAGACGGGATCAAACCTATTTGGTTTTGATTTCATCCGCCGTTTTAGTGCAAAAATATGGACAATGAATTGCGGTATTGTAATATATTTAGTGACTGTATGTCCACGCACATTTTCACGCCGTCTAAAGCCATTCTATACCCACTTTGTCTAAGAGCCCAACAACATGGTATAAAAAGCGGTAGTACGTGAAAAATTTGCAAGCCTAATTTCCATTATGTAGCTCAACAATTCGTACGGTTATTTGAAAATGAATATACCCGAGAAATAAAATACCTACTACAGATATAAAGTATCGCAGAAATTGAGTATCGTAGAAAACAGCATATGTTAAATAAAACAAATACGCAACATGTGAATCTAACAAAACGAGCGTGAAAGTGAAACTATCTAATAAATTCAGCAATCATAAAAATGTTTAAAACACAGATTTTGTAGCAAGATCCTCATATATCACACAATCGTTTTAATTCAACAGTCTGAAAAATTCTACGTTTTAATGAAGTCACAAGTTTATTTTAAAGCAAAGTGTACTTGAAACTAAACAATCTCTTAAACTCGGCAATCACTTAAATTATATATTTCGGTACGACAAATATGTAAGCAACCAAAAATATAGCTATTGCAAAAAATCAACGAACAAAAAAGACGTTGCATTAATCTTTTTGTGCACATTAAAACTGTCAAACCTACTTTCATATTCTTCTACTTCTTTACAGTTTTCAAGTATCCATATTTCTTTGGCTTCCTTAATACTTCTTTTAATTTTTTGAAGGACTTCTTTGTATTTGACCTTATTATTGGCTTTATAGCCGCGTCTTTCTTCCATCATATTTAGAACTTCCTCTGTCATCCAGTCTTTTCTCTTAACGGTTATTGGAGGTAAGGTGTCCTTTCCGGCTATTAATAATGCCGTACCTATCTTTTTTCCATTTTCAATTAACATCTTTTAAGTTCTTAGTTTCCTCCCTAATGCTCCTGAGATTATGATTGACTTTTTCTTTTGTATTTTTTAATATTTCAGCTTCTTTTAATTGTTTTACATCTAGTTCTTTTCTGAAGCTTTTACATTTTAACTTTTTTAGTTTTACGTTTACGACTGCTACCACGGGATTATGGTCCGATGCAATATCTGTTCCAGGGTATGTTTTTGCGGATATAATAGAATTTTTAAACCTATCTCTTATTATTATATAGTCTATTTGGTTTCTGACGATGTTAAATTTGTTATCTATGGGTGATTTCCATGTATAAAATCTGCGATGTGGCAATTTAAACATTGTATTCATTATTACCAAGTTTTCGTTCTGACAAAATTCTATTAATCATTCCCCTCGCTCATTCCGCAAACCCAGACCATATTCTCCAGTACATCCTTCAGTTTTAACCTTGCCAACTTTAGCATTAAAGTCGCCCATTATTATGGTGACCTCTTGTTTTTTGGTAGATTTTAAAACGTCTTCAAGTTGCTCGTAAAACTTCGATTTCTTCGTCTTGTTTGTCAGCCGTCGGTGCATATACTTGAATAATGTTAGTTCTTTTTTTATTTGATGCAATTTGTATCATTATAATTCGGTCGGAAAAAGGGGTGAAAGTTGTCACTGAGTTGTCAAAATCCTTATGTATTATGATACCAACACCATATCTATGGGTTGTGTCGTCATTTCCTGAGTAGTAGAACGTGCCATTTGTAGTTGTACATTTACCAGATCACTAATGCCAAGTATATTTAATTTAATTCTTTCCATTTCTGCTGTTACATTGGCTAACTTTCCTGCTGCGTATAAACTTTTTCTACCCCTACCTGATGAGCCTAAACGGGACGAAACTAGTCGCCGGGTAAGAGTGGATTAACCAAAGCTGATGATTAGTTTAACGTAACCTACTGTTGTTATGGAACAACGAATATACAGATATGCACAGGTGTGTGTTGAATATAGTGTTAATTCAAGAACTGCTGCTAGGCGATACAGAGAAAAATTTCCTTACCGTAGAATACTACCTTATACCACGTTTACCGCAATAGACCGCCGGTTACGCGAAAATGGGTGTAGGTCAGCACAGATTTGTGATAGCAGTAGAGAACGCAGAATAAGAAGTCTTTCTGTTGTTAGGGATATCAAAAATATCGTTCATCGTACCTACCCTGAAACAGCAACTCCTCTAGTCATATCATATTCAACAACTGGATTATTGACAGGCATCGGTGGGATCAGCTTTACTCACGATTTTGTTTGCGGATGGCGCTTCTGGCTTCCCACTAATGAGCAGCAAAGAATCCGAGCGCAAATTTCAGATTAATGTGTGGGCTGGAATGGGTGATGCATTGATTGATCTGTCCTGTTATGATGCCAAATTTTCTCGGAGGCAAGGAGTATTTAGAATTTCTACAGGAAGCCCTTTCACCAATCCTTAAAGATAGGCTAAATATGTATACAGGATGAAATGTGGTTCATGCATGATGGAGCACCTTCACATTCTGTACTGGCCGTGCGACAATTTTTAAATACAACTTACCCCGGTTGCTAGATTAGTTGCAGTGCCCATGCTTCCGTTTGCTGCCCTCCTAGATCTTAAGACCACAACCCTTTAGATTTATTTGTGGGCAAAAGTATATGTTACACCGGTAACCACCCGTGAAAAACTTTGGCAGCGCGACAGTTTTCTCCCAAAATGCAAAATGGCGCCAGGGTGGCTATTAACGGCATAATTTTCAATAGCTAGGGGTCATGTTGAACTTCATTTGAAAGCCATTTTCATTATTACTTTCAATCTAAAACCTATTATGTGGGTCTCCCTCCATCTTAAATTTGAAAAAGATAAAGTTTGGTAAAAGTAAAGGTAAAAGCGCTGAAAAATCAGTTTCTTTTAAAGGCAATATTATGTTTTCTCATAATTCATGATGCACCACAGTTAGTACCAACTCAAGAATTTTAAATGGCTGCTTTCGTATCCAGCAAAACCGAAATCGGACAATCCATGACGATTTCAATCTAAAAACAACAATATTTAAGAGAAAGAAATTGCAAATTGCAACACAATAACTTTATAATGTAGGGTCCAAACCATTTTGAATTAACTGTGACATAACAACAAGACATGTTTTTAATTAAAACCCCATATAGCTTTGGAACGATTTTCTAAATACGAATATATGTAATTATATTCCACTTGATATTTAAAATTGTGTGCTTGGTAGCAGCCATTGCACATTTTGAGAATAACATATAACCCGCAAAATAAGATTATTTTTCAACGCACTTTATCCATTCATTCTAACTTTACCTAACGCATTCAATGTTAACATAGGTGCAATAAAGCCTTATCCAGTTCTGTATCCTACTGGATATAAAGGATATTTGATTTTTTTTATAAAGAATATGTTAATAATAATTGGATAATCACTTCCATAATTTTGAGGTTTCATACGATAAAATATCTTGTGCTGGGGATTATACCGTTCAATGTAGATATTTGCTTTCGTTCAGTTTTAATTTAGCTTGAAGAACATGTGGACAGTGTTTGGATAACGACAACAACAAAACCACGTTGCACAACATTCTTTATTATTTATAGTGTAGATTTGTATATATTTGACGCCATACAGGTAATATATGATGGATACGTAAAATTTTGTGATGGAAAATACTATTAACAGCTTTGATTGATTGATTGATTGATTGATTGAACCAGCGTACGGTAGGCATTTCTGCCGCTCCCGGATATACCTATCGCCGGGCCGGCTACGTCTTCGCTGGGTTGGAGGGGTTACACGCTTGTTGCTAGTAGGCTCCCACGTAGCGGATGTTACAGGATTTTGGGGACTGGAATGGGGAGGTTTTTAGGGCATCCAAACAGCAGATACTTTTTTATTAGCATCCGCGTTGGATGATAGCTTGGTTCGGCTGCATTGTTATTGTTCTTCCTCGGACGAGCTGCTGCCTGAGCTTGTTTACAACTTTAGGACTTCCTTATTTATTGTTTTCTTGTCTTTTGCGGTTTCTGATCATTGTTTTTTCTTCAGTTACATTTAATTTTGCTATGATTCTCTCCACCGTTGTTGGTTTTTTTACTCTTTTCTGTTGTTGTCGATATGATTTCTTCTTCTCTGATTTGTATTTTGGTTGTAGTTCTTGAATAGTTTCTTCCAAGGTCGCTCTGAGCATATGTTTCGTCTATGATTTGTAGTTTGTCTTCTTATATGTCTTAAAAGGTGTTTGTGTTGCGGTTGGTAATGTTCTCAACGTATATTTGGTAGTTTCAGTCTTGCTGGATTTTTTCCACGATTACGTGATTTCTTGTATATACATTTGTCTAGATACACGGAACTACTTCACTGTAATGATAATCACAATAACAATGTAAACTCAAGCACGTAGCATTAGAACACTTTATGAACTTAAAATCTCAGAATTTAAAATAATTGTTTGATTCCTGTTTATGTTGCTTTTTCTTGATGGTAATTCGATACTTTGAGTGATTTCCATTATCCATTCGCTTGTTGGATCTCTAGATGGGATGATATTCCTCCACCGGAATTTTTCTCGTCATGTGTATTAGTTTCTTTTCTTTTCTATACCTTGGAGCTTCTTTAGGACTATCCCAACTTATTTGTGGCTGGACTTCTTTTCATGTTTTCCTGGTTTCTGTACAGTGCTTTCTTACTTATTGCTTCTTTCTGTTCTTGTCACTATGACTTCTTCTTCCAGCTTTTTTGGGTGGCTTTTGTGTTCTTGTTGGGTAGTGTTCTCCCCGTACATTTGGGGACTCAATGTGCTTCGAAGGCGGCTGCTGTCTCCCAAGATTTTCTGTACCACAATTGTGTGATTCCTTGTATACACTTTTTTTTAGACGCACGGAACTACATCACTGTTACAACACCAACAATATCGACAACACAAGAACCTAACACTAGAACACATTATGAAGAGATCTGAGAGTTAATAGCAATTATTTGGTGTGTCGCCGATCGTGAGCTAACCACAAGCTGTATTAATATTTGGGCTTATATACGTTGCCAGCATATTCCATTTTCCTTATAAATCTATCTTACTGTTTTCTTTCGTTGTGTCGTTGTTACTGTAAGAGATTTTCTTGTTTGTTTTTCCTGAAAGAACGCCTGAAAAGACGAAAGTAGTTTTTATTATTTTGCTGGTTCGCTCTACTTGTTCCTACTACGGTATGTATTTGTTTTTTTAAGTTTCCTTAATGTTATGTGAGTTTTCTAGAGATCGTTATCGCGCTTGAAACAAGTCGATACAATTACATTTTGACCTATTTTTGAACATGCCCATTTCTCTGCGTGTTACCCTCTTAAACATAAACAACTTGCTATCTCCGGTCCAGGCTATTTCCCAGAATCGGAGCCTTTTTGCCCACTTTATACCTGTTAAGGGTGCGCTATTTGCCATCCAACACAGTAAGAGGCAAAATTTAGTAGGATGCTGCTACATTTATTCTAAAGGAAAAAAGATATATCTGATACTGAATTTGGGAAGTTGTTATTGTTTACGAGACAAATTATGTGCCTGTTATATACAATAATCGTATATCGGCTAATGTTGGCTTGATCGGCGTTGAGACCCTCTCCTTTCTTGCTGGCCAGCCCAACAAACGACACACGACACATACGTACACCTAATCACCGTTCACTTTTAATTAATGTGTGCTGATTGTAGTCCTTTTTAATCACAAATAAAAACAAACACACAGATCTTAGGTAGTCACTTCATAGCGCTCAAAAATACGTCCTCTCGAGTCGAATGCGACCACTCGACCGGAAAATACTATTAACAGCTTTATCTCAAAATACATTACCACTTTTTTATTTTTTTCCTTTGAAATTCTTGTATATAAGCATCAGACATAAACAAAATATCCATATTGAAAAGGTGCTTCACGCAACTTGAGAAATTTTATTCATATTGCATGTTTTCGTGCGAGGTATTTGTAACGAGGCACAACTTTTTACTTTCACTGTTGTTTTCAGCCAAAACTACGCCTTGCGGTCGAAGTGATAAGGATTTAGACACGTCACGAATGTATGTTATAATGAGAAAATAGAAGGACATCATAAATTGGAACGGCTAACAAAGTGATGGTATCAGTTTCACCGAAGCTTCGCAAGATAAAATCATTTCGTAAATTTAGGAAATGGTCATGACGCCGTTAAATAAAAAGCCGAGATATCGCTCAATTACTCAAACAAAGGAACTGAACAAAGAACTTATTTGACAATAGACGATGAACCGAAATATTTGATATTATACTATTAGCATATTTACTACAAGAGGAGCGCTAGCCTTTATATTGAAATTAGCGCGTAAGGGAATATAGCTTTGTGGTCAAATAAAGTTAATGGAATTTGACATACCTAAGATTATGACCATTTTATGTAAATAAATGGAGTAACATATCTTGAAAATATAGCTTAGTGCCCTTTTCGCTTTGACGAAAAGTGAAAAACAACAATCGACAACAAAAAACGTTGTTTCCATCTTACTGCTGCTAGTACCACGATGGAGGTGGTTTATAAACTGACTTTAAGGTACTCGAACCTTTAAAAATGCTTGCGAGATCGTGCCTTCCAAATTGCGACGGTTTTATAAATTTTAATCACAATATATTGTTAAAGAGGAAGCTTTTGTTTTAAAATATATCAATCAGTACCTTATTTAAGTCTTTTACAAAATATCCCATAAGCGCAGTGTTTAGCTTGTAGAATTGCAGTCTTACAATTTTTAGTATTTTTCGCTAATTGGTCGACAAGTGAAATGTGTTTTTGTCAAACTGAAGTACTGTCAAATAAGGTAGAATAGGGTCGTCCACATTTATTGAAACAACGTTTGTAAACGCAAAGTTTAGTTACGGGTGATGTAAACAATAAATATGGTGCTGAATCTGACGTCATACTCTTAAATTCCTAACCTTTAATAGTTTTTTTTGCTTTCATATGCATCACACCAAAAAACGGTATAATAAAGGTCCTTTACTTTTGATGTAGACTGATATATCGAATTTTAAAAATTGTGTGGCCGACCCCATGATGGTAAATATTTGTTATAAATATCCGCCATGGCCTATGGATACCAAATAAAATAACTTCATGCAATTAAAATAATTATTACAAAATTTGCATAATTAATTTTAAAAAAAGGAAATATGTCCATTAACTCACGCACACCGCTGCCGGCCACCATTATTTTTGTTTTCTTTTGGGTTCTAGCTAAGCATTTATGCATTGTGCTATACAGCAGTATTTTGTTATTTTCTGTCTCAAATCCCGCATACTGTTCGCGATGGAACCAGGCTTTGTGAAAATTTATTAATTATTATTTTCTGTCACCGTATTTTTTTTTGTTTAAAAATAGCATTTAATATTTCGATTAGCAAGCCTTTATTTTGTTGTGTTTCCAGAGAATAGTTTACCATCAAATGATTGTTTAAAAAACGAACTGCTACGCCGCATAGGATAAACTTCAAAATCATACAATTTCTTTCGCCAAAAACGAGTAACTCCATCGGGCTACATTATAACTTTCCCCATATCTCGATATACGCACTACGCACCTAATATACGCGAATGCGGAGTTCAGAATTGAATTCTACGCTTTTCGGGTTGCTTTAATCTACCCACCGGGGTATCTGAAATTTAAAACAGAAATATATTCCGGCAAGTGCGGCAGAATTTACATATATCTTCTCTGGGGACGAGTGCTGAATGAGTGACAGCAAATTACTTTCTGACACTTTGGATTACCAGATTTAGATACACGGGATTCGTCAAGCAGGAAAGTAAACAGAACGCATATTGCTTTTGACGGCACCATATAGGCTTTGCTGAAGTGTCGAGTGAATCTCCCACGAAAAGTATCAACATATTTATCGGGAATTTGTCAGTGTTTAATACACATCACGAGAGAGGATTGTAGAATGAATCGATTACTCAAACCGCTGCACCTGGTGGGATTGAATCAATTATAATAAGGAACTGCCCTCCCCCCCTCTCGAAAAATGAACTTAGTTTATATACCTACCTTGGAGTTACCCTAAACAATTGGAATAATCAGGTCACATAAATGGGATACTGCTAAATTTTTTTCGATCACAGAAATTGTAACAAAACCTGTAATGTTATTTAGTAGTGAAGTATGGACTGACTGCAAGACCTGCAAAAGTTTGTAGGTGTGGAAGAGCAAGGCACTGGGAGAAGATGCTCAGTAAAGAAGACATAGAAATAACAACACCCAATAATAACCGGTCTATTTGAATAATCTTTGGTGTACAAGGTTTATAATTTTCGATGTTATCACATGGTATCCCTGTTTATGGTTGGTCCTATCGATGTGGGGTTATCGAAAAAATAGGTACGTTTGGAGTGTGAACAGAAGATATATATAAACGGATGACGGTAGATTTTTTAGCGGATTCCACAAAAACGGGATTTGGACTCCGTCCGTCCGTCCGTTCTTTTATAGCTTTGCCTAGGCCTAGACGGCAGCTTATGGTCTGTAGGAGTGTCCAGATAAGGGATCAAAACCGTAACCGAAACCAAACCGTAACTTGAGCGTAAACTACATGTTTCTGTCGAACCGGAACCGAACCATAAACCGTAATTAAGAGCGACACTTGAACGGAAACCGAAAATCCAATTGAAGCACGAACGCAAACGCAACAGACGTGATTTTTGGGCTAGGCATGATGGTGCGTGTCAAATTTGGATTAGGGCTATAAAGTACATTCACCATGATATAGTCCTGCCGGGGGTTTCCCTACCATAGAGTTACAAAACCTAAATGTTAAAAACCATAAAGTTCTAAAAGATCCCAAATGCCATTTAATTCCAGATGTTTATGGAAATTTCTCTCAGCTATACTGGGATGGATATTCGTCAATATCTGGAGAGACATTGACTCACGACCAGGCTATAGTGTCATAAATAAGTTTAATAGACATTCGGGATAATTTTAGAACTTTATGGTTTATAACTTCAGGTTTTATAACCCTATGGTAGCTAAACCTCCTAAACCTAATAGTGCTGTCAATGGTCACGGTTAACCGGTTAGGATAGTGCAATATTAACCGTAATAAGCAACCCTGGATGGATTAAGCGGTTATAAACCGGTTAAAAATTAACCGGTTACGAACCGGTTAAAAATTGACCGGTTATGAACCGGTTAAAAATTGACTGGTTACGAACCGCTTAAAAATAGACCGGTTATGAACCGGTTAAAAACTAACCGGTTATAAAACCGATTTAAAAGCAGTTATAAAGCCAGGTAAAAATTAACCAGCTATGAATCCGATTACAAATTTGTTACAAAAATGATTATTTTTAAACCATGATAAAAGAGGTATGACAACTGTCATCAAATTTATCAATGTCTATAATTAAACATAGTTATTAATTATCTAAGGAAAGTGTTTAATCCACGAGAGAAAATGGGTACTTGAGAGGTAGATATTAATTCCCGAAAGTAATTTAACGTTTTTTACACGACTATGGACAAAATCGGTTAATTATATGTTTGGAAAGTGTCAGATTTAGCAGATTTATTTCGATCAAGAATATTTATTTTGAGCTGAAAACTAGAAAGTTTTATAGTCGTTTCTAGGTATGCGCTTGTTTATTTGTTAACAATACCGATATTACTTGAAAATCGTCTCAAAAAATGAGTTACTGCTGAGAATCTCTTCATTCCGACTGAAATCCAGCATGTTAATGGATTAACAGAAAACCGATTAACTGGTCAATTTAAACCGGTTAACAGTCTTACCTCGTCTAACCGGTTAATTTTAATCGATTAACCGGCTAACATAGGCCAGTTAACCGGTTGAAGTAAATGGGTTACGGTAAACCGGTCAACCAAAAACCAGTTTTTATGAAAACCGTTTTTTTTCATAACCGGTTAAAGTCGTTGTAACCGCCAAACCGGATACGGCGATCGCTGTTGATAGCACTAATACCTACTATATTCATTGCTGATCTGTGACCAGTGGGTTACGCTGGCAGCACCCGTGCGTATGAGTTTTAATTAATTTTTAAAACTGGAAGACAGTAACGTGTTTGGAAATTCAAAATAAATTTTTAATGGTAACTAGTTAACTATCAATATTTTCCTACTTGACAAAAATGCATAGTTTGTTAACTAACCTAACCTTATTAAGGAATTTTAATCAATTCGAAACCGGTCTGTCATCTGTATACAGTTATGATGCAGAAAACTTATAAACGTGCATTTTATTGGGTGTGAGTTCATGTACGTTTTGCAACAAAAGACAGTGGGGGCCTGCTATCAAGTTAAAGTTAAGGTCTCTGAATCTTGATAGGTAGATACCGGAAATGGTTGCGGTATAGCTTCATATTCTTCATATGGCAATACAGGGAAGAGTACCAGTCTGTCTTTTGTGTTCTCGAATTAATCCCCAGAGTAAGAATTGTAGGTCAATGCCAACTTTAGATTACAGGTTACTTTCCTTGAGGATCGATAGATGACATCGGTGTCTAAGTTTTCGGTTATTCTCCTTTAAACTTACAGAAACAGTACGCCTCGAGTGCGATCTTAAAGAACCTTGATTCAGGCATATGGATTGGCCCAAGCGTATAAGTAAAATACAAAGTCGTATTTTGGACAGAGGTTTTATCTTAAAGGACTGAAAAGTTTTGGTTAATCATACTTGACGATATTAGCAACATATTAACAACAGTATTGCATAACTGAATTATAAACTATACACTTTGAAAACGTAAGCACTAAAACAAAATTATGTTATGTTTTCCATTAAAACAAAACTGTATTGGCGTCACTATTATAGCTGTCGGTTCATGGAAAACCATTGTCTGAATATCTTAGAAAGTCCATAATTTGTGGCACCAACGATGGAGGTTCAGGATATAGCATCGCTTTTTTAAAGAATTTCTCGGCATATAGTGCGAATTATCATTAGTTTACAGTTGGTAGAATTTTAAAAATAACGAACCGATATAGAAGTGTTCCCCGAAATTTAATCAGACAAGATCGCCGCAGCTTAGAAGTGAGGAAAGGCAATATGGATGCTGCAAAATACTTGCTTGCAGTATCTTTAAAAATGAGAAATAATTTCACAATCATGTCATGCTGTTATTGTACGTACTTTAGGAAAAAAACGAAATTCTTGTTAACGCTAAAATTGAGGAAAGCTAAGTGTTTGTTGACAAACGAAAGAAGGAACTGGGTGCAGATTTGAAGTCGTTGGTGGATACACCAGAAAGATAATTATTCTATAGGATGAATGTCATTCCGAATATTTACTGAGGAATGTCAAATTTTCAGCATTTATCATGGTTTAGGGATATATGTCCTCTCAATGAGTACAGCGTCCTCGTGAGATAGATGGAAGTGTAATAATAATACGCCAAACACAGCTTTGTTTTTGTGCTTGCTTTTTCAAAGTCTGTACTTCAGTTTTGCAGACTGTTGTTAATTTGTGGTTAATATTGTCAACTATCCAATAAATAATCAAAAGTTTGTTTCTTTGTATTACAATATACCTGCAAAGTACATATTCTTCTTACGCTTGGGCCATCTACCTCTTTTTCCCGTCATCGAACGTTTTGTCATTTACTAAGTAAATGGCACATGTTCGAGTTCGATTCTCCGCGAACATTAGTGCGCCTAGAAAAGAAAAACGTGCATCGAAGAACTGAAATAAACAAAAACATCTCCATCCTATATTAGGACAGGCCCGCTTCAATTAATAGCAACAAGTTAACTCGTCCACTTTCTGCTATGATTCACGTACTCTCATACCCACAGCAGCAAAACTCCATTTTCAACTCCTGAAGGATTTAAGTTTGTGTAAGTTAATGGCTAGCGTGCTATATACCGTGCAATACATTCGACCTAAAAGTTATATCGAGAGTCAACACAGAGTTGTAAGTAAGCAAATTAGAGGGTGTCCGCTTTTTGCGACCACGGAAAGAGGTAGCGGCTACCATAAATTTACTCGGGTCATGCTGTAAGCTACCCTATAATTGTGGGCAGCGACTCGCTCAGCTGACATGCTGCAGTAGAGTACAAAAGGCAAAAGTAGACTGACAGCGCTAATAAAAGGTCGTATAATGAACTTAATGGAACCGTTGTTTGTCCTTTTCATTTATTAACGTGCACATCTCTGAAAGCCGTAATGGCCCAAAGGATATGAAGCCCATATTTATTCAAAGTTTTGTATTTACAATATTGTGAAGTGAATCATTGTTGTTACAGAGAACCTTATTGATGTATACATTTTTTGTTGGTAACCGTACTGATATTATTTCGAAATTGTTATGCCAAATAATACTGAGTCAGCACAGCACCGAGGTTTTACGAAAAGGTTATGTAAATTTATCTAGCATCAACACTGAGTTTCATAATTACTAAATTGAAAGTAATTTCAAATTCTGCAGTTACTGTGAAATAATAGTAATTCGTACTACTTTTCTCCTCGACTGTCACTATCTGTGCCTTATAGACTCCGTCCTTGCACAAAGGCACAATAGCTATTTACATACACTTACTCTTACAAAAGTAAAATAAAGTGCAGGTCCAAAGTATTTTTGTTGTAAATAGAGGGAGTAAACGATGATCACAAATCATTTAACACGTCTATTAATAAAAACAGAGATGATGACCAAGACGCCAATGAAATGACCTGTAATTTGACGAGTTGCATGCACCTGCACGCTTCAATTTTGCATCAGGTACTTCTTATAAACGGGTGACGACTGACACACTTTAAAATGATTGTGCTACGCCGTTTGCATACAACCATCTGCGGGAGGAACCGTTCCATTTTTTTAAGCTTGTCAATGGTCAACGTAGTATACGTCTAATACAGACAGTATGGCTTAGCACTGGTTCCACTCATAAAACAAAGCTAATAGTTAGAAGTAAAGTTTAGATAATATAAGGTCACTGAACCTTGAAAGGTTGCGAACCGGTTGCGACGTACATAATTCCATCACAAACATCTTATCTGTTACCTAGACAACTAAATCTTATAGCATGCGCGGGAAAATCCTGTGACGACTAATAAGCCGTCATTTTGCTTGTTTCTAAAGCAGCGAGTCTGCGCAATAACTTGCAAGTAGTGTGATCGGGTGAACGACGATTTTTGAGATGTGTGGTAGATCCTGCTGCTTATTGTAACGTTGCCATGACGTTTTCATGTAAACTTTACTACGCACGCGTCTGGCCCACAGGCATCTTATCTATTACCTAGACAAGATTTTGTGACGACCAGTAAGTCGCCATCTTGCTCGTTTGTAGGGCAGCGAGTCTGCGTAGTAACTCGTATGATCGAGTGATTGGCGAGATGTGTGGTAGATCCTGTTGTTTGTTGTGACGTTTTCATGACATTTCCATATAAACTACTGCGCATGCATCTGGCCCTACATTCGCGAGGATCTTTTATCACAAAATCTTATCATCGGTTTAAACATCCAAGTAACTATGTATTTCTGTGATTTCCATATAGTTTCTGATAAGCGATCCTTGCTAGGCGAAACTGAAATCCAGCAATACGCTACATTAATGCTGACATAGATGTCGGCCATTTTGCTACAACAAGTCAAGATACGGGATCCAACAAACCGAGTTTTCATACGCTACGTACGGGGAGCTCGATGTTCTGAGCATAACTATAGTTTAAAAAATATTTTAAAATGTTACTGGTTGTGTTTAAGTAGTTTATATCGTAGGCTAGCGGACCTGGAAGACGTTGTCATGCATGATATTCCAAGCGATTAGGATATTAAAATGAATGAAATGAAAGAATGAATGCATATACAAAAATTAATTCAAGTCGATCCAACCGTTTAGTTGCAGTATAGATAAATAACCTAGACACCTACTGCAGCGCCATCCAGGGCGCCATCCAAACGCATACAAAAAGATCATTCAAATCAGTCCAGCCGTTTAGGAGGAATTAGGTGACATAAACACGTACGCTAGAATTTTATATAGAAAGATAAAGTAGGTTGTTGTATGTTTACGTTCCTCTGTATTATTTAGTAGGCAATACAAACCGAAATTGCAATTACTATTTACTTGCAATATGTTGTTAAAAATGAACCTAATATAAGTAATGTAAGACCAGTGTAAAACTTACATGCTCTTCTCTCATTATAATGAGAACATCCAGGGTCCCAATACATTACATTTTCTGGTACGTGTAAATTGCAATGTTGTCCATGCGCACTTGTTGTATGTTAAGCTTTTCAATATGACATTGTAACTAAATGTATTTTCGGTTTGTAGTAACATGTTAAGTAATGCGAAGATTCAGAACAGTTCCACGGATTCCAGCACGCTCAAGTCTATTCAGTAGCAGTCGATGATGCACGGTTTCAAAAGCTTTCTTTAACTCTAAGAAAATTGCCATCGGTTTAAGTTTGCTATTAATGCTAGACATAATAAAGTCAGTGACTTCATGTAGAGGATGATTGGTAGTACACTGCTGACGGAAACCACACTGACCAGCCGCCATTATTTAAGAAATTCCATAGTCTAGTAGCAAAACATACACTCCCCCATACACAGTAACATTCTTTTAAAACTACAATTTTGTACCGAACACTGAGATTCCTTATGTACCGTATGACAACTTGATTTATTTAGATCCAGGACTATAGATGCAAAAACAGTTCTTTTTGGAGAGTTAGTTCGCAAACGAGTTTTCGTTTCAAAAGTCCTTCGCGAACAATTTAACAACCGTACAACTTACAACACATCACAGCTACGGCAACTAGCCTGTACGTTGTACCTCGTTCTCTTCCTCTGTTAAAATAATGTCTTAACTCAGCGCTGCAACAAATTAAGTGCCTCATCCTTTTGAACGATAACCTGCAAACATGTGCACCTTTTTTGTAGTCTTTTTGATAATTGTATATATAGATTTAGTTAGGTATATCGTAGACGCACGCTCCTCACGGGCCTCACATGATCAATGGACGATCACTAGGTTGAGTGGAAACTGTTTCATTACATGTCTGAATTTATGCCGTTAGCTATTTTCACCATAGCTTGACGACCACCGCGCTTTTGTTGTCTCCGAACGAACAGCTTCCATGCGTATAAACAACATCTGGTCACTTCTACATATATGACTTTAACACTGCACACTATAATTTTTTATTATAAATACCTTATAATCGTGGTAGTTACACATATACATATATGTAGTGACAGAAACAGATTATTAAAAAATGTGATTCTTCTTACTTAAGTCTTAATGTACTGTAAACATGAACATAGTACTTAAACCATATGCTATTTTAAAGGGAAAACATGTAGGTACTCCTGATTGAAAGCTTGGTCCGGTTAAAGAAGGCGTTTCAATAACACGTTACGTTACCTAATTTTACCCGCTAAGTTGAAAAAGACGCTACCTCGGTGTGTTATCGCTCGCGAAGAAGCTGTAGTGAGATATTTCGTCTGGAAACTTTTATGTTCCCTTTAACTGGATCACGTAGCTTTCGGGCGCTTGTGCAGAGAGGAGGATGGAATGCAAATTCAGCATGCAGCGTCTCAGGTGCGGAATAATTGCTGTAGTTATTTTCCCATTCTGTTTACTGGTGTTCATGCGTTAATATTATGGTAAAGAATTCTGTTTAGATGTAACGGCATATAATATAGGGGTATACAATGATTGTACAAACGGTTTTGTATTTTCTATTTACCCTATTGACATAATACTAATATGCAAAAAGGACATGGCGACGGAGACCGCTGATAGCTAGGAAACTAATAAATTGAAAGGGTATAGTAAAACGTTTCTGATCGAAACATATGATGTAGTATATTATATATGTTTGCATATTCGCATTATTCTTAATTTCTAGTTCTTACAGGAGTTGTATTTGAAACAATTAACTAGTATCGGCGCAGCTTGTTTACTTGCGGGGTTCGATAAGTCGAATGTTGTTTATTAGTTATTAGTTCAGATGTTGAGCGATTCGCATGCTTCTTTTACTTTTGTATTTAGTTTGTCTGCTAGAGAAGGTGAAGAAACCTGTTTTTTGTATAATTTCGCCATTGTATAATAACTTAGTGGTCATAAATTCAAATTTGGTTTTATTTGTTGTATTATTTATAGATCCTTGTTGTTTTTATAAACTGTTGAAATGGATACCCGATGTTTCCAACTAATCAAAGCTACACAAACACGAGGCATTTAGCGAGTATTTAAGAGTAACAAGTAGAGTATACTGGGGGCGAGTTCCGTTTAGATGGCACTGAGGACATCAGCTCCCTTATACATCATATGCTGCTTAAATTCATTGTATGAATATCAGGATCATTTATTAACGCAGGTGTGTCCTTGTTTGGGCCATTTCTTTGACTCACAGATCAGTCAAGCCGGACCGTTTCAGTATAATTCAGTACCCAATAAATATTGCAGTAAAATGATCAAGAGAAACTAAATCTACAGGATTTTCTTTTCAGAGATATGCTTCCAATCTAAAGGATCTGTGTTCAATGAAGTAAAAAAGGGTCCTTTACTCTCATTCTATTTATTTCCTCTTCGCTGCATGTTTCGGTCTATTTTGACGAAGACCATCCTCAGGGCTACAAGAAACATTTTAGTTTTAATTCTATACGTTAAATCAAATGTACGTTTGAGAAATTTATTGTCACTTATTTGTAGTCAAGTCAACATTAAAATCTGCAAACGCCGCCAATCATTAGTTCGTTTGCAGGCCAGAAGATGGCCCTCGTCAACACTAAACAAACACCCAAACACAAAAGAACAATTCATATAAAGACACGTTAAAATCAATAAGGATTTTATCAAATTCAACATGCAGTTGCCCCCCTCCCTGGACCTGGACTGTCAACTCTGGACCCTTCCTACCTTTCATACATTTAGTTGATTAATTAAGTATGTATTTATGAAATTGTTAATAAAGTAAAATTGATAGACAAGCGTATTTCACAATTTTCATCCAGAACTCATATTTGACCTAAGCAAATGACATTCAAAAAGTCGTCAAACGGTTTCCAAGCTTATTTTGTTCAGCTCTTCTAATATGTTTTCTTATAGGGATTGTTCAACTATGCATGATTCTGTTATGTGGAATACACAGAATCGGTCACATGTTTTTATTTGGCGGTAACTCCAATCTTCTTATTTCCAAATTTCAAAATTAATACAGAGAAACAAAAGCTTTCATAAATATCAGTTATTTCGAGCAAAAATCCATCCGAACTAAGAGCTATGAAAGTCTATTTAACGTAATAGGAATCCAGTAGTATTATACGCACGAATTAAAAGCCGGTGTGCTGTTAAAATGCCAGTATACAAAAGACTGAAAAACGGATTAAATATATCTCAGTTTATTTAAGTGAGGCTTTTTGGTTAAAATATTACGTACTGGGTTAAGTTTTGGAAGCAGTGCACTGGCGGACTACGGAGGATGGTTTAACTTGAAAAAATAGCTAAATGGAAAATGTGATAATCGAATAAACCCAAAGGCTCAGTCTAAATTAAAGATGGTATATTATGTACTGTGTTCATAACAAAGCATGTCTTGCATAATTTTATGCAACTATCTAATTCTGATTTTACACAGTACCTACTCATAATGTGTACAAAATCGTCGTCGAACATTGAAATGTAATATCATTTTACTGATGTTTTGCGGTGTCTGGTTATTATCTAGCATTTATATAATCGACTCAAAAGCACTATTTTCGATTTATGCCCTGGTCATTATTTTAGCCAAAGGGCAAAATGAAGTACTCCAATTGGATCTATTTAAAATATCAGATCAATGCGATCACGGTTTTTAATCCAAAATTTTCTAATGTCCAAGTGCTCATATTCAGTTTCAGATGACGATATTAGGCGCTTTAAAAGCACATAAACTATGCATATATGATTAAAGTTAAAGCATAAATTACTTTTATGTCACATAAGAATTGCTGCAGAAGTAACAATCTAAGCATAACTTGCATTGCCATAATAAGATTAATTGATCATAAAGGAATACCTACATTTGTAATAATTTATACTGTGCGTTTAATTGCTAATCCCTGCAGATTTCAGTATAGTCAAGTTTTGCAATATTGAGTCATATTTTGCAAATCAATCACAGCAAGCAAGATGAATATAATACATGAAAGGATTTTTGTAGCTTGAGAAAAATAACAAATTGTGGTTTTAGAATTATGCAGAAATTAGAGTAAAATTAGATGTATGAGTAAAAATTTTTAGATAAAACGACCATCAATTCAATTTTGAAGATCAGTGTATATAAAAAACATAAAAAACTTGGATCTTCACAGAAGATGTTTTATGTCACCTTACAGAAAATCAACGAAGATTGTTCAGGAAATAAATACTTCGTTAATTACTTAGATACATAATCCGATAAAACCACATTTTTATTTATGTGGAATTATTCAGTAAGGGAAAATCCTGCTTTGCCCCGCCTTAGACCAAAAGCTGGGTACGCCCATGAAATTCAGTGTTAGTTCACAGGTCAGAAGCTAACCTTCGTCCATAACATACGCATCAGCAAATTATTTTTGTACAAAATACTATGCAATTACAAAACAGAACATTATATGGAAAGATATTAAAGAACAAAGCTTTTTATTAAATTACATACCTCGAAATTGTTCTGATGGCACAGCGCAATTCTTTCTCTATTTTTAGCTAATTTATATATTTCTAATGCTTCAAAAGCCAACAAGTCATTATTTGAATGTTCAAACTAAATTTTGAAACGTGTATCTAGATCAAAATCATGTAAATTATCCTTCAGGTGATTTGAAAAATGAGATTCTCTGTTATTTGGCTTCCCTAAATTTGGCAAATACTCCCTAATTCTAGTCTTATACTTTCTAAATGTTTTGCCAACGTAATATGCATTACAATCCTTGCATTTTAGTGAGCACACCTGATCGTTGTAAATTTTTTAAAATCCTAATTGTTAAGTAATTTCTCATTTAAATCATTTATCGTTTTGTATGTAACCCAATAATGTTGTTGATCCTTTTAATGATATTAGCTATTATTATACAAGGTTTACCAATGAAAGGAATGCTAATATATTTTATATTTTTAATGGTATTAGTTGAAGGGTATATATTTTAATGAGTTTTTGTCTCATTTTTGTTGTTGTTCAAGTGTTGTTAATTCAGAACAAAAAGTATGGCAGTAACATATTTGAAATTAAATTTTTCTGATATACCTACAAACGAATTAGATAGTTTGGTAGCGTTAGTCCTTTAAAATTGTTTCTAATACACTTTTCTAATACGCTTGAATTAAATCGTTTTAGTATCGTAAAATATCAGTCACTATCAAAATATATTACTATATATTTCTAATGAAATAATTTGTTACGAAGACGAAAAAATAAAACAGGATCATGAAGTTCGTTAACAAAAAATAGTATAACGATTTAATGCAGGTATTTAAAATGTATTGGAATGTCACATTAAAAAGTAAAACGGCATGCCATGGAATACTGTGATTATACCTAATATTTGCAAAACTTTCAAACAGCTACCAAAATGTAACTATACAGGGTCCACCAGGTAAAACTCCCTAGGCTCGTATTTTCTTTATCTTTTTAGGTACATATGTCAAATTGTAGGTCTTTTGAGTGTCCAAATTTTTTTTTGCAGGTTGTCATATTTTGCAAATAAAGTTAATTTTTGTAAATATTTTTTAACCTTACCCCGTATAATAAATATTGCTTTATGGTTGGATGCCGGCTTTTATTTTCTTCAATTTGTGTCTTTACCATGTATGCGTAATGTTTACTCCTTCTTAGTGAAAAACAAGAAAAACTATTCGCCGCCATTTTTGTTAATAGGGTTGTTCAGAATTTGTTTAGGTGTTATTTTAGTAGCTTATTACGGTACAAATTATGCCTGCATACCCATCGCTGCACACAAACCCCCAAAATTTGGAGTAACTTTTTAATAAATAAAGTACAAAGTTCGTTCTACAGAGGGAGAGGCTATAAAACAAAACCCTGTGATGAGGCTAGCGCGTGATGTAGAAAACCAAACTAGCCTCATCGCAGGATTTCGTTTTATAGTCTCTCTCTCTCTCTCTCTCTCTCTCTCTCTGTAGAACGAAATTTTGGGGTTTTGTGTGCAGCGATGGGTATGTAGGCATAATTTGTACCGTAATAAGCTACTAAAATAACACTTAACAAATTCTGAACAACCCTAATAACAAAAATGGCGGCGTATAGTTTTTCTTGTTTTTCACTAAGAAGGAGTTAAAATTACGCATACATGGTAAAGACACAAATTGAAGAAAATAAAAGGCGGCATCCAACTATATAGTAATATTTATTATACGGGGTAAGGTTAAAAAATATTTACAAAAATTAACTTTATTTGCAAAATATGATAATTAACAAAAAAAAAATTTTGGACACCCAATATTCTATTTTTAAAGAGTTTAAAAAGACCTACAATTTCATATATAACTTAAGGTTGTACCTAAAGAAATAGCGAAAATACGAGCCTAGGGAGTTTTAAGTGGCGGACCCTGTATATCTAAACCGTCCGTTGCGTCACAACAAGTTGCCAGTCCGTCAGCAACACCTGTTGTATTCCAATATCGTTAAGCTGTCTCGTAGAAGTGTACATACAATTTGTCCCGTAAGCACTGACGTCAGTTAAAACTTAAACAAGCCGCTTCAAAGCGGAGCTATTAAGTCCCGTTTAGATGCAGATCGTTCTTTGTTTGAGTCGTAGGAAAACAATGGAGATGTTTCTTTCGCCTCAAATCACCAGTTTAGTACGGCGAACGAGACTCTTAAGATTGTTTGAAAATACATGCGTTCGAAATAAACAGCGGTTATTGGCGTTCTCTTAGAGCTTTGGTTGTAGGCATGACGCATGCCGGATCGGCTGTGGGCGTCCGCTGTTGGAAGTTATAAATATAGATACCCCAGCAGCAAGACCACTGACGTAACCAGCAGCAAACTAAGAGGCCAACACAATGCAAAGATAGATAGTAATGAGGCTGATAGTCGATGTAATCGTGAAGTTTATGGTTGCTACAAATAATGCTCTTTGTAATATTAAAGCTTAAATGCTCCGTATGTTCTGGTTCCTTACTGGCATTAGTAGTCCGTATTGTATGTTTGGTTCAGTATTTTGATACTTCATCAGATACATCAAATATTAGTAGCATCGTGAATTTTCGCTACTCAATGAATATTACATATCGCTGCATCAATTTTAATTCGAATTCAGTTGGTAATATTATAAAATACCTTAGGATCAGCACGCGCTTTTAAACAGATTTAGCATTCTAGCACAGATTTTGAAACCAAAATCCATATAAAGACAGAGAAATGTAGCTTTTTGCATATATGGATCCTTACTTCAATTTTTCTAGTTTAATTTCTATACTATAATCGCAATCGATATATGATTGCTTATTTTTGCAATACCACTCTAACGAGAGCTAATAGTCTATCCGTACCGTAAACGTCTGTTTGAGCTAGTTCTCGTTACTGATTAAAGCTCATCACATTAAAAGCTATTAATCATAATCCAACATATTATTAAGCTCTATAAGTAAACAAGGGCAGTATAGGTTACGCCACTGATCGAGAGACATGGGATTTAGCGCTTAATGTACTAAAATCCTTCGGGCTACAACGGCTTCGTCAAATTTAATTACTGGGAACCAGATTTTCTTCTGGAATGAGAATCAAATTTTACGACCTCTAAGAGTTTGGAAAGTATGTATTCGAAATTAAGAAACGGTTGCGTTTTCTCTAAATTTTCAGTCTAAAAACTGCAATCATATAATTATTCCTTTTCAGTACTACAAGAAAGTCACCTTTTATGCGATGTAAACAAAGTTACTAAAAAGATGATAGCGTTATATAAGTAAAATATAGTAACTGACATGGTAATAAGAATACCTTGTATTTATTTGAATATATTATTAAAACGAAAGTCGATAAGTTTTTTAACTATATCATTGGATTTGGTTTTGTGTTTCGGCCCTTTTAACCTTTTTATTTAACAAAATAATTAAAAATGACACTTAGTTGTTGTCAGTAACCGCATTTTAGTAGCGAATTTGGCAGAGGGCGAGTAGGACTTTGCGAGACATTGGTTTACGTCTAGAGATGTATTGCTACTAGAATTAACAGGAGTCTAAACGCGATAGTTTGTTATCCAATGTGGTGCCAGTAACAAGGAACATATATAGCGAAATATACAGGAAATCGCGCCCCAGAGAACTTTCTTGCTCTAAGGGGTTGGCTTACGCATAAAAGGTCGCTTGCAGACTAATGCTTTACGGAACATGGAAAATTTACTGCGATGCTGACCGATTACCGCCGAATTAGAAGTTTTAACTTGTTATTATACCTACCTCTTCTGGTACTGCCTTCATCATTGCGCATCGGCATACACCACTTTAGTGGTGTAGAAAACAAGCACAGTAGTACCAGGACTGGCGCACTTTTGTCTTGAGCGACGAATGTAGATAGTGGCATAGTACACGCTACACGTGATCGTCGAACAAATATGAAAAAGCAACGCGGGCTGAATGTTAGGTCAGATAGGGCTGCGCGGGAAGGAGGGAAGGATATTGCTCGTGGCAACAGATCAAAATTGCAAGAATTTACCCCATCCTCTACAGACTACTTCATGGCATGTAAAAGAATTGATGACCATACATAAGCGTTAAATAATGCCTGCAGCATCTTCAAAGCTCTACCCATAATTAAGTTTTTAGGTTTCTATTCACAGATTTTTTCTTGCTTTTTACTGGTTTACTTGCATTTTTCCATTAAAGGTGTTTTATTGTGTTGAAAATTAGTGTAAAGAACAACACAATTTTGGTTTGGATTAAATGTCCGAAGCAATAATGGCTTTTAATACACTCTCCTACCCCCTAACCTATTGGTGCAAAAACTTCCGCATCGTTAGTGGCATAATAATGTGTGCAATATTAGGGCTCTTCATGCACCAAACATCTTTGTAGCATCGGATAAATTAGTAATGTATAACTACGTGGGATCAAAGCAGATACCTACCCATTCGATGCTAGAGCATGCGCTCCATTTTCGGCACGTGTGCGTTTTAAAATTTTTATCGAGGTAACTTTTTCTTAGTAATTAAAAGTTCACTACAATTGGTATTGGAAATGCTGTTACATGCCGAAAGTACATGGAAAAGGTTTTATACTTTTCCATGTACTTTGGGCGTGTAACCATGCTATGCTCTTTGTGAATTTACAGCAGCAGCAACAACTTCCCTTTGCAGTACCTTGCGGACTGTAATTTAAAATTTGTTTAAGGTAGATACCTTTTCGGAAGTACTACATAATTCTATGCAATACCAATAATCGGTACGCATGTAATATAATTATCTTATAATGTTTAACAATTTTACCAATTGGTATTTTGACAAAACTAGCTCTTATTGAACATAGTTTTCCGACATGTAAAATTTCAACAATTTCTGCAGCCTTGTAATTTTCTAAAATATTTTTTCAAAGTAATTGGGTTTAAGAATATGTTGAAAGAATTGTTGGTTATACTCAGTTAC
Source organism: Rhyzopertha dominica (assembly GCA_025024175.1). Lineage (NCBI taxonomy): Eukaryota > Metazoa > Arthropoda > Insecta > Coleoptera > Bostrichidae > Rhyzopertha > Rhyzopertha dominica. The sequence goes on along the minus strand of QCXZ01000003.1, from coordinate 36,642,331 downwards.
GCTGTAACTATATGTGGTGATAATAATAGTTATTTGTGTATTAAGGGTAGGGAAGGGAACGAAGTAATCACTCAAGAGCAATAATGTCACATTTTGTTCGAAATGCGTACAGTTTTATCTACAATCATTTGCATTCGGGATATCACTGTCACTATTTTCAATTTCCATCGTTCCTTCAACTAAAAGTATCTCAACAGAACTGGGCATATTCAACAAAATTGGACAATTGTTAAATTTACTACTTAAAAATAACACTCTTTACTTGGTTGCTATTGACTACGAGCGTTTGCTTTATTTTAATTTTAGATAAATAATAGGTACAACAAAACAATTAAGCTTGAGAAATATGAAATGAAACCATTTAAAAGGTGGATAAAAAATTAATACAGCTTTGAAGGGTTTCTGAATAAATTATTATTGTTAGGATGTCTGAAAACTCTTTTGCCTAAACATAAAAAAGTAGTAATCCAAAACATCTACACCTATTACCCACGAGAATAATACCTTTTTCTCCAAAAGAAATCCGCTTCCAATAAAACTCGATCTATAAAATGCAGTTCTCGATCTTGTAAGAGCGTCAAGCTGAAAAATTGAATTAAATTCAACAAAAGGTCAAGAAGGCCATTCGCTAAACAACTGCCGCTTCAACAAAGCTACCTGTCGTAATGTCAAACTTTAAAGCTAGTATCTGAACACCTGTTTATAAATGCATACAAGAGGATGAAATGTTTAAAGTTTGCAGAAATACTAATATAACAAGCTATACTACAATCATAACAGCATTCCTCGTGGGTAAAATTGTTCGTTTGTTAACTGGGTACTATTGAAAATATCAGTATTAAAAGCAAGTAATTAACTAACTCAGAACTTACTATGACAATATACCTTTTAACTATTACAGTTAATGCACATAGGCAACTGCGATTTGATCATGCTGATTCAAGGTTATTACAAGCGTCTAGGTAGCATAAGCTACAAATGATGCAGTTTGCGCACGCAATATAGGTAATGCAGACAACAGCAAATTATAAATTAGTATGAACTACTAAACTAACGTCTTCTACATTATTTTAACCCACATAATTATAATGAAATAATTACGTGTTTTAACTTCACAACAACATCGCATCTGGAGTTTATTTCTAAATTGTTACTTTTAGCTATGTGAGCAAACTGTGTTGATTTTAGAAAGAAAATGACCCCATTAACTTTTAATATGTGTAGTATATCATTTGTGTTGGAGGAAATATTGTACAAAATGTGTAGTTGTGGGGAGGTAGTTTTGAATGGTGACCACCTTGTTTTACAAGGCAAATTGAGTTTAGTCCATCTTTCATTAAGCTGATAGTTGCGATCTGATAGCACAGCAGTGCTCCGCTGGCTACCTCCATGGAATTAGGGAATGTAAATAATAAGTAACAAAACGAATTAAGAGGGGCGTTTACCTAGAGCGAATCGGGTCATTTTAAGCACCTACCGTTTTACATTTTACCGAGTTATTCGAAACTTTTTCGAAGTCAAATTTTGACATGACAATAGATGTAGCTACAACGTAGAGTTCGAGTTTATTCTGAATTTGGTACGGTAATGTAAATATTTGTTCTTATATTTTGCTTAAAAATGCGTATTTTTGGCGAGCTATTTCTCGAAAACTAAGGCACATAAACGAACAATTCGAACACCACATTGTAGCTACATATTTCTTTGTACAGTACCAAAAACATGAGCACGATAAATAAGTAAAAACATTAAAAAAATCTAAAACCCCAAACCCTTTCACACGAGTCCGTCAAGAGAGCAAAATGCGAATGCCCATCCCCACCAAATCCGTCGCGTGGTATCCAGTGAACAGTGAGGCTAAGATACAATCCTGTCGGGAATAATCGAGCGGTATACGATCTATTCCGATATGAGTGGATTTCTAAGATTGTATGTCTAATTACACGTGACAAGTTTAATGTTAAAAGCTCTTTCACATTAATTTACTGTCTGCCGAAGCAATGGGGAGGCGGAAGGAAAATTATTATAAAAGTTCCTCCAGAAATCATAGTCGACATGCAGTTAGAATGAAATGTTATATAGTTCATATTTACAGAAATAAATGGGTTATTCCATATTTTGAATAACTTGGTATAATATCATAGTAAGTTACTAATATCATGCTTACTTTTTATGCACACCCTAGTCAGCAATTTTCCGAATATTCGTTTAGCCCGTCTGTTGCTCGTACGATCTTTGCGTGATTTCAACCTATTGGCTACCCTCTTACGTCCCATATCCCGCTGGTAATATGGGTTGCATAGTTTACATTTCCGAACGATCGCTCCAAGTAAATGCCCCTTTTAAAATTTAAAATTGCTTGTAATAATTTAACCAATATATGTATATAGTCTGTGCTGCTACTTAATAGCCGTATTGAACGTAGGTACAATAATATGTCCCATCTACCTAAACGGAGTACATGAAATAAATTAATACTTCTTTCACCAATCACCACCACCATCGAGACAATACTATTCTACAACATAATTTTAAGATAAGGAAATCAAGATAAATAACTACTATTTACACATTTAAAAATGGTCCTATGGGAATATGGGATCTTATGATACGGACAAATATGGACACACCGATATTGCGCCTTGTGAAATTTGAAATCAATGAAAGTTGTTTTATTAAGCTTAGGATGTCATTGTTCTAGGGGGGTTCACTGGATTCAAATCATTTTTAAATTTATGTCACTCCCAATTATGCCAAAAGCAGAGTTTAACTTCCTTAATCAGATCTTAATTAGAAAGCCCATTTACGAATTCTAATTCTTCTTTACCAGCTTCAAAGTCCCGCGGTACCTATATTGCGCGCGCAGCTTGGATCATTTGTAGCTTATGCTACCTAAATGCTTGCGAGGTTATTCCTCTCACTTATAACTATATAACTAAGTCTTTTTGTTGTCAGTTTTGCTTAGGGTGTGTCATTTTCGTTGTAATTGTAGGGTATCTTGATAACTATGCAGTTGTGGTTTCGATTATTATCTGAATTTTTGTTGAGTTGAGCTTCATAGTCGCCATTTTTATATCCTGTTTTGTTTTAAGCTATAGCCAACTTTACATTTCTTAAATAAAAAATATATAAATACATTTTTGATAGATATTTTTATTTTGTATTCATTGACGTACTTAGAGTCTATTTAGGCGATCACATTTTGTAGATGTAACACAAAAAGACTAATTTTCTAAATAAGAAAATATATACATTGTTCGGCTTATTTTCAACAATTCAGGTATTATTCAAATTCTTGCACACTTATATAATATATATTACCTAAAAGAATTCTGAGTATGCCACTAGATTCAAAATTACAATATTAATTAATTAATTAAAAGTGGGCCACCTTGTAGTGCTGGTGATGTACTGGCCATTCTGCTAAATTGCTTTCATTTCTATGTAGCCTTGTAACGATTCTTTTTTATTTAATATAAAGGATGAGTGTATTTTCAAAGATTGCAGACTTCCAGTTGTACTGGAAGCGAACACTAACTTCGTTACTTCAAATGGAACACATGCATAAGTTTTTAAAACTTCAGATGAACGTGTCGTTTGAGGCAGGAAGGTTATCTTTTTCAAAAGCGAATTGCGTAAATCACATCCCTACCATTGCTTTCGTTTCGAAAATCCTGAAAAAATGGCAGCAAACACTGCAAACGTCAAATTTTGCACAAAATCTGAGATAATCCCGTAATAGTGCTGCTTGGACTACATGTAATATTAACAAAGTGGCATTTATTTTCAGTACAAAATTTAAAAAAAAATCAACAATAAACAGGGTGTTCTGTTTAAAAAGCAAAATTTACTGTCAACTTCCTGTATAAACGGAAGTCGTTGATCCTTAAATATATCTTACAGAGCACATAATTTTGCACAAGTTTCATTAGCAACATTTTTACGTAGGTTCAACCGATGTCTGTTTATTGACTCACCTTGTATATACCTCTTTTTCAGGCAATTTCTAATGTAGATACGAGTATACCACTGGATTTAAATTTTTGCAGATATTTATAATGTATTTGGTATCACGCTCTCCGCCCATTTATTTGGAAATTTTTATTCTCAAATAAGTTGTTTTTTTGTACATTTTCGGTAGTTTATTTTCAAGTTCTCTGCATTTCATTACAAAGCTACTTAACTGATATTCCTTGTATCTGACACAAAAGTACGGATTAGCATAATTAAAAAGTAATAATAAATAATATAAATAAATATTCCATCTTTTATTGTATCTAACATAGAATCAATTCTACATTTAACTTAAAATTTACCTCCCTTTCAGGAGTGTTCCGTGTTCCTCTTTGAAAAGCGTTGCGCCGAAAAGCTTCATAAACCCAAGAGAAAGGAAACAGTCACAGAAATTTTGAGAAGCTCAGTCWGGCAGCTGGAACGCTTTAGGCACCCAAAAATCCTTCACGTGCTGCATCCGATCGAGGAATGTGCGGAGACGTTGGCCTTCGCCTCGGAATCCGTGTTCGCCAGCCTGGCAAACATCTTGGCGTATCAGGAGAGCGGCGCTTCCCACGGAGGAGTACCAGCTACGGGGGCTTCACAACCCTCATCGGCACAGAGACCGGCTCATGCCCGGGAATACCACTTCCTGGATATCGAGTACAAGTACGGAATTTTGCAGGTGAGTCAAGATTTGCGATCCATTAATTTCGAAACTGCTTGGTAAAATTCGTAGTATCGATAAAATGTACAAAAAAATCCTGATATTAAAATTAAATACCATGTTCATCGTAAAAAAAACATATCTTGCAAAAATTAAACCAAAAAAGCACTTTGGAAGTTAACTAAATAACGCAAACACTAAACAATCAATCTACAGCATCCCCACCTACGGCAAATATTGTTCTTATTCAGATCGTCAAAGGTTAACACAACAAACCAGAGAACGAATGCATATATGTAAACAAAACAGAGTCTAAGCCCTGTGGATGAAAGTGAAATATCTAATACTATTTGTTTCAGTCACAAATAAGACTTCTTCAGGATCTAACGGCATACCATGCTTCCTGTTTAAACAAGTGCTGAGGCTTAGGCAATTGCAAAGCCTCTGATTTACCTAATAAATTCATCCTTTGATTATTGTAACCTTCCTGCTAATTAAAAGATTCAATTAATCGTACAAATGTAGTAAATATCAGTTTTTTAAGATAATTGAAGAATCGATTGGATCATGTTTGTAAACCTTCAATTTTCTGATAGACAATATGGTTTTAGGCCAAACTCTTGAATTCAAAACGCTATTCTATTATTTTATAATAAATTAGTTAACAACCTTAACTCACGGCAGTGAGGATTTTGTTTACTTTTCCCTGCTTTAGATACTATAAATTATAATGTCCTTTTGAATACGCTGTCCGATTATGGTGTTCGTGGAAACGCATGGTGTTGGTAAAAATCCAACCTTCCTGGTAGATCACAAAAAGTGAGAATATTTGACAAAACATATATAGTGCGCGCCAGGAAAGAAGTTGCACCTTAGGAATGTAAAATCGTCCACAATTTGAATGGAGAGAACCGCATTGGTGGGCCTAGTTAATAAATTTATTCGCCACGCTAGCCTGAAATTGCGACTATGAGTAATGGCGGACACGCCAGTGATTTAACTATCTCGCGATTGTCCCCACCACGTCTGCAAGAATTCCAGGCACCCGCATTATTACTCACAAAGGAAGGAAATTACATCAAGGGTGTCGCAGGATAGTATTCTTGGAACTGTGTTATTTATATTATTTATATAAACGACCTACCAGTCTATATGGAAAATATTGAAAATTTAAGTATAAATCATAATAAGTGTGTAGAATATATGTTAAACTGGTCAACCACCAATGATCTGATACTAAATACAAGTTAAATTGATTTATTACCATTTAGTTCCTTTGGGATTAGACAGGACTATAGCCTTCTTGTTAAAGAAATTATTAAGAGAACCTAGTGGGCTAGGCACATTAAAAACCTGTTATTATCGTTAAATTAATTTTATTTTGCTGTATGTAATGTTATATTTGGGATGCAATTTTCACATTAGTAGGGTTCTCATGCAACAAAAACGTATTTTGAGGACAATCTTAAGGTTGCCCCTTACAGCCTCACAAAAAACTGCGTATACTAACAGTTCCGTCAGTGTTTCTTTTTATGTGCCTGCCAAGTCAAAGAAAATATTGCTAATTTTGCCATCTATAATATTAGTACTAGATCAGCCAACAAGCTTTACATCCCTTCATACACACTCTTTTGCAGGTCGAAAATTCGACATTTTGTGTGCATCAGAATATATAACACCCTTATACGAAATCGTTAATTCTTTGTTACTTATATAAAACAATGTCGGGGCCTATTTTGTAGGACTAACCAAATATACCAATTATTATTATTATTATTATTATTATTATTACTACTACTATTATTATTATATTATATGGATCTGTTGAGTGGATGTGTCTGGATGTGATTTGTAAATTTGGGCATGCTGCGCGCATGTGCATACCCCACAAAAAAAAACTCTCAACTGCTAAAACCTGACCTAAAACCACGCATTTTACATTTGCTGGCTTTTTAATAAAAATTGAAGCAGTGACAGACTAAACCATATAAAAATTATTCAAATTTCTAATGACCATGTATGGGTGTATTTTTGGTATAAGTTACAGGGCGCCAAATAAAAATAGAGAGTATGTACATTCTTTCAAATATATTAAAGGAAAAAGGAAATATTGACAATATTCACTTAAGACAGCAACAGTTACAACAAAGGTCTGGAATGCTTGGGCAAATTTTATGAACTTATTGGTCTTTTTACTCTCCCTAAAGACAAAAGTGTTGACATAAAAAGATACGTGCGCATTATTCCTGAAAAAAAACAAATGATTCTCAGATCGTTATACCTGGAAACTTGTACAATGAAATAATCTTAATTCATTCAAACTCGGAAGGATCAGTAAAGCTGTTGTGAGAGAAAATACTCTTGAATTTGAAACTAGTTTGAAAACAAGTGAAGATGAAGAAGGAATTGCCTTATGCAGAAGACAAATGTCGAAAATTTGTCATTGGATGAAAAATAATAGTATTAGTATTATGCTTAAAAACTATTACAGTCTAGTTTGATGACGCTGGTATCTGAGTTGGAAATTTAAATCGAAGAAGTGTAGTTCGGAAAATTACAGCAAAGAAATAAATCAACAATTATTTTTTTATGTTCCAGTAATTTCACAAAGCTCGAAACCTTTTTGTCTGAAAAGGGCAGATAAGCAAAATATAAATCTTCTGGTTTCCGGGATTGGCTCCGCGTTGTCACKGGTTGGTTCTCCTCTGAACCTTGGAATCGACGACGTTTCGGCACGATCTCACGTACCATCTTCAGGTCTTCTTGCTGCTGATTTCGCTGCTGCTGCTGCTCTGCTCCGTGTCACACGGCTTGAACTGACTTCCGTTGCGATGGATGGCGGTATATATACTCGTCGTGTATTACGCTTGACTGACTCCGTTGCTCCCATGCGTTGACTTTGCGCTTGATTGGTTCCGGCACGATTCGGCGTCTTCCTAGTAAGTGCACTGAGAGCTGGCTTCCAGGTGGCTGGTAGTCTTTGTGTGTCATCTCTGGTGTTTAAGTTGTTTGGTCTTCTTTCTATCTCGATGGCTTCTCTAATGATGCGTTTGGTCTTGTGTTCTATGCCGCTATGACTTTAGTGTTGCTGAAGTCAATTTCATGCGACGTCGTTCTTACATGTTCTGCTAAAGATGATGTTGATTCCATTTTTCGAACTGCATTCCGGTGTTCTTCGCGTCGTACGTTGATACGTCTGTTGGTTTGACCAACGTAGCTGCCCTCACAGTCTCTGCATGGAACACGATATATATATATATATATATATATATATATATATATATATATATATATAATAATATAAAATCAAGGCCAGCTCCATCGACGAAGAAGAACAATGAAGACTTATACCCAGAGAGAAGTCCTCCAAATGTCCGAAGCTATATGGCTTGCCGAAGATCCACAAGGAGGGAGCTCCATTGAGACCTATCGTCAGTTCCATAGGCTCACCAACGCAGGAGCTTGCAAAGTTCTTAGCCAAACACCTCCAACCATACGCCGAAGAAGCCGAATCTTACGTAAAGAACGCAAGCCACTTCATCGAGCGCATAAAAGACGTCACACTGGAACCAGGACATTTGCTAGTCAGCTTCGATGTTGTGTCACTTTTTACCAACGTCCCTGTTGACGAGGCCATGGACATCGTACGCAAGAAACACCAACCAAGGGAAGACATCATGGAACTAGTCAAGCATTGTTTGAAGAACACCTACTTCGTCTACAAGGAGCAGAGGTACAAACAAGTCGAAGGAGCCCCGATGGGATCACCACTATCACCAATCATAGCCAATCTATTCATGGAAGATTTGGAGACAAAGACCATCGAGATGGCAGCTTGGAAACCAAAATTATGGCTACGCTACGTTGACGACACCTTCATCATCTGGACACACGGAGAAGAAAAACTCAAGGAATTTCTACACCACCTCAACGGAATCCACAGGAAAATTAAGTTCACTATGGAGGTAGAGAACAACAGTCAACTGCCATTCCTGGACGTCTTAGTGAGCAAAAAGGACAACAAACTAGGCTATACCGTGTACCGCAAACCAACACACACGGACCGATACCTCAACGCTCAGTCGCACCACCACCCATCTCAACTACAGTCAGTTGTTAAGACTCTAATAACAAGATCACAACGCCTAACGGATACAGACAGCAAGAAGGAAGAGATGAGGAAGATCGAAACAGCTCTACAGCAGAACGGCTTCGAGAGAAACGACATCAGAAGCGCGCTAAGACCACGTCGACAGAGGAAGCTAACAGAAGACGAAGAAAAACCAGTCGCCAAAGCCTATCTACCGTACATTAAAGGAACAACAGAAAAAGTTAGCAAGGTGCTAAAGAAACACAAGATCGCGACCACATTTACCACTGCAAGGAAAATAAGCCAGATACTTCCGAACACAAAAACCAAGGTGGAACTAGAAGCGCAAGGGATATATGAAATTCCATGCAGAGACTGTGAGGGCAGCTACGTTGGTCAAACCAACAGACGTATCAACGTACGACGCGAAGAACACCGGAATGCAGTTCGAAAAATGGAATCAACATCATCTTTAGCARAACATGTAAGAACGACGTCGCATGAAATTGACTTCAGCAACACTAMAGTCATAGTGAGCAWAGAACACAAGACCAAACGCATCATTAGAGAAGCCATCGAGATAGAAAGAAGACCAAACAACTTAAACACCAGAGWTGACACACAAAGACTACCAGCCACCTGGAAGCCAGCTCTCAGTGCACTTACTAGGAAGACGCCGAATCGTGCTGGAACCAATCAAGCGCAAAGTCAACGCATGGGAGCAACGGAGTCAGTCAAGCGTAACACACGACGAGTATATATACCGCCATSCAKCGCAACGGAAGTCAGTTCAAGCCGTGTGGCACGGAGCAGAGCAGCAGCAGCAGCGAAATCAGCAGCAAGAAGACCTGAAGATGGTACGTGAGATCGTGCCGAAACGTCATCGATTCCAAGGTTCAGAGGAGAACCAACCAAGACAACGCGGAGCCATTCCCGGAAAAATGTTTCATCATATGTATATATATATATATTTAATTGATAATAATGGTCGTTATGTATTTTATTTAAGTTTATTAAGGATATTTCGACCTAGATTAAAACTCTATACTTCCAAGCTTTCGACTGATTTACTCAAGTCTTCTTCAGGGAACTACAAGTGTTATCAACTCTAAACATGTATGTAAATACAAAACTATTAACAATACTTACATATTTTGAATTATTATATAAGAACTAGAACATTAATTTATTATTTGACATCAAAATTGAAAGTTGACAAAGCAAAATTTTTTTAAACAAACTGTGATATTTTTTACATACGATTAATTTATTAAACCACAGGATCTTTATGTGGATTATATGATAGTAAATATGAATAAATTATACTTAAATTTTGAATATCTGTTTTTTTATTAATATTATTCTGTTTTTTATAAATATATACCATTTCCAGAAAAGATCTTTTACATAAATTTTGTTCTTTATCTAAAATTTTAATATTATCAAAATCCATTTTATGTGGTGGAGTATTATCTATAACATGGGTAGTAAGTGCACATCTCTGTTTATTACCCTTGATGTCACTTTTATGTAATGAGATACGATTTCTTAAATTTTGGGAAGTTTGTCCTAAATATACTTTTTCACATGTTAAACATTTAATTTCGTATACAACATTTGAATTATTCAATAATTTAGTTTTATCTTTTAATTTACTAAATACTTTTTCTACACTTTTTACAGTTTTGCGAGCAACTACAATATTTTCTGCTTTAAAGATTTTAATTATTTTGTCAGTTAAGTTTGAATAATATGGTAAACTTGCATAATTCGTTAAATTTTGTGTACTGTTTGTATTTTGATTTATTGTGTTATTAAATGCCCTTGAATTTTGAGTGTAAAGTATTTTACGGATCATTGATTTAGGATAAGAATTTTGTATTAATAAATTTTCCAGTATTTCTAAATTTTTATTCAAATAATCCTCGTGACATATTTTTTCAATCCTATGTTTCATTTCTTTTATAAAATTTATTTTGATTGACATTTTATGATGAGAATTATAATTAATATATCTGCCAGAAGATGTTTCTTTTCTAAACCAGTCCAATTTGATTAAATTTTGATTTGTTCTTATAACCAGACTGTCTAAAAATGGAACTGAAGAGTTTTTTTCTTTTTCAATTGTAATTTTTATATGTTCATTAAAATTATTAAAAACCTCTAAAATTTCTGCATCTCCATTTTTAGGAATAGAAAGTATAATGTCATCTACAAATTTCTTTATAAAATCAATTTTGTATGTTAATTCAGGTAAGCATTGGTCTAAAAGATAATCCATTATGTATTGTGATATAATTGGACTTAATTTTGAACCCATTGCACAACCGAAAGTTTGAATAAAATAATTACCCTTATAACTGAAAAAGTTATTATATAGAACAAAATTAATCATTTCTATGAAAACATTTTTAGATATTCCTATACACTGTTCACTAATTGAATTCCATTTTGCTTTAATTACAGTATTTATCAATTCAAATGAAATATTTCCAAACAAATTCACAACATCTAAAGATATTATCATATAACCTTGTGGTAACTGTTTATTATTAGCAAATTCTGCAAATTTAAAAGTGTCAGAAACATAATAATTGTTATTAGTATAATAAGCTTTTTTAAAAATGTTTGCTAAATAGCCTGCTATTATTTCTGTTGGTCCATTTATTCCTAAATTAACATACAAAATTGATTTTATAAAGAAATTTGTAGATGACATTATACTTTCTATTCCTGAAAATGGAGATGCAGAAATTTTAGAGGTTTTTAATAATTTTAATGAACATATAAAATTTACAATTGAAAAAGAAAAAAACTCTTCAGTTCCATTTTTAGACAGTCTGGTTATAAGAACAAATCAAAATTTAATCAAATTGGACTGGTTTAGAAAAGAAACATCTTCTGGCAGATATATTAATTATAATTCTCATCATAAAATGTCAATCAAAATAAATTTTATAAAAGAAATGAAACATAGGATTGAAAAAATATGTCACGCGGATTATTTGAATAAAAATTTAGAAATACTGGAAAATTTATTAATACAAAATTCTTATCCTAAATCAATGATCCGTAAAATACTTTACACTCAAAATTCAAGGGCATTTAATAACACAATAAATCAAAATACAAACAGTACACAAAATTTAACGAATTATGCAAGTTTACCATATTATTCAAACTTAACTGACAAAATAATTAAAATCTTTAAAGCAGAAAATATTGTAGTTGCTCGCAAAACTATAAAAAGTGTAGAAAAAGTATTTAGTAAATTAAAAGATAAAACTAAATTATTGAATAATTCAAATGTTGTATACGAAATTAAATGTTTAACATGTGAAAAAGTATATTTAGGACAAACTTCCCAAAATTTAAGAAATCGTATCTCATTACATAAAAGTGACATCAAGGGTAATAAACAGAGATGTGCACTTACTACCCATGTTATAGATAATACTCCACCACATAAAATGGATTTTGATAATATTAAAATTTTAGATAAAGAACAAAATTTATGTAAAACATCTTTTCTGGAAATGGTATATATTTATAAAAAACAGAATAATATTAATAAAAAAACAGATATTCAAAATTTAAGTATAATTTATTCATATTTACTATCATATAATCCACATAAAGATCCTGTGGTTTAATAAATTAATCGTATGTAAAAAATATCACAGTTTGTTTAGAAAAATTTTGCTTTGTCAACTTTCAATTTTGATGTCAAATAATAAATTAATGTTCTAGTTCTTATATAATAATTCAAAATATGTAAGTATTGTTAATAGTTTTGTATTTACATACATGTTTAGAGTTGATAACACTTGTAGTTCCCTGAAGAAGACTTGAGTAAATCAGTCGAAAGCTTGGAAGTATAGAGTTTTAATCTAGGTCGAAATATCCTTAATAAACTTAAATATATATATATATATATATATATATATATATATATATATATAAGCATATGTGATATTTTCTTGGGATTTGCAGGCATAAGATGAATTGAAAAAGTACTGGCCTTGACCGAGATTTGAACTCGGGTCTTTTGAACACTAGTCAAACGCTCTTACCACTGAGCTATCAGGGCCCTATTCAAAATCGAGGTCAAGGCGGCATATATACATCACAGTTAACATGTAACGCTGCTGAACGCCATCCGACGCATGTGCAGCTGAATCGCTCGTCGCTCAGGGTTGTTGAGCTTCAGAGCGTAATTCGCTGCGGTGGCCAGATTATGGCGACCAACAGCTAATTACAACCCAAATATATTATAATATTATGAAAGATAATTAATTATCGCCTGAATTCATTATAAATGAGCATATGTGATATTTTCTTGGGATTTGCAGGCATAAGATGAATTGAAAAAGTACTGGCACATGCGTCGGATGGCGTTCAGCAGCGTTACATGTTAACTGTGATGTATATATGCCGCCTTGACCTCGATTTTAAATAGGGCCCTGATAGCTCAGTGGTAAGAGCGTTTGACTAGTGTTCAAAAGACCCGAGTTCAAATCTCGGTCAAGGCCAGTACTTTTTCAATTCATCTTATGCCTGCAAATCCCAAGAAAATATCACATATGCTCATTTATAATGAATTCAGGCGATAAATAATTATCTTTCATATATATATATATATATATATATATATATATATATATATATATTTATATACTTGTACTTATATATTTGTGTATTTCCTTTGTCTATGATCTATTATTATTTTACATGTGCAACAAGTAGTAAAGAGGGAGTCTGTGGATTAGCGTGAATAAGTCTTAATTTTGTAGGAGGTGTAATGGATATGGGTGGATATATATGGATATGGGTTGATGTGGATGGATGTACACGTTTGTCCATGGATGTATGTGGATGTGTTTGAGAAAATGGATGAGTCTGTACGATTTTGGGTGGGTGATTTCCCCCTCGGCTTTTACCATTAACCGGAGTTTTTAAAGTAAAACTTTGCACAGGTTAATTATAAAGTTGGTGATTACCTCAAAGTACAGAGTAAAGTTTTAATATATAATTTAGATGAAGGCTTCTAGATTTCAAAAATTTTATCTTTGATAATCGAGCCATCTCCTAGACTTCAATCGCTGACAATCAGGATGATAATTATAAGATAGGTGTGCTTTGGACCTAACTACTTTGATATTCGAGAATGTAATTTTGTTATTACCTTTGATTTTTCATATCTGGCTACCAGTCCACACCTTAAGGGTATAATGCCAGCTGAGCTTAGGCAAGTAGTTATAAGCATCTCCGTTTCGTTTGAAGCAATGTCTTAATGTCTACCTGTTTGGCATAGTAAGACCTATACCAAACAGTAAACGCATATTCTACTGCAATGTACTCAGTGCTTATCTAGCAGCTCTTATCCTCTGAAGTTAAGCTGAGTTTGACACCTTGTGTTTGGTATTTATACAATGTTTTTCATACGTGAGTACGAAGCTAACAGTAAGCTAAGGCCACTGATTGCCTCGTGTTTTTCAAGCAGCGGGTTCCAGTAGGTTTTTTCTATTCGAAATAAACATTCAGTCAAACATTCGGTTAGTTTCCTTTCCACACCTTCAAACTGATTTGCCTAAGTAACAACAGCACGGTTACCTGTATATATGAAGTTTTTGGTCCCATGCGGCCAACGCCAATGTAACACTGCATTGTAGTTACTGTATTATTTCTAAACTCAGTAGAGTGAATAAGAAACGGCATCTATCCATCTAACTACAAATTCACACAAGTTCTCAACTTCATTGTGACTAAGATTCTACTTAAACTAAATGTTTGAAATCGTAAAATATAGACAAATGTCTAAGGTTATAGCTCTATTAACGTCAGTTTGATATACTATTTTTTAATGCGAAGACCTTAAAATATAACTGCCACAATCCGTTTAAGACAGTGGATCACAACGCATGAAAAAAAATTCAAAAAATTTAAAAAAATGTGCTTAATTATTTTCACAAACTAAGTAATGCGGTTATAACCTCCATACAGATATAAAATATAGATTACAATCAACTAGAACTACTACTATAGGTAAGTTTATTACTTACTTGCCAGACGGCTTGTACTTTCCATTTGTTGCCGGTAAACTACCACAAGTCAAAGGACCGAGTCACAACTTGCAGACTAGTTTTGAGMCCGCGCTGCACTAGTCGCTCCAGTGCGTCTCTTTATGCGTATATTTTATTACAATGACAACCACTTGTGTTGATGAAAATGATGTTGCATGAGCAAATTGGAATGATAACGACACTGTTCTTAAATTACTATTTAAAAGAACCAATTATCTGGGACTCCCCCTCCCATCAATCACAAAAATTCTTTCGGATTTTATTTTTTAATAAGATATAGGCACACGTCATTACCACAAAAGAAGCTGCTGTTTCATTTTCGCGAGAGATACTAGATTCCATGACTGATGGATAACAAATGAACAGCGATTACTTACTTGCCAACCATATACTTCTGCTATCCAGCATTAATTGTCTACACGGAAGTAACTGAGTAATGTGTATGGTTTTACTTTTACTGAGTACTTGCCAAATTAAGGAGCTTGGCAAGTACCGCGTAATGAATAGCCGGCATTTAGTCTTTTGGGGTTAGACCGCGTCTGATTTAGGAATCAGATCGGCGTTTCACCCGCACTTGTAAGGAGCATCATCAGGACAGGAATTTGGTGTATGGATTATAGGTGCAAACCTGACGCGAGCAACAGGTCCGAACTGAACCAAATCCCAAGGGATTGGTTTAACATAAAAACAAGTGTTTTATTATTATTAATAGAAGACAATATTATTAGGTCTATAAGAATCTGATTGGCAGAGCAGCTGAACAGGAGAGCATAACAAAACAGAAAGAGAGTGGACATCTAAATTTAAATGTAAAGTGTAACGTATCAGTATATTGCAGATAGCGCCTGCTTCAAGTTCCATTTTTCTGCTATCATATTTTTTACACTTCACATTTAACAGATTATCAGACCAACCAGTTTTTAATAAAGCAGGTATACCTTTTGCAGAATACTTTGACAAAATTACCACCTATCAAAACGGGTAGCTGTGGACATTTGCCACAGCTACCCGTTTTACATAGTTCATTTGACTAACACAACATACTTTAATCGGCATTTTAACGAATAATAATTCTTTGGCGACCCCTGTATATTTCTTGCACGGGAAATATTCGCCTGCCTTAACTCAAACCTGAGTTTTCAACTATCTGATTTACTGAAATGTAAATTAAAACAGCACGTTCATTAATATTAATGATGCATAGTGTAGCGCTAATGTAAAAATCTCATTGCATTACGGACACAGAAGTAGTGTACACTTTCCTGTTTACGTGTTCCTAGTAACTGCACGCTCTATATCCTCACGCTGCTTCTGAATAAACAAAAGCCCCTTGTTCAATCCATTTCATATCGCGGTGACCATGTTGCAGACTTGAAAGCTTCACAAACGAAAAAGGGTCGTCCCAGTTTGCCCTTGCCCGAAACGCTCAGTTGGTAACTCAAACTCTGAGGTAAATATACAGCAATTCGTTTCCCCGAGGACATCCCGCCCAAGAGGTTATTTTTCTTTGGTGAATTGTTGTTCACAACTCTTTATTGAAGTAGCGCTTGTATTTACTAACCGATAGCTCATTAGCTATTAATTCAGCAAATTATCAAATTTGCGTATTCTAGTTGTATTGTTATTCAGAAAAGAGAATATGTATTTGATTAGCTGCATTAAAAGTATAACAGCTATTAATTATAATAGTAATATATTCAAAACAGATATGTAATTTCGCCGCTACGTAAGTTGTATATACATAAGAGATTTTGGGAGCTACATAACCTAAATTGAAGGCTTAGAACATTAATAAATCAATGCTTTCGATGAGGAATCAAATATGCGCTTGCAACTGCTAAAGCAGTGAGCATATTTTTCCGAAACCGACTAGTAAAAGATAAAAATTTAAATCACGTCGTTGCCCTTCCTAACTAATAATAGACTGTATCTCGGTAACTATTAATGCTAGAGGGTTGCGCTTTCGACATTACTGCATTACTTTTATGTTTTGAGTTCAGCTGTACTGTCGCCATTTTTGCATCGTCTTTTGTTTTAAAGCAATAGCCAACTTTTAAAAATGTAACATTTCTCCAGCTCTCAATTTCTCGCTTGAGTATGTAGATACAAAAAAAAACTGTAGACATTTTTTATAGACACATATTATTTTGAATCCAGTGGCGTGCCCCATAATTTTTTAGGAGGTCACATTTTTGAGATATAACACAAACTTGCAATATTAACAATATTTTTTCTGATTAAAAGATGTATACATTGTTAGGTTTATTTTTACTAATTTTGGAATTATTCAAATTTTTTAAAATAATTTAATCATATTTTACGTTTACATCCAGGAGACTATGGAATAAGAAAACACACGATATAATTTATATAATTAAGTAAAAATTTTAATCTTGTGACTTCTAAGAGCGCTCATGATTTTTTTATCGATAATCTAGGAGGCCATGTAACTAATAAAAATGATTGTTTATTTGGAGATAAGTAACTATGCATTGTTTACCATCAAGTATTTACATCCATTTTGACGAAAAACGTAAAATCTTATTAAAATATTGCAAAAATTGGAATAATAACAAAATTAGTAAAGATAAACCTAACAATGTATATATTTTCTTAATCAGAAAAAGTAGTGCTTCTGACTACGCCACTGGATTCAGAATAAAAATATCTATAAAAAATCTCTGCAGTTCTTTTTTGTCTACATAGACAATCGAGATATTGAGAACTGAAGAAATGTTACATTTTACAAAAGTTGGCTATGGCCTTAAAACAAAAGACGATACAATAATGCGATGGTACAGCTCAACTCACAACAAAAAAGTAATAAAGTAATGTCGAAACCGCAACGCTCTAACATTGATGGTTACCGAGATACCTTACAATTACAACGAAACTGGGACACCCTGTACATAGATTTAAATAAGGAAAATCTGGTTATTGCTAAAATTCCTAAAAGAGCACATTACAACAGTCCAAATAATTAACACGAACATCAGACTGGGTTTGAAATAAGTTTGGGAAGCTCGTCTTTGCATGCTTGCCTCATACGTGTAAATGTGATACCGGAGCGTTATCATATTGACACCCTCATAACCCTAGAATGTATAGTGCAATTACAGTTTTCTAATTTCGAGCATATAAGAAATAAAGGCGGATTGTGCGATTATGGCGCCACCTACGTTTTTCATATAAATATGTCACCTTTGGATGGAGGTCGCTATTCAACAATCTGATGATCCCAGTTTAAATGTTACATGCTTCCCGACAGTTCAGTTTTATTTCCTGTTTTAAGATACAGATAAACAGAGTATCATAGATTCGTAATTCGCTTTACTTAAATGATATCTATTAGTTTTTGTTTTAAGCGGTGTAATTAAGCAGCTGAACTTCTTGCAGTGATATAATATAATTGTACGCCTTAAGACTTATATAATTTGAAAAATACGAAAGGATGTAATACATTCCTTTAAGTTTTTTGTAAATGCAGACACTTCCTTTTATAAGATATTAACCTACGCTATGTTGTATGCATCAGAACAATCTGTGGACAGCTGTTTCGATTTATGAAGCCTTCTCAGTAGAGCTATAATCTCAAAGCAGACAATATGGTACATATCTGGTTTTCCCTGATATACGCCAAACTAGGCGATGCATATGAGAGAATCATGGTTTTGAGCAACATCATGCCATCTATTGGCAATTAACGGTGTCAGCCACCCGTCTCTGCCATATGATAGACTAACATGCACCGTCGATGGGGACCTCGGTCAGTTTTTAAACTCACAAACAGGTGGGTGACACCGTTAAATGTCAATAGATGGCATATTGTTGCCTACAATTGTAAGACTGACATACATACACATCACTTACCTTATCGTTTATAAGGGAAGCCCAGATCTGTGCCATGTTGTTTGCACTGAGATTATAGCTCCACTGAGAAGGTTTTGTAAGCCGAAGCAGCTGTGCACTGATTATTCTTATAAAGACAACATGGCACACACTAATATTTTATTATGCTGAGAACAGCACTCTTTGCAGACACCGTAGTTAGGGCCTCTGTCGGTTTTTAAACACTCACTACATGTTGGGCTACCTTTCAAATTACAGGTTCCTCAGAGAGACGGGTGGGTGGCACGGTAAAGTGCCCATAGATGACATGGTGTTGCCCACAATTATAATTATCGCATTTCCTTTTGTACAAAACTATGGAAATCTAATTATATGCATGGTCAAACACCGACATTTTATATGCAACAAAACATAAATTTCTCAGTAAGCGGCTTTTCCATATACGACATGATTCCACTACGGGGTTATATAGATCCAAACTTTGATCAAGGAATTTGTCCTTGAACTGAACAAGAGGTACTATTAAACAAGAGAATGAGTATCATTCTTGTTGGAGTTTAAATGCTGAACAATAGTACTTTTCCTTTTTAGGAAGAATAATCTGTATTATTTTACACAACGTTTAGAAACAGCGCAGTGATATGTTAGGGTTTTTCAGTTAAGTGTTCTTACTGGGTTGTGCTTAACAAGTTGGTTATCGGACACAGGTAAAGATTCCTGTCAGTAAAGAATATGATCTAACACTCCGAAAACCTCAACTGCAGAAAGTATAATTCTGCAACTTGAAATGCAGTTATCATAAAATATATGAAACGCGTTTAGTTTAAAAGATACAAATCCATTGCGTTTGAATTAATAAACCCCCATTTTACATTGCAGATGTTTTATTGATTTTGAAAGAGAATTACACACCACACAGCTGTTGACTGAAAAGACACATCGGCGCATACAGGTTGCAATACATTAACGAGCTTACTAGATATGTTTAATCGTCTACAATGGGAGTTCTATAGTCTCTATGCTTTAAGCGCCACTAACACTATCATATATCAGTACGTTTTCGTATTTAACCAGGACTATCTGTTGGTTATTCAGTTGGTATCTCATTTGATGAACTGAAAATACAACAAAGCTCATTAGTAATTAAGTAACCAAGGCAGATGCCACCATTTTAACATCTAGAAAAGAAGTCATTTTGGGGTCTTTAAAATCCCAGATAATCAATATACAAATGTAACACTGAATGATTCTCACATACACACCCTCATAACTTTAGAACGGATTATTTTTTACTCAATCCTGTAGCCTCGTCTACCTTTCGGTGTTAGGCATATTGTGAGTCGAGTAATCTAGTGTATTTCGTTTTCATAAAGATTTCCACTCCGCTCTGTTCTGTTTTTCTTCGTGCTTCCGTCCATATGACGTTGAGTTTTTCGGCCGCTGCTTCTTACGTCTTCCATCCATGTTCTTCTCGAGCGTCCTTTCTTCTTTTCCCTGAAGCTTCTTGCCTCCGTCACCTGCCTAGTTGTTCTGTCCCCGCCCATCCTCATCACATGCCTGTACTATCGCAGTTGATTTTCCTTTATTGCTTGTTGTATTGGCTTTGTTTTCAGTAAACGTGACGTTTTTTCTTCAATTTTTCTCAGAAATCTCATTTCAGCATTTTAGCAATTGGCTTTTATGCCGCTGGGTAAGAAGAGCCCATGTCTCCGAACCAAATGTCAAATTAGACGTCGCTACTTTTTTTAAATTTCTGTTTTTATTTTCTTATGAATTTCCTTTATGTTGAAAAGCTTTTTCACTGTTGCTGTTCTTTGTTTATTTTTTAATTGAATCCCCCATCTTGTGTAATTTTTGTCCCCAGAAGTTTTTAACTTGTTCTATTTCCGTACCCCCTATCCCTATTCGATGCGTCCCTTCTGTTCTGCTCATTACTATTATTTTTGTTTTTGTTTGTTTATTGTCATGTTGACTGCTTCTTATTTATTTTTGTATGTTTCCAAATTTTTGTTCAGCGTTTTTTCGTCTTCGGCTACTATTAATATATCGTCGGCATATATTATCTCTGATACCTTTACATTTTTCATCTTTCAGTTTCCGATCTTGTGTTGTTTTATTTCCCTTTTTGCAGCTTTGATTGCTTCATCTACCACAATTTAGAACAATAATTGACTTAAAATGCAACCTTTAGTAGTCTCATATTTGGTTGATTTTCATGTTTTACTCTCACAAAATTCAACGTTTGTCTATATGGAGCTCTAAATTCTTTAATTAGTTTTTCTTTCTATTCTGTCGAAAGCCTTTTCTAGGTCTATTAAATAGAGGTGTAAAGAATGCTCCATGCTATCTGATTGTTGCTTCTATAATCTGTCTTAATATGAAAATGGCGTCTGTTCCCCCTCTGTTTGCTCTAAAGCTTTGTTGCGAATACTCTAGAGCGTTCTGCAGCCGTTCCTTTAGTCTCTTCACTAATACTCTGCCGTACATTTTTTCTGCCGTGCTTAATAGAGTGGTTGCTCTTCCTCCTTTTGTGTATTGGGGTTATTATATCCAACTGCCAATCTATTGGTGCTTCCCCAGTGTTCAATGTTTTGTTCACGATTGTTTTTAAAATCTGTATTATTTCTTTGCCGCCTGACTTTAACATATCCACAGTTATCTGATCTGGACCTGGCGCTATACCCGTTTTCGTTTTTCAAATGACCTCTATTTCTGCAGCCGTTATATCTCCTTCATGTGACTGATGCTCATATATTGCTTTGTTTCTACTGCACTCTTGGTTACCTTTATTTATTATTGATACATACATTCCCTTCAACAGCTGCATGAAATACAGTCTCCATCTCGGTTTTCATCTGCTAGTAGTTCACCTTTATCGTCTTTGAGTTCATACTGACAAACGAAATATTGTTTGTTAGCTGGACAATGTCTAAACGACAATTTGTCTGGGTATACATTAATTATGACCAGAAGACCCTCAAACGTGTCTATGGAGCTCTCGTTGAATGACCACCAACTACGATTTTATTTGTTATTTTAAATTAAATTAATTAAAACTTATGTATGAAATTAGCGGTCCCAAAGCTAGCATGTCAACAAAAATATTCATATTAGGAATATAGATAATATGTCAGCGGAGGGAGACTTCGAAATTTATCTTTTGTTTTTTATGTCTAGAAGGCGGAAGAAAACCGGTTAGATGCCATGATGACTTAATAAAATATCGTATGCAAGTAGATACCTACCTAGTATAGATATAAAACAACTAATTTTAGAATTTAAAGAAACAAAGACATTTGTGGGGATGAAGGAAAACGAATACTAGGAGACAGACTGGCAATAGCTCGTCGGAAGGACAAAGTGTTGAGAGACATGTAAAGGAGCAAGGTAATGACTCGAAAACACTAAGCACCAAACGCAAAAGCTTGGAAGATAGCAATATGTCAAGCTTGCGTGCTGAATATGCTTATAGGGCAAATAAAACTGCATCAAGGTAAACATATTAAATATATATATGTTTCCTATATTTTATTGGACCGATCAAAGGTATTATATAATTCATGAATTATCCTTAGATAATTTACCAGCCTGTATGATATACTTTTATGACTAGTGCGACAAACACGAGACTTTCCTACGGCATAAAGTTAATGCCTCAGAGATATATGAGTACCATTCCAACTGTAATCGTTTCGGTTAGTTTACCCAAACGGCTCTTGAGGCCACGCAATCCATCTTTTTCTAGCACGGCAAATATTTTTCTCCTTTTCATAAGGTGTCGTCGAAAACGGCTCTGCTGCGGATGCAGTAGAAAAGATCACGTTCGACCGGGTCAAGCATCGGTGGCATTTCCGGCTTTGCATAAAACGTCATGCCGCTTTATATATTTCATAAACATGGTGTCTACACACGCGCAAGAGAGTTCACCTCACTTTTTATTTTGACATGGCTAGAGAGTTTTTGGTGAACACTCCGTACGCGGAGTTATTTTTTTTTGTAGACAAAACAAATTCTTAATTATGAGAGTGAATGCTTTCAGCGTCTAGAGTGTTAAATATGTTATCGGAAGGATCGCTATCACCAAAAACACTGACAAAAAATTATTAACGTAACAGTAATCCTTCCGAAAACATATTATCTAAATTTTCAATTGATTTTTAATTTTTCAAACAATGGTTAATTATAATTATTAGGTGTGTTATCAGCTGATCTAATCTGATTATTAATTTTGTTTAAATCAGAACAAACTTATTGCTGATTTAGCCTGCCTAGCTTTTTCTGGAGGAAAGTTAATATACAAGGTTCATGCAACGCGGCGGCGTTGATTTCTGAATTCTTTGTGCCGCTTTTTTATAACTGCTGCTAAGCTACAATATGCACGGCGATAGTTTTGAAGGTTGCACATGGATGACACCCCACAGCTTTCTGCAACCTTGAAATTAATTATCCCACAAAACACTACAGAATATGTTTATAATACACACTCCCAGGCGTTTTCTCATATTAAAATATATCAAATAATTTAAAAATCGACAGATGAGAAGTATACGTCACTTTCCTGAGAGTGGCAAATTGATTTAATCGATAATTTCCATAAGCGCGCTGGATGCATGAATAATTTGTAAAAACCCTGTATTTCGTTTGGATATTTTAATTAAAATCGCACTGGTTTAACTTTCTAGCGTCAAAAGTCATATGAATCTAGATAAATCGTTCTAAGTATAATTTCTTTATTTCTTGATTTTACAATTTCATTTGAGCGGTGTAAAAAGCAGTGATATATATATGTGGTAGCCAAAACATTATTTTACTGTTTCACAAACAAAACCGCCACAGATTGATAGAGCATCTGGGATATCATACGAACAACAAGATATTAACTTGAAATAAACTGAAGTGGCAGTTCTTGTTACGTTTTATTAGCAAGGAAACTGGATAAAGGTGATATAATTTAATGCTCCCTATACGACGAATACAAGAAAGCAATTAGCATTGTGGAATGTGGACATCGAACAAATAGAATTCGCTCGGTGCATAATGAGATTGAGCTTACACATAGCAACGTAAGACGTGATGTTTCTATTCAAGAGGTTCGTGTTTTGTATACTCACAAACTATTATCATTTCAATATTCAATTTCGCAGCATGAATGGCATATCATTTATTAATGACCGAGAGGGCTTTGGTAGAGCTATGATCAAATTGTGATATGCATGCTCTCGGCTATGTAATTTTGGAATGGCAGTCGCGCCTGTATTGATTTTCTGCATGTTAAAGGTCACGTGCAAGCAAAACCGCCAGAATGATAACCGTTCCCTTCAATTTCCTCTCTTGAGTGAAAGGATTCACTACAATTGTTTAATTGTTGATTTGTGGTTTATTCGCTATTAGACATTCTTTGCTAATTTCCTGTCTGCATGGAAAACAATGGTTACTAACGTTTGATTAGCCAAAAGTATATTCTATTTTCATGATGCGTTTTGAAAAGCATGTTGCTGTGGTAGTAGAAACCTCGTTCCCCTTTGGTGTACTGCTTAATATGCCAGGGTTCACGCCGTCTTCGTGCTCCGGAATTCTTGCGGCTTAATTCATCATCGAATATTTCCCCTTTTCCACCTAATTACCAGTGACGTAGAACAAAACGCTTAAAATATGTAACAGCGCCCTCTGAAAAGCGTAGGCTTCTGAACGAGATAAACCCAATTATGATAATTTAATTACATGTTGGAGTCAGTCGAGTTTGCTTTTGTGGACGCCTCCCCACTACATGCGGCATAATTCGTGAGCCATCTTCTCGTCCCCGGCATTCCTTTACGGTTTACCCCCAACCAATCAATACGAACATGCAACAAGTGTTCTAACGATGGCATTCAACATGTAAATCCACCCCTAACCTAAATATTTGATTAATACCGTTCGCCCACGGTGATAGTCGGGGTGGCGGCTGTATCGGTATATCATTTTTCTCTCATCACTTCTATTAAGCCATTGACTGGAGGGATATATTTTTAATGAACCGGGTAACCTAGAAATGTGGTTCAAAGGTCAAACAGCAGGCTACGTTTCTCTCTTTGCGAAGTTTGGAAATGTTAGGGACGCTTTATAGATTATGACAACTGCGTTTTAATGAGAAAATGATGTAGAGGTTGCAGTTTTGGGCATCTAGTAAAAACAGGTTGACATAGATCTCCAGTTAGATGAATGGTACTAGTTCAATTATACAGTTTAGAATTTATTAATCTTTCTACTTTCCATTCAATGGATAAAAAACACGTTTAAAATTTGTAGTGCTCGTCCTAAGTTAACTATGCACGCGTTAATTTAGAATATTAGGATTCATCCCTMCGTGCTTGCGTYTAGAAAATTAAAGCAGAACTATCCAATTTAAAGTAATGGGTGTTTCAACCATGAAAATTTTTAATGCGTTAAATTACGAAGTTTGGATAAATTTTGAGCAAGATCGCTGAAAAATGACTTCCCTTTATACAGGGTGATTTTTTTAAAACTTCACACCTTAAATGACTAAATAGAGGAAAAATTTAAAATTTTGCAAAAACAGGTAAACTTTTGTTTGCAGGGGGACAACTTTTGAGATAAGTTTTTAATGGATAGCGCTTACCCTCTTAGCGGGGTAGATACCCCTTCAAAAATTTTAAATGAAACTACCCATCTTACGATACATCATTTAAAAGCTTATTACACAAGGAGTCTTGCCATGTAATTAGTTTTACTATTTTTTACCCATTGACGGGGTAGTGGGTCAAAAAGTGCATTATAGATTGTCTTGCAGTTACAATAAAAATTGTCCTTACTTAAGCCTAAAAAAACTTGTTAAAAATAATTGTTACACCTAAGCAAAATGCCAAAAATACTTAAAATTTTCTTTCGACATTACTTGATATTGCAACTCGACAGTTTATACTGAATTGGCTAAATAATTATCTACTTTGTGTTTCCAATTTTTTGTTTCAACTTTTTGGCTACTTCTTTGGCACGACCATCTTTTTGTTCACATTCCTTTAAATCGCGTGAAATTTTAAAGTGAGAGTCCAAGTGATAATGGTTTATTCAACTGCCGAAAGGGTAGAAATAATTTTTATTTACGGTGCTGAGCATAGCTGTGCTCGTGCGTCAGCAAGGGTGTTTAACGAAAGGCACCCCGATAAAAATGTTGACGCTAGGTACATTCTCGATCTCGCGCAGAAATTTCAAGACACTGGATCTGTAGTAAACAAAAAAGGGCAGGGAATAGAGTCGTTGATGAAATGGCCCAACTTGAAGTACAGCCACAGCCACTGGACTTTCTTATTCATCTGTAAGGAAAGTTACAAAACTGCACAAATTCCATCCCTATAAGATGAAAACTCTCCAGGAACTCGGCGAAGATGACTTCGATAGAAGACTGCAATTTTGCGAAATTATGACAGAAAAGATTATAGTAAATCCAAATCTAATAAAAAATATCTGCTTCAGTGATGAATGCACATTTTTTTGAACGGCTCTGTAAATAAACATAACGTCAGGTACTGGAGTGACGAAGATTCTTATATTTTTCAAGAAGGTCATACACAAGTTCCTCAGAAGCTGAACGTCTGTGCTGGAATACTTGGCAACGCAATTGTAGGTCCAATTTTCATTGATGGGACGCTAAATGGGGGAATGTATTTAGAATTACTTGATAACGTTATTGATCCTTTAATCACAGAGCAATTAGAAAACCAACGTGACCCTGAAGGAAATCCAATGTTGGATGAATACGAATTGTTTTACCAACATGATGGAGCCCCACCGCATTACGCCATTAATGTGCGAAATTGGTTAAATCATAGATTTCCTCTTCACTGGATTGGTAGGCGTGGAACAATTGAATGTCCGCCACGATCACCCGATTTGACTGCTTTAGATTTCTTTCTATGGGGTCATTTAAAATCTGTGGTTTACAAAACACAACCTACTAGCCTGGACGATCTGCGAGAAAGAATTATTAACGAGTGCAGGAGGATTCCACCTGAAACTTTCCGAAAAGTGCAGCAGGAGTTCGAGAACTGTCTGTATTATTGTATGGAAAGAGGTGGTGCACATTTTGAGAATCTATTGTAAGGTTTGAATTTCTATGGTTTTGTTCACACTGTTTTTGGAGTTACAAATAAATATTTTTTCTTTTTCGTGGACATGGACTTTCTACAAAATTACATGATAAATACTTTAATGTTAATAATAATGTTAAAAGAAAATTTTCAGTATTCTGGGAGTTTTTTTTTAAGTCTCATATTTTTTACAAGTTATTTGTTTAAATTTTGGGTTCTCGTAAGGACAAATTTTATTTCCGCTCTAAAATAAAATAGATTTTGTTGAAAAGAGTCCAAAATATTCAATTTAATAAGCAACCTGTTTCGTAGGCACTATTAATCTATTACCCCGTCAATAAGTTAAACGTGGTAAAACTAATTACATGGCCAGACTCTTTGTGAAATAAGCTTTCAAATAATGTATCACAAGATGGATAGTTCCATTTAAAATTTTTAAAGGGGTGTCTACCCTGCTCAGAGAGTAAGCGCTATCCATTAAAAACTTATCTCAAAAGTTGTCCCCCTGCAAACAAAAGTTTACCTGTTTTTGCAAATTTTTAAATTTTTGCTATATTTAAAGTTATTTAAGGTGTGAAGTTTTCAAAAAATCACCCTGTATATAATACGTTCTTCTTAAAGTTGTCACGCCTCGTTCGCTAAAAATCTTATAATTATATAATAGTAAGGAGGGTTGTATACATCATTTGAAAGCCATTTTTATCAACTATATAACGGGGTCTAGTAAATTGATATCTTAGAATCCGTTCTGAGGAAAACAAAAGAAATAGTATTTAATTATAATTGTATACGGACCAAACGAAGATGAAGAAAAGGAAGAAAAATACTAATTTTCCATGATCTGCAACAAGTAATTGATGACAGTGAGTGTAGCACAATAATAATGGGTGACCTTAACGAAAGGGTGGGAAATGGCAACAATGGAATAGAATGGTGCTTAGGGAAACAAGGCGAGAAAACAAGGAAAACAAATTGAAATAGAAAAATAAATTTCTGTAAGGAAAATGAGGTTGTAATAGCCAACTCACATTTACAATACAAACAAATACATAAAATCACAATAGAGCTGAAACGAGAAGTCTGTTATTAGACTACTTACTGGTAAGCAGGAATTTATGGAGAAATATTAAAGACGTTAAAGTTAAGAGAGGACACAAAATAGGAAGCGACCACTTTTTACTCACGATGAAATGCCAATACGAATCAAATGAAGTAAAAGAAAAATAATGAACAAGAAAATTAGGTGTTACAAACTAAGAGATACACAACAGAAAAACAGATTTCAAGAATCAACGAAACAAAAAATTGAAGATTTAAACACTCGAATATGTATGGGCTAACGTCAAAGCAATTGTTTTAGAAACAGCAGAAGAAATATGTAATATATCCAAAGTAACAAATACACAAACAAAAATTACAAATTGGTGAACAGAAGCAATTAAAAACGCGATTAAAAGAAAGAAAGAGTTGGAAAAAGTATCTAAGTCCCAAAACACAGGATAATTAAGCAATTAGTCAAAATAAAAAAAACAAGAAATCGTGGCTGGAATTTGGAGAAAAAATGAAGAGTTCTTATAGAGAGAATCAAAATCTGTTTTTTGTGTGCAATTAGAAGTGCGCGAAGAAACAAAGTCCTTAGACTTATGAACTCAAAGACGATAAAGGTGAACTACTAGTAGATGAAAACCTAGAGATGGAGACTGTATTTCATGCAGCTGTTGAAGGGAATGGATGTATCAATAATAAATAAAGGTAACCAAGAGTGCAGTAGAAACAAAGCAATATATGAGCATCAGTCACATGAAGGAGATTTACGAGTAATGGCCGCAGAAATAGAGGTCATTTGAAAAACGAAAACGGGTATAGCGCCAGGTCCAAACCAGATAACTGTGGATATGTGAAAGTCAGGCGGCAAAGAAATAATATAGATTTTAAAAACAATCGTGAACAAAACATTGAACACTGGGGAAGCACCAATAGATTGGCAGTTGGATATAACAACCCCAATACACAAAAGGAGGAAGAGCAATCACGGCAGAAAAAATGTACGCCAGAGAAGAGACTAAGGAACGGCTGCAGAACGCTTTAGAGGATTCGCAACAAGGCTTTAGAGCAAACTGAGGGGGCACAAACGCCATTTTCATATTAAGATAGATTATAGAAGCAACAATCAGATAGCATGGAGCATTCTTTACACCTCTATTTAATAGACCTAGAAAAGGCTTTCGACAGAATAGAAAGAAAAGACATCTGGAAAACTTTAGAAAAGTGAGGAATAGAAGAAAACCTAATTAAAGAAATTAGAGCTCCATATAGACAAACATTGAATTTTGTGAGAGTAAAACATGACAAATCAACCAAATATGAAACTACTAAAGGTTACATTTTAAGTCAATCATTGTTCTCCATTGTGGTAGATGAAGCAATCAAAGCTGCAAAAAGCGAAATAAAACAACACAAGATCGGAAACTAAAAGATGAAAAATGTAAAAGTATCAGAGATAATATATGCCGACGATATATTAATAGTAGCCGAAGACGAAAAAACGGAAATACAACAAGCAATAAAGGAAAATCACCTGCGATGATACGGGCATATGATGAGGATGGGCGAGGACAGAACAACTAGGCAGGTGATGGAGGCAAAAAGCTTCAGGGAAAAGAAGAAAGAACGCTCGAGAAGAACATGGATGGAAGACGTAAGAAGCAGCGGTCGAAAAACGCAACGTCATATGGACGGAAGCACGAAGAAAAACAGAACAGAGCGGAGTTGAAATCTTTATGAAAACAAAATACACTTGAGTAATCGACTCACAATATGCCTTACACCGAAAGGTAGACAAGGCTTCAGGATTGAGTAAGAAGTAATCCGTTTTAAAGTTATGAGGGTTTGTATGTGAGAATCCTTCAGTGTTACATTTGTATATTGATTATCTGGGATTTTAAAGGCCCCAAAATGATGTTAAAATGATGGCATCTGCCTTGGTTACTTAGTCACTAATGAGCGTTGTTGTATTTTCAGTTCATCAGATGGGATACCAACTGAATAACCAACAGATAGTCCTGGTTAAATACGAAAACGTACTGCTATATGATAGTGTTAGTGGCGCTTAAAGCTTAGAGGCTATAGAACTCCCATTGTAGACGATTAAACACATCTAGTAAGCTCGTTAATGTATTGCAACGTGTATGCGCCGATGTGTCTTTTTAGTCAACAGCTGTGTGGTGTGTAATTCTCTTTCAAAATCAACATCTGCAATGTAAAATGGGGGTTTACTAATTCAAACGCAATGGATTTGTATCTTTTAAGCTAAACGCGTTTCATATATTTTATGATCACTGCATTTCAAGTTGCAGATTTATACTTTCTGCAGTGAGGTTTTCGGAGCGTTAGATAATATTCTTTACTGACAGGAATCTTTACCTGTGTCCGATAACCAACTTATTAGAGAACAACCCAGTAAGCACACTTAACTGAAAAACCCTAACGTATCACTGCGCTGCTTCTAAACATTGTGTAAAATAATTATTATTCTTCTTAAAAAGGAAAAGTACTATTGTTCAGTATTTAACCTCCAATAAGAATGATATTCATTCTCTTGTACAATAGTACCTCTTTTTCAGTTCAAGGACAAATTCTTTGATCAAAGTTTGGATCTATATAACCCCGTAGTGAAATGACGTCGTATATGCAAAAAGCCGCTTACTGAGAAATTTATGTTTTGTTGCATATAAAATGTCGGTGTTTGACCATGCATATAATTAGATTTCCATAGTTTTGTACAAAAGGAAATGCGATAATTATAATTGTGGGCAACACCATGTCACCTATGGGCACTTTACCGTGCTACCCACCCGTCTCTCTGGGGAACCTGTAAATTGAAAGGTARCCCAACATGTAGTGAGCGTTTAAAAACCGACAGAGGCCCTAACGACGGCGTCTGCAAAGAGTGCTGTTCTCAGCATAATAAAATATTAGTGTGTGCCACGTTGTCTTTATAAGAATTATCAGTGGACAGCTGCTTCGGCTTACAAAACCTTCTCAGTAGAGCTATAATCTCAATGCAGACAACATGGCACAGATCTGGGCTTCCCTTATATACGTTAACGTAAGTGATGTGTATGTCAGTCTTACAATTGTAGGCAACAATATGCCATCTATTGACAATTAACGGTGTCACCCACCTGTTTCTGTGGGTAACCTATGGTATGCACGGTAGCCCATCTTGTAGTGTGCGTTTAAAAACTGACCGAGGTCCCCATCGACGGTGCATGTTAGTCTATAATATGGCAGAGACGGGTGGCTGACACCGTTAATTGCCAATAGATGGCATGATGTTGCTCAAAACCATGATTCTCGCATATGCATCGCCTAGTTTGGCGTATATCAGGGAAAACCAGATATATGCCACGTTGTCTGCTTTGAGAAAATAGCTCTACTGAGAAGGCTTCATAAGTCGAAACAGCTGTCCACAGATTATTCTGATGCATACTATATAAGCGTAGGTTAATATCTTATAAAAGGAAGTGTCTGCACTTACAAAAAGCTTATAGGAATTTATTACATCCTTTCGTATTTCTCAAATTATATAAGGCTTAAGGCGTACAATTATATCACTGCAAGGAATTCAGCTGCTTAATTACACCGCTTAAAACACAAACTAATAGATATCATTTAAGTAAAGCTACTTACGAATCTATGATACTTTGTATATCTGTATCTTAAAACAGGAAATTAAACWTCCAMCCCAGCGCAGACGGGCGGCCCGGCGGTATATCCGGGAGTGGCAGAAATGCTCACCGTACGCTGGTTTAATCAATCAATCAATCAATCAATCAATCAACCCATCCTAGTAAACATAAAAAAGCTGTGAGGAAAGTCAATGAAGTGCGTTGTAATGGACACTAAATTTAGAAAAAATATGAATAAGCTGAATCACAAAATTAGCGTCTTTTTAGCTCTAGCTAGTTTAATTATTATATATATATATATCTTCGATGTAGCAATATTTGTCGGAATCATCCCTCCCATGCCCGCGCGCAGATTATGTGCTTGACAGGATGATGTCAAATACGCTCCCTTATTGCTTAATATTTCACTGTTGATTATGTACCTCTGATATTTGGTTATGAATCCAACAGAATTCCAATTATAATTTCCCCCACATAACCCGTGAAGATATCTGTGCCTCCTCCTACAACCCAGACTTTCAGAATTACCTCATTTGTTGCCGACAAGTGTTGCGAGTTTGTTAATATCACATCGTGCTCATGTGAGCAATGCTCACGGCGAAACAAGACCGAACGCAACGTCAACTAAGATAATTTATTATGTGTACGCTTAATCCATTCGGTTAATTATTACAGTCAAGTGTACCGGCGAATTGGATTCAAAGAGGAAACGGATTTGGTCTCATCTAGAATCAAACCTTGACGGGGGTAATGCGATTTTATCCTAGATAAACAAGGTCGCAGTACCGTGAAAGGAAACTCTAGTAAACACCAGGCACTATCTGCTTAATCTATATTTGGGGTGGTGCGGCATTGTTGGTTGATGTAGAACACGCGCCGGAAAGTTGAAAGTGAGTTGGCGGCACACTTTAGAATTCGTGTCACTGAGTTTATAACCAACCTACAAATCAGAGTAGATTATGGCGTATTAGTTTCGGCAATACTAACGCCGACTCTAGTTAAATTTGTAAAGTAAAAATCATGCCCGTTCTAGTTACCTAAATCCAAGTTTCCCTGTTAGTCCTCAAACGATAATAAGTATTATTTTGTTTTATTAACCTAACCTGCTTCACTTTATTATTCTGATTCATCTAAACAGCCAAAAATCCCCACGCTGTTCTAATCTAATATACGTAATATATAAAAATAACTTGTATGTGCATATATTTCAATATGCAGCCAAAACTACACAACGTAAACCGATTGTCTTTATGTGAAGTGGTAAACTCAAGACTCCCATCGTGCACTATGTTTGTAGCGTACCGGTGGCTGCAGTGGTTTAGGAGACATGGGGGTTGAAAGCATTCAACCTCCGGTACCTGCATACAAAATGTATAAAATATTTCACCTTGCAGCCAAACTGTCCATTGCACTGGCAGTTTACCGAAACCGTCTAAAGAACATTCTAGAAAAKTTGACGGAGACTAGGCAACTCCGCAAGGGTGGCATTCTTGATTCTATTATCTTGAAACAGGCATAAAAACGAAATCAGGGTTTAGCCTATATAGATTCTCAGAAGGCATCCGACCCGGTTCCTCATGATCGTCTTGTCCAATTTTGGGTTTTTTAAAAGTTAAGTTAATTAACTTATGGCTGGTTGGAAAACCAGTGAAATTGCGACTGATAATGCATAAATTTCTTCGACTGTGCTGATAAGAATGTTTCCAAAATGAATAAACAGCAATAAATTGATACCAGACTGCAACCAGAATATTTTAAATTATTTCAGTTGTACTCTGGTGATACTGTGCGTCTAAAAAATTTAGGTATAGCTGAGAGAGAGAGAGAGAGAGAGAGAGAGAGAGATGTTTCAGCTCAGATATAGCCATTTTCAAATGGTGTTTATCTGCAAAGAGTTGAACGTATTTAACCTAGTACACTCCCCCGTGTTATGTAAATGGCATATCACCTTACATATGGCCTTTGTACTTGAATTACAGCAATTACTTCCCAAAATCCACAGCGCGCTTTCCAAGTTGTTCAATGATTTAGCTAATATTTGCATTACAAGCTCGTCCAACGTCAAAAAAAATATGTTTTTGATTAGAACAAAGGTGTGCAAATTAGATGCAAGACTGAAATTACTGCAACAAACAAAATGTTTTATAAGTGACAGTAATTATATTTCTTAGTTACGTCATAGTCAGTTCAAAATAAAATTACGTTGAAAGCTAATTCTAATAGAATAGCCACAAATTTTAAAGGAAATATATTCGCCATTAATATATTATTATATTATTGATTGGCTATCACAGACGGTTGTTATACCGAAATGCATTTAAACTTTAGCAAACCTTTCTTATGGTGCCTTAAAATGTATTTGATATATCTGTTAAAATACATTTCTGTTACAGATAACGGAAGCTCTATCATTCCTCCATTATTCTGGGCACGTGCTGCACCGAAACGTGTGTCCGGCCAGCATACTGGTTACGAAGAAGGGCACTTGGAAGTTAGCAGGGCTAGAGTTTACCGGTAGGTCACCACGAACCTAGCAATTTTATTTCCTTACTGATATTACATTTCGTCCATCTACCACTGCTGCTTAACGTGAAAAATTGGTTATACACAAAACAATTAATGTGTGCATGTGTGTGTGTGAGAGAGAGAGGGAGATAATAAATCTAAAAATAAAATGGTTACGCTCTTAAATATTTTCCCTTTACAATAGGTTTGCATAGTCCTTAAAATACAGTAAATATAATGGAGTTCAAAGTAATGCAACATCCAAAATAGAAAATGTTTTGAATATATTTGTATTACTTCTGTGTTTAGTTTTTGTGTCGTAGCAAAAATTTAATGTGTGGCTTCGCCGCGCTTACTACAGCATTTTTTAATTTGGCAATATGTTCTTGTGATAAACGGTTCCAGATCTGTTGAAAAACATACTTTGTTGTTTTCGCAATCGCTGACGTGTTCTGCCGATGCTGTGCTATATATATTCTGTTGGCGATAAGTCAGGTGATCTTGCAAGGAAATCCAAACTCTACGCCAGCGTTTTGTAAAAAAATCATGATTTGATGGGCTGTATGCGGGCTGGCATTGTCTTGTTTGGTGTTTGGAATAGTCTCAAATATGGTATAACAGCTTGTACCGTCGAGCTACCTTCCAAGCATATACAGCTCTATACTATGATACCAAGAATATTTGCTTCGTGTGAGACACTCTATATTTGTTCTTAAGTGGAATCTGAATTCATACCTGAAGCAGACGTTCGTCTACACCATTCCAAAAGATTAGTTGATGCAGCGGAATCAGTTGTAGCACCTAAAAAAAAACGGTCTATATGAAGACCGACGGAAAAAATTCTTCGACTAACCGTTGGTCGGCAGACACACGTTCTGCAGCTAAGACAGACACATCGAACTTGCCGCAAATTATCGCAACGAATGATGATACTCGGCCGATCAGGAGACCGTAGTCACCGATAGCTATTATCTTGAGACTACCTTCCCTAAAATTGCATTACATTAAAGGGTGTAATTAATTATCTTCGGGCTATTTCTGCACCCCGCCTTTTATCCAAATAATACAACCTTTCTGAAAATCATTTAAGTGGTGAAATGAACGCACGTAACAGACCACAGAGGATAAACAAACAGCAGCTGACTGATTTTAACAAGGTAACATTTTTTTTATTTGTATGACAAAAATAGCAATCGTGAAATACAATTGAGATAAAGCAATAAAAACTGTAACGCAGTTACAAAATTCCTGCCAAGGTAAGCATCTGGTGAGCAGATTTCTTACAGTTTTCTACCAACGTGTGTTATATGTAAGGTGTACGTCACACGGTAGTTTTCCTGATGGTTGATATTTGTTAGGCAACTCTTAACGACGACAAACGATTGCATCACCCGCATCAGCACATTACATGCTCACTCTTCGTCGAACCGAACCGAACTGCTTTTTGCATATCACCGTAGTTAACGAACAGCTTGCTTGCCTTATCTTTGGCACATAGGGCATTTATAACCCTTAGTAATGTTTGGTTGTGCAGTTATTCCGTAATTGATAAACTGTCGACTGTTTCGACGTCGAGCGTCCGATCATTCTGGCCCGAAACCCTGATTCGCTCTCCGAACGAACAAATCGTCACACTTTTGGCGCCCGAGCAGGTGCCTTACGTCAAGGAGTCAATGAAGCAGAAGGCCACCATATTGTTCCTGCACMGCTGCTACTGCTCATGCGCGACCCAAACCTCCGCACCGCTCTCTGATTAAAGAAGGCGTCACAGAACGTAATCGCTTACTATTCTTACTAACAGGAATAAATCCTATTTGTTACTGGATTAAACAACGTCTATAGGTGTTGCATCGTTTGAGGTCCAGCATAATACAGAGCTTTTATTCCAACAGAAGACTGATATTTCAAATAAAACTAAAGATTGAAACCGTACAATTTTTTTAATAGTCTAAAAGAAGTTAAGAGAACTGAATTTAATAAAATTGTACACGTCACGACAACGTATTAAAACTTATTCCATGTTTTAGGATGTAACAGAAATAATTTCGTGTTTTTTGCACATAAATAAAATAACTTCAATTAGTTTGTTAGTCTTTTGGCGAATTAGCTCATTAGTCTCTTGAATGTTTCCCATCATCGATTGTAGTCGTTGTAATGAACATACATTTTCGACCAAAAGCAATTAAGTGTAATTAGGGGGAACCTGAAATTTAATTAGCACCAAAATTGTTTCATATTAGATTATTTTGTGTATTGAAGCTGGTGCTCTACAGCACAGGTTAAAAGCATATTAGGGTTTCATACTTAAAGAACAACTGTAACAGCTAATATCAGATTGCTTTACAAGTAAATGGTTTTCTAGCGAGTTATTCCGTCGTCTTCACGAATTAGAAAAAAAACTTTCCTCACGCTTTAAACATGCATGTCCACAATGAAAAGCAGATAAAAAGATGATAAAAAAGTAACATTTTATCATACCTATACGAATCATATCATATCTTAATAGTGGTATATGCAGTGTGCATGTCTATAGCATCGATATAAGGATAAATAACTTTTTTCCTTCAACTGCTGTGTGTGTATAATGTAACAACTTGTACGTTCAATATTTTTAAAATAAAACTATCGATAATTTGTTACTGAAAAGGTTGCACATTGTTGTGCTGCTTTCCAAGAATTCAAGTGGCTGCTTCCACTAAGTACACAAAAAATAAATTTACTGTTAATGTAATATCATGCTTTTGATAAATCAAATAACACTAACAGAGATAATTGCAGTCAGGTTTTGCTTAGACAACTACTTATTATGCTTTCTGTCAGTTTGGTTATTTTTAATACTATTAATTATTAATAAATAAAAAATAATATTTATAACTTATATACATTAATAAATGCATTCAGGCAATAATTATATTCTATTATATACATATTATGAAATTATAAAAAAATTGTTTCATAATTAGATAAAGTCTGAGAATAATGACTCTTTTTGTGGGATCTTCCCATGTGCTAATTCAATAACATAAAACGGATCATAATGGTGTGATAAGCAATTAATTTATTAAGTATTACATCATGTTGATTATACAGGATTAACCAAAGGACAAGCGTTTTTAAATTACTAATATTCAGTCCCATAAGGAGTAAATAAATGTCCTGCAGGTTCATGCGATCTTAGCACTTTGTTTTCTTCTGCTGTCATGAGGGCATAGAAAATAAAGTAACTAGTAGTGTGCACTAACGAGTGAAAACTATCGATTTGGTCGAAAGTTGGCCAGGAATACACCGGGCTGGTTAACTTTCAACGAATCATTCATTGAAAGTATATGTGTTGCTTAATGTTTTTATTCGTATTGCATTTACTAAGCGCTGAACTCGCACATAACATTTGTTGTAAGCGAACGCTTATTATTTTAGACGACGAGTTACAACAGTGAGGTAATTCAATAAGCATAAGTAATACTACAACATTATTTATAATAATGCCTGCAAAACCTTTCATGTGTAACTGCAATCGAAATCCTTTTACGTATGGCTTGATCACGCCAAAATCACATTTTCAATATCTTGCGGTTTAGTGTGGTCCAACCTGAATTAACCTCTCCATTTTTACTTAATTACTATAACTGGAATGAGAACATCAGACTTAGATATTAAAGAAAGCGTTAACTTGTTTGTCTGGAAGAAGCTAATTATAAAAACAACGTTGAAATTCTAAAATATTTAGTAGAAAAAGGCATTCGACAACTAAAAGTTATCAGACATGATCCGTAACCAGCTTAATTTATAAACGTCAGTATTGTTTCTAAATAAAGAACAAAACTGTTTTTTTACTGCGCGACTATTATGAATTATTGTCTTGTCAACTGCAACTGCAGCGAATGTGCGACTTTCGTCCGACAAATTGTTCCATAAACATATTTTTTCTTTACTTCAGTTATATATAACTGTTTCTTCAAACAAGCACCGCGCTTTAATATTAACTCCATGCCTACCAAAAGTTCCTTCAAATATTTTGCTCAATGAGTTTTAAACGCTCGTAATTAAGAACAGCGTAAGTTAAGTGAAGCCATTCTAAAAGTTTAATCATCCAATAAAACCCGCTCCAAGATGACTACGGCAGAGATAATTTTTAATTGTTCAGCTTCAAGCAATACTGCGTGCGATGTTCAGCCAGAATCGCTGCCTAAAACATTAATTCTTCTCAAAGAGAGGAAATAGATTTTCCTACCCATGTTTACTGCGGTCGTCAGACTAATACTCTAGCGCTGCGGGCATTTCCTGAATAGGTTCCAGAATGCTTTCACCCAACTTTCTTGTTGTTCCGTTAAACTTGAGCAAGCTTTGACAAGAATACATGAATCGACTGACCAATTTATCGGGAACTTCGGCAAGTTGCTCAACTTGGGTTCCTATACATTATAAGTGTGGCACCCGTCACACACATTTAGGTTGCGTTTAAACTTTGTCATTGTCAGAATTTTAACAGACTTCGCAAACAGTCTGTGATAGTTGTTACTGTTAAATAAATTGTCGAGAAGCTAACTATCGGCTGTTTTAAATTTCCAATATAAAATTAATACCCGCACACTTTTAATGATACTGCTTAGTTATAGTTTAGTCTTAAATTTTTCTTGGAACCATTTCGTGCTAGATGGATACCCGTTCTAGTGTATCAACATGTGGTAAAAACTTCAATTAAATTTTGACTTCTAGTGTTAATATGATAAACTGCCTTGTCTATTTTTTTGTTGAATAATTCAGGTTTTCTATTGATTTGCAGACATCTCAAAGAAAGTTCAAGTTAAACTTCTTAGCGTTTTTTATTAAAGGTGATCTTAGAATCAAATCATATCTTGCACATAACTTCGGAATTTTTTGTAACCTATTGGCGATTCAAGCTAAGCGATACGCAGTCTAGCGGCGGAATAGTGAACTACTCAAAAGCAGTCGTTGTCGCTGGGTGCTTCCCGCTTTCGTGTACGCATCGCAATAAATGAATTTGGGCGATAGCCGAGTTTTATTATAAAAATAAGTAAAGAATGCTAGAAAATAGTAAGGCACTTTGCCGGTCTATAACTACTAGTATTCTGAAGCTGAATTACAAAAGCACGTCAGTTTTTATTACTTTCCTATTAAGTGGATTTAATGACCAACAAACCCAGCTATTCATAACAACTTGATTTATACTCCAGCACCGTATCCTGTTTCCACTGAAGAATTACATAGAAGTTAAAGCAGCACTATTATTTTTGTACCAACCTTAATATAAAAAAAATATTGATAATGAAGTAAAAACTATTGTTACAAGAACTCTTCCGCACTCGATTTCCTCTAACATTAAATGAATTTTCTGAAAGGTGTACAAAAATGTTGGAAATCATAGAACAATTAATTACATCATATCACCCTTCCCTACGGCCTACGTTAATAGATATTGGGAAATTAGATATGAATGTGTAAATTACATTTTTTAAATTAAAGCACAGTATTTTTATATAGTATTGTGAATGTTGTTGGGAAAAACATCTCCACGTACATGTAAAACAATAACTCGTTGTTCACATGTTGACTATGCTAAGCAAAAATTCTAGGGGTTCCGTGGCTTTATTAAAAAAGGCACATTCTTCCATACCATATTAAGATGCGTTTATGAACGACAAGGGATTCTTGATCGATTATTTGTTTATGATGCACCGCATAGAACCATTTTTATAAAGCTCTTCTCTTTATACAATACATAATTAAAATGTGATATTGCTACGGTCAGAGCGCATGTGCACCTTACGGATCTATACTGATTTGCCAGTTTTTAATTTTCAATTTACCCTACAGTTTATCTGGCCTGTTCGTCAAAGCAGATGTATGTAGACACAGACTAAAAACTGAAAATATCAGTAACAGTTTAAAACAACGGTAGGTTATTGTGTGTATGGTATACATCAAGCATTTATTTTGCTAGCTTGCTAAACTTTTACGGTGACCCGCATTAAGAACAGCTTCAGCTTTCTGTATACCTACACCTGCAGGCAATAGTTGCTTTCAAAAAGGTAAAACTCTTTTTTAAACTTAGTGGTATTTTGTACGCCATACAGCGCAAACGAATCATGTAGACTGTTTTCTACGCGACTAGCTGATCGCTCGAGCGCGCGGGAATATTAACTTGAATCGCCAATATTTATCATTTTTACTAAACATCAGTGGCGGCTTACAAGAGATTTTTTAATCGACGTTAATTCCTTTATGTTTATAGTCCAATTCATTGTGCCACTTTTTGTACCAAAACAATAAGCTGGGCAGACATAGTATACCTAGTAGCAGTATCAAGCTAACGTTTTTCCTGTTCTGAGTTGGTACTCACTTTAGAGTGAAATTCTGGGGACGTTATTGGTCATTATAATTCTTACATTGTTTCACAATGATATAAACATATTCATTAGGACAAAATTTAAAAAATTAGCATTTTGTTTCATTTTCGTTTTTTATTTTTAAACATTATCTGCTTGAACCGAATAATAAAATAAGTATTAACTATAATTGACCTTCATTAGATGTATTCCCTCTTACTGCATGACGTACATAAACGTAAAACATAATCTTAATTTAAACATCGTTTCGGAAGTATTGATACAATTTAGTTAGATCCCCCAGTACTTACTATCTTTCCACATCTACAGTAATATGTGCCCACTTGCGGTATCCTAATTTCACTTATTCAAGTGATGACTACTTTCAAAATTCATATATATAATGCACTACCGGGTTTAAATTCTGAAAATATGGATTTTACTTCCCGATCTACAGTTGGAAGTCTGGACTCAAAAAAATTCTTACATTTACCCTAATTCCCTTTTGTTAATGTAGCTTGAAGTTATCTCTCAGAAGACTGCATAGGGAATTTCAGGTCGCTATTTCAAATTTTAATGCAGCACTTCATTTACCCCTACGTAAACGGTGAACCTGGAGCGAACCTAGTATTTAATATTCCAACTTTAATTATCGCCAAGTAGCTATTTTTTTTTGTTCCGAGTTGTTGTGCAGATAACATTTGCATCAGAATCGTCAAGATTACTTCATAGTTTGAAATGCCAGTAGCCCAGTATCGTTGCATTCGAATATGTACAGTGTAATATTATACTGATTAGCACAATAAAAAATATTTTTAAAAAGAATGCTCTTATATTGCCGTCCTAAAAAGTAGTAAACAAAAAAAAATAAGAAAGTATTTTTTTTAAACAATGCTTTTATATTGGTGTTAAAATTTACACCCGAGAATGCTTTTAATTGTAAAAAATTATTTTATTGTTCTTTGAATGTTCAAATCTTTTTTCCTATTTAGGTACTACTTTTTAAGACGCCAATATAAAAGCATTCTTTTTTTTTAATTTTATTTATTACGCTTTAGTCATAAGCAAACGTTTTTTAGTGTGAACCTCAGATTCAGATTGACATCAAAGACGTTTTGGATAGCTTTCCTTTTGCCGAAGTTGTTCGTCTTTCTCTGGAGTTCTAAATCTATGACGACGAGCCATGATATCCAAACAAATGTTTTTGGCCCGGTTACGCACTTTACCAAAAGCTCAGTGAATTTTGTGATTTTGCGAAGTATGACGCAAATGGAGTCGTCCCATAATTTTATTTATTTTACATTTAAGATGTACATAAATATTGAAACACAAAGATATTTTTTACGATTTTTTCCGGTTCTTTGCCGAGAAAAAAATGTTAAAGTATGGATTTTTCAAAATCCGTTTCAAATGCCTCTATATTCCGCCACGGAGACGACGTAACAGGTTCGCATGCTGACGAAAGCGAGAAACACTAATAATAGCCAGTGCTCTAACGGCATTGCAAGTAATATTTGTTTACTGTTTTTTTTTAGCTGCGTCGCATTGCCAATGTGGGCAAATTTTCGGGATACCGTGAGGAATGTGCTCGTAAACTGGCATTGTGACATTGATGTCAACTTAAGGCGTATTTGTGAAAATAATTTAAATCATCCTTCAGTCAGTTTATTCTATGATGAACAGTTCAATATAATAAGAGCATTCACTGGCCTTTTGCTGAAACACGAAAGCACTTTAACCATCGAACCAGCTTTAGAACTAATGTCTTTCTTATGAGGAATTAAACGACGCTTGGAGCTTGATAATGATTAGTTTGTATACTTTCGTATGACAATGTTTTGAAACTGTCAGGACAATCTCTAGCCGTTGTTAGGAAGAAAACGGTAAAGTACCGCTGACAACATCGCACGTCCGCACGTGCTGCATGTGTCACATGTGTAACGAATAACCCTAACAACCCTAGCCATGCGTTTTTGTTTACATAGTTTGGTCAAACTTTCGAGTTTCGTATTTGTCAGATTAAGTGGTGGAGCAAGATGTTGTCGAAGTATTTGGGTAATCTGTGTTTTTTTAATGTCAGAATGGCTTACCTTAAGAAGTGTTTTGTTCCGTGTTGTAAGAATACTACTGCTGATGAACAGTTACAGGTTATTCCTGTGTTTACATTTTAATATTGACGTTGACGGTTATACTTATACCTTCGCCCCTCTATCTCACTTCCATTGCATTATTTGTATTTCTCTGGCTATTTATAAAACTGAAAACAGTGAG
Organism: Rhyzopertha dominica; assembly: GCA_025024175.1. Classification (NCBI taxonomy): domain Eukaryota; kingdom Metazoa; phylum Arthropoda; class Insecta; order Coleoptera; family Bostrichidae; genus Rhyzopertha; species Rhyzopertha dominica. The sequence continues at coordinate 36,599,748 of QCXZ01000003.1, read as the reverse complement.
CACCAAGTTACCTAGGCAGCTGTAACAGTGCGCATGACGAAAATTAGGAACCTTTTGCGTAGTTGTAGGCGGATTTAAGAAAATGTTTGAAACAGAGTATTTTTTCTGCCGCCGTTTGTTACGAGTTGAATTAATCTGAAAGCAAAATAGATACGTGGTAGTATTCATGATGTAAGCAATAAAAGGCATAGGTTAAAACTATCAAATTTTAATGTGCGGGACGATCCTATTGCTGCAGGTGCGGTAAAGCATAGAAACCAGCAAAGCTTATAAGTACAGAGATTTAAAAAGAAATTAACCTGTGCGCGTCGTCGAGCGGTGGCTTTACGAACTACATATTACGGTGTCTAGTAGGTATGGACACACCCACACATAATACACAAACAAGTCGTCTTATATAAAAGCATTCGAAAAATAAGAACGACGAATAATTGGAGACCTTGATGCAAAAGCCGACCAAGTACTAAATCAACATATTTGAAAAAACAAGGGAAAACGTTGTGACGCGTTTTTCGTTGAGCGGCGGAACGGGCCTTCGGATCGGAGGGCGGACGGTTGGACGGTTACGTAATGAGCAGTACGGTGGTGACGTAAGCACTAAGCTCGGCGTCAAAACGTTTTCTCGGGCGCCAGTTTTTTTATTATACTGAGGTATGCTCCTCAGATTACTGTGCACTATCCCCCTTCGTGCACAGACCAGGGCAGCTACAGTGGAGATCGGCACTCCAGGGTACAAGCCCGAGGGCGGATACCGCAAGCTGAAAAAGATGTTAACGGGGTGCGGATGGTGCAGCAGAAAGAAAAACCAACAAGAACCTATAAACCCAGTTTATTACTCTTAAATAATTTATTACACATGCAACAGAAGAGTCTATACTAAATTATATAACGGCCCCCCTCACCTGCGGTGCCCAGCCAAGGAAAATTACGGTTATGCAATACGGTGATATGAAAACGGTCTACTGTTATTACGCTTACGGTACAAGTAACGGTGCGGTGGTTGTGATGAAAAAGCGGTGCAAGCGGTAACCAAACTGAGTGAGCGTGTTATATCTGGTGACGCCGGTGGGTTACGTTCTCAGACAGGGTTATTGGTTGGTTGACAGAGTAGGTAAGGAACGGACGGAGGCGTAACAGTCTACAGTCGGTGTCGGGTGTCGGTAATAACGGTTGGTGACGTAAGAAAGCCGCTCACGAGGTATGGGCCGCCCACAAACCTAGCATGCGGCAAACACCAAGCGAGCAACTCTCCCTGTCTACTGCGAGCGAGCCGCCTGCAAATCTAGCATGCGGCGCACCCACAACAGACGGTCCCCTTAGTCGGTGTCAGTAAAGAACGGTGGGTGACGTAAGAAAGCTATTCACGAGGTACGGGCCGCCTACAAACCTAGTATGCGGCAAATACCAAGCGGACAGTTCTCCCTGTCTACTGCGAGCGAACCGCCTACAAATCTAGCATGCGGCGCACCCACAACAGACTGTCTCCACGGTCGGAGTCGGTTGGTGACGTAAGAAAATTACTCACGAGGTACGGGCCGCCTACAAATCTAGTATGCGGCAAATACCAAGCGGGCAACTCTCCCTGTCTACTGCGAGCGAACCGCTTACAAAGCAAGTATGCAGCATCTCCACAGTCGACAATGGTGGGATATCAGGGATCGGTTGTGGATGTGAGAGAGAGTGTTAAATGCCAATTTTTGTATCTGCGTTATTATTAAAATAAAAGGTGTTTTTGTACGTTTATTAATTTCTTGCTATGTTTAGAATCGCTGTTAATAAGATAAAAACTAAAATCGAAGCGAATGCGTATGCGTGCGATTAATTGTTTTGGCGAGAAATATCAGAGTCGCGAGGAGATGCAAAAGTAGGCAATGAGTATTGATGTGTCATTTTTGACAGAAAGAAATATTCTTGATTTTGGCTCAGTGAGAGCGAGGTCTTTGGCCATGATGTGCCTCAGGCAGAGAGAGTAAGGTCTTTGGCCATGTTGTGCCTCAGGCAGAGAGAGTAAGGTCTTTGGCCATGATGTGCCTCAGGCAGTTTTAAACCCCTAGCGCAGTGCCCGGTTAACAGCCGTGGTTCCTTCGAGTGGGTGACTTGCATTCCGGGGGGTAATGCGGGCTGCTCGAATGACATAGTTCTGGTGGAGAGGGTAGCCTTATTAGGTGCCCCCGATCCGGGCTATTGGAATGCGACCCTATAGGCCTTAGGGTGAGCGTTCGGGGAAGCCTCTACTATTTCAGGTTGACACTAGCTAGTTGTTGAAGAGAGAAAACTAACAAGGTATTCATAACCACCATTGATAAAGATGTAATCTCAGGGATGAAGCCATAGACAGGACAAGGATGAGGCCCTGGGGTGAAAACCCCTCTGTGAGTCTTAACTGTATCTGTTTGAGTTTAACGGATGAGTAACTTATGTTTTGTTTTTGCATCTCCCGCGCATATGTGAAACCGCCTTGTCTGTCCACCGGAGTGACCGCATTGTTATGACCCACGGATGAAGGCGGTGATAATGTAAGTTTTTCTTGGATATTCCCGCATTAGTTTTTCTATGTTTTTCATTCAGGTGTGGGGTCAAACAATCGGTTCACAGATTCGGTGAGATGAATTCAAAAAGTTTAAGCACGTTTTATCGCAGCGTAGTGGTTTGACAAATTATAGTTTGTCGTAATTATAATTGGTGGTCAAACAATCGGTTCACAGATTCGGTGAGATGAATTCAAAAAGTTTAAGCACGTTTTATCGCAGCGCAGTGGTTTGACAAATTATAGTTTGTCGTAATTATAATTGGTGGTCAAACAATTGGCTCACTAATTCGGTGAGATGAATTCAAAAATTTTAAGCACGTTTTATCGCAGCGCAGTGGTTTTACAAATTATTGTTTGTCGTAATTATAATTAGTGGTTAAGCGGCGGCTGACAGTTTTTGTGCAAAAGACGTTTATTCAGCAAAGTTCTTGGCCTTAACAGGTTCTCTTTTGTTTCGGCGTGATTATAGGTAGGTCTAATACCTCTATCATACATGTTTTGCGTATTCTTCATGTTCATGCACATATGGGTACCCATCATCAACATCATCATCACTATCATTTTTCTTCATTTCTTGATGTTTAATAGCATCCTATGATAACATCATACAGGCAGTTGCCCGATCGAGTAATTATCAAGCGCTGTTGACCTTTCTGAAATCTTGCGATGAGAATCAACGAAGTACATTTCCTATTTCTTATTTAAAGATAAGGTAATGCACAGCGAGTAGACGTGATCCAGCTATGCTCCGGTTATTTGTATTCAAAGTGCCCAGTTTATGTGATTCAAATTTGTGTTCTGAAGCCATAGATGACTGTCATCGGGTGGTAAGTGTGAATACTGGAAGAGATCGATCTAGAATCGTCAGATTCTGCTCAAGGAAGGATAGGCAGCTCATATTCCGCTACAAGAAGTTGTTGAGAGGAACCAATATTTCCATAAAAGAAGATCTCACGAGGAAGCGCTTAGAATTACTAAAACTCTGCAGCTCTGAATTTGGTGCTTGTAACGTATGGACTTAACAGGGTTAAGTCAAAGTAATAGTAAATGGTCGTAAATACTCTGTAAATTCTGTTGACGATATAGTCAATATACAGAACAGTATTGGTAGCAGTTAATTGGCAACGTTATCTTTTTATTATGTGTGTCGCGGATTTGTTGCTACCGTAAAATGTAATGCTTTTCCAGAAGCTACCGCCGGTGGTTAAGTATTAATTTTGCTTTTCTTTAATTTAGCAATTAAACATACTTCAATACAATTTAGTTTAATTAAGTCAGGTTGTATTTGTTCTCATTTAGATGTAATAGATATCCTGTAKCAGTTTAGCCTATAATTTTTATAAAGGTTGCACATCTTAATGTAAGATCGCTCTTAKTACATTTTCAAGATTTTATCAATTTAGTTTAAAGGGCAAACTATGMTGTTTTTATGGTTAGCGAGAGATGGTTGTCTAATGATGTAGATTTATCTATTTTAGCAATACCTGGTTACAATCTTTGTTATACGCATCGTGCTGAGGGCTGAGATGGCGAAATGGCGGCATATTTCAAGTAGACTTTTTGAAATTCGTTAATAGAGTTCGATTTTGAGATTAATTCCTCTATTGACTGTTTGTTTTTTAGCATCCGCGTAGAACTGTAAATTATGCATTCGGCGTATGCTATCTTCCGTCTAGTTCTACCTTGGGCAATTTTGTTGGAACTCTTGATAATATCTTTGGTCTGGTTTGCGGTATGTATGAATATGTGTCTGTCTGGGTGATTTCAACATTAATTTCTTAAACATTTCTAACCATATGAGTGTACATTTGGAGGCGTAAAACTTGGTGCAAGTCTTGGATGAATCGACTATAGTGACTGGTAACTCAAGCTTACTGATTGATCCTTTATTCGTATCCCATTCTCTGAATGTTACAAGATACGGTACGAAGAACTGTGACGATATTTCTGACCACAGATTGGTTTATTGTGAATTTAGTTCACCTATGGTTAAATGTGAGCCCAAATATGTTACTTATGTGTAGATCTTTCAGACGCTTTGATGTCAGTGAGTTTCGAAAAAGTTTGGAATCTATTGAATGGACTGATGTGATACGTGAAACCAATATTGATAAGAAACTTGAAAATTTCAACACCCTAATTATTTCTCTCTGATCGGCATGCCCTGGTAGTAACGTCTAGAGTAACAAAGCCCAATGCAATGTGGTGTTGCCTTGAACTCAAATGTCTCATGAGTAAACGTGATGCATCCTTCCGTAAATACAAACGAAGTAAACTTCCTGAAAATTTTGCTGTATACAAGATGTTGAGGAACTTGACTGTGAACTCTGTTAGGACGGAAAAAAGTCATTACATAGGTTCAGTTGCTTCTAGTTGAGATATACACACTATTTGGTCGGCTCTGCGCAAATTAAACAGTGGTACTATCAAAGTCTAACCCTGAAAACTAGTCGGATTTACCTTTGATTAGCATCCTACCTGCAGCTTCAAAACTGTTTGAATCTCTAGTCTACGAACAGATATTTGACTGTCTTTTCTTGGAAAATCGTTCCGATGCTCAGTGCGGATTCAAGCGCAGTCGAAGCACTCCTACTGCACCAGCTTCAGTCGTGAATGATCTCATTTCAGCTTATGATAAGGGTTTAGTCAGTGCTTTGGTTTTGTTCAATTTTTCGAAAGCGTTTGATACTATTAATCATTGTTTGTTATGCGTCAAACTATAAAGTCTTACGGTTTCAGCAGTTTGTCGGTACAGTTTATTAGATCTTACTTGAGCGATAGAACCCAAGTGGTAAAATAAATATAGTGTCTCCTTTGAATTGTCAGTTAGATCTGGTGTTCTGCAAGGCTCCACATTAGGATCTCTGCTTTTCATAATATGTACGTCTGATATAGTGAACTCAGTTATTCATTGTAAAGTAATAACTTACGCCGACAATACACAGTTGGATTTTAGTTTCGATAAGCATGATTTCGCAAGGGCTGGAAAAATTCTGAACGAAGAACTTGAAAAATTAAGAAAATTGTCTGCTGAACATGGCCTTGAATTGAATTTGTCCAAGTCGTAGTTGATGGTCTTTGGTAATAAAAGTAGTCCGAAATTTCTTAAATAATATTTCAATGTTTATATAGATTGCTCAAGATTAAATTTTGTTGATCATTCCCGCTGGAATCTTCATTTGAGTTGTTTCGTCCATGCTGTACTAAATTCTCCTCATGCAATTGAAAATTTGCGATCTAAGTTTTTCGCTCATGTGATACAGAAATAAAGCTAAATATTTGTTGCCTCGCCATCGCTCTGTTATGTTCGTTCGCTGCTTCACATACAACGCTGTAAGGCTGTAAGGCGGTAAGGCTGTAAGGCTGTAAGGCTCAGCCTTCGGAGCGAGTTTAAAAAAAAAAACTATAAATATTAATATATTTAAATATAAACTAAGACAGTTCTTTTCCGATCGTCAGATTGCATGATAACCACGACTTCCTTAGCTCATTCGGACTCAATGAGGTTCGTTGACTGCTATTCAACTAATATTCAACTAATAGGTTGTTTAATATCGCTTTTGAACTTGYGCTCTATTTTGTTTATTATTGATTCTATTTTTTTGCTGTCCTGACTAATATAAATAGTTAAGTTTACTCTAAGGATTAAGTAAAGCAGCTACAGGTAGAACATTTATTTTTTTTATTATTATTTATTATTTATTATTATCAAATCCATTTATTACATCAGATACCATCGATGAGGACAGTGGCTCAGATGAAGTACCATTGCCTAATTTATCCAAATCAAGTAGGCATACCGAATAATTATGTCGTGAGGACACGACCCTGTTAGGTTGGCCGAATGTTAAATGCCAATTTTTGTATCTGCGTTATTATTAAAATAAAAGGTGTTTTTGTACGTTTATTAATTTCTTGCTATGTTTAGAATCGCTGTTAATAAGATAAAAACTAAAATCGAAGCGAATGCGTATGCGTGCGATTAATTGTTTTGGCGAGAAATATCAGAGTCGCGAGGAGATGCAAAAGTAGGCAATGAGTATTGATGTGTCATTTTTGACAGAAAGAAATATTCTTGATTTTGGCTCAGTGAGAGCGAGGTCTTTGGCCATGATGTGCCTCAGGCAGAGAGAGTAAGGTCTTTGGCCATGTTGTGCCTCAGGCAGAGAGAGTAAGGTCTTTGGCCATGATGTGCCTCAGGCAGTTTTAAACCCCTAGCGCAGAGTGCCCGGTTAACAGCCGTGGTTCTTTCGAGTGGGTGACTCGCATTCCGGGGGGTAATGCGGGCTGCTCGAATGACATAGTTCTGGTGGAGAGGGTAGCCTTATTAGGTGCCCCCGATCCGGGCTATTGGAATGCGACCCTATAGGCCTTAGGGTGAGCGTTCGGGGAAGCCTCTACTATTTCAGGTTGACACTAGCTAGTTGTTGAAGAGAGAAAACTAACAAGGTATTCATAACCACCATTGATAAAGATGTAATCTCAGGGATGAAGCCATAGACAGGACAAGGATGAGGCCCTGGGGTGAAAACCCCTCTGTGAGTCTTAACTGTATCTGTTTGAGTTTAACGGATGAGTAACTTATGTTTTGTTTTTRCATCTCCCGCGCATATGTGAAACCGCCTTGTCTGTCCACCGGAGTGACCGCATTGTTATGACCCACGGATGAAGGCGGTGATAATGTAAGTTTTTCTTGGATATTCCCGCATCAGTTTTTCTATGTTTTTCAAGAGGAAGGCCACCACAATACAAGTACTAAGTCTAGAGCTCACTCACCTGGTCTCTTGTTGATGTGCTCCGGAACGCTGCGTGCTGAGAACTCCTGAATACGGAAAACCGGCATGCTTTATCCGCGGCAGCCGGACTGATTAGCGGGAGAATTTGATGGCAGATGTTCTCAGTGCCACCTACGCGTGTTTTAAATGAACAGACGGGCGCGGATCGAAACTTGGCTGAGGCCCGGTTTGTAACTTCGTTACATTCTCCTCTTACTTCGGGGGGGGGGGCGGAAAAAAGGACCGGAAGGCAAAATTTATTCGCTTAACAATCCCACTTACCCTAACTATTTACAATCCTACTTATAATTAACTATTTACAATCCTATAGTATTTCATTTTAACCTAGCTATTTACAATTCTAAAGTATTTCACTTATGTACAAGTCAATAGCGGCGAACTTACAATATTGAAAATATCGCGTTCCGCGGTTAGCCTGGTCATGGTCATTCTTCGGTGTGTCTTCCTTTGGGAAGTCATCCTTCCGTCTGCTCGGCGTGGACTGTTCCCTCGTTGGCCTTCTGGGCTCTGTCGGGCAGTCACACTTCCTGGACATGATGCCTACTGTTCCGCATCGGGAACAGAACAGCATCGGTGGCTGTAAGCAGCTATTACGTCGGTGACCTGACTCACCACATCGCCAGCATTGGTCCGGCTGAATAGGAATCCTTTGGCTGGACTTGGAGGGTGTAGTCTTCGGATGCTCGGCTTTGGAGCTTTCTTCCGTTGCAGGTCGGGGTCGGTCGGTGCTGACGGGTTTCCACTGGTTGCGGATTGCCGTTCGCTGAAGCAGCTCGTGTGGCCTCTGCTGTGAAATTTTAACATGCTGGCAGTTCTGGCATCTGTGGACGTACTTTACGGCGTCCCGGAACATTCCTGGCCAGTAATATTGCTGAGCCAGTCGGGATATCGTCCTGGATATCCCTAAATTTCCGGCGGTCGGTGCGTCGTGGTTCTCTTTTAACACACGACGGCGGAGAGGCTTCGGTATACATAATTTCCACGGTTTGGACAGCACCTTGTGACTAAGGTGGCTGTCTATGTGGCGGTAAAGTCGGTGGTCGATAATGCGGTAATCGGGGAATTGATCGGGATGCCGCTGGACTTCCGTGAAGCGGCGTCGGTGCCAAGAACAATTTGTCAGTTCTTCGGTGGCGGCGTTGTTTGTCTCGGTTATGTCAGTTGCTTCTATATCGGTAACTGGTACGGGATCCCTGGATAGAGTGCTGTCTACCCTGCCGGAGACTCCCTTGCGGTGTTTCATGGCAGGTTTAGTCGGTGTGAGCTCGGCCGTATCGGTGGCGGCGTTGTCGGTTTGCTGGATGGTCCGGTCGTTCGGTAGCGAGATGTTGCGGTTCCTGTGAAATACGAACCCGGATTGGAAGTTCATGTGCAGGTTCATGGTTCGGAGAAAATCCATTCCGACTAAAAACTTCGCAAGTTATCTTCGGTATGTGAAGGAATCGGTGTTGTCGGACTTCATCTTCTATGCGGACTTCTGCCTCGTAGGCTTTGGCGATCTGGACGTGGCGGCCATTGATGAATCTCGCAGACGGAGAGCCTGATTTTTGTCCAGGGACTCCGGTGCTTTCCAGATGTCGTGCAACGGTAGGTCCTATGCATGAAGATGCGGAGCCGGTATCGATGAGTGCGATAAACGGTCTTCCCTGTACGTGGATCTTGATGTGTAGCCGGTTTTCGGAGGCGGTGTGTACGGGCAGCAGTACAGGCCTCCGGACTGGCGTGCTGCCATCTAGTTTTCCGAATTCCGGCATGTGCAGTCCCTTGTGTAGGTCCCACGGCGGCCACACCTTGAGCAGAACTTCACGAAGGGGTTCTGGCACTGGCTGCATGAGTGGCCCCTCTGGCCACACCTCCAACATACCGGACGGCTAGTATCGATGCGGTCCATTGTGTCTTCTCGATGGAGGTGACTAGGACGATTATCCTGCGGCTGGGTCGGTTGTGGTATCGGTGTCTGATCCGGTACATTGAAACGCCTGAGTGGCGGTTCTTGTCTCGGGCGATATTCCTGGGGTTGTCGGTATGTCGGTGGATTCCCACATTCAACGGAGATTCTCGGTTGCGGGACGGGTCTTCTCTCTTCGGGCCTCTCGGTCACATCCTGGGCGGTGGCGGTTAGCTGGTCTTGGCGGAAAGTCTCGAATTCCTTGGCAGCGGACAGCAGACTGGCAACGCTGGTGCAATCCTGGCGGTGGATGAACATACGGTAATCTGGTAACATGTTCCGGTGTAGCCAGTACAGCTCCTAGGTCGGTGTCATGTTTCCAGGGCGGCGGATGAGTGTACGGAGGGCGGTGATGTATTCCAGGGCGGACTCGTGCGGTTGCTGGATACGCTGACTTATCTCTCGTTTGAGTTCGATATTGAAGTCGGTCGGGTAGAAGTACCAGGCCAGAGCGAGTCCGGATGGCAGTTCGGGCAGGATCGGCATCACTTCTTCGTGAGAGACGTCACGTACGGTGGTGACGTAAGCACTAAGCTCGGCGTTAAAACGGTTTCTCGGGCGCCAGTTTTTTATTATGCTGAGGTATGCCCCTCAGATTACTGTGCACTATCCCCCTTCGTGCACAGACCAGGGCAGCTACAGTGGAGATCGGCACTCCAGGGCACAACCCCGAGGGCGGATGCCGCAAGCAAGGATGTTAACGGTGTGCGGACGGTGCAGCAGAAAGAAAAAACAACAAGAACCTATAAACACAGTTTATTAGTCTTAAATAATTTATTACACATGCAACAGAGGAGTCTATACTAAATTATATAACGGCCCCCCTCACCTGCGGTGCCCAGCCAAGGAAAATTACGGTTAAGCAATACGGTGATATGAAAACGGTCTACTGTTATTACGGTTACGGTACAAGTAACGGTGCGGTGGTTGTGATGAAAAAGCGGTGCAAGCGGTAACCAAACTAAGTGAGCGTGTTATATCTAGTGACGCCGGTGGGTTACGTTCTCAGACAGGGTTATTGGTTGGTTGACAGAGTAGGTAAGGAACGGACGGAGACGTAACAGTCTACAGTCGGTGTCGGGTGTCGGTAATAACGGTTGGTGACGTAAGAAAGCCGCTCACGAGGTATGGGCCGCCTACAAACCTAGCATGCGGCAAACACCAAGCGAGCAACTCTCCCTGTCCACTGCGAGCGGGCCGCCTACAAATCTAGCATGCGGCGCACCCACAACAGACGGTCCCCTTAGTCGGTGTCAGTAAAGAACGGTGGGTGACGTAAGAAAGCTATTCACGAGGTACGGGCCGCCTACAAACCTAGCATGCGGCAAACACCAAGCGAACAACTCTCCCTGTCTACTGCGAACGAGCTGCCTACAAATCTAGCATGCGGCGCACCCACAAGAGACGGTCTCCAACAGTCGGGGTCGATTGGTGACGTAAGAAAGCTATTCACGAGGTACGGGCCGCCTACAAACCTAGCATGCGGCAAATACCAAGCGGACAGCTCTCCCTGTCTACTGCGAGCGAACCGCCTACAGATCTAGCATGCGGCGCACCCACAACAGACTGTCTCCACGGTCGGGATCGGTTAATGACGTAAGAAAATTACTCACGAGGTACGGGCCACCTACAAATCTAGTATGCGGCAAATACCAAGCGGGCAACGTAGAGTAGACAGGTAGACTGTCTACTGCGAGCGAACCGCTTCCAAAGCAAGTATGCAGCACACTCCACAGTCGGCAATGATGGGATATCAGGGATCGGTTGTGGATGTGAGAGAGAGGGAGGCCACCACAATACAAGTACTAAGTCTAGAGCTCACTCACCTGGTCTCTTGTTGAAGTGCTCCGGAACGCTGCGTGCTAAGAACTCCTGAACACGGAAAACTGGCATGCTTTATCCGACTAACTGGAGAATTTGATGGCAGATGTTCTGAGTGCCACCTACGCGGGTTTTAAATGAACAGAAGGACGCGGATCAAAACTTGGCTGAGGCCCGGTTTGTAACTTCGTTACAACGTTCTGGATTTTGCAATAAGTTTGCAACATATTATATGAGTTCTTCAAATCCTTCAAACTTGTCTTGATTTTTACACCAAATGATCAGGGATAGTTAAAAATGTAATATAGTAACCAGTACAAAAATCAGGTTCACCCAAAAGTGGAGTTGGCCGGTCTTTGCACCAAGGTCTTCAATTGTTCTGTTAAATAAGCTTTGGTGTACATGTTGAGTGGAGTAAAGTAGAGACTATCAAAATACAGATGAGAATTGCAGAGTAAAAACCTAAAATAATAATAATCTGGACGGACTCCTTACGGTGTTGTAGGCACTCATGAAGACATCTGATCGTCGATTCAAACAGATCATCTATTTTCTCCAACTTTACGGCACCATGTTTCGCTAAAGTTTGAGGGTAATAGCATTCATTTTTGCATATGTCTACCCATAATGCACCAGATGTGTTGGGTGTCGAAGTATCAGGAGATCTTGGTGGTTAAACTAAGCAATTGGGTATGCTCAGAATTTAAAAAAAGAGCGCAAAAAGCAAGTAAATATGGTCTTAAATTCATACCATGTCCTTTTAAATAACCATTGTTTTCAAAATGAAAAGATTTCCGTGTAAAACAATCTCTTGCAGTTGCATAAATCGTAAAAATAGATCATGTCAGATGTATAGTGCGCGCCAGGAAATAAGTCGCATCTTAGGAATGTAACATTGGGCTGAGTTGACAAATTTATTTGCCGCAAGAGCCTGAAATTGCGACCATGAATAATGGCGGACAGGCCATTTAAGTGTCTCACAATAATTTTTAAAATGATCAATGGGTACTCTTTATTTCTGCCAAGCTTTCAACTGCTTTATTACAGTCCTCGTCAGAGCTTAAAATTTGAGCTTCAACTAGGCAGCTCTATTATAAAAACGAATCATCGAGGATTTCACCAGTACCTATATGTTAAATTTACTATGCATATAACATAAAATTTCTACCTTGTAGCAAAGATTTCTACCTTGTGTTATATGCATAGTACATTTAAAATATACTGGTTAGATTTGCTTTCGTAATAGAGCTGCCTAGTTAAAACTCAAATTTTAAACCCCGACGAAGACGGTAATAAAACAGTTGAAAGCTTGACAGAAATGATCTTTACCGCCAGTTCTAATTCCTCCAAGATATCTTAGCTTAGTATTGAGAAGTAGACGAGCGCAAATAATTTTATTCAGTAGTATTTATATACCAGCAGTTGAATATATGTAATAATTGTAAATCTGAAAATCAATTAATTGCAATCTATCTCCAAGGGCTCAGTACTTGACCCACTGTTGTTCGTGATATTTATGAATGATCTGCTGATGAATACCATAGAAAATGGCAATTTTATTCTGTTTGCTGTCGACTCTAACTTTCTGCGGGACTATGGCGATTTGTACTTGCTGCGGCGTGACTCCGGTATCGCGTGTGACGGTATTGCTAATTGGTTCCCAGTAAATCAATTTAAATTAAATTCAGACAAGACCCAGAGAATGGTCTTTACACTGAAGCATGGTTTTGATATGTGGGGTGATATTGTAAAATAAATATAATAAAATAAAAAGGCATGACCTGGAAGGGTCTTGCTTTGGAATTGTCCAAGTGCTTAGCTAGGAAAGTCCTTTTGGTGTGAAAATGAGCCCTAATGTTTACAAAAGGGCTTACTGGGTCAGTTTTACAGTGCCATGAGCTACGAAAGGAGTCATTTCTATCACAGGGAAAAGCTGTTCTCATTGCAACGTGTGTGCGAATAATAAAACACTGGTTTTAGACATGACTGCCGTGAAAAGATTAAACCACTCAAGATAATGATAACTCCATGCTTGTACATTTTGGAATGCCTAAAATACATTATGTCCAATATTAACAAGTATAGCGCGTCAAATTACAACTGAGACAAGTAGTAATGTGTTGTACTCACCCGAGCTTCATAGGCTGTCAATAGCCAGAAACGGTATCCGTTATTTGGTTATAAAATAGTAAAATATGCTTTCAGCCAAAGTTGCTTGAATGTGTTAAATCTTAAAAAAAAACTTATGCCTAAGGCATTCTCTTCGGATGATGAATGCTTTCGTCATTTTAAAAACACATACAGCACCTAGACGTCCAGCTGAGGAGTTCTATATCATTCAATGTGTTTGTGTTTTTTTACACATACTAGAATGGCATGTCTAAATTGATGTTGTCATAATGCAATAATAAACTTATTAATAAACTCAGTACTACTTATTTATACAGCGCCGATAAATTAACGCAAAAAAATAAAATAAGCGTTATTTGCGTCATCAAGTACTTTTTTGTATAAGACTATATGCATTTTTATCATATTTTATGTAAGAAATTCATCCATTATATCATTTGGCATAAAAAAACAATCGAAATGGGCACAACTGGAAAAATGGTTATTCAACATGTGCATAAATATGAAGTTTGGAAATAGAACAAAATACGCCGTCAAGTGACTTCTACTCATATAATAAATAAACAAGCAGGAAAAAACATTTCACACACCCAAATGTTCAAAATTCAGTCCATTTAAAAATTGACAATGCGCAAGTCACACATGGAAACTGCGTTCAACTACATATGGAGGAAGTAATCGCAATTTCAACTCCAATTTCAAGTAGCTGTGGACGGTCTCCGTATAATCTACTGTTTAAATGATCACAGAGAAAAATCTAAAGGAGTCATTATCCATCTACTGACAAAAACGCCATCAAGGAAGCGACGTCCCCCTACTCCAAATTATGCCGGTGCACCATCTTGCTGGAACCAAATGCCTTTTTCTGGAATATCATTGTCGAACTCATTCAAAAATATTTCATCTAGCGCAGATATCAAATCATCTCTGAGAAATTTTAAATGCCTATATGCGTAAGATTTTCTTAAAAAAGTAAGGGTTCATAATGCGTTGACCAATGATACCTGCCCAAACAGTAAATACGTTGCGTATATGTGTGAATTTTCTCGTGCTCAGTAGCGATAATTGATTATGCTGCGTAAATAAAAAGTTGCTTCAATATCAAATCAATATTTCTTAAAAAGTTAGGGTCTTCATCAAATACTCTCATCAGCACCTAACAAAATTGTAAGTGTCGGTCAGGATGGATGGTTCTCCCGAAGTTTAAAGATGATCCGGACCTTGCAAGGATGAAAATCCATTTAATAAAGTTTACGTTATTGTTTATTTATCACCTAATGCAGGGATAGTTTTGGATTTTCTAAAACTTCAAATAATAATGTTTAATTTTGTGTCGCCATTTAATTTAGGACGACCATATCTTGAAATCGTGCATCAAGTCTACTAAAAGCAGACTTTACAACAGGAGGCCTCCTTTCATGTTCCATATTAAACAATTGAACAACTTTCTGGTGACTCCGAGTCTATCGCCATAACCTACTATCACTAAAATTTGTCGCTATAAATATTATCTTTGGGAATTGTCACTGCTAATGTCGTATTTTTACAAAAACGGCTTTTGATTGCAATGTTGTATTGTCGAACGTCAGCAATTCAAAAAAAAATAGTAAAAGCGTGATTGCTTTCAATTAACGAAAAGTTGTCATCTGTATATTCCGGCTTCGGTAAAGCCTATATTGTATATCGATATTAGTCGACGTTTTTGTTATTTTTGGAACTGTTTTCCTTAATTTAACATGTGCTTACTCCCGTCGAACGATTTTTTGTGGTGTCATGCGGATCGATTAGGTGTGTCAAATTGTAAATTTTCTGATCGTATTTTAAATATTTGCCTACTTCTTTATTTTTGAACGTCGTTATATGGTACATGCTAAGTAACCATTTTTCCAATTGCGCTCATTTTGATTTTTTATACAAAATGAAAATATTGAATTTCTTAGATAATAAGGGCTCGAACCACACAAACTCGTAAATATACCTATGGTTCTATTTTGTACTAAAAAACACATTTTATGACGTCATATCTTTGTTATAGTAAAAGACTGCTCCTTTTTAATCTTCAGTCATCTGTTTCAGCGCTTTTCTCGAATGTTTGCAAATAACCCTTGTTTTTATGCGATATTTTATCGACACCAGCTTTGCTTTGTATAGTTTGTAGTGGATGTGCTTCTTTGTATATGGCAAACTTTCATTTGACATTTTGCACAAAATATAGTTCAAAACAACCCTGGCTAAATGTGATTATGCAATGCCTTGTTGAAAAAAGTGAATTGGTTGAGGTTTTTGAGGTAGAGCAAAATGTGCATGTAAGGTGGTGTACTGCTTTTCCACATTCTATCCATCAATATGTAGTCTTCTACACTTGCTGGATCATTATGCGTACCGAGGTAGAAACTTGATTTGTTCGACTGTGCTCGTCTTTGCACCACTCCATCTCTTACGCCGCTGGTGACGGGCAGCAGTAGATGAGGACGGTATGGAAACAAGCAATAATTCATCGGTAAATGGTTTGTATCCCAATAGGACTTCCATATTCTATAAACCACTAGTCTGCAAACGCCCCCGTAGAAGTATAGTAACTATCATTCATCATAGTATTTGTATAAAAAACATAATAATCCTGAAATCAAAAAATGCCTGTTTTAATATACTATACTGAAATTAATTTATTCAATTTATTGTCAATTTACCGTTCTAGGGCGGTGGAGTCAAACGATCGTAACAGTATAATGACCTGGAGGAATTAAACATATGGCAAAGTATCAAAAAGGCAAAAACAGGAGTAAAAAACGCAATAACTTTGTGTGACGCATTGTATACGGGCGATAACTTTACAAAGGATAAAGGGTGCCAGTCACGAGATTTGATATTTGTTGATGACACATTTTATATCGATGTGTACTACGACCAGAGAACTAGAGTGGGGAGAAGGCTCATGAATCTGCGCGAATGCTAGTAAACAAGGGGGCTGCCATATTGTCCACGAGAACGTCAAACTTTTGGCGCTTACTTTAAATACTGACATCTTGTGCAACAGTTTCACTTAAAAATAGAGTAAATGCGAACCAATTTGATGTAGCAGTGTTGAAATACTAAAATCAGTTCGACTTGTTCTTGGAATATTCTATAAATATTAATTAAATGGCTAATTTAATACGGAGAATGTCGTCAATCGACTGTCATCAGTTACACAGCACATAAACAAAGCTCCCAGACCGGCGTTGCCACATGTTATTCTATGCTCGTAGCATTGTTTTGTTTACATTGCGTGGCCCGTGGCGTTAGCTATTGTGATTGTGATTTTGTTCTCTGCTTGCACGACTTATTTCTTAATTTTATTTGGTAGTTTCATGAATTTTAGTTATGAGTTATATAGTTAAAGAGTGTACATCGAATAAACGTTCGAAGTCGCAATAAATTTTTTGCAGTAATGATTTGTTATAATTATATATTTTTAAATAATGTCTAGTACCACTTACACTGCAAAATAAGTTTACATAAATTTTTCATTTCTATAGGTATACATAAAGTTCTTTTAATTCAAAAAAAGGACTGCCATTTGACAGCACTGTCTGATTTTTGACGTTTCTGTGGACAATATGGCGACCATTACAGTGTCTCAGCTAAATTGGGATGCGCAGTCGGCCTATGCGTGTTCTCCCCACCATATTTCTCTGACTACGACCAACCTTTTTAAGGTTACAGATGACTCGAAAACGCATGGATCTATTTTTAATAGGTTATGTTGTCATCTCAAATTAGTAACGAGGTCAAGCATAAACTGTAAGTGGAGAGATATCTAACAGACCAATTAAAATGATAGACTATAATAGGCTTCACTGATGCATTACTGCGAAGTAAATATTCAGCTTCAAGTTTATACAAACTTGTGTAACTCTTGTAAGTCAATTAATGCTAACTGAACTGTATGATCGTTAAAGTCAACAGGATGAAATTATTTTCTTGATATTACGACAAAACCTCTCTATAAATTCGCAGCACTAAAGACAATCGAAACGTTATAAGCTTCGGACCTGGTAGAAAKGCAGAAACATTTTAGAAGGGATGTTAGGCTGAAAAGGAATCTGCAATAAAAATACAAAACTGCGACGTTACTTCTGTTACAATGAATTTTCCCACTACAAAGCTTTGTGTTTCTTTGGCACTCCGCACAAATTGCAGTCGGGCACCCAGTCAGCCAGAGCTGAGTTTGAAGGGTTGATTAAGGCTTTCTCAGCAAACTTCGCCATGTTTCGCGAAGTTACCCCTACCACGATGCACTTTGTTCACTTTTAACTAGAATTTTCCCGCAGAACATAACAATTCCCGTGCCGCAGCACCCAGGTTGAAGAGCAATAAATTGTATTTTAGTTGCTACGATGACTTCTTTTTCCGCTGTACAAAAACACCGAGAAATTTGTCCATTTTGTTTAACTGCTTGTCTAATAGAACAGTCATTTTCGTTTCAACCGCAAAATTTCCGTACAATTTACCTCAATAATAAAGAACAAACTGGGTTAAGCAAAAGTGTGGGACGTCTGAGAATGGAACTTATCGATTTGGGAAAAACCAGGTTAGCGGCATCTTCCTGTTATGAAGTTAATCTGTTCTTAATAGGATAGTCCAATATTTGCGCTGCTGCCACCAGACAGGATGGAAGGTTTTTATTATGAGAGATGATACAACCATGTTATCGCCTAAGCCTAATGGAATCAATTTATCCAAATTTCCGCTTAATAACATAATATGTTGTTATCCTCCTACACAGCTTTCATCGTATCATCTCCACGAGTTTTACTGTTGTGCGAAATATAAAGGTGGCCCATTAGTGCGTGGACGAAAAATTATGGAGTTGTGATTATTACCTACATTTTATAAAATTTCTGGAAATGTAATTTGGCATAGGATTACATAAGTCTACAGAACAAAAATATGTTCTCTCCTCCACACGCTTACGGGGCTGATTCAATTTATTCTTATACATACTTTTAAATCGTTCGCCATTTCCCAGCCCAAAGTTTTTCTTTCGTAGCTCCTTTACTGTCCAAAACATAAAAAAGGCTCGGTACCAAACTTTTACAGAAAGTTAGCTGCATATTCTAAAAATATTTTTAAACATGGCGAATTTCCTGTCACGGCGCAGACGCGCGCCAACTTTGTTATTTTGAATAAAACAGCATGTATATAACTTTTTCCATGTGTTATTAAATTTTGATCTAACTTTTTAACATAATAGGCTTGGCTAATGGCAGTTGTACTTAAAAGCAAAAGCACATTGTGGAGTTAACAAAAAGTTTTTTAAGCGCTGAAAGAACGGTCAAATCAAACACCTACTAAAAGAAAAAATTCTGATCTGCATTTTTACACGTTTCTTTATCGTCCATGAGAAAATAAATGAAAAATGCAATGGATAAAAGTGGTGGGTCATAAATTAATTATTATTTTCAAATCCTGCTTCACAGGTGTCCTGTGTATCACAAACAATCCTACTTATTACTGAAACGATTAGATAAATAAATATTTTCATTCTTTTTTGTACTTGCAACACCATGAGTTTCTGTAAGCACTGATCCATCGATTTTACGATTGCTAGCATCAACAATTTCTACTAAATAACTTCACATGGTAGCTCTTCACCAGTTTACTACACTTATTCAATTTGTAATGCGCGATACGCCACCTGGTGGCTTCTATTCTAGTTACATAAATAAATATATGAGCATTTCGCATGCGGCGTGTTATTGTTGAATAATAATTGTTTTTGTATATTCAAACTAGTAGATTATAAGTGGTTAAAACACGGATCACGGATTTTGCCGCGTTTTTGTGTAAAATAATGAAACAGAATGTAGTTCATGTAAGCACCACCGTGGCACTGCAATCTTAAATTCCATTGCCTATACCCTTTCTACGAAAATTACGTAATTTGTTAGTGTCTATTTAGTATCAGTACTCTAATTATTATTCTCAAAATAAACTTTTTGACAAAATCTATCTTGAAAGGGTGTGATAAAATTTTTGTACAGACTAGCAGAAAGTATGCTGTGCGATTAAATAAAGGTAAAGTAAAGATAACACGAAGAGATATTTATAAACGTTTTGAATATAATTTTTGTCAACTGTATCTGCTTTATATAGTATGCATCCAATCCCCGCCTAAATTTATAGTTTAAATAATAGTGAGTAATATCATTGAAAAATAAATTTTGTTTTACTGCAAGGCGGCGATTATACTATCATTTCGTTTGAAAGATAGTTTCGTTACCTAAACGTTCGCGTTTAGAAAACTGAACAATGCATTCTAAAGTTAAACTAGAAGATAGAGATAAAATCTGCGTAACATCGGTCAAAAATAGCTTAATGTAAAACCTGGAAACATTCCAGTGTCACAATTGGAACAAATGAAGCAAAATCCTATCTAAACCTTTTAGCTGAACCCGTTCAAACGTTTCTACAAAGGTGATATACTACGAATGCCCAGAAATGTTTTCACACTGCAAGCCCCAAATCGTCCGATATAAACTTACTAAACGAAAGAGTTTAGGTACTTAAAGCGGTTTCAAGACGAAGTGTAACATGACCCCCACCTTGCCATTTAAATTGTTAGCGACTATGCCATTACATTGGAATGTGGAAATAGACATCACTTGCAGTAGGACTCATCAACCATTTTAACCGCATTATATACGAACCTTCTAACTTACCGCGTTTAAAAGATAATATGAAACGGGAGAGGTTACTTTAGACAGGCACTGTGTACTAAGCATAACCCATAACGGACCAAGCAATGCTGTAACCATGGACCATCATGTTACCGCGCGTGGCTAAGCGATGTCAACATACGAAAGAGAAGTCGCTTTAGGTGGGCGGGGAACGCTAAGGGCAAGAACGGGCTGACTAATGCATTGTTTAAGAAAATCTAATGAATGTAATAATATAATACAGTCTTAACGCGCTTCATTGAGCATTTTATGAAATCTTAAAATATGGCACAATGTGATGCGTTCTTAGACACTAGAATTTTCATTAATATCGTTAAGAATACAAGTAATAAATATAATATATATAAATTATATAAAGATACGCAGGTACATTAAAGATAAATATGGATCTGAAACATAATAAAATATAAAGTGTATTAAAATTACACATAATATAACAAAAATATATGGTATAGATAACTAGATAAAATAAAGTTAAAACTTACAATACAGAAATTTTTGATTCGCTAAAGCAAAGCGTATTAAAATGATCAATTCTTCAATACATTTACATATGCCACATTGACTGACGTACTTTTATTAAAATTTTAGTCAATGACTGCATTTTTTTAATTCAAATGAATTTAATTTTACCTATGTATCCATGATTTCAATCATTACGTTGGCATCTCCCAAAAATGGTGTTATTATTTTTTTGTATTTATTTATTTATCAGTTTATACAACTACTTACTMAGGCTAATTACACTTAAACGCTAGTATCAAAACATTAACAATCGTAGAATCCATATACACTTGCCATAAAATTAGTGAAATTAAATCTCTTACAAATACATGCAAACAWGAATKTATATTATGGTCATATGGATAAATGATACATAGTTTTCTTTATGTTGTTGATTTGTGTATGAAGCACGTATATACACTATTTTGAAAATATACTTAATATGGCAAATAATTTACGAGATAGTGATGCCTATGATATTCTCGTTTGCGAGAGTCTCGCCTCGTCTCATTTTCCAGACGAAACGCGAGAGCGCGAGTCGATACTTTAAATTTCCCTTGCGAGACGAAACGAGACTTGCGAAAAGTCTCGTCTCGAATCTCGCATCAGGGTTTCGCAAGTCTCGCAGTATCACAAAATATAAAGCAAACATTTTTACATTTACAAGTCGGCACAACGAAGTCGTGGTCGCCATCTAATCTAATCTTCGGAAAGCAAGCCGATAAATTACAACAAAAAAAACTATTCGGCAGCTACAATCGGCACTTTACAAAATAAATCGACGTCGTGCCGCCCTTTGTCTATGATATGACCTTCTGGACGCTGATAAAAGTTTGGTATACATTTGCTTTTTGCTTCAGTACAGGAGGAATTTATCTATGTACGATAAATGTTAGATATTATAATCAATTTTCTCGGCAGCTAAATAATAATATGTTTTTGTTTGTAGCAATAAAAGATGTAATTAATGTTACATGCATTTCACGGACATAGGAAACATCATGAAAATTTTGCGAGACTTGCGCGAGATATTTGCATCAGGACTCTCGAACCAGACATGAGACGAGACGAAATTTTTGGTTACGAGACTAAACTCTTGGGCATCACTAATAGCAAACGAAACACAACGAATGTTGGGTTATAACCATGGATGTATAAAAGAGGGGATCCAGCTTTTCACATTCTAAACTGATGCCAACATGTGATCACAGTCTAAGCGTTTATTTGTAGAAAACATTGGATCTTCCAGTTGACCAGTTGTGTACGTCCAATGACTAAGCTTCATATTCACGGTCACACACTATTTGGACGTTTGCGTGTTTGTTTTTATTTGGTTTTATGAGGTGCAAGACGCAGGGAATGATTTCCATATAATTGTTAACGGTAGCAGTGATAAGATGATCAGGCAGTGTCAAATGTGCGGAAAGATTGATAGATGTTAACCCAATGTTTCATTTCACAGGTATGTAACACCCAAGTAGTATTTAGGGTTAAGATTCATAGGCGTGCGGTATTTAAATTGCTTATTATGCCGATATTTTACAACAGTACTGCTGAAAGATGAATTTTTAACTAGTGTATAACAAAAAAATGAGTTTTATATGTGTGCATAAATCATATTCATACAATATTTTTTTCCTATCTWTCATTTTTAGGTTTCCGAAGCATGCTGAAGAATGCAAATTACGGCACGCCAATGCCGCGGCAAGAAAACAAAGTTTGTTATTGCGCTAACTTCACGCCATTTAGATGTGGGTTTCACAACAATGCGCTTTCTGTCAATGAGATGCGGTATCCCCTCTTTTATACATCCATGGTTATAACATATTAGATTAGACACCTGAAGCCTGAACTCGTGCAGCACTGCCCTATACCACGCAGCACACAGCGCTTTTGCCCTTAGCTAGTAAAAGTCCTGCCCACTACTTCACGTTACGCCGAGATCGGTACCTCTCTCTCTACCATTTATCGCTAATTTTCTATATCAGTGTCTGTAGTGAGAACAAGGAATGTAGTATTATGACTGCTGCAATAGATAAAGTAGAATTAATTTGTCCACATCATATTACACAAAAATAATAAATAATACATAATAAATGTATATTCGGGTATTACAGGCAGTTATTTAAGATCTATTCTCTTTCGAAGGTATTGTGCAATATGAAAACTTCTTAGACAGCGAGATTATTTATAGGTAAAGGATATATTTGTGAGCAGCGCATATATTATTGTTACAGACCGGCGCAAACACGTATGGACAGTTTATTTTAATTAATTATTATTTTATATATAATTGCAATATGAGTGGCGGCTTTATTTATCAATATCGAAACGTATTTGCAGCGAAGTTGCTTTGTAAGTTGCAATTTTCGCATCAAAAAATGAATACGAAGCACGTTTACAAACTTGACTGTTAATAGTCACAAAAAACGTTCATTATCAGGAAATTTTCTGTTCATTGGCAATACTGTAATTAGCATCAATAATAAAAGCCTTCGGCACGATATATTCTGTAACCCACAGATCCATACCTCTATAGCAATGTCAAGTACATGCTTCAATAACCCAAAAGCTGGCTTCGAAACCTTGTCTGTTAGGCCACACGGCACCACAAAGGGTTAATTCTCTAACGACTGTACCGGTTGACATGCGATCGTTCTAACGATTGCGTAAATTTGGACCGAAAGCGGTACGCCATTTAAACCATTAACAGTTTGTCGACGGTAACTAATGAGCTTAAGCCGGCTATAAATTAATGTGTTCTCGTTGGAAGCTCCCAGTCAGCGGGTTGTCGAAAGCTATGAATCATACCTGATTATTGCAAAGACAAAATCGAAGGTGCGGGAAACCAGGCGATTGCTCTGGTGGTAATAAAGGAAATATAGTAGCGATGGTAAGCTATGTGCTCAATTACACAAGAGTTTATAAGAGATATGGTATTTAAATAAACAATTCTTTGTCTGAAGTCATTTCCACTCGCAGTAGAAGATGTTACAAATAAGGTAAACCCCCAAGTGTTAATTTTTTTAACTGTTGATGAAAGTAATAAAAATACACATGCAGTAGCAAGCTTTCCATCCTGTTGGTAATTTGTAAAACAACTGAATTTATTTACATGTTCTATTACATTTCAAGTTAATGATATGCTGACATCACCATCAATATTAACAACCTTGACGCTTTGCAGTTATTATTTTTTTGCAGAAAGAGTAAACGACGTAGACGGAGTTGAACCGGTGGCTTGTCAACCCTGGACATCTCGACTATCCAAGATGGCCCAGCCTAGTTTAGATTATACAGGTAAAAATGTTAGCTTTTGATACTAATCAATGAACTCGTTCTAGAAATAAAAGTGCAAAACTCTTGTCATGAATGATAAAATGGAAATGCTTTTCCTTCGAAAAAAAACTTAATAGGAGCTAATATTAAAGAGGGCGTTTTCTTGTCAACTATAATGTAACAGCTAAGGCGATCGAGCCCGGCTTGGATTAGGCAGCTGAAGGCAGCTTATTTATTATTAATTCATCGGCTTATAAATTCCTCACCATTACTCCGATCCTTATAACGTTATAACATAGCCATTAAGCAAATTACTGACCAACAAGTCAGGATATTGAACATGGAACGACATCATAATTTAAATTGGGTATTTCAGCGTTTTTTTATTATACATTCAGAACGATCCAATTGAAATAAGATTGACGTGTTTTTTTAATTTCTTTCAATATTGCGTATAACTTGAGATATTAATTAATAAAAATTTAAGAATTCAGTTGTGGCGTCATAAGTGAACAATCTGGTTGTACCGTGTTAAAAAGAGGGAGATAAACAACAATATGAGTAAGTAGCAACATCGCGAACCACTGAGAGTACAGTAACAGCTGAGCTGAATCATCTGTTAACGCGTTTTTTATGTGTTGTGTTTGTTTTCTTTTATTTATCGTTCGTTGTTCTTGCGTTAATTAAGCACCATCAAATACAAATACAAATACAAACACAACAAATCCAATACCGGCACAAGATGATAACATTTACAAAACTACGGTTACAATCAGCTTGTCTGACGCTCGACATACTACCGTGATTTGACAGCCACAAAAGAATGCAAACTAACACTGTTGCCAAGTTGCGTATTTCTTGTTTCAGTTAAGTCGTCATAACCTTTAGAGGGCGTTCTAAAATAGTTCAACTTTGACTTGAATATTCACGTACTTAAATACTTTTTTTATACTAACCAACATAGGGAAGTAACGAAACTATATTGAATTCCGTAATTTTTACTTCACTAAATACTCAATTGCGCATTCGACGTATGGCGTCGTGTGTTTTTTTAATAAATATTTAATAAATTATACAAGATGAGTATTTGAGTACGGAAATGATAATAGCAAAACTTCAATGATGCACTGAGATTTAAAACGTAGGCGGATGTGTTTTAGGGGTTGATATAGTCGATTGTAACTAATTATAATTAATAGCTCTTCAGTAGCAGATAATTTTTATGTTATCTTCGCCTAAATTTGGAGACCTTCTAATCAGATATTATATTTCATACTTATCTTGCAGTTTTTAGTTTAAGGGTCAACTTGCTTAAACATTCTAGTCTTGCACTAGTACTTAGCATTGTTGATTTGACAAAGAGCAGTCAAGCGATCAGCTTGTTTACAAACTCTTTAATTACTAACATTTTATTTTTTCTGATCAAACTGTTATTTTGCAGTGTATATGATATTCAATTTCAAGAACTTTTTAGTGATACCTCCCATATCGCTGTTAAGCAAGATTGTTAAAGCGGTAGATGTCAAGATACATACCCAAAGGGTATTAGATATAATGCCCGTAGCAACTTCTAAATTTCTTACAGATCGATAGCCAATCAGATCAAACGTTTAACACCTTAATAGATAAACAAAAATATAGATATAACATTATCAAGAAAATAAATAAAAGGAAAATAAAATACCAAATTACTTAAACAGGAAATAAGCAAATTCATAATGCTGATCACTTTGTTCAGTTCATTTGGTATTATTTACCTCAAAGACTATTTCAATTTAAATATCGTTTGAAATGTAACTGCTGTAAATTTACTATATTTTGAGCAGTAGTTGTAGGAAGTAAGGAGTAATACCATAACGTGGAAAACCAAGGTCTCTAATAATAAATTAGCAACTGTTATTGTAAAAAAAAGAATTAAAGAAATCAGCCCAATAAACGTCTGTACAAAATTGTGAAATATAAAGGGTAGATACGTGTGTACATACTTAATTTGGACTTTAACTCAAACAATAACATAACAATAACTCACCCAAAATGAAAATAATTTCAATGCAATCTCCAAGAGTACCATATCGATACAATTTTATTTAAAGGAAAGAAAGAAATGTTATTAATCAATGTACTATAAGTAAACCTAAGTTACTTATCATTATAATAATTGTTATTATTATTAGTTATTAGTTCTCCACAGAGACGAGTGGATGATGCCGTATTGGCACTAGATGGCATAGTGTCATCCACACTGTAATTCTCGCTTACTTACCGTTGCAGGCTTTTATTAATTATGATTTTTTGATGACGATGAACGATATTAAGTGTTTAGAGAGAGTTGAGTCTTAGATTACTGAAAAACAACAACAGTATTAATAAGTAGTGTCACTAAAAAGGTTTTGAAATGTACCCCTATTTACCTACCTTGATCAAAAAAAATTCCTGAAGCTGTCTTGGAAATTTGTCGTTGGTAGCCAAATAAGCACAAAGTGGAGGTGTTCTTTATTGTTATTAAGCATTGGCCTCTGATAGCGATCATCTACATTTGTCAAATAGTACGTAAGTGAAGATCGAAAGATATGCTGCAAACGACTTCCTTTCTTTCCCGATTTCCCACAATATTAAAAGACTTTTCCTAAATAAAAGCAATAATGCAACATTATTTTATTGCAGCTTATAAGCGTAAAAGTTAAAGAGAAAAAATCAGCTTCCGATGGAAACAGAATTCTAACAACGTAGATCAATGTTCCCGATTTTTGCAAACTAGCAACAAACTACTAACTAGCCAACTGGTACCAGCTGGAAACCTTCCGTTCTATTACGTGCAGTGCGCGCATTTTGTGAGAACCTTCTAGAACTTAACAAAAAATTAACATAAGGGCGAAACTTTAAACGATCACTGTATCTAGGGTTGACTCGAATATAATGTGCACTTTTAAAACACCAAACTGATCAAAATTGAAAAAATGTTGATACAGGCAAATTACTTCAGCGGGACCAAATTTATCTTGCTTCCATAGTTATTTCTGCATTAATTTAACTCCTCCTTCCAGAGTAAGAATAGCAAAAGGGTCGGCCGACATACCATGTTGAAGCATTTTCGAATTTAAACGATTTCGTTCAAATTGTAAACAAGTTTTTTTATTTCCTGTGGATGGAGTATGAAACGTTATCTTATCTGAAGACGGTTAAATTATATATTTTACACAGTTTCTAATTAATCCCATAAAATTGAAACTGTTTATAGTACAGAACAAAGAATTAAACGAGTAAAGCTCTGCTGTGATAATAACACGTACGGGTAACTGCTAAACTCAACCAAAAACATGCAAAACAGGAACTTAGGTGTCAGTACGTAACTATAGTAATTTCGAAATTGGAGAAAAACGGGTTCTGCTATAAACACAAAGCATGCCCATCAGCGTCCTATTCAAAATGTCGCTACTGACGTAATTGTTCTTGGTCAGGCCGGGCATCTTGTTTGTCCAATATTCAACAACCATAAGTTTAATCCATTGTTGTATTCCTCACTTGAAAACACAGTTTTTAAAAAAACCTTTATTTCTGTCACCAGGGCAGCTTTTAAAACACTACAGGGTGAAGTACACAATTTCTAACACTAATTTACACTTGATTTGACATGAACCGAATTACAGTATTTGAATTTAAAGAACTTATTATTATGACCGAAAACCGATGAACTGACTGACAGCGTGACGTGCTAGACGGATGGTAACCTGCGACTTACCGAGCTCATCTCGCAATCAGCTTATATAGATATTGATAATAGCTGAGCTTGCAATGTTTATAAAACAATGGCCCTATTGTAAGGATAGTTTGCCAACACCATACCAGATAAAACGTCTCCAAGAATTAAACAATGAATTGTACTAAGCGAATGACAGTTTTACTACATATTTTTTATCTGACAAAAGTGCGTTTACATTGAATGGTAAAATGCACAGACATAATTGTCGTTATTTCAGTGATACCAACTCACACATTTTCAGCCCCAAAAACTGATCGTTTGGGCAGGCCGAATTAACTGCTCACATTTTTACGGCAATTTGAGTAGTGATAGTTGTTTTCAGCTTGTTATAGAAAACATTATTAAAAATAATTACCATGTACGAGTACGCATGTTACCTAGATACTTATTTTCCCGGACAATGGATAGACCGGAGAGGTCCCAGCTAGGTCACCCGATTTCTCCTTTAGACCCTTTAGATTTCTTTTTGTGGGGCTCCTTAAAATCCAAAACTTTTGCTACACCACCTGAATCTCTTTAAGTGGTTCGAGAAATAATCGTCGCAGAGTGCTGTTTAAACAGCCTGTAATGTTGAAACACATTAGATAAACTTTTGAAAATCGTTTATACTATTACATGGGAAAAGGAGGACATTTAAATTAAATTGTCTTCATAAATACTTTTGTTTTCTCTAACAGTAATGTGGGCAATGTTCTCAGAAAAGGATCGTTAATACTCGAAAGAAAAATAAGGTTGAATAGGCAATGAAAGCAGGTTCATATTGAAATGTCACGTGAGCCCTCTTGCTATTTCATTTTTAAGGGGTGTCTGAAAGGATGCAGAAATATATATGATACAATTTTAAAATTTCGTCACCCTTAGTTACCTGTTTCAAGATTTGTACAGAATTGACTTTTTTAAGGAGTGCAAATTTAAGATGGGGCTCGCGGATATTAAAAAAATAGTAAATGTATACTAGTGGAAAAAAAGATACCACTAGCCTAAATCCTATGACGTCATGACATACTTAATTAGTTTTATAAATTGGTATAATAAAAATTCCATTTTTGAAATTTACGAAAATGAATCTATTTGAATTGACAGTTTAGAAAACACTAATTATTTCTTGGCCGGTGAGCAATAAATTGGCTGTTGTTCGCGAAAATACAAGGAGTAATTAACTAAACAGAGCGTGACACTGACAAGAGCAAACGTTAATGACGCAAGCTTCCCCTGTTGCTTGGTGATGTCCCTTCGTAAGTAAATCGCATCTGCATAGAATTCACTACAAAAGAGACGCCTCATTTATCACAGTTTTTATTGATATGAAACAGAATATTCCATTAACAATTCATTTTGCTGTGCCTCCCCGTAACATTTAATAAACCAGTCTTAGTACATACCTTCAAGCATGTTATAAATTAAATAAGAATTGCTCCAAACTACTCGAGAGTTATGAAAATCATTACGCAGAAATTTCCTCTCACTTCTGGAAACAAAAGTCAAGTGTAATAAACATTACAAACAACGTTTTACTGATAAAATGTGTAGGCATTTTGTATGTAAAGGTTGGCGATCTTTCAAAGCGTTAATGTTTTAGAGCAAACAATTTTGAAAAGAAGTCCTCTATAAAACTTAAATTTGTTTTAACAAGTAACTTCAATAACAGATTTTATTTCAAGCCTAGTGCAAAAAATAATAAACTGCCAATGTAAAGGAAGTTTAGGTATATATATATACCTAAACTTAAACTTAAACTTAAATATATTTAACGCCTCCATTCCTATCCCAAACAGGGGTAAGTAAGTAGCTCATTAAGATAGTCGTAAATCATTTATTTGCCAGCAGCTGAAAATCAAATCACTAAATCCTTATCAAACTATCAGCGGTTGCCTCTCACCTGCCAATATGTCCTTCCATCTGTAAGTGGAAAGATTGCTACATGGGAAACCTTTTGCGTGAATGTCAGGTTGGATTGCAGGTTAATTCGGCTGCCAGAGGGAAAATAACCAGGTTGTTCAAGATGTATAGTGTAGAGTGGGCAGTGGGGTATTAATATACAAGCCCGCCAGCCTTTCGACACCTTTTGCGATGGGAGAGGATTTTTGTGATAAGACTTACCTACACCAAAAACGAGGAATCACGGTCGACTTTGTAAATTATTCTTTATTTACTGCTCAATGCCGTACTTACGTAATTTAACACTTAATTTATGTCTACAATCTAATTTCTGTGTTAACATTACACACCAAGTGTAATCCCTCATTTAGTGATTAAGGCTTATACGGCCGGAGTCCGTACTGGTAGATACTTTCGGGTTGGTTCGCCGTGGTCGTGGAGACTTTCTATTCGCTAACATTTCGCCCACAGCTGTGGTAAGCATCTTCAGAGCCGAGTATGATCTGGGCTCTGAAGATGCTCACCACAGCAGTGGGCGAAACGTCAGCAAAGAGAAAATCACCACGATCATGGCCAACCAACACGGAAGTATACCAGTATAATCCCTGATTGTATAATATCCACTATCATCCTATGCAGAACTGCATAGAGGATTTTAACTCGTGATAAAGGTTCAGTTAATCAGGTGTAGCAGTACTAATTATAAAAGGCGTGTTAACTCGTGTGTAATTCAATCATGACTCAATCCTAATTAGCGTACAAACTCCTATAAATCTGTTTTTGGTGTTTAGGTCATGAACAAAAAAGGTTGTTTCATATAGAGCAAGTAGATGCAATTACTGTTCACAAATTGCATAAATTTGTGCTGGGACGCATTGGCCGGCAATATTAATTAAACTTAATTTTAAACACAGTATGTTTATGGCTGTATCGTATAATAAATATTCTCACTATTTTATAAGCATAAGTGCTATACCAGGTGATTTTTTGAAAACTTCACACCTTAAATAACTTTAAATAGAGGAAAAATTTAAAATTTTGCAAAAACAGGTAAACTTTTGTTTGCAGGGGGACAACTTTTGAGATAAGTTTTTAATGGATAGCGCTTACCCTCTTAGTGGGGTAGATACCCCTTCAAAAATTTTAAATGAAACTACCCATCTTACGATACATCATTTAAAAGCTTATTACACAAGGAGCCTTGCCATGTAATTAGTTTTACTATTTTTTACCCATTGACGGGGTAGTGGGTCAAAAAGTGCATTGTAGCAAGTGGCTTATAAAATGGAATATTTTGGACTTTTTTTAACAAAAAAAAACGAGTGCAGGAGGATTCCACCTGAAACTTTCCGAAAAGTGCAGCAGGAGTTCGAGAACCGTCTGTATTATTGTATGGAAAGAGGTGGTGCACATTTTGAGAATCTATTGTAAGGTTTGAATTTCTATGGTTTTGTTCACACTGTTTTTAGAGTTACAAATAAATAATTTTTCTTTTCCGTGGACATGGACTTTCTAAAAAATTACATGATAAATACTTTAATGTTAATAATAATGTTAAAAGAAAATTTTCAGTATTCTGGGAGTGTTTTTAAGTGTCAAATTTTTTACAAATTGTTTATTTAAATTTTGGGTTCTCGTAAGGACAAATTTTATTTCCGCTCTAAAATAAAATACATTTTGTTGAAGAGTCCAAAATATTCAATTTAATAAGCAACCTGTTTCGTAGGCACTATTAATCTATTACCCCGTCAATAAGTTAAACGTGGTAAAACTAATTACATGGTCAGACTCTTTGTCAAATAAGCTTTCAAATGATGTATCTCAAGATGGATAGTTCCATTTAAAATTTTTAAAGGGGTGTCTACCTTGCTCAGAGAGTAAGCGCTATCCATTAAAAACTTGTCTCAAAAGTTGTCCCCCTGCAAACAAAAGTTTACCTGTTTTTGCAAATTTTTAAATTTTTGCTATATTTAAAGTTATTTAAGGTGTGAAGTTTTCAAAAAATCACCCTGTATATAAATCATACTAGTAATTATAGTTGTTGTATGTACCTTTAAATTACTAGATAAATAAATAAATTTGTTTAATTCTTCATAAGCAAAGCACAGTATTACAAATAATTAAAATATTAAAATCCAGAACTAGTTGTTATCTGAAAGTATTGTTACGTGTTATGGGTTCAAAAAATGCGGATTTATGACTTGATTTTCTTCATTTACATACTTGTATCGAAATACACTGAATCCAAGCACAACTAGTTTAAAACACTACTATTATAACGCTACAAATTCTATAAACCGCTATTTAGAAAACTATAATGCACTCACTAGCACTTGAAACTCATTAAAAATGCATGGTTCGCTGACTGACTTTTTTCGTGCTCTTTTCGTCAGGCTATATAATACCTCATGCAGAAAGTTCCCGATGTTTCCAGACCCAACAAGTAATTACTTTTTAATTTCCAAATAACAGAGTATATTTACTTTATTGTAATTTTATTATTGTTCCCTGGTTTTTCCCTACGAGTATGCAGCTTCAGTACACCAAATTATTATATAGTGTTAAGAATCTTTTACGCCCATTTTATAAATGTTTATGGAACATTTCATAGTACAATTTTCCAGTGGGGTCCATTATTTTATAAATGGTTTAAAAAAATATTAACTCAGTCCACCAAGCGGTTACACTCCAAAGGGCCGACTTCTTTCCTGGCGCGCTATATAAAGGAACATGATTATACAATTAGGTTTATAAAAGGTACGGATATATTTACGATGCCATAATATCATTAAAAAGATTTTTCGTATTTTATTTTAAATTGACGAAATATGTTTGAGGCGCTTAAAAATATTGTACACATACGAGGCGATTCACTAAGGGTACGGAGCGGCTGTATCTTGAAAACCCCTCCCACTATCGCTTTGAGGGATAATGGATAAAAATGTACCAAAGTACGTACGAAATTCACTAAAAAGTTTATAGTTTCCCGCTGGGGGGCGTATTTGACATCGCCTAACAAATAATTAAATTAAATTAATTTTTTTGAGAAATCGAGAAAGGAATGACAATTTATCAAATGGCAGTCTCTGCAGCGATTTAGAGAAACCAATTTTGAAACAACTTACCAATAATCTTAATCTCCTTAAAACTCCCTCTAAAATGAGTCCTAGTTCATTAAATTTGATTGAAGCGTTTATAGAAAATATAGCATCTACAAATTTCGTTGCCATTTTGCTTTGTAGTGGGGTTACCATAGCAACCAGAGAAAAAATTTTACGAAACTTTTATGTAATTAAACAGGGATTCTAAAAATTCTATTTTCCACCTATAGGTTTATCTGCAAGTTTTAGATTTATTTGCGTTTATTTGTAATGCGACGTAAATAGCTCCCATTAGGAGCTTAATTTCTCTGGTACGTTTTTATCCAAAAAAATTTTCCTCAAAGCGATAGCGTGGAGGGTTTTCAAGATAGAGCGGCTACGTATCCTTAGTGGATCACCCTGTATATAATATGTTTAACAGGAAATTTTGTTTTCTAGTAGTTTCATGTGACTGCAAGACAACCAAATAATAAAAAATAAACATATCTGATACGGTATATGCCTCGATCCGAGGACAATAT
Source organism: Rhyzopertha dominica (assembly GCA_025024175.1). NCBI lineage: Eukaryota > Metazoa > Arthropoda > Insecta > Coleoptera > Bostrichidae > Rhyzopertha > Rhyzopertha dominica. The sequence continues at coordinate 36,566,758 of QCXZ01000003.1, read as the reverse complement.
TTTATAGAAAAGAAGTGGATTGCAACTTTAAAACGAAGCATTAAGAAATAAACCATTCCGTGTTAAAGCATTTATACAACTGAAAGATCCCGTCGAAGTTGCTGAATGCAACACAGAATTGTTTCATAATAATTAATACCATAACATTTCTAAAACTTATAATAAATGCCTATAAAACTTTTTTATAACTGCTTTATAATAATTCCTATAACGCCTTTGTAACTATTTACAAAACTGTGCTATAACACCTACTAAAGCCATTATAGAATACTGTATAGAACTAAAATGTTTTTTAAGCATTTTATAAACATTGTGTTTACATGAATGCCATTGTTTTATAATCGTTTTATAATGTGTTTAGTGTTTTACAATCGTTTGCTGACTACATTATAATGTAAATTACTTGTTGGTTAGACATCTCGTTATCGCTGTCGAAGCTTCGAGAACATTCTATGGATCGAATACGCTTGAAGGACCTTAGGCAACCATGCGAACAAGGTGCCTCACCCGCCTGGTTCCCTAATCCACAGACGTTGCTGTAGCCACATCGTAACAAATACTCATCACGACATATACATAGTAGAGCTATCGGAAGTAATGAAATACTAATAATAAAACACTTATCTTCAATTCTATTTCCAAATTTATTTTTGGCAACCCTAATTGTTAGCATTTCAACCTCTACTTGTCTAGCCRCCGAAGAAAATCGCACAGCGATTGAAATGCTGGTATTGCTACTCACCACGTAAGAAACGTACCATTCTCTACTTTTTTATGTTGTATATATAGGGTTTCTATAAATATGAACTGACACGACGTCAAAGCCACCTAGCTGCCTTAGCGGGTCTGCATTGTTGTCTGCATTGGACCTTAATTACACTGATGAGCTACAATCACATGGAAATAGATCTATCTGTAGCTGGTTGCGGTGCGGACAGCATAGCATAGACTTGCATTTTTATGAAATTGATGCTTTCATAAAGATTTCCCAACAACGGTTCTATTTTCCTTTGAAAAGTTAGTAATAAAAATAATTTGCTTGTACGAAACTACACAACATTACTTTAATATACACAACTACGGCCGTCGTAACACCCTTTCCTCCAGTCACCGACTTTCAGACACGACTTTCTAAGTATAATTATATTTCCGCAAATTATATGCCTACGCAATCAAGCTTGGTCTTTTTGCTTATTTTAATGTTTGTACTTCTTTTGTAACTAGCATTGCACCATCACAATTTAGCTGTTTACAATTTCTAGGTCAAGAATCTTCCCCGTAGAATACCTAATAGTGGAGCTAAGGTCACTGCCACTTAGTATAGATTCTAATTGTGAATTTTATCATTGGGGCAGGCTAAAAACATCTTTTGGTCCATCACAGTAAAATTTAACAAGCTCACTGTAGTCATAACTTCACAATTACGACATGTAATCTAAAAGTTATACGGAACCGTATCACCCAACAGTACAGCTACCAAATCTGAAACAGCATGTGTTGCAAATAAACACTCCCATGCATTTTACCATATTAGCTAATTCAACAATCGATAGATGAAATTAATCTGTCAAAGCAATAGTAATGCTGTTTACTTTCCTGAGAGGCGGAAAATTGATTTAGGTAATCGATAATTTCCGTAAGCGTCTAGATGCATAAATTATTATAGAATATAAAAACCCTTTAGAAATAGATGTGTCAATGAGATAAAATATTCCGAGTTTCAAAGTTGAATTTTACACAATTCCACTGGTAGAATCCATTTTATTGCTTTGTAAATCTACCAAAGTTGTTTTGATTCACTTGCTTAGTTCGGCCATCTTTTCCGATTTTTCGACCACTGAGTGTGATATATCGCCGCTATAATTACCTAACTTTTCTGTATTAAAATTTGACAGAATCAATCAATTCGAAAGATATCTTAGTAAGAAAATCAGTTTAATGTTATAAACAATTCATTTTAGGTTATCTCTGTTTTAAAATGCCCCCTTTTTAAATGAAACCTCATCAAAATTACTGCCTGCCAATATAAAAGGGTCTTCTGAGCCCATTGAAAAGTAGACGTATTTGGTATGGTATTTTTTTTCAATATAAGAAAGGAATTAGCATTGTAAAAACAATGGGTAAACTTTGTTACAAAAATGGTGTCGGTCAGTGTTATAATAAGTACGAGTAGTTAATTGGGTTAGCAAATCAGGAATAAAGTATTGCTGTTTTGACAAATAATCGAACCCGGCATCTTTTGAATGTCATTCAAATATAATGCCATCTACACCACCACAATCCTATTCAGATTACAGCTCAAGACGGCATATGTGTGTTACTCTTTTCTGAAATTCGCAAATAATAATGAGCGAGGAGTGACTCTGCAACAAAAGTGCCGGATTGCGTTTAGTAGCCTTACTTGTAGTAGTGTTGTTTTCAATGTGATCCGATTCATTATCAATATCAAGCATTATTTTACTAATTATTAAATTATTAAATCTTGGCAATCTGGCAAACTTAATATAAGGTACACCATCAAAATAAAATAAAATACACTGCTTGTGTACCTACTTTTTAAGGTTCCTCTTTATTAATAGTTTTCATGTGGTGAACTTTCAGTGTATTGCAGCATTAGTATTAACGTTTTACATCTACTATAAAAGTGTAGATACGCAAGTACAGTATAAACATCCTGTTAAAAGGTAGCAAAAATCTAAACAATATTTGCTTATAAATAGCGCAAACGATTTGTTGTAAATAAAAAAAGGGAAAAAAAATGTATATCTTGAAGTACTTTTTAACACAAAGATGTGAAATGTACCAAAAACCTCTATAAAAGAACAAGTGGATGGCAAAAACCCGCGTTTACAAAACCAGAATTCGATACTGTTTAGTTCGCACATTCCTTAAATTCAGACACCCAATCGCGCCCACTACCCATTCAGCTGTCGGTAGCGCATACAAACAAGCTGACAGCAACATCCGCCGTTAGCTTCCTTATCTCTCCAGCTCGAAGGAAAAGCATTCAAATAGACCATCCGTGACAAGTCAATGCTTGTCACCATAGCTTTGTGAACGATGGGTACTTGTCTTAATGTGGATGTGTACTTACAGCTCCTGAAACTCAAACGCAGTCAATATGCAGCATCCTGAGCGACATGTACTCCTTGGGGATGGTGATATGTGCGATCTTCAATCAGGGTAGACCGCTCATTCAAGCTAATAACTCAAGTTCGGCGTACTTAAAGCAACTAGAATTGGTAAGTAGACCACAAGATTTGATTACTTTTATAATACACCTAGGTATTATATTATATATCACAGAATCGAGGAATGAAATTACTCATACCTAAAAAAGCCTTAAAAGACATACGGTGTTGCCGCCACGTTAGAATATATTAACATGATTCTCATTCTCACATTGTTGCAAAAACTATTGGTCTTACAAACAGGAATATTCAGTCCAGAGCATTCTTTTTGTATCTTAAACCTTGTCCTATAAATACTTATTTGCAATGCTACATTTTGACGCTATTAATTAATAGCGTCAAAATGAAAATGTTTTATTCCTATGGTCCGATGATGAGGAGGCATTTAAGGCCTCGAAACTGGTTACCGTTTTAATAAAAGGCATTATTATACTCATATAAATAATATTAATACTCCAAAGTAGCCTCCATTTACTATTTAAAGTTTATTCTATTTGTTGTAAATAAAATATATGACACCAACAAAGTTACATCTAAAATAGCGAAATTTTTATTTTGCTTGTCGTCAGTATAACCTCTAAACAGTTGACATTTGACAGGGATCTATATACCTGCCTTTCTTAAAATACCACAAAATCCACCCGCCTGCGATCGCTGTCTGTTGCATTAACATGTATGTCTTATTTGCACCGGAGTATACCTTAAAAGAAAGGGGAAGGGTGCAAAAGAAGAAAAAGGCAAAAAAGTCAGACACATATTTATAAATGTATGGCCCCTTAAACAAAATTAACTTGTTGTTGGAAAATTCCATAATTGTCTGTTTTTCGCAAATTTCAATTAATATACATTAACACTTGGGTAACTCAAACCACCCCGAAGTTTATGCTCTATTAAAGAATTTAAGGAGTTCTCCTTATTTCCCAATAGTTGCGAAACACATTTCTACACGCGTTTAAATGAAACTAAACCTGCAATATAAGTTATTACTTCTAAATATAGGGAGTTAAGGAGTCATAATTAAATGCATATTGGTCATGTAGGAAATTATGTATGAATATTGTCCTGAGTATAATATTAATTTTAGGACAGATTTACTGCAGATTCATTAATAATCTTTCTGAATTTTAAATCGCCTTAAACAATGTATTCGTCATACATACATATTAATAAAGCCTTTTTTGTTAAGTAGTACATGTTTCGAGGGAATCCACTCTCATCTTCAGCTAAAAGTTGTAAAAAATACATCGGTACGTTGAAGGTAAGAAAGTTAATATATCTTACCTAATAAAGTGTAATAATTTTGAGTGCACATATAAACGGGGATGGAAACGGCTGTACTGAAGCTCTATTACTCTTATTGTTCGTAGCTGTTACTGTTATAAGCCTAGATGTGAGTTTTGAATTGAAACGATACAAAACAAATATGGTAAATTGTGCGACGTGTGCATAGGCGTAGTCAAACTGATTTTAAATAAAATAAGTTAATTATATTGTTATTCAAGGTGGTGATTATTTTTATTTTACAATTTTATAAAAAGAACCAATAAAATAAAACAAATAACACTGGATTCAGATATTTTGACAATCCATTTTTTTTCAAAAATTATAATAATAAACCGTGTAAATTCTATTCCATTTTGATTTGTATTTAATCTTAGTCAACTAATTCTTTTTTAAGGTTTCCTGAAGATCAATAGATAAATCACAGTAGATCAATTTTATGAAATAATTATTACTTATTTATCATTCTAAAGCCCATCATATCACCTAAGAGATTGTTTTGAACCAACGTTTTAAGTGAAAGTGGGACTACAAACAAATGCTATTTCACTAACTGAAGTGGACCGTTTGAAATCCATAAGTTTTTAAATATTTTAATAAACATCTTTCGTAGCATTCAGTCTTGAAGGTTACAATTTATAATCCAGTAGTTCTTAACCACATGCAACATGTGGAAAATAAACTGACGGATGAGGCCGATATCTTGTCTATATCTGGACCTTCTACTAGAGAGCAGACTCCTTTGCCTGTTTTAGAAATGCAAAAAAATCGAAGACACCCCTTGTGAAATAATATTAAAGAATAAGATTAGGGGTTTGGAAAATCAACATTTTGATGAGCCAGAAAATATGAAGATTGCAGAAAATGAATTGGCGACAGAAAAAGCAAATATCCTCTCAGAAGATAATGATATTGGAATTAGAAAAGAGAAATGTACATATAGTTGGAAGGGCATAAAAATATTATGTTAGAACACTTTGAAAAATATAAAGAACTAATTCAAAGACTTCATGAAAACTTTTTATTACCTAATCCAGGCCATGTTAAATTAGTAAGAATTAGTGGCGAAAAAAAGAAGTTTATAAACGTTAATGCTGAGTTAATTAATTTCGAGTTTGTTGGAAAGCTAAATAATTTACCAAAAAAGAGGACTTCACCTTGAAACTAAACGTAGAGGGCAATACATTTATTTTTGTAAACAGAAAATGAAAGTAAAGCTATCAACTTAATTGTTAAATCGTTCAGTATCAGAGGCGCTACTTTATCGTAGAGATAAGCTACAATTAAAGGATTTATTTGACTGTGTCCAATAATGCTTTTGGCATTTTAAATTCGCACAAAATTTCAGATTTTGGTTTTAAACAGGCCACATGCCAAAAGAATATAAAAAATATAAAAATATTTTACACTTAATTTAGTGTATTTATTAATAATTTAAAATTCACTGATAGGATAGCAGTTCTAGATTCTCAAAGAAATTCTGGTTTTATGAGTTTATTAATGGTACTGAAAGTTTTAATATGTATGACGAATGCATTGTTCAAGGTGATTTAAATGATGTGCAGTAAGATATTAGTTCTATTTATTTATTTTATGAATGAATTTGCACATTTTCAAGAGCTATGTTGGGCAAAAATTTAGTAGAGTTGAGGTTTTCAAGATATTTTGGTTTAAATTAGTACAGTTTCAGTACTATTACATGTCATTGTTCACAAGCTTCCATCTCGGTTTCTAAAATTGCGACATGAGTACTCATGATATGGCTGTGATCCAGTGCTTCGTAACTTAGTGATGACAAACAAACCTTTGTTCTTCTAAACATTCATTTTTCATTCCATTTTCGATCGCTTAATGTTTGTGCAACTATAAGAACCTCAGAATTTTGGTGTGGCTTACGATATTTTACTTTTGTGGTATTAAGTGCCTACTGAAGAATGTTAAATGTTTAATTAAAAAATCTTATACTTAAAAACAAAAAACACTGTGTACATGTGATGTATAAAACGGCCAAAAGCCAAGTCGTAAACATGTTGGAATTATCCAATCTTCATTTAAGGGGTATAGCTTACAGGATTTATAAACTACTGACAAATTTGTAGAATTTACACATCCACTTAACAGAAATGGAAAATTAGAAGATTAGAGGCGGATAAAATTCAACCCACCAAACGAGTACTCAAAATGCGCCACTGCCGCCTAATTACTGAAAGCTATGTAACTTTTCTTTTCTACGCCACTGCGCTTTTAGGGGATTACTTACCACGCACCTGAAACAATTACAAAAGTTTCCGGAATAAAAAACTTCTAAACGCAATTATCGTTATAAATACCGGCACAAAACTTCGCCTACCTTTAAATGCGGTCATAACTTTGGCGCCTGGGTAAAAGATCCGGCTATATTTTTCGAAGTCACGCGGCAGTTTGCTAACAACCGTTAACTTTCGTAAGGGAAAGAAGCTGTTACACGTCCATAAATGAATAAAACAAACAAACAATGCCGTTGTAGGAACTCGTACTCTATAATATTAGTTTTTGCTTTCATAACTGAATACTTGAAATAAATAAATCAATGAAAACAGTCACTTATATCATTCTTGCAACTTGCAATATTAATTAAGAATTTATGATGGCAATGTCATCTGTCAGCATTACACTAACATGATGACAAAGCCACCTAGCTGCCTTAACGGGTACTACTTCCTAAAGGAAGTGACCTGTAGCTTAACAATTTGGCATGCAACTGCATACTTCAATTTGACAGCAGGCCCCCACGGCACTTTTTGCTAGCGGGCAAGAACCGACATACATTAAAATCCATGTCTATGCTGTGTTGTCTACATCTCAACCAACTGCAGATAGATCTATTTCGCTGTCATTACAGCTCATCAGTGCAGTTTAGGTCTAGACAGCTAGGTGGCTTTGTCATCATGTCAGTGTAATGCTGACAGATGGCATTGTCATCCTAAATTCTTACTTACATCATACCATTGCTTTGGTATAGAAGCAAAACCAGTTCTATGCCGTGCTGTCTACACTAGACCTAAACTGCACTGATGAGTTGTAATTACAGAGAAATAGATCTATCTGCAGTTGGTTGAGGTATAGACAGCACAGCATAGACATGCATTTTAATTGCAATATTAATGTAATATCAAAAAGAATAATAACTAAATACTTATATTATGTAATAAGGACTTCTTAAAAAATCCAACAGCTATTAAGGGATACTTATAAAGAATATATAATGATGAAGCATAAAGCTTACTGGCTTGATCGAATACTTTAAGTTTTTTTTTTAGGCACCTGTCATAGGAAACAAAAAAAACCATATCCAACAGTACGGTAGGCATTGGTAATTACTTAAGCTTATGATTATACAGAAAAATTAACAAAATGGGTATAACGTCAAGGGGATTAGACGAACCCAAATTGTTTGTTAAATTAACAAAAACTTGCCGCTTTAGATCCGATAAAATACTCATGTGTACTTAAATCTACCAATAGACAGTGCTATCACTTGAGCATGGTGTGCTGTAGGATATTCCTCTTTGCTGAAGATCGATTAATCAGTATATTCCAACCGTTATTTATAAACCCATACTTTACTTGTATAAATTCATGAAATATTAATTATAATTGTACTTATATACATAAACGTAAAAATCACATTTAGCTGTATATTCCACGGGTTGATTGTCTGTCTCGCAGACAAAGGTTTTTTGCTAGCATATAGGAAACCCAAAAAAAAGTTTATGTTGTTCGATCAGCACGTAACGTAGGTTATACTGAAATGGCCACTGACTAATCCCCTTATGCAGTGACGTATTTAAGAGGGGTCTTCCAGAAGATACAGTTATTACTCTACAACTTTGATACATGGATTAAACAGTTTTTATACTCATATTACTTTATTTCTATAGGAATCGTTTTTAATATTAAATTTTACACTAGTTACGTTTAGTTTATTAAGTTTTATTTTGTTGTGATTGTCTGTGTCAAATGAGTCGAGTCCAACTTACTACTACTCTTACAAGCGATTCGGAAGGGTCCCTGCTTTTGCCGGCGAACTCACGTTCTTACGGATTGCCAATAGGTGGCGCCACTTGTTAAAAGTACTATTTTTGAATAAGTTGGCACATTTCCTGTTTATTGGTTAAACGTTAGTTTTATTTTCCATTTCAAGTATTAAAACTAAAAATATCAACCATTGAGTTCATCGCCATAAGTACAAAATTACCATATAATCAGAACACGTATCGTTATACTCGTATAACAATTAAGAAGCTTGTGTACTACCACATATTTATAGTTTTTTTCTGCTCTAAGCGGACAAATTAATTTAGCCAAACTCAAATTAAAACATTAAAAGAGAATTGCAACCTATGAAGTAGTAGTTGATTAAAAAAATGATCACCTAATCTATTGGGTGTTGTAACTGCTCAGATCACATTGAAAACTTAGGTTAAATATTCATATGACATGTGTTCCTATCGCATGGTCGTTGTGTGTGTTTCACTGTCTCCGCCATCTACCGGTGACATTTCAAACACCTGTTCATTTTCTCTCAAAAGAGGGTCATTTTTATAACGTGAACAAGAATCAGAATAGTCAGTTTCTACGTCTCTAATTTCTTCTGCAGTGGCAGCTTTGATTTTAGTAAGCTGCGTCCAACGCCTGATTCAAAAATACCACAGCAGTAGTCTAAAACGGATTAAGACTTACTTAAATTACTCTATTATATGTCTAAAGGAAGTATAACCAGCTTTTGCATATTTTTACATCTTTGGTCTATACCTAGATATATTGAACTCTAGTTTTCTTTTAGTGTATGTATATTATTGAAAGTAGGTAAACTAAATTTAAATGTTATAAACTTTTAGCAAAGAAAAGCTCAATGGCCTGGCTGTGCTCTCCAATCAGAGACACATTTCCTTGATAGTGATGAGGTACTGGACGAGAAATAAAATAAAAATAGGCAAATGTATTATATGTACATGCCTAAAGCTAATATTTATTTTTGGGACCTTTTTTATTTGTTTACGCGTACCGAAAAAGGTAAAAAAAAGACTCCTTCCCGGAACAAAATTCTAAACAATGGTGCGGGGTAGGGCGTAACTGATCCCAAGCCCAAGATTTAACTGTCGCCCACGGGTACCTTCTTTCTAGGAACAATCCAATTTGGGGCAAATACTGATACCTAGAACGGGTTCGAGAGTGTGCCACTAAAGTGGCTATCAGTCTTCTTGTTTCCCAATGAATTGGAATGATCTTTTGCAATTTGCCAGTGTGTTTCTGTTTCAAGAACTTTAATGCATATGAAAATTAAACTCGCAACTGTGATTATCTGAAAGTAATCTAGAAATTTAACGTTGTCATTAGTAGTCGAGCTAGACACAGATACAGTGTCTGACGCTAAAGCTGCTGCATACTCACAATTTAGATACAGTTGTTTGGTAATTTTCACTTTTTGCACGTTTCCACCTCTGACTAAATTCAAAGATGAATAACTTTATTCTTTATTCACTTTTACGTGATTAGATGTGCAATCAATTTCCCTTTCATGGCATATAAGGCGGTCGCTATGCCTTAACTTATATTTTTGTTTTTTTTATTCGAAGAATTGCAATTGAAAAAGGTACAAAATCTCAATGCGGGCATGACCTACTCAACTCTAATTAGAACATCAGACATTAACTTGTCTTTGAGTTATTTCTATTTGTGGTTCACAAACAAAACAAATGATCTTTAAGAATTAGAAAATGGAAAATATTTATCTGTAACTAAATATCGCTTGCGTTCAGATATTATGTTGCTCCTACCTGTTACCCGTGATTTCATTCAATACACGATACAACTGGCATCAAGAATGATAAAAAAGAAAGCCTATACTACAGTACAGCAGCTTGGTGTGCTTAAATATTATAAAATTAGGTGCTTTACCCTTATTAGGTCATCGATATTTTAAGAAGTAATATACATGCTCCTCTACATTGGTACCGTCCACTGTTTTTCCAAACCAATCCGTTAATTGCTAGGTTCACTTGTTACTACTGGTCGATATACTTCAATCATAATATTATTGCTAAGATTAAATAACATTCCCTAGCAGCAGGTTGTATCATATCCCAACAACATGTATCAACACACCTGTTTCTCATCTGGAAATGAAACATGGAATCGCACCTGTGGCTTATTGTTCAAGCAACAGTCGCTGAAATCTAGATAATACCTGGTATTGTGCCGGAGACGGTTGAAACCGTGATTCTCTCGACTCGTGCACCCGCAATATGTTTTATACATGGTTGCATCGCAAGCTGCTACGAAATTGAAAAGCTCAGACAGTCGTGTTACCCCCGTGCATTCATTTTACAACACGTGCTGCTAGCAGTGCAGCTACTGATTAAATTAAAAATTAATTGTTTACTAAGATAGCTGTTATGTACAGGGTGAGCAAATAAGAGAGGTGGCTGGTCATATCTCATAAACCAGTTGCCCTAGAGCTTTGAGGTAAAAAATTTTTTTTAACTAAAGTGGCCAAGAGAAATTGCTGGAAAATATTTTCGAATTTGTAAAGTGACCGCTAGAGGGCGTTGTGGTACCTCCAAGTTACAAAGTTAATGTTTGTGTCTTTTTTAGCCTAGTAAATGTGTGCGGTATTAAACATTTTAAGAATGTTTGGGCTAAAATCTACCATTTTTGTTTATAACATTTTTTTGTTAAATGCCAAATAAAGGAGTGAGGGGCAGGTGAATATTAATATCGAAAAACGCTAATATTTCAGGTTTGGCTTGACCGATTTCAACCGAAGAGGTGTCGTTTTCAAGAGATTATGTGCCCTTATAAAAAGCAATTTTAAGTGTCAGAACATAGTTTGTGTGTTGACCGCAAGAGGGCGTTTTCTGAAGTTACTACCTAAATATCAATTTTTCTCGAAATTTTTAAATGCAAAGATATAAGGCTTTTTACTTCATTAAAAGAACAATTGAATAKAGACTAAAATGGTGAAAACCGCACAATTTAAAAATWTCGAGAAAAATCGATTTTAGGTAGTAATTTCAGAAAACGCCCTTTTGCGGTCAACACACAAACTATATTCTGACACTTAAAATTTCTTTTTATAAAGGCACATAAGCTCTTGAAAATGACACCTCGTTGGTTGAAATCGGTCAAGCCAAACCTGAAATATTAGCGATTTTCTATATTAATATTCACCCGCCCCACACTCCTTTATTTGGCATTTAACAAAAAAATATTTTAAAAAAATGGTAGATTTCAGTCCAAACAATCTTAAAATGTTTAATACTGCATAAAATTATTAGGCTAAAAATGATATAAAGATTAACTTTGTAAWTTGGAGGTGCCACAGMGCCTCCTAGTGGTCACTTTACTAACTCGAAAATATTTTCTAGCAATTAAGATTGTTTGAACTAAAATCTACCATTTTTGTTTAGAACATTTTATTCTTATGTCAAATAAAGGAATGGGGGCCGGTGAATATTAATATAGAAAACCGCTAATATTTTGGGTTTGGCTTGACCGATTTCAACCAAAGAGGTGCCATTTCCAAGAGCTTATGTGTCTTTATAAAAAGCAATTTTAAGTGTCAGAACATAGTTTGTGTGTTGACCGCAAGAGGGCGCTTTCTGAAGTTACTACCTAAATATCGATTTTTCTCGAATTTTTCAAATGGTGCGGTTTTCTCCATTTTAGTTTTCACCATTTTAGTCTATATTCAATTGTTCTTTTAATGAAGTAATCAATCTTATATCGTTGCATTTAAAAATTTCCAGAAAAATCGATATTTAGGTAGTAACTTCAGAAACCGCCCTCTTGCGGTCAACAGACGAACTATGTTCCAAAACTTAAAATTGCTTTTTATAAGGGCACATAAGCTCTTGAAAACGACACCTTGTCGGCTGAAATCGGTCATGCTAAACCTGAAATATTAGCGATTTTCTATATTAATATTCACCCGCCCCCCACTCCTTTATGACATTTAACAAAAAAATGTTTCAAATAAAAATGGTAGACTTTAGTCCAGACAATCTTAAAATGTTTAACACCGCATACATTTATTAAACTAAAAATGACAAACATTAATTTTGTAATTTGCAGGTACCACATCGCCCTCTAGCGGTCACTTTACAAACTCGAAAATATTTTCCAGCAATTTCTCTTGGCCACTTTACTTAAGAAATTTATTACCTCAAAGCTCTAGGGCTACTGGTTTATGAGATATGATCGGCCACCTCTCTTATTTGCTCACCCTGTACATGAATCGTCAAACTTGATTAAGTTGTTTCTTATATGTTTTGTTAACTAAAGTGCAACTTTAATCAATAAAAACGAATAAAAAGATAATATTCATTATTCTTTAATTGCAATAAAATTAAAATAATTTTTTCTGCTTTGTTTGTGATAAGAATTCTCCCATTTATTGAAGGTTACCTAACTAAATTTTAAGACTGCTGAAACGGTCCTAAAGACGCAGAGTATAAAAATTTAAAAAATAAATCAATATACATACTCTTCTTACTTGGACAAAAAACGAGATATCATCCGTTTTGTTCGTTTAAATTGGTTGGTGGTTAGGTGGTGATTCAGGAGGAAGTGACAATATTTTGGGAAATGGTAGCATTCAGAATTCTGAACAAAAAAAAACTGGTATCAACTTATACTCTAAAGTGCTCCGTTTCAGAGATACAAACCTTAGAAATTGTAATTAAACAACCACTTTTCCTGAAATATCCAAGTAATCGAGAAATATTCAAATTTGAAAATCCGGAAATCGTCGTAGCCATATAAGGGCCTGATTTCAGACACATTTTCTTTTTCTCACAATTACTGAGGGGTAAAAAACTTAAGGATAGTTACCCTTTTCTTCTCAATAACTTCATCCCTTAGTGGTTTCACGGTGCTGACCTAATTTTTGAAATCTACCATTATTCTTCTTGCACAAAAAAGTTACTCTTTTTTATGTCGATAAGATTAACCGTTTTCGAGATAAAAGACATTTTATTCGAATATGCTTAAACAGAAATGGGATATTGGAATCACATCAGCAAGGCTAAGACAAATGAAACAAACGATATTACTGTCACAATTAAGTAAAATTTATTAAGATTCCAGTTTACAGTGAATCATGCTTACACACGCTGAATATGCCAATATGGTATTTGTGTATTGTTTTTGCTAACGAAGTGCATCAGCTGCTTCTAAAGAATATGGAAAGCGTTTTTCGGGCCGTGCCATACACAAATACCATATCGGCACATTTAGTATTCAGCGTATGTAAACAAGCTAGGCATGATTGACCCTAAACCGGAATCTGAATAAATTTTACTTAATTGTGATAGTAATATCCGTTTGTTTCATTTGTCATGGCCTTGCTGATGTGATTCGAATACATATCCCATTTCTGTTTAAGCATGTTCGAATAAAATGTCGTTTATCCCGATGACGATTAATTTTATCGACATACAAAAAGAGTACCTTTTTTGTGGGAGAAGAATGACAAATTTCAAAACTTAGGTCAGAACCGTAAAAACACTAAAGGATGAAAAGTTATTGAGAAGAAAAGGGTAACTACCCTTAAGTTTTCTACCCCTCGATGAATGTAAGATAATGAAAATGTCTTTATAGCTAAGACGATTTCCGGAATGTCAAATATAAATATTTCTAGATCACTTAGATATTTCAGAAACAGTGGTTGTTTAATTACAACTTTTAAGGGTTGTATCTCTGAATCGGAGTGCTTTAGGGTATAAGTCGGCATGAGTTTTTCAGTTCAAAATTGTGAATACTACAGTTTCCCAAAATATTGTCACTTCCTTCTGCATCACCCTGTATACCAACGGGTACCGAGAGTAGGCGAAGGCGGTTACACTCACGTAAATATTTTTACAAACTTATTTTTTATTTCAGTACATTTACAAAAATTTTTAACGGTCAGTACGTTAATTAAATATATTTAATTAATTAATTAATTGATGGGTGCAACATTGAAAATGTCGTCCAGGAGGAGTAAAGAGATTAGTTTCCTATCAATTAATTGAAATAAGCTACCAATTCTTCCATTTTGTTCTTTTAGACCTTCGAATAGTTGATTAACATAGCGGCAGCGCCTTCTTCTAAAATGTAACAGTCCTAACATCTTCTTGCTCTATATTTCTACAATATTATGTAAATGTTAAAGCTTTCATGGTCACATGGTTAAATACGGTGTAGACACTAATTAGTTTTAATGAAAGTCATAATCACGAAGTTGTCCATATTTTATGATATAAAAATTGCTAATTTTGAGAAAAGTTATAAAAATCAGTAGAAGGATTGCACATAACTCTATGTAACATTCATGGAAAGCTCGTTTGTCTCCATAATCGCTTTGATGGGTACTCTTATCCTTTCACTATAACAAATTATTATACCGTAAAAGTCTGACAAAGAATCTAATTCTGATGATTAATTAAAACGTTCAAGCTTAAAAAGCACGATTCTTTAGATAACAAGTAACTAAAGCCAAACAGAAGAAGATACTTCCAATAAAAATAGATTAAACAAAAATATACAGTAACCAACTTTTTCACCCCCCCCCCCCTCGAAGAAGGTATTTCCAAAAAACAGTGAAACAGAGCATATGTACGAGTATGCGTTACTTTTTACCCAAAGACCTATACAATAAAGCTTCATGTCACTTATTATTTTGAAAATCACGGCAATCACAGACGAATTTTCATCTCCCTTTCCACACTTTTAGGGGTGGAATTTTCAAAACAATACAATACAATAATACGTGTATTAATTTCTGAAAAATAGCCTAATTTGATAAATCTTATTAATTGCTTGGTAAATAATTCAACTTTAAAAAATATTATGCATTATTTCAACCCTCAGAGGTAGAATTAAAAAAATTATCGTACTTGTTGTTTTTTAATCAAAGTCCCAAACAAGTTTCTTGCTTTTAACTTCAAAAATTACAAAACCCCCACAAAAATGTTCATCCCCCATGTCACCCCCTCAAGGGTTCAAGCGATGGAACACGTGTTTCTTTATTTTCAATCAAAGCCTGAAAATAAAGTTTCATGCTACTAGCTTCAGAAATGGCGGACGTCCATACAAACTTGCATCCCTTATTTCACCACTTAAGGATGGTGTTCATAAATACGTTGAAATACATCTTCATTTACGTCTAATCTAGTCCTAGAAATAGTTTCATGCTTCTAGCCTCAAAAATGACGGACTTGCATACAAACTTTCAACTCTCGTTTTAACCCTTTAAAGGATGAATTTTCAAAAACATTTTCTTAATGCAAACTTACATCATTTAAAGAACGTTTGTGCAAAATTTCATGCTTCTGGACCTAGCGGTTTTAGCTGTGCATTGATTGATCAATCAGTTAGCCAGTCAGTTTACACATTAGGTAGTTAATTACGGTATTTCACAAATAAAAAAAATGACGTTTGCAGCGTTAGGCGGTAGTTTGAATATAATATATTTTTAGGGAACTCAGGTGCCTTTATTTATGCACGAGTACAGAAGTACATAAATGTGAACATCACTATACTTAGGATCACCCAACAGATGAAGTGATCACGTGTAGTCCACACATCTATCACGTGATCGAAACCCCTTTCCTTCCGAAAAGCGTAACTTAAACCGCACAACAAATTTTAACATTTATTTTTTTGAGGTAACATAACCTCCCTTTTTCTGAACTTAGCGAACGTTCAGGTTTGAAATTTGCAACAGAAAAGTTTACTTAAAGATGCCGTATAGCAATATCTTACAATTAAATTGCCCAAGAACATAGTTTTGCAATTTTAGTTTAATTTCGGTCGATCGGTAAGATTGACTAGTGTGAAATGGGGTTGAAGCAGATCTCCCTCGGTTGAGGAGAGCCAATAGGAACGCTGCGTTTGAAAATCACCTGAAGAACACGCGTGTTTATTACTCCGTCTGTTGGGTGACCCAACTACAGTTAAAACACTTTATAACATTAAATCGCCTTGTTCACTTGTTATACCGCTGACTTCGCGGGCTGTCCATCGCGTTTTACATGCAATGCTTCCGAGCATCGTGATTAGTCTGGAAGTTGGACCACCTTAGTTATTATTCGAGAACCTTCGACCCTTACGATAAGGGGTCATCATACGTCATTAGTGAATCTAGTTGCCATATCAACAGGCGCTGATTTCTCACATTATGACAATATAAACATATTATTACATGCACGGGGTCAAAAGATGTAGGTTTCTAAAGAAATCTCCTTTATTCACGCACTAAGTACTGAAATATACCAAACTATAATACCACTTATTCAGTTCACCTCTGTTTAAAAACATATAATTCATTACAATCGCTTAATATTATTTAGATCGCTTTTATCCACCTAATCTTCACTTTACCATCTTTCCATCGCCATGAGACTTCTTTAATGTTTCCACAGGAATATGCCTTTTAATTTTGAATTATTTAAGAATGTAAAAGTCAAAATACATGCAGTAAAATTCTGAACATTATTTATTAAAATTTTTCAATATTTATACAACATACCAAAATACTGTTCAAGACGCACAMAGCATCTCCGTTCTATTTAATTTTACAACTAAGCTTGATTAATACCAATAGTGACTTCCGTAGGTGAATACTGATCACTCACGCCTCCCGGCCCCTGGTATTAGTTCAGAGATACAAATTGTGAAATTTTGAAAGTCTAGAAGCTGCATGAATTACCAACTCACAYAATTTTATTAAGAATATTGGAGTATTTACTCCAAATAGAAAAATGTTACAGATCCACTAGTATACTGGAACATGTCAAAAGTTAAGCAAACAAATCCTCCAAATTTGCCCTTAGGTTGCTACAGTGTCAGAATATATTAACTTTTGACCACTACTAGAAGCTTATTCACGTGCAGCATATTAGAATGAAGAGTATTAAAACAAAAATAATAAATTAATATTATTATTGCGGTTTACAAGATATTACTGCATAAAATGCAAGGAACACTTTTAATTTATAACATTATTCCCATTTAAACGAATTTGCATTAATATGCTTCTTGAATTTTCTTATCACCTTTTTGGCCTAAAATTTAATTTTAAAACGTTTGTCTGACTATATTTATTTTTTATTCTTTATTATCAAAAAGAGCTGTGCAAGGTTTATTTGCTGATTTCCAAAAAAAGATTGTAAATTATATGGTATATCATTACGCGCGCATCCTAGAAAATTCATCAGTTCATCAGTCACATATTCGACATTCTCACGCCATCTAAACCATTAAACTAAATTATTAATGCCTAACTGATTTTATAGTGACTTGGCAAATAGATGGCATTGATTGGAGCCATACTATATGCTAGTTCGTAACAATATGTATAATACCAAATATTTTCAAAACAAAATGTATTTATATGGGAGCAGTTTTTTGTTACCTGTGGAAATAGCCTGTCGTCGCGATTATTACATGTGGCACACGCAAACATAATAATATTTAATCTGTAGCAATATTATTATTATTTCAAGTAAGAATAACTGCTTAATTTCCTTAATTTAATGTAGTTTTCCGTATCTGCTACTAACACTATTTAAATGCTTTATCGTGTTGGTCATTTTAACAACCGTATTTATAATAGCATTGTTTCGTTAGTAAACCACGTTTTTTATTAGGTTCAATGTCATGTATGTTAGCAGACATTGTGTGCATGGTTACAACGTTACTGGCATTTCTATCCTACACCTGTCAGAAACATCGATCGAATTAATTTATTGTCCAAAGATGAATAACTAAACATAATAACATAGTCGGTTTAAAATCATAGCAAAGATTCCCGTTTAGATTGTATTACGTTATCTTCGTTTATTTCAGTTTAAACGAGCAGGTGTACGTTTAACCAAGTCTCTCATACCTAATACCCAGATAAATCTCCCCAGGGAAACAACCACGTACCGCCTTTAATGTTCTTCCCGTAAAGTGACAACGACCTAAATACCCCCAAACAAACAAAATTACAATATTCAAAATCACCCTCGCAAATGCCTTTCATAAAAAGTATATTATTAAAATGTATGAGGTGAAGAACGGAAAACGTAAAGTATCTAAAAATAGGGAAGCCGTGTAGGACGTACAGGAAGAATACAGTTTACGTCGTGCTAATGTAAACAAGTAGGAGATCTAGAACAAGGAGTAGCGCAAGAAGCGAGCCTGTGGCAGGTGTTTCCGCCGACAAAATAAGAAAAGAACAGTTCTCGGTTGCGGGGATTTTAATAATGCACATTTATCAACTTACTGGAGGCAGTCCGGTCCGCTTATAAAATCCGTGCGACTGCTCATTAAATCTCGGGGAATAGAAGATTCTGGACAACAAACGCAATAAAATCAGCTGTTTGAGGATAATTTTTTTTGTTTTACAATCTGGCAGCTTTGTATGTAGGTACATGATTCTATTCTAACTCAAAATGTCTTAGTATAAGGTTAGCTCTAAAAACATAATCTTTCGGTGCAGCTATGAGTATTAAGTAGGTTGATGTACTCATAAGGAGGTAGACAAAAGGTTTACATACTTCCTTTATTATACCACCGCTACTTCGGCGCCTGTTAAATGGAACAGCAAAAAAAGCATTCTTCGATTTCTTTAAAAATCGCTGTTTCTTTCTATTCCAGAGGAAAAACACGAAATAGAATTAACGACATGGAAAATACAACTACAAAGCAAATACGAACTATAAACATTACTTTTGGTATTTAGGGATTCAGCAGTCGAGTATTATCATATTGTACGGCTGCTTTTTTATGTACGAGAATGGTGCTTATCTGCTTGGCTATTAACCTAATTGCATGTGATTAAGGATATGTTTACGTTACATACTTTGGCCATTTGATGACACGCAAGAGCAAAATTTAATTTTGTTATATTGTTCTTTTTTCTGTTCAACATAAGATTCTCTAACTATAATCGTATCGAATTTCTTTACAAGCGCTCCATTTAGTAGAATAAAGAAATTAATATTTTATAATTTGGTCAAAAGAGGTTTTTCTTTTACCTAGCAGAAAAATGAAATTAGATTATAAGCACTTGTACTCCAAGAGGAAAAGTAGGTAAAATAGTATCTTATAAAATCTGTATCCTATTTTTTTGATACATCTCTTTGTTGTGGATAATGAAACTACCTTTACAATACAAGCTCTCCATTGTACTGTTAGTTCTTTAGTATTGCACTGTCAGCTTGTTTTGATAACTTACGTAAAGCTTTCTTATCTGCTTCGGTAATTTGACTTGGTCGGCCAATTTTTGACGGACTCTGCTGGTTCTTTTTTATAAATTGATAATATCTTGCATTGTAGAACGCAGAACTGAGTGTGAAGCACATATTTTACTCTCTGAAATGCCCTGATTGTGGACTTTACCGATATAAGCACGCAAATCTTCACTAACTTTACTAACAGGCTGGCCACGAGGCATTTTACTTGAAAACTGTTGTAAAATAAAGTATAGCTATGCGTGGCAGATATTTGTTGATTTATTTCCTATATGTTGTGTTTTGGCAGGCCGCGTCGCGTTTTCATGGCTAATGGGATACATGGCCACACTCTTATCACATCAGTTGGCGCGGCCGAACTATTATGACCTGTCAATTGAATTACATTTTTGCTTCTGTAATTATTGCCGTGCACGTAAATGAAATAAAATTGTTCGCTTTTGTAAGTACAAGGTGTCCCATTTTTGTTGTAATTGTAGGGTATCTCGGTAACTATTAATGCTACAGCGTTGCGGTCTCGACATTACAGTATTACTTTTTTGTTCTGAGTTGAGTTGTACCATCGCCATTTTTGAATCGTCTTTTGTTTTAAATACATAGCAAACTTTTGAAAAATGTAACATTTCTTCAGTTCTCAATATCTCGATTGGCTATGTAGACACAAAAAAACTGTAGAAACATTTTTATAGATATTATAGATTATATATATAGTAATATGTTTGTTTTACTTTTCTGGTTACTATTAAATTCACTTTGTGTACTGCTCAGATTAAACGCGGATTGAACCGCACATCCATTGTAGATGCTTAACAATAATAAAGTAGACCATGAACAAATGTATTTTCTATTTAAATCTGTAATCTGTTCCATTTAAAATTTATGCAATATTTTCTGCTCATTTGCATCATTATTTACACGTATCAAATGGATAAAGAGATACCGAAATAAGAATACAAATATTAATAATTACTAATTGATATAACTAACGATAATCGTCAAAAACTTATACGGTTTCCAGTTGGAGGATCAAGTCCACAACATACTCCCCCGCATTCCAGTCCCGCTTCAAGAAGCCACTGTTCGCCTTCTGAGCAAGGACACCAGACAGAGGCCGACCGCCCAACTGCTGTCGCTCATCAAATACTTCAGGTAGGTACGCAGCATCGACAGCTAGGTTAATCCTGCTCATCAAATATTTCTGTGACAGCGATCCGGCCGTACATGCTCTCCAATTTCTTGACGTCATAAGCATGAAGGATCCCACGCAGAAGGCGCACTTTTATCGGAACACGCTGAAAGAGGCTTTGCCTTTTATACCTAAGGTAAGGAAGCACGTACGAACTGGATATAATCCTGGAAGGAAAATACGTTTCGGTAAAGACTTTTCTACGAGGTACTTATAATAGTCACATATTAGTTAGTAGCGAGTTAACCTGTACGTACAAAAGGCTATTGTTCCAAATTAGCACGTTTTGGTGATTTTTTTTTGTGGGTATTTGATTGCAATATTCAATGCATATTATCTCATTTGCAGACTAAAAATATACCTATGCCGATCTCACATAAACCTTAAACTGACCGACATATGTTCTTAATCTTGACATCTTCTATAATGCAGTTAGTTTTTATGCAACGAGCATAAATTATGCAGTATGGATCTAAACATTCGGTATATGTATTTAGCACTTTTATATATATAATAGCCATAGCTATCAGTCATTTTTAAGTTTCCAGTAAATAAGCGTGTAATTTATTTTGGTTCTAATTTTAAGAATGGAATGTAAGAAATTATTCTATGAAGAACATAAAATGTACAAAAATACAAGTCTCGCAGCGCAATCCTTCTACCGCAAAGAGTCTGAAATCTCGTTGCAGAAGGAATGCGCTGCATGACTTTTTTGTGAGTAGTCCTTTTTTGGGTAATATTTCTTGTACGTGAGCTACGTATTTTCTCAAAAGTCTATTCCCTGTTTTTATTTAGAGGCTTTGATGTAACAGTTTTTGACAAGTATGGACGGTAAGTGCTTCTAAGTCCATTACATTCAGCGATCAGAAATCATTACTCGAATTTAGAAAACGGGACTGAAATTCAGGGATGACTGAGCATTCCTTCTTTACAGGCTAAACACTAACTTAATTCAAGATTAGAAGTTTCTGTGTCTGCTAGAWGTATATTAGAATTTTTAGTTCGTAAACTATAKATACAAATAGCGTGTAATTTGGAAATAYATATATGTAACCAGCTATAGTATGTCCTCTTAATCATTAAAAATTCAGGCTTCTAGCTTTAGTGGCTTCGAGAAAAGTATGGTACGGCTGTGCGCTTGTTCGACTTCGTGGAGGTACTGCCGTGCCCCCAGATTATGTAGCGTGATGCTGAAGTTTGTATAAGGATTCGTAAGTCGTAACTGCCTTATCAAGTGTCCCCAAAAAAGCGCGACACGTTAATTAATTTTTTTATTACCACCTTCTCATGTGTGAGCTGTTATTATAACGACGAGCAATCCCCATACGTTTATGTCTGCGTCTGTTTTCTTTCATTTGTCCTGGAGACGACACCACATTTTTACACGGAAGAGGAGGGAGACAGGGTCTACGCTACGCATGTGACTAAAAGTAATTTGATGGAGTCCTAACCTCGCTTAGTTTTAAAAGGCCTTGCATTCAATTTCGCAACTTTTTTTATGAAACAACTCTTGTTACCTTGTCTATGGTTTCTGCTCAAATGTTAGTCATTAAAGTGAAGTATTGCACTACTTAGCAAATGCTTAAGATACCGATCTAATTAAAGTTGGTCTCACTATGAATTAAACTTTCAAATATACTAAAATAGTCCCAACAAGCTGGCTTGTGGCTTTTATGATCAGTAATTAAGTCCAAAACAGTTAATGGACGAGTCGTTAAGCGGCGACAAGTTGCTCAATCTGCTCAATGAACGGTCAGTTTAGTGATCTTTCCCTAATTACTCTTGCTATTAGTCTATTTATATGTTTTTTCATACATTTACTTATCATTGTGAAATCCTTTGTAATCACTATGTAATCGTTTAAATCCCGAAATCAGTGTAATCTCTAGTACGATTCATTGATCTTTAATGATTATATGTATCTCCGTGTAATCTGTAATCAGTGGGAAAAAATTTTTCTTAATGGTCACCCCCTCAAATATACCTGTTGCTATGGCATCGAAACAACTCCTGTCAAACTCAATTGCACCAACCAATTGCTTGCTTTCTCCACTCCTAACGTCTTTACGAAAACACTCTAGAAGCCCTTCGATCTATTTAAATTTACTCGCTTGGAGACAAAAGTCTCCTTTATATTTGATCTACCCGTAAAATCGTTTAATACATTTTTGTAGACTTCGCAAATCCCTATTTCTAGCTAACCAACTGCATTTGTGCATTATGTCGATTGTGAATGGAAATTGATTATATAAAAGGAAAATCCACCAGATTTGCCCAAATTAGAACCTTGGTAAGGAATTTAATCCTATAAGAGTACATATTCCAGGGTACTGTAATGATCCATAGAAAGGGGTCTACGCAAAAGCCGCGTGCGTTAACATTAGTAAATAAACTTTGATTACATAAAAACAAAATGTGGCCACAAATAATGAATTTAAATTAAAAAAAATACTTAATATAGTTGCGGAACTGTGATCGTCGATTTACCCAAAGCAGGACCGTATTCGTTATGTGACAAGAATGATGGACCATTACAGACCCCAAAAAGTTCTTTATTACTCGCGTAATTATGAGGAGAACAACACGAATATGAGACAAAATAAAACACACACATTCACCCATAATATTTATTAACACACGAATGATGAAAATGAAATAAGTCAGCATTGTGAGCCATTAAAATAGGAAATAACGTTCGAGAAATTAAACACTAAGAAATTAATTAAGCTTCATTTTTATAACACCTTTCGCTTATCATTTGCCAACGTGTGGTAGCAACCTGTATCAGGATTAATGGCCCCATATAAAGGCGACTAAGAGCGTGACCTTTGTGTCCAAGGACCCATTTAAAGTCGTCGGAACACAAAGTTGCAGGGGGAAATATTAGTGATAGACCCTTACATCAACTCATGAACTCACATCAAAAATTCATGCAACACGCCGAAAAATCCAGCTTAATACAACATTACTCAAATTACATCAAAAAGGTATACCCTTTTACAGTTATTGATACTCAGATCTCACAATAGCTGGCTTAGTACAATAAAAAAAAACGAAATTAAGAAAATATGAACAGAATAAACACGAAATACCATTGAGACAAACAAGAGTCACACCTTAATAAAGAAAGGGTAGTTTTCCATACCTGCTTCTTTGAATCCAAATTCACAAAGCACAAAAAACTATTGTACACAATCAACAAGTGGTTCCCAACAGATTTAAAATACAACAACTAGTACAGGTATAAAAACGCGTAAATGGCAGGTAACAGTTGCTGTAAAACCCAAGTCAACTAATCGTGAAGACAGTTCTCCACACACTCCCTTTCTTGTGTTCCTATTTCCTTAACGTCCCTAAAAATATTTGTTGGTGCCCACCAAACCTCCAACATATTGCAAAACAGCAACACAAGCCGTTAATTTTTCGTTCCCACAAACCGAACACTCCAGAATACCAGAAAAATCACTTTAGCCTACCTACTTACATATATCATTTTAATGTCTAGCCTGCGTTTTTCAGTCCTAATACTTAAAACAACAACTAACAAAATAAATCTGTCTACGCGGTTCACGAAAACCATATCACCCTCGGTACCATATGACTAGCCACCAGCTTGGGGGTTAAAAGTTGGCAGTGATATACGACCCCACGCATCGGCCGACTTCAACTTACACTTGAAGACCATACAAGTTATCGTTTTCTGGAAACCCACTAAATGCAATCTGCAAATTTGCAATCTTCACATACGAACTACTTCAGTACATTAATTTTTTGGTACGTTGGCTAATAACGCTGACGATCAACATAGCACTATAGAAGCCTTTATCAATTTTTCTTTCTAAATTATATAAAATTACTGAAGTGGTCTACATTTTTCGGTGCTCCGCTGCTGATTGTAGCATAACTTCAGAAGTGCAGTGTACGTGTTCACAAGTTTCCTGKKCCACCTGGATATTACAAGAATTAATTTCKAGCAAAATATCCGCAAAAGCATAGCCGCAATTTCATCAGCGCCCGCCCTCATATATTCTCTGTAGCAATTTACCACCGCAGAATACAATCCTGGATGGAATTCGGTCCAACTTTAGCTCCTGGTTCGGCGTTGTAGGCCGCACAACAGCGTTGCTCCGGTTTGCACACGTAGCTAACGTCGACGTCGCGAGCACCGGTCGGCTGATGAAGTGGCTCGACCGCAAGCCGTGGGATTTGCGTCAGATCCCCTGCAGCTTAACCAGAGAAATAAAATAAATCCATAGCACACCAATGCCATCTCGACTGCATGGATAAGACTGAAAATAAATTTATTCCRGAAACTATGGTACCAACACGTCTGGCCGTCACTTCAGCAGGAGATGAGATCACAGGAAGTGCTAGCTGCCGTGCTTCAGCCCGTACTCTATTTAATACAGGAATCGACAGTCGAGGAGTACGAATCTATCA
Source organism: Rhyzopertha dominica (assembly GCA_025024175.1). Classification (NCBI taxonomy): domain Eukaryota; kingdom Metazoa; phylum Arthropoda; class Insecta; order Coleoptera; family Bostrichidae; genus Rhyzopertha; species Rhyzopertha dominica. Next base: position 36,541,397 of record QCXZ01000003.1, on the reverse strand, counting down.
TTCTTCCGTCCTTTAGGTAAGTTAAGTCAAGTATAGCTTTAGAGTAAAAGGGCTTAAAATTTACCAAATATTTGCTTGTCCACAATGGAGAACAAAACATGACTCCAACACGTGACTTATTTTAATTTGTTTCATATGGACTGTATGATACAAGCTTAACGTCAGGCGTCAGATATAAATTAAAATTAAAATTAAAACGCAGTATACAAATCTTCGAAAGATATGGCGGTTTTTTATCATATCCTAATTTTATAAATTTCGTTGGGATGCTCAAAATTTAAGTGTTCTGCAATATAAATTTTCCCAAATTCTCCAAGCACAAGCTTATGTGTATACATCGGATGCTTTATCGTGTATTCGTGCAAATGATTAATATCTGTTACACCAGCTCGACATGAATATTTTTTGTGGTATAAGCGTAGCATGTCGAAAATTTTACCATTGCTTATATTATAAGAATTTGATTTGATTATAAAACGGGCATAGGTTTATCGAAACTTTTAATGTATGAAACTGGCATTACTAGAGAGAGAATCAGTACCATCATAAACCGCACTAGGATTTAGGCCACTATCGCCAAAATCAATAATCCGATCCTCGACTTTGTACGATACGGAATGAATTGAAAACGAATTTGTAGTATAATTGCATAGTAACGTACTCTAATATGAAATTGCAAAGGTAAAAAGTCAAATCCTTACAACTCAACTTAAAAAAATACAATAGCATTGACAAATACGGATAATAACAACTAAGAACGAAAACAAAATTAGATTGACGACGTATCAACAACGCATTGCTCCTTTTTTATAAGTATTAGTATTAGGTCGCATTTATTTCGCTCGTTGTATTAATACCAGACCTATTACTGATGTTTTAGAAGTGATAAAAGAGTACGTACACCTAATAGAGAAAGTCAATTCATACTTCAGGTTTAAAAAAAAATTTATTCTTGAGGCTCCAGCAAATTGCTGTAGTTAACGTGATTAAACTTCTGGCTCATTTGAAAGTTATACAGGGTTTTCAGTTTCTATTAAGTCAGACTAGATGCTCGTACTAAAGAGATGTTTTTTAAGCCGATTTAACATACAATCAACTATATACAAAATTGCTTCTTAAAGGAGCTACAGGGTTTCTATAAATGATTCATGTACATCCCGAGCGCTTATGGAAATTATCGATTAAATCAGTTTGCCGCCTCTCAGAGAGATGAACACAACTACTGCTTCGACTTATACTTGTTATCTGTCGATTGTTGAATTATTTGATATATTTTAATATGAGAAAACACGTGGGAGTTTGTATTTTCAACATATTCTGCAGTGCTTTGTGGTATAATCAACTTCAAGGTTGTAGAAGCTCACATTTCTGAGCTGTGGGGTGACACTTTCTCGTATAACTTTTAGATTATATATCGTATTGGTGAGATTGTGGCTGTAGTAAGACATTTAAATAATTGTACTATGATGGACTGAAAGATGTTTTTAGCATGCCATGATGTACTCATTGATCTTCAGTGATCGTCGTACTTATTGTAGTTTGGAGCAGTTATAAAAAGGCGGCACAAAGAAGTTTTTTACATTTTCGAGTTTAGAATAAGAAACTTGGGAATTTTGCTACGAAAAAAAAACATGTCTCTATAAGATACACCGGTTTCAAGAAAAAACGTTTTCCCAATGATGTATTTATGTAATAAAACAAAACTATACAGTTAATTGATACACAAGATGCATACTAAATCAGTTATGTATAGCAAAAATACGTAAAATAATGAAAATTAACAACAATACCAAATCTATAAAAAGTGATCCCTAAGCACATATTTCTTTTATTTAATGACCGTTGCATTCTTCATAAATGCCATTATTATTACATTTCCAAGTTCATTATACGAGTAAGCTTATAGAGTTTGGCCCAAAGCTGCTAACGAGTTTCTGTTAGAACGGCGTATACAAATATTACAAGGATTTAGGCCAGGAGACCTTACTGGCCTCCCGATCCTCCTCTTCCAATCCAGTGATTCTCATAAACAGTTTCACGAAAGTGACGAATAACATTTATGGTATGTGCAGGACATTTATCATGCATAAGCCCTAATGTTTGCTAAAAGTTCAAAGAAATGTCATTTAATGAGTATTTTCTAGAACTATGAGGTATTTTTTTCCACTAAAACGACCAGGCAATTTTACAGATCCAAATAGATTATTGCAAACACATCCTTCCAAATGTTTTATACTAAACTTTTCCGATATTTAATATTTCTAGATACATGGGGATTGTCACCAACATATGATTAATGGCGTCAATTGTGCATATTAACACTTCCTTCTCGGGCAAAAATAGCTTCATCAAAAAAGAATTGTGGGAAGAAATATGGATTTTAACTTTTTTAAATCGCGGAAACCAAAAGTGATTTGTTTTACGGAAGTACTTAAATCTGCGCCAAATATTACAAACATTAAATTTTTGAAAAAATATGAAACACTTCCAGAAGGGTGCGGACCTAAGTCAAATACTTAACCCAAGGGTGCGAGGGGCTAAAAATAAAATGCATCAACTGAAAATCTACGTAAGAAAAGTGTGATAAGAGAAATACTTATAAAACATTCGACGAACTTTATAATATTTAAGTATTACAAATATAGATTTTTACAGARACAGCAAAGCTGAGGATAGCTTTGACACCATTTGCTGGCTCCACATACAGTTCGTAAACGGAACGATGCTTTTAAACACAATCTTTTTCGATTCGATGAACCACATCCAATGATTTTCACGGCAACCACACACCCTTAAATTCCTCAGTGAACCGAAAGGCCTCTCTGAGTATGTCATTGTGTAACGCATTTAATTTTAGACTTGCTCTGTTCTTGTTGCTTTCTTGCCAAATAAGATGTTTCGGTGTTCATTCGACAGAAAACTACTCGGAAACATAATGCCCGAGCAACAAACAATTAGAATTGTTTAAAAGTATAGTGATTTCGGGCATCACGCTGTCCTTTTTTACATAAAATATTTTAGATAGATACCTTCAAAAAGAGTGTATTTAATAAAACGATCGTTATAAAACAGGGTACGCTACCATTTTTTGTGCAAACCGTTAAACTCGGAACAAAGTAGTCATTGTCGACCGACAAATCAACTATATTATATTCAGTGGATGAACGCCAACAATAAATAGGGCTTTATTTTAATTTACAGGTATAGTCCTTTAATGCCATCAGATGAGTTCCTGATCTTTAAACAAGTGTTTGATGATGTCCAGTATTTTATATTACTTATAAGTAATTTTACTCTTAAAACAAATTTTTGAATTTTCAACAACCGAAGAAGAACTTGTTGCACACATAATCTAAAATATATATTCGGATTAGCATTTCCAGTTTTAATGATATAGATAAATTTGTTTGTTGGAATAAAATCTACATAATGCTAAAATAAGAATTAAATAAATTATTTCATTAGTGTCAGTAGGATAAGTAAATTCATTCAATCTGTTAAAACATTTAGAACTGCAGTATACGTCCTTGATTCCCTTACTTTGTTCAACATCTTTTTTACAGAAGTGTATTTTCGGTTGGCAAAAAGGTCCAAGCAACAGTCACCTTGCTCGAAAATTTACATATTATATTAGAAAAGACGCCTAGGGATGACATTCGATCAGAAGTTCTACCCATGCTGTATAGCGCCTTCGATAGCAACACGATACAAGTTCAGGTAAGAAGTTTAACTAATTTTATAAGTAGTTAGGACAACCACGTCAAAATTATTTGTACGAAACGGTAGGCTAATATGGAAAAATAATCAAGTGATAAATCCACTAATTCTTTTTTTAACAGACATTAAACGTTTCACTAATTATGGCCTATAGTGTGCAATAACTGATTTTTTCGTTCGTAAAACCAGTAAGGACTTAGATGAGATATTCTTAATAATGTAAACTTAACTTTGCTCGAAGATTTCGGGTCACTAATGTGTGTGCATAAAAGTTTTCTGATTATTTTAATTGTAACAGTGGTTACTCTCACTATATTCCCTTATGTTGCTTAACGACATATGAAGCACCGCTCAATAATTGTTTTCAAGTTGTGACAGTGCTTGGTACCATTATGAGTCCTGGAATAACTTTAAGTTCCAAAAAATGATGAATAATCCAAGCTCTTCGGCAAGAATGCAACTCCAATCGAGAAAGTCACCACAACAATCATGTATGTAGTTAAGGGTTACCCAAAAATCGATGGTAACAATAGTGAGAGAGTGGAAAACTAATGTCTGTCTTTTGCTCTTCCGCGATGCAAAGAAATTTAATTACATAACCGAGCTGGTTTAGTACTGGTTTGCGTTGCAATTTCTAATCGAAGAAAAGCAGAGCTAGATTTCGAAAAGAAGACCTAAAGGTGCCTAGGCTTGCTCCAGAAAAGTCAATGATTGCACAATGGCAATAGTTATTTCAACACGGTAGTACTCCTACTTTCACAGCAAGAATAATAATTACCTGAATGAACGACAACAATATCCATTCTATGGAATGTCACCCATAAGAACTCATTTTAAAGCAGTTGCAATGAATTTGTTATATATATTTATTTAATCATTGGCCTCATTGAATGTTATGATTGTTGAAAAGCAATGAGATGCTATATTCCATACTAAATGTTACAAAAAAATCCTATTTCTTGGGGTTTTATTTATAGTAAGAGTAATCAAATGTTGTTAGAAATATTACTAATTGCTTGAAATATCATCAACTGAACGAAAAAATTCTCATAAATTAATTTCTTAAATTGCAGAACCAAACTGAGCCTAGATTTAAAAAAAAATGATCAAATTATTTTATACTAAAGTTCATTCTAAAAAAAGGTGTCGCTAATTGTCAACTGATAGTAATGAAGAGTGACACACTGTACTCATTAGTTTTACTTTTGTGGTAATAGCTGAGCAGCACCTATTCTGCAATAGCACACTTATTCCACATTATCCGGCGCTACTCTATTATACGGTGCACGCAAAATAGTGAGCATATTCAATATATTTATCATAATTACCTTTCTTACTAATGATTACCAAAAATGGAAAAAAATAACTCCCGAGTCATTCGCAGGAATGTCTTAACCGATTCCTGTGGGTATTTCGGGATTACAACATGAAAATATTACGGTTCAAAAAGTCACCAAAAAATCGTAAAGTGCAGAAGAACAATGTGATATGATACAAAAACTTGAGCAGTTCTTAACAGTATACGTTGAATAAAAGAGAATGTGAAGAATTTTTTGTAACTAAGTGATTAACGCGTCTAACCGCACTTTGAGCGTCGTTTTGTAAAGACCACCAGTAAGTCATCAAGCGGTAGTTTTACTAACTACGGCGTAGATTAACACGATCTGTAAGTGCAGAGACCCACATTGCCGATTGTACCGTCATTTGGTGAGAATCGGTGTGCGCGATATATCGGTAACTTTACGAACCACGACGAATTAAGGTTGGTAAGTACAGGGCAATCCCAACCAAAAAAGATCCATTATAATAACATTAGTGAGTAAATAGTCTTTATCATATTCATTTTAGCTCAAAATTAATTACCTCCTCTACTACGATTTAAGATACAATGTGTCCATGTCAGACTTACAGGTGCACCAAAGATACGGAAATCCGGAACTTTTTTCTCTAGAATTTTTTTAAATAACGTATTTCAAATACGCTGAGTTGTACGCGAAAGCAAATTAATGAATACCTTTGTGTATACCTTTAAAGCTATTAATTCATTTGATATCGTTTTCAGGCTACATTGGTTATATGGATTGTAAAAGACTTATACACCTTAACTTACGCTAAAAATTTACAACATTCACATTTATTCTTGTTTATTCAAGTTGTAATTAAGAAACATTCTGTAAAAACTGAAGGTCCGCCTTAGTCAGTGTTTTAATGAAATCGTATTTTTGTAACCTGGCAATAACACCGCTGCATAGTGTGGTGCAATTGCCTAAATGCTTTGAAACCGAACATGATCCAAATTATAAAAGCCTTTCGTCGAAGAGCGACTTTTGCAAAAGCTTCACAATCTCAATAAAGTTGCATTTCATTTACTTAATTACATGTTCGAAATGACCACCACTAACTTCCATAGAATAATACAATCGCTGGTATGATTAAATGACTTTCGTCTTTTAACAAAACATTTATTAAGTAGAAACAAATATTTTTCACATTCTCGATTCGACAATGTAACAGCTCGAATTTTTATTATTCCCATTGCCACCTTTGACCTTCAGCGCATTCTGGTTTTTGGACGATTTTCAGGTTTAACTTGTTGCAAAATGATCTTTCAAACAGCTTATAACGGTTTCAGGTCGTAATTTCGAAAACCTCGAAAGATGATTATTAGACACATCGCCGTCGAAGCAATTACTATAATGTCTTCAAATAATTCTCAGGGCATATCTAAAAACTATATTTTCTAATCGCGCAGCATGATTGGTGCAAAAACTTAGTAAATATACGACTGATCACAGAACTTTAAAATTACGTCATCAATGATGTATTTCCATTACCACCATTACTACCACCAGCCCGTACATCTGGCAACACTAATCTATGATGTAACTTTAAAGTTCTGTGAATAGCGGAATATTTCTGATGCCAACTAAACTTTTTGGTAAGTAGTTGCTTTGCTATGCTTATAAAAAGCTACAATAAATGCCCACTGGGAGCTATTTGGCTTTATACCCTGCCATTAGTACGCCACTGTTACGTCTCCCCGCGGTGAACTTTTATACCGCATCCTCATTGCGAATTGATGCAGAGCGCAGCTCTGGTGGCTGTGACGAACGTATCGGAATACCTGGACGAGGCGGCGATTCGAAGGATAGTTCTTCCGAAGACGAAGGCGATATACCAGAAGAACCAGTCGGACCTGAAGCTGGTATCGAACGTCCTTTCTTGCGTGGAGAGGACCCTCGATCGGTTGGACAAGAGCCAAATAATTGATGAAGTTCTGCCCCTTCTGTACGATATAAGACTGTCAGATCCCCAGATAACTCTACGTGTAGTCAGTAAGTGAAATTGTTATTTATGAGAAAATATAGGAAATAATTGAGCTTGACTGTGATAACAATTGTTATACATTTATCACAAACGAAAAGCAGTGGCGGCTGGTGGGGAAATGCTAACGGGTGGTCAGAAAATATGGTTATAACTCATGTAATGCTCTATGTTAATCAGTATATTTCCAATTTTGATTTGATCGTCATTTACCTATAGGGTAGGGGAAAATAGGAAATCAATAAAATAAGTTCTTATGTAAGAAGGCACAAAAATAAAATTATGCAAGGCATGAATGAAAACAATTAAACAAAAACATTCTATATAAGTAATACCTATAGCGTTTTATTGGAATCATATAGTTTATATATTATAAATAATAAAAATACAATGGCTTACATTACTAAATTGAATATTGGCGCCACTTAAAACAGAACTTGTATTATTTAACGTCTAGTATTCATTATTTTGACATTTTCAAAATAACAAATCGCAAACAAGGTGACAATTTTTTTATGTCACCCTATGTTATTTTTATACTATTTTTCCCTACAAATCGTCACTAGAAAAAAATCTATACACTTCATTACGAAACCTTGTCTTTTAGACACTTCGACGTGTTCTCCAACTCTCGGAGAATTTCACGTCGCGTGCCTAAATGATGCTCATTTCGTAACTTATTGTATAAATAGCTATTTTAAGTGAATAAGCCCATCACCAATAAAGTGATACGTCGCAGAAAAATAATTCCAAACTGATAAAATCTAAAGTGATCTATTAAAAAAGACCTACCTTTCAAGCTTTCAAATTATGAAACTAATTTTTTTATCAGAAAGACGTTGTCACGTCTATCATCGACTTTAAAAGTAACTAATGTTTTTTCGTGTCAAAATTACCTATAGGCTATGAGCGCATATTACAGTCACTAATAATTTTTAGTGACTGTAGCGCATACTACAATCACTAAATATATTACAGTATACAGTACCGCAATTCATTGTCCATATTTTTGCCCTAAAATGGCGGATGAAACCAAATAGGTTTGATTATTTAGTGACTTGGCGCTTACTAAAGCCACTATATCTGACAAAGTACCGCAATTAGCAGCCATTTTGAATCCAACTAGAGGTGGGAATGGTGGGAAATAAGTACACGAACGAATGTAGTTTACTATAATAACTGCTATTCAGTTGCGCCACAATGAATAATCTAGTTCGTCAGGTTAAAATTAATTAGTTTATTTTAAACTATGCAAGGGATTTGCGTGATACTGTAAGTAAGAATTTAAATGGCAATGCCATCTGTCAGCATTACACTGACATGATGACAAAGCCACCTAGCTGCCATTATGGGATCCACTTCCTAATGGATATGTATGATACTGACTGAAACACATGCGGCATTTGAACTGAACAGCCGCTAGCGAACTATTATATAATAGTAGAATAGTAGCTACAGTTCGTTTGCTTACTTCCCACCATTCCCATCTCTAGTTGGAAACAAAATGGCTGCCAATTGCGGTACTTTGTCAGATATAGTGGGTTTAGCACATACTAATAGATTAACAATTACATGTGTTCTTTTACTTTTATCCACAAGCTGTGATATGGACTGCCGCGACGGTCCCTGCCTCTTTGTAGATCTTATTAGGTACCACAGCCCTCCTAGAGTCCAAAATGAGAATTTAATTCACGGGCTCATTGTATACTGCAATAAAGATCAACTCTTATATTGATCGATCATGTTTCCGGTGAGCATAGCGAATGTTTTCATTCGTGGATTAAAATAAATCTAATGCATTTATTTTTTCATTACCATCTTAATGGTGCCAACCCCGACGAGCCGCTACTGATAAAAAGCCATAGTAAGCATCTGCCATATTGAAGTTTAGTAGAGTGGTAAACGGCACAACACAATAAATTTTAATAAAAAAACAAGTTTGCAGATGAAGTAATAAATATAGGTATTAAATCTATTACGTGTTCTCAAAAAAAACTGTAAACTTTATATCACTGACAAAAAATCAAAGCTGTCTTTTCAATTACAGCTGCAATCTTTCTCAAAGCTAATGTTTTAACCTCGATTTTAACTAATCAGTGCATAAAGAAATTGAATTATTGTACGTATAAGCATTAGTGTAAAATACCAACCATTTAGATCAGAATCATAACTTGGATGAATTTGTGAACGCTATACTCACTATACTCACGATCTGCTCACTCAAGTGATTTTGCTAAAGACAAACGCATAATATTCGTTATCAATGCATCTGCCTTTTTCAGATATATACAGACTTATGCTAAGTGATAAGAAATACGGTTTATCGGTGAACCTAATGGCCACTAAGGTCATGCCTTCTTTACTGCCCCAGACTGTGAATCCTTCCTTAAATCTAGAGCAATTTACGATATTGCTGGAGGTGCTTCAGGAGATGCTAGACCAAATAGACAGGAATCAACGCAATAAACTGAAACTGGACAACCTGTCGCTGCCGAGTCCGGAGAGGCATCGACCACTGAGGCATCAATACAGCTCGGACAACATGCACGTGCCTCCATTTAACATACCCAACCTAAGAATAGAACAGAGAAAGACGTCTAGCGCAGAGGATATGGCAAGGAAAAATTCCACAGGTAAATTTTATTCTAGTTGTTGATTAGGTAAGCCTGGATGTTCCAAAAATATTAAGAATTGAAAAGTAGTAGTTTAGAGAAACAATTGCTGCATTGAAGCTTTTTCCACCAAAAGTTTAAATCACTTTTTATGATAAAAAGTTTATTCGTATATATTGTAGATGTGACAACTTAAACATTTTTTACGTGTTATATTTTTTTGTACTATTTAGCATATAACTCTTTAAAAATGTGCTGTGGAAAGCACTTTTCTTCTTTCACATTTTTGTCACATAATGGTCGTGTCGTAAAATACTTACAAGTTGACAAAATGTATTAAAAATACATGATCAATTTCTGCTATTTAATATTCCGCACTTCACTGTTTTTTTAGTCCAAAAATTATATTTTAAATATGGGACTATACATCTTTTTATGAATTAAAACTAGACAAGATTAAGGGCTAACTTTGCTGCAGTTTTCAGAATTCTACGTTCACGTTCTAGTCATCCCACTTCAAAACATAAATAATAAAATTATACGGCAATCATATTCACCGACACCAAAAATTATTTAAAATCTTCTTAATAACGACCATGACATATTTGAAGTATTTTAGATGGTGAATCACATATTAATTATATATTTAAACAGCTTGAAGTTTCTGATGGAAGTCTGTTTTATTATTGTGTATTACATAAGTGATCTTTGTATCGATAGTGTTTAAGTGAAAATATTCTAACACCTCAGATGAATAATTTGGTCGTCTGCAATGAACTTACGGCACTAATATTTCCGTTTCAAATACAATACTTGTTAAATTTTCTGTTTCTCTGAAAAATGTTCGAATAAATTTACACAGTGAAAACATTGAATAAAGTATTTAATATTTTATTAGGATACGTTTTGTACAACATACATCCATTTAGAATGCATACAATCATCATATTTTCATCATCTACAAAAACACATATATATTATACTAAAGTTTAACTTCAGAAACGAAACAAGCTTATACAGTTGCTTATAAATAGCAAGCATTCAATTAAATGGCCATCATGTCGCTTATGATATGGTGACGAAGACGACGCGAAAAAAAGAGATGATTAATTGCTTACTACTAACACAATACGACAATGTCATTTATCGAAATACGATAAGGCAGTTTGATGAGTTTTTACATAGTAAACCGTTCAGGATAAAATTGTGTTTATCTATTCCAACGTATGCCGTCTAATGTGTTTTTGAAATAAAATTGTAACGACCCCTTGCCTGTACTAATACTTTTGTGAAGCGGCATACGTTAAGATATCAGCGTTACATATTATGAACTACAAACGTTAAAATCATCAGTTTTTGCGCAAGCCTTTATAAATGCCGATGCACCGGCTTCCACACCAACCGGGTATTTCCAAAATGACTTAGTATAATGCAATTTTGTTTCAAAATACTTGGATATGTATATAGTTACCAAACTTTTTGACATTTCTAAATTACCTCTGTTTTACATTGCCTACTACTTTTTATAAGTATAAGCAATGCGTTCAGTGATAGATACAATAAAATATTATGGGGTGTTTGCATGAAAAACTGAAGACCTGACTCCATTTTACTATCCATTATTTATATAAAAAAGATTGGGAGGGTTTCTCTTCTCGGTATTATCTGAAAAAAAAAGTAAAAAGTGGCGCATTTTCGATACGAAATAAACAAACCTAGACTGAAACGCGATCACTTGCATAGGTAGAGGTCTATCAACAGCCGCCATCAAATACCTTCCAGTCTTCACCTCCATTCGCTCTAAAAGTCTGTTTATTATAGGAGTACGCAAGCATTATCGCTCGGCTTATATAGATACAGTGGGTGACAGAGGCGGGCGCGGCGCGGCGTGAGGGTAATCGCATCAAGTAAGTCCCGCCATCGGCGTGGTAAACGCGTTTGAATTTATTTTCGCGCGCGTTAATTTCTTGCGATAACTCCCTAAATTAGATATATGGTGTAAAAGATTATAATAATATGCATGAAAATCTAACTAACCTATTTAAGTTGAGAAGGATTAATACTGTATCCGTCTAAATAGCTTTCCAATTACCACATTGTACGAAACCATTTTTAGAAGATTGAATGGGTATAGTATATGCAGTGATGGTTTTGATAATTAAAAACGTTTTTATGTGACATATGAATCAACTAGTCGTACATATAAACGATTTTAGAGTTGGTAACTTATTTCCCAACAACAGAAGTTATAATACCTTCCTGCTCAGCTGTAAAGTGCATTAAAAAAACAGGAAATAGCAAATGTTTATTTTCTTACAAACTCTTGAAGAGCAACGCAGGTGCAAAATACGCGACGAGCAAAAGAGACAAATGTAACCCGAGAGTGTATCACTCAAAATTTATTATTTTATAATAATATAAAATGAAAACTAGTAATGTATTTTTATTTTAACAGAATCATTTTAAAGAGTGTCAGTTTGAAAATAATTGGCAGGTTAGATGGAACACATTCATACTAAATCGACTTTAAACATTATTTAATATCGAAAAACCCTCCCATAATCAATATATCTTTATGGAAGTCATTATATAAGGTAATACTTTAATTTAAATATAAGACTTCTGGCTTTTCTTTTAATTTTTGAAATACATGTTGCAAGCATTTCCTAGGTTCACATCCTTATTAAAACTGTCACTTTGGGTCAAACATGGCGGCTGCGGATACTTACATTTATATCTTAATAAAAATTTCTGATTTGTGGCAATAGTTAGAATAGAAATAGAAGTTATTTGGTAAAGCCTAAAAGTTTACAAATCATGATTATTACATTTTTGAAGTTATATACCTTTCCTGATCTCGACACAAAACAGAACCTAGCAAGAAATCACATTTTAGAACAGATATAATATTTTGAGTGGTATTCTGAATGATATAACTCTTCCAAATCACAACAGCCAGCATTTTCAATAGATCCTGCTTACCCGCTATCGGAGGTTGTTAAATTTGAAGTTCGTTTGAGATAGCGAAAACCGAAGCCGTCATGAACGGATGTAAAGGAAATTTCCAGGGAAAATTAATCTAAAAGAAAAAAGCACCTTAATTAAGATTTAGCGGCTCGCCCGTGGTTAGGATGCCGTCGAATATTGTAGATAAGCAGAGGAGAAGGGTGATAGCATTTCTTCTTTAACTTCTCCATATACATATTTAAAAGCAAGCATTCTAGACTGGTTTGTTGCTTAGGCCGTTAAACTGATTAGCTTGGAGATTACATATAAAAATAGCATTACATTAAAATTCCCTTGATCTTTTTAGCGAAACAAAGTTCCAAGTACAAAATTTTTACTAAGTTTGGTCAGATAGTAGTTTTCAGATCGCAAAACTAGTCAGTAATAAATTTTGAAAAGAGATTTGACGAATAAATAGTCCAACTTATTTCTTCTACTCTTTACCAATATTTTTGTTACCAATTACACCGACCATCAGAACCGATTATAGCTAAGATTTTAATAGTATCTGCTGTAAACAAAGATAAAGCTGCTTACAAATTCGTAAGTTTTGTTGCAAGCGAAATACGGAGTAAAACTCAAATCAATTTTTTAAAATGATAGATGGTTGTCGCAAAGAAATACGATAAATACATTTTATTTTGATCAATCACAAGAAAGCAACCATACAGTACAAAATAATATTTTGTCGGATAGATCGCTGTCTCTTGAAAACACTGACAAAAAGTTAATAGTCTGACATTTCGATTACACCTGTAATCTTTGTCAAAGACGAAAAACCTCAAAATTTTCCTGACACAAGTTCAAACAAAATTTTGAAAGTAAATAAAAAAATCACCAAGGATGCGAGACGTCATAGACACAACGTGCCAACCTGATAAAAAGGAACCTAACGATGAAAAAGGAAMTACCTACCTACTAGATATACACGAACTACTTGATAAAAGATAACTACAAAATAGTCTTCCAAATGTCACCTAACTCATAATTTTCACAATCCCTATTAAAATTATTAGTATTCCTACAAATTTCTATAGCTTCTTTTATTAAACGTTTGTGATAATATTTTTCTCTATGTAAAATTTTTGTTTTATCAAAATCAATCATGTGTTTAGTCAAATATGAGTGTTCAGCTACGGAAGATTTATCTATCTGTTGCAACCTAGTAGCACGTATGTTCTTTCAAACGCGTACCTACTTTTCTTTTAGTTTGACCTATGTAACACTTTCCGCAAGAACAAGTAATTTTGTAAACACCTTCATTCTCTAAATGTACTTTATCTTTAGTAGAACTTAAAATTTTATCTAAATTATTATATGTACTATCAACAACTAAAATATCGTGTTATCTAAGCATCCTCTTTAATTTTTTCGAAAGGCCTTGTACATAAGGCAAACTCAACTTCAATTTACTTTGTCGTGGCTGAGAATTTACTTGATTTGGATGAGCACTTTTATTAAAAACTGACCAAATATTCTTACGACTATAACCATTTCTCACTAGCGCTGATTTAAGATGATATATTTCTTTTTGTACAGAACTTTCATCTGATATCCTTTGTGCTCTAACAAATAACGTCCTAATAAGACTATTCTTTTGAGAAGGAGGGTTGTGAGATGTGGCATGTAAATATCTGTCTGTGTGTGTTGGTTTTCTGTAAACCTTGTGTCCTAACTGTCCAGTGTTTGTTCTGTAAATTTGGACATCCAAGAAAGGTAAACTACCATTGCTTTCTAATTCCATAGTAAATTTTATGTCGGGATTTTGACTGTACAAATGATTTAGAAACCTACCCAGCTCTTCTATACCGTGGGGCCAAATAACAAAAGTGTCATCTACGTACCTATACCAACATTTTGGTTTAAGCTGAAAACTATTTATCGCTACATGTTCAAAATTTTCCATAAACAAATTGGCTACTACAGGACTTAGAGGTGAACCCATTGCACAACCTGATTTTTGTTCATAAAAATTATCGTTCCATAAGAAATAAGTAGATTTTAAACAATGTTCGGATAATCTGGCTATCGTGTCACCTAAGGGATCGCTATTAAGCTTGGATTTGATGATATCTATCGTTTCAGGAATGGGTACTTTCGTAAATAAAGAAACCACGTCAAAACTAACCAAAATATCACCTTCTGAAATACTTAAACCTTTTATAATATCAATAAAGTCTGAAGAATTTTTGATGAAACTACTGGTATTTCCTACATAAGGTTTTAAATAGTTGGCACAAAATTTTGCCAATCTGTAACAAGGACTGCCAATCGTATTGACTATGGGTCTTAACGGGACATTGGTTTTCTGGATTTTGGGCAAACCATACAATTTAGGTACCTTGCATCGGAATCAGGTTTGCACGTTGTTTCTATGACGTCTCACATCCTTGGTGATTTGTTTATTTACTTTCAAAATTTTGTTTGAACTTGTGTCAGGCAAATTTTGAGGTTCTTCGTCTTTGACAAAGATTACAGGTGTAATCAAAACGTCGGACTATTAACTTTTTGTCAGTGTTTTCAAGAGACAGTGATCTATCCGACAAAATATTATCTTATATTATGGACGGTGAAAGCATTCACCCTCATACAGTACAAAGACAGTTTATATAACAAATGGATTATTAATATCCTAAAATAAACTTATGAAACGAAAAATGGACAACTTTAAGCGTAATTAATTAATTTATTTTTTTAACATCAGCTTTAGACAAATTTCTAACTTCTTTGATGAAAAATATGACACACAAATATATCATACTTAAAAGTGTCCCATTTTCGTTGTAATTATAGAGTATCTCGGTAACTATTAATGCTAGAGGGTTGCGGTTTCGACATTATTGTATTATAATTTTTTGTTCTGGGTTCAGCTGTACCGTCGCGATTTTTGTATAGTCTTTTGTTTAAAGCCATAGCCAACTTTTGGAAAATGTAACATTTCTCGCTTAGGTATGTAAATACAAAAAAAGCTGTAGACATTTTTTATAGATATTTTTATGTTGAATCCAGAGGGGTACCCCGTACTTTTTTAGGAGCTCACATTTTTTAGATATAACACAAACCTGAATTTCTTTTAAAATAGAAACCATCGTTGGCTTTGCTATGGTTGAAAAGGCCTATTTTTTCTGATTTAAAAAATGTATACATTGTTGGGTTTATTTTTCTAATTTTGGAATTATTCAATTTCTTTAAATAATCATATTTCACGTTTACATCCAGAAGGCTATCGGATAAAAAACACACGATATACTTTATATTATTAAGAATAAATTTTAATCCTTTAAAAATAATATATTCATATTTAAATACATACATAAGACTTCTAAGGGCGCTCATCCATTTTTATCGATAATCTAGGAGGCCATGTAACTAATGAAAATAATTGTTTATTTGTAGATAAGTACCAATGCATTGTATTTACATTCATTTTGACGAAAAACGTAAAATCTCATTAAATTATTACAAAAATTGGAATAATACCAAAATTAGTAGAGATAAACCTAACAATGTATACATTTTGTTAATCAGAGAAAATAGTTCTTTTCAACCATAGCAAAGCCAACTATGTTATCCATAAAAATGCAAGTTTATGTTATATGTCGCCTTAAAAACTATTCTAAATACGCCACTGAATTCAGAATAAAAATTTTCTCTGCAGTTTTTTTGTGTCTACATAGCCAATCGAGACATTAAGAACTAAAGATATGTTACATTTTTCAAAAGTTGGCTATGGCTTTAAAACAAAAGACGATACAAAAATGGCAATGGTACAGCTCAACTCACAACAAGAAAGTAATATAGTAATGCCGAAACCGCAACACTCTAGCATTAATAGTTACCGAGATACTCTGCAATTAGTACAATTACAACGAAAATGGGACACCCTGTACATTTATTTAGCTTAATAATAGCAGACAAGCGGGGGCTCAATCCTGTAAATCGAAATGGTGTTTATTAAGTATGAATAATTAGTGAATACGATGTCCACTTGTCAAAGCTACAGGTGATTAAACATGTGTCCGACATTCATTGAATTAATGAAACTTTAAACCTCAATCATTCTATTCAAATACATTAACGCAATTCATGAATTAGTTAACATTTAACATGTAAACCACAATAGCTCTATAGCGTATTATTTCATATTCGAAATATGTCATGTCAAATATATCAATCACATACGTAGATCTATTACAAGTCATTTCAATTGTTCAGCAATTAAATCTTAAAACTTTTTTATTATTTAGCACTTAAATATTTTGAATGTTTTTTTTCTTAGCTAGCAGTTACTGTCCGTTCCAGATATAAAAAATATAACATTTATGTTATGGATCAAAACTATATAGTTCACTTTACAGGCGGAATGCTGGGAGGATGGTGGTTCGGTGCTTCCCCATCTTCGCCAGACAGCAATTTCTTAAGGGTTGTGAACGCCTTTCCCAACAGAAGACTGTCGGATAATACTCTAATGACCCCTAAAATCCGAATAGCACCTTCATGCGCGTCATCTCCTGGAGGAACTCCTGGTGGCGGGCTACCCATCCGAAGACATTCAAGCATCGGACCTCAGGAAAGGAGAGGCTCGACGATCAACCTCTCCCCACCTACGGTAAAATTTTCTAAATAGTATAAGTGTTGTGTATGTGTCTTGGAAGCTTACTGTCGTTCTGTAAAATACTATTGAGGATCCATTTATTAAGTTAATACTTGAAAGAACAACATGGGTTGAAATATTCTTTACATTTAAAATTTATGTGCGTTGTTTTCAAGCAATTTAAACAACTGAAATTTAAGCCTGCGTAAACTATACAACGCTTGTGATTGGCAGACAATAAGTAGTGCTTTACCTCCTATGAACTGCTTAAAAGTTTAGATGATATTAAACTCGCCTCTTATGCCAGGTTCTACAAKTTAGGTATATCCACCGAAAAACGTTATGCTAGGGACAAACTCAAAATTTACGTTCTATAATTAGGGTATTGGGCAAGACCGGTACAACTCGTGAGGTATCTATTTACCTGCGAGCTTGAGCGAATATACTTCCGAAACGTTCTCTGTATTTATTAGTCATGCATTTAAAAATTTAGTTTTACAGTGACAATAGAAAAACTTCACATATGCTATACTTTTCAAACTTCAACTGTAAAAGCTAATTTTAAAAAGATAGCAATGTTCACTAAAACATCACTTATATTAAAAGTTATATCGACAACAGGCTAAAATTAATGCCCCACGTGTGCAAACAAAATGTAAATAATGTGCGCACCAGGAAAGAAGGCAGATGTGGTGGGGACGAATTTGCAGCGAGACATTTAAATCATTGGCGTGCCCGCCATTATTCATGGTCGCAATTTCAGGCTAGCGCGGCGAATAAATTCATTAACTGGGCCCACCCATGTCGATCTCTCCGTTCAAATGGTGGAAGATATTACATTCATACTAAACAAATATTATATAATTTAAAAAAAATAAAATCTTATATTGTCATTTTTAATACGGCCTTCCAAATTTTCATTTTTAAATCATGCACTTTTTGCACAAACATTAATACGGCGGCTGCCTACAACTTGTAGAACGCCTAAGGGCATAGCCAAAGAGGTAAACACCTGCAAAGCTTAGTAGGAACAGCAATGTTCGGGCACAGTGGCGTAGCCAGAAAATTAACTTGGGGGGGGGGGCAAAGCTCCCAACACAAGAAAAATGTTAAGTACAAACACAAGAGAAAACCAGAAGAGGTGTAACTTAAATTGTTGCTTAATTTGCTAAAATGTTTATTATGAACAAACCAATAGTTTGCAACAAATTTGTACCGTTAAATGTAAAAAAGCTGCTATTCCATTATCAAAATAATTTAGTACCGGGGGGGGGGGCAATTGCCCCTCTGCCCCCCCCCTCTTGGCTACGCCACTGCTCGGGCATATACCTTCATTGTAGAACCAGGCCTGAAGAGTATATTTCAGTATATTTCGCATGAATGGTATTCCTGATGTGATCGTGCACTAAATATTAACTATTATAATAATGTACTTAAATTTTGGTGAACAGCGTGAACTGAAATAATAAAGTAATCAGATGTAATAATAGTTAGCAGAGGTTGATTCAGTTTTAGTATTTCACAAGGGGATCTTGTAAACTTGATCTTGTAAGGTTCTATGAGCAAAACTAATAAGGTTTGTGCACAATTCACAATTTTAGAAAGCAATTTTGCGAAACACTCTGTTTATCATGACCACTAACTTTAAATCCCTGTTTCCAGCATGCCTTCATAAACCTTTCGTAGCTGCGCTTTTCAGGATAGGGCTTAGGCTACTGCTGGCTATATAATATAAAAGTGCAAAAAATGTGATCTACGTGGTTCAGCTTAAGAGAAATAAAAAGATTTTTTCGTTTTCTTTTCGTGGCTGTTACCTTAAAAATAAGTAATTAGCAAATTAGAAAATATCAGTCGATTTCAACGCTCGGGAGAGGCGCCCATTAGGTCACGTGATTTCTGATGTGATAGTTTCGATCATTTGTAACAGCTGCACCAATAGATAGTCGCCAGATTGGGCGGCTTATCATAAAATATATACTTAGACAGTTACTCATTACAAAATTCTTGCAGTGGCGACAGGCAATGAATGGGCTACTTTCTCTTTCTGTTATGTCAACAAAATATACATTGGTCGCCCACTGCAGTTTCTGGTTCTGATTTCTAATTAGTAACGGAAGCATAGCGTTTTGATGGTATTTTGAGGGATTTTAATTGAATTTATAATTGTTTACTTCCTAGTGAGACTTCCTTGTAACAAACAATAGGCTAATATAAATTCTGCCGATTATTTGAGTCAGTGCCGAGTGTTAGATAACAATAACGCTAGTATTTAATGATACGCATCGGGCTCAAAACAATAACATATAAAAAAAGGAAAAAAGGAAATGGCGTTTTGTCCTGGGTGTAAAAATACGTCTAAAAATTCTAGTAAGACGTTTGTTAATGTACCAAAAGAAAAAGAAAGATTAAAGTTGTTTAATACTACAAGACGTAAGATGAAAACTGTGCTTTTCTGCTGACATAATTGTTCGATGTGGCTTTTGTAAATCGTGTCTTAATCATTCTTTAACATACATACACCGATAGTATACCTAATATGAATTACACTCGACAACAAAAGTTATCAAAAAACTATCCATGCCAAACACAAACGAGCAGAAACGGAGGGCGAAACCAACAGTCAATACGTTATTATGCTATTTTGCATCCCGGGTGGGTCACGTGATACGAACTATGACGTTAACAACTTACATACAAGATCCCCTTTAGTGGACCGAAACTAAATCAACTTGTATTTATGCTGGAGTTTTCGAACTAACCGACTCATGCCCCACCCCGCATTGTTGGTAAGATTTACTATACTAAAGGTAGACTAAAAGAAAGCACTAATGCTTGCAGCTCGTAAAGCGTAAAGAGGTTCACTAGAAACAAGACATTTAAACGCGTAAAATTTCTATTGAATCTATTTCGTTAACTCCTGCAGAAAAGATGTAAAAGTATTAGTGAAATTGAATAGAACATAACGCAAAAGGAAAAATTACTACTGCAGTGTATACACTAGGTGTAAATCGATGGTAGACACCATAACAAGGTACTATAAATAGGTACATTTGAGGATATTGTGAGCTAAGACAAATCACTTAAGCGTTTTTTTTATGTTCACCGTTGCTGGAATCTGTTTCAACCTAAATCATTTTACCATTTAACTAAAAATTTAAACAAATAATGTAAACCTGCATTCATGGCTAGTTACCAAAAATATAACATAGTGTTTTGCTATTTGGTCAACTGAAAGATTTGACAGCTTGTATTCGAGGCATAACCGGTAGTTATTTTATTATTAGAAGTAAATAACCTCTTGTTTATCAAAAAATAATACGATCCCATTAGAAATCCAACTTTACGACATATGATGGTGCACATTACAAGGTGCCCTAGTTCACTAACTCCACGTCTACGTTTAAACTCGGAGAGCACTTACTACCAATATTGAAGTGCATGAGCGAAAATAAGATTTACTGCAGATAAATAAGCTTCGAACCTCCATATCGGCCAGTAAGCTTCCAAAGTAGAGTGCAGTATGTAAGATGAAACTTTTGCGAGAAAGTTTTGGGTGCTTGAAACACCATGAGAGTGCGTCAAGAAGCTATATGTAAATCCACATAATGCAATAATGCTGAGTGTGCGTTGTTCGCACAGGGCGCCATAGGGTACAGCTCGGTGTCCCGTGAGGGCTCGAGCCTGTCGGTGCCGTCCACTTATGTAAGTTTCAGGCCTTCTGTGTGTCTGTTTGTATGTGTGTGATGCGGGGTTGCCAGCATTAAGTAGCACAAAGATAGCTTAAGCAAAGTAATATATTTGTGATGTTTACTTACAAATAAACAATTTAGAAGAAGGATGAAGGACAGCTTCATATCAATTTCATATACTTACATGTATGAACTTTCAATTAAATTGACGCGTATGCATTGTATCAATTTTTATTAAGCCCTCTACTTGATCTGAAATAATATAATAATACGTGGGTATTTGTTGTTCTATCCCAAATTTACATACTGCCAACAATGGCGCCTGAATCAGATTACCTGTGTAAATGTATAAATGTTGAAAATACAAGTGATTAAGTAATTGCTTGTTATGAGCGCAACTGTAGATACTGTATGCATTACACTTGTGCGAGCTACAACCTAGTGAGCTGAAATTCTTGGAGGCAAACAGACACAATGTAAAATGGTTATTATGTGATGAACGTAGTAATAAAACTACCCTACAATTTACAAACAAATGATTTAAACTCCAGTATCATAACAGCGGCTACAAATCATTTTAAGCCTAAAGCTTAACAAATGTTCTCATCAAATGAATAAACAAAAAAGTGTCAGCTAACCAACAAGTAAATAAATAACAATAAAAAGCATTTTCTGATAAACTTTTTCTCATGTACTTAAAAAGCAAACGGCCAGAAACACTTCGCCAACTACAAAAGACAGTATTGAAGATATCATCGCAAGAGACAATTGACTCCCTTCAGGTATTATACTTTAAGAGACGCTCGTGATAATCCAACTCTACCAATGATGAAAAACAGGAAATGCGTATTTGTATCACAATTTACGAGTGATACCAACATGGAGCAAGTAACTACTACCTAAAAGAAAATGAGATTGACGGCACTGATTGCATCAAATTGGACATAAACAACACAACAATAGCAGTTTTCAAAATAGCTGCTCTAGAAAGCCAAGAAAATTCTCTAGTCGACGAAAACAGAATTGCGTCCATATCGACAGCCTTTCTTAAGGAAAACTGCGGTAAATCTATCAACAACTAACAAAGAACGAAAATTATATATTAAATATATTCTATCAAAACATACAAAGTATTTACAATAAAAGACTTGAAATAGACCTATTTGTAAGGAGTCGAAGTTTTCATGTTTTGGTACACACTTTCTAAAACAATGTACGCAAATACTTGTTGATATACCAGTCTGTAATATGGCTTCGTGCTTTACAGATCAACTAATATTAATGGGGCTCCTGTATCTTCGTTAAGCAAGGATTGAACTGCACTGAACTAATGGATCTGAAACAGAGAAGTAAGGTACTGGTAACGGAATGTACAGGAATCCTCATACTCATTTCTACTATTTTGGTTGTACTTAGTATCTATCGACTTCCAACAGGCGATTTTAGTAAATTTTTGGTCTTTCTCGATGATATATTGTCTTCTCTAAGAAACAGATGCACTGTTGCTAGTTTAATGTAAACTTGTTGAATCATGCTGACAGGAATATCAAGATGTTTGTTGATTCGTTAATTTCAATTTAAAATCCTCTTTTATGGAGCCTGCAGGGATATTTAATGGATAGTCTACAGCAATCAATAATATATTTGCAAATGCTGAAGTACATAGTGCCGCAGTGATACAGCCCTATCTGATCATTTAGGCTTTGAGCTATCCTTAAAAACTGATAGGCCTGCCACAATCAATAAAAGAAATTATAACAATCAAAAATCTAATATATTTAAAAGACCTGTCAAAGAAGCATAACTGGACGACTGTCGTTAATCATCTTAACAACCTAAATGAATGCTTGTCATCTTTTCAGCTTAAATTTCGTGACTTTCTTGACATGAAGTTGTGGGCTTTAGAGTTAAAATTAATAACATAATAAAATCGGATCTGCTCCATCGAAAGCAATACGTTTTGGCTGAGGTGGAGGGAGAAGTGGTTATCTCTGGTTGAATGCAAGTCTGGAGAAGAGTTCCTCAGCGTTCTGTTCGCGATCCACTGCTGTTTCTAAGTCAATGACTTATCCGATATACAGGTAGTTGGTCATCTATTGGGAATTTTTGCGAATGGTATATTCGATGTAATTAGAGCTGATACACAGGATTAGCTACAGAGAGAAAATACTTCAGACCCTACAGAGTTGTACACGTTGGTTCAGCTCCAGTAAGCTAAAACTGAACATTAATAAAACTCGGTTCATACAATTTCAACTTAGTGTTACATCTCCACTGAGTATCACATATGATGGCGTCACTCTCACCTCTACAAGCGACTCAAGGTTTCTGGGGGTTGTTATCGACGATCGACTGAAATAGAAAGCCCACATTGATCTCTTGGCAAACAAAACAAGTTCCTTTGTGTATGCTCTTAGAACATTGGCACAACAGTTAATATAGAGCAGCATTGTCAGTGTATCATGCGTAATTCCACTCCAGACTGAAATATGGAATCATCTTTTGGGGAAATTCTGTCGAGACCCCTAAGGCTTTTTCAACTGCAAAAGACATATATCCGTGATGTGTTCCACATGAAAAGAAGTTCATGCAGAAAAATATTCAATAAAAACACATTGGCTGGGATCTACGTATTCGAGTGTATTTGCTTCGCTTATAATAATTCAGTGATGTGATGCGACTTCACGAAATGCACCGTAACTATAACACACGCGAGTGCTAAGGTAAAAAGAAGTTAAAAATTCCTTTATCAAAATATGCGCGGGGGCACCAAAATGTGGTTATCACAATATACCGGCTAAGCTAAAAACTTTGACTGTAACTCTATTTAGACGCAAACTGAAACTCAAGTTGTCAAACGAAGCGCTTTAGTACCAATTTCAAAAATGTGACTACGATTTTACATAATTTTATGTACATGTGTTATATGTTATTTTTTATACATTAGGTTTGATCTGAATATGGTACCACGAATATGAGACGGGGGCATTGAACCAAACATAGAACAAGATCTAGCATGTCCAGAATTCGTACCCGAACATTATAGTTTACGCGCTGGGATTTCGAAAAAATGTTTCAAATAAAAGTTGAACCAAATTAAGCTCTCTATACTATAAAGTTATATATAGCGACCCAGACCACCTAGAAGAGGAATTAGAACATCTAGGCAGAGCACTACAGAAGAACGGATTTCCTAAGGCACAGATTTAGAAGGCTATCAACATGCACCCACGGAGGAAGCAACCAGAAGAGCACATCGCTTCAACATGCTTGTCCTACGTCAATGGATGTAAAGATAAGATCGGACTGTTGCTGAGAAGACATAAGATAAACATCATCTTCACCGCCCGGGAAAGATAGGAGGCACAAATGCTGTCAAGGGAAGCGAGATTCTAACCGAGACTGTACAAAGAAGCCATCGAAATCCAGAAGAATCCGCACAATTATAACCGAGACCGAGGCATCGAACTACCTGGAATCTGCAAGCCGGTCATGCGTAACAACGCCCACGCATCAGTGAACCGGACGAGTATAAATACCGGAGCGGACTAGGACACTTCAGTTTCAGAGCTACTTCTGAGGAAGCACCGACATGAGTATCGAAACGTCAAGGTCAAATAAGCAACGTGGGAAGCAACCCGGAAAACACCATGTCATCGATAACAAGCACGGAAGCCTTCAAACCAAAAGAGGTAAAGATACTTTGAGTAAGTATCGATACTCTGCCCAGGCTCGATCAATTTTGCGATATTTTCAATATATTTTATACTTTCAGTACTTCATATAATTTTGAATACTTCGATACTTTTCAGTACTTTCAATATTTCGATACTTTTTAATACTTTTGGAATTCAATACTTTCGATACTTCGATACTTTCGATACTTTTGAATACTTTCAATACTTCGATACTTTAGAATATTTTCAATATTTCGATACTGTTGAATACTTTCGATACTTTTAAATACTTTCAATACTCGATATCGCCAAAGGTATCGATACTTTGAGTAAGTATTGATACTTTGCCCAGTCCTAGCTATGAGCCATTTCATATATACCTTTCGTTTTGGGTGATACCAGTGACACCGACAACACACAGAGCTCGTTGCTTGGAATGGTTCTTAGGTAGACTGTGACGTAGAGTGAAACTTCATCTGTTTCAGTAATAAGGCTGTATTATCTTTAGGGTTCTATGGCAGACGTGAACCTGTTAGTCGGTTTTGCAGTGAAAGACAAAACGTAGAGTTTGCTTTAAAATCCACTAGCATCGCAATATGGGACGCTACACGTCTCGGAAGTAGAACTCCAGTGGTGTTCATTAATTGTTACTAACCTGGCGATATAGGGCTGAAGTTCTACAATCTGGTGCTTCACCGTACAATGAGGCGTCCCCAAACGCCCCATTTCCAACAAGACAACGCCAGGCCTCACAAAGCCCGTCAATTCATGGATTTTAACAGGATGCTGGACCAGAGATCTTTGATTGCCATGTAAGATCGTCTATGTGCCGGATAGCATCGGCAAAACACTTCAGCGATTGCTTTGGCTTTGGTCCAACTGCAAATGTGTGTCTAAAAGGCCTGCGACTAATTCTTATGCGGTATGTCCCGCCGACTTAAAGATTGTTGTAATAACCACGGCAAAGAGACACATTACTAAATGATTGTTAGTAAGTGGCACAAAAACTAAAAACAAAATTAATACAAAGAAATCACTTTAAGCTCCAGGTGTATTTTAAATGCTTTTCTGTTCGTCATTTAACACTATTTTATCTGGCTGTATTTTCTCTATGGCTACATATTGTTGTAATTATTTATTGTAATTTAGAAGTACCTAAACAAGTTACTTCGAATTTATTGCTATTGGGTTGGCAACCCCGTGTGTGATGTTCTGTTTCAGCGTCGGCCGTGTGCTTGGGGCAGCAGGGTCACTGCTGCACCCGTGGCACGTGGTGCCTCATTTACGTCACGTTTCGTTAACTATTGTTATAATCATTCTCATTTGTGCCGTCCGACCGCTTGGATCATGCCATGTGTTGATTGCGCTCTGTCTTAAACAGCTTGCACGGAGCATGATAGTGAGTATCTGTTTTCCGTGGTCGTTTGTAGTACGTCGAAAGTTTTTTTCTACTATTGCTGTCGTAACGGAATTTCATTGCGAATTTAGAAAATGGAACCGAAAACAGTCAATTCATGCATTTGAATATTGCTGGTATTAGTAGTGGTAATAATAATTAATATCCGCAGCAGCAGCAGCTAAACATATTAACAGTATTCGAATCATCAGGAGTTAGAGCCCCGTTCAAAAACTTTTACGAGTATAAGTAATAACTTAAATATATTAAGAGGCCCAATAAAGCAAAACTGAGAACCTTCCATTTTTCAAATCCATTTACATGACAACGAATTAAGTTATGCAACATCTTTTAATACTCAAAGAAAATTATATTACCAACGGACTTGTACAATGAAATATACTCGATATTAGAATGCATTTTGTGTAACAGTACTTATATTAATCACCAATGAAGGGAAGAAAAAATAAGCGGTTCTATGAAAAGTAGAACGCCACGCAACTTTACTTTGTGTGCTCTTGCTAACCTATTTTCAAGTACTCGTTAATAAAAACGGAGTACAACATATTTTTAGGTTTTCAAATACCCTCTTGAAATTAATAAAAACGATAATACAATGATGAAGAAAAAACAACTTAAGGAATTATTTTGTTTTCGGAAAAAACTGTCCTTTATCAAACACTGACGAAAAGTTATTAATCTGACGTTTCCACTACTACCTTTGTGAAAAACGAGAACTTTAAAAAACGTCTTACACAAGTTCAAACAAAACCTTGTGGTTTTAATTGTTTGATAGTAAATATAAATGATTCATGCAACGCGGAGGACGTTGATTTCCGAACTGCTGCCAAGCTACCATAAACATGGCCTTACAACTTACGGTTCTATTTTTCTTTTAAACGTAAGAAATAACTTGTCTATTATTGGTATAGTAGGCTTGTGGTAACCTCTAGTCTGCATCCTTGCATTGTCGCACTGCGGAAGCTTCGTGTAGTGCAGCTAACGTTACTACCACTTGAATTTTACCATTGCGGCAAGCTAAAAACATCTTTCAGTCCATCATAGTATAATTATTTAACAGGCTTATTGTAGCCACAACCTCACATCCTCACACGATACGATACATAACCTAAAAGTTACACGAAACCGTGTCACCTCACAGATCAGAAATGTGAGCTTTCTGCAACCTTAAAGTTGATTATCCCACAAAGCAGTACAGAATATGTTGAAAATACACAATCCCACGCGTTTTATCATATCAAAATGTATCAAATAATTTAACAAACGACAGATGACAAGTATACGTGAAAGCAATAGTTGTGTTCACTTTCGTGACAGGCGGCAAACTGATTTAATCGATAATTTCCATAAGCGCCCTAGATGCATGAATCATTTATAGAAACCCTGTATAATAATTCAGGATTTCATTCTGACACTGAAATAAAACAATTTATACAAGTAACCTTAACAGAACCGTTAGTAAGCTTCAACGGTGTAAATTATGTTAATGACTTGCTGTCATAGAAATCTGTAAAATTAGGTATATATAAAATCCTGAAATCAAAAGTAAGGTTAGTGGTGGGTCTAAACATGTTAATGGGTACTCAAAAACATACATTTTACGGCCCCCTATCTTCTTTAATGTAACAGACCACTATAACAAACCCAATGTATTTGCAAATGAGCAACTACCATTATGATGATCTTAAATTAACTGTATGATGATAATATAATACGTCAAAACAGTCGACTTTTTTGTCATATGGAACGTCATATTTGTACATGATGTTAAAAGTAAAATGCATATCTATATTATGATGTCTTCGCAGCCAACTACAGACACATATAATTCCGGGAGCCCGCGACAGATTTTTATTGTCAGTCGTAGCAGAGCTGGTAGTACTCAGATGGGACATAGATTTTGTATCTTTGAAAAACTGAAAAATGACCGTCAGCTGGCACGGCGAGACGTTGAGGTATAATACTACGATAGTCTATCAAAGAGGTATAATGTTCGCAAAAGCTCCTAGCAATTATGCAGCCATTTTAAAAAAGTTGACTATGAACTAAGGAAAGTTTATATTGATAGCTCGTGTTCAGTTATTGTAAAGTTTGGAAACGTGCGTATTTTAACAAAAAGTCGCAATGGCATCAAAATTAACCAAACAAACAAAACTTTCCTTAATTTTCAGTAAACGTTTTTATAATGGGTGTGTACTTGATAAAATGAATGACATTTCTAAAATCACGACGTGATAACACGCGGTATGCGCAATACATGAACCTCGTGGTGCTTAGTGGGTGGTATTATCACTTTGTGATTTTAGAAATGTCATTCATTTTAACAAGTTTGTAGTCATTCTAAAAACATTTACTGATAATTAAGGAAATTTTAATTTGTTAGGTTAATTCATGTAATTACGACTTTTTTATTAATACGCACATATCATGTTTCCAAACTTTACACTGACTGAATAATTATCAATCTAAACTTTCCTTAATTCTTAGTCAATGTTTTTAGAATGGCTGCATACTTGCCAGGAGCTTTTGCGAGCCTTATACCTCTTTGATAGACTACCGTAGTGTTATACCCCAAAATCGTGCGAGCTGGCGGTTCTTTTGTTTACAAAGATACTAAATCTACGTGCCATATGAAAATCAATTTTGTTACGATTGACAGTAAAAATTTGTTACGCGGGCTCCCGATCTATTAATGATTATTCCACTTTATTAGTTGTATCCCACTGAATTTGTATTTAATCAATTTCAAAATGTGACAAACTGTACCAATGGAGGGAAACTAGATTATAATTATGATTTATGGTAAGTGCAGAAAAATGCAAATGTATCAACTGGTTGACTTGTGCAATCTGATAAAATGTTGTCAAAATTAGCAAAAAATGTGTGGGGGTGGCTGTTTAAAAAAGAACTGTGTTTAAGTCCAGGTTAGTAAAAAACGAAGAATACTCCGTGACAGTTCTAGCACGTGAGAGTGTAATCGTCATATTTTAGTTTGTCAGATGATGACAGAAGCAGATATTTCATATTCATCATTACAACGAATTTTAAAAAGCATTAAATTGCACCCACGTAAAATGCATTTACAGCAATCTGAAAAATTTCTCCATTCAGTAGCATGGTTACCACTTGTATAGAACATAACGAGCTCAGGCGAATGTTGATTTCATAATAATGGAATAGTTAATAGACATAACTAGCACTACTGGTCGCCAGAGAATCAACACTAGTTTAGGGAACACATTTTCAAAATACCCTGGGGAGTCAATGTGAAGTGTAATGTTAATGTTCTCATTGTTGGCCCAAAATTCTACGAAGATACACGCAAAGGACAAACGAATCTAGATTTTTTGGGTTAAAAACTACCGGACTATCTAGCGGAAGTGCCGCTGAACATTAGGCGCAACATAGTAATTTCACAGGATAGGGCACTACCACATAACGCAAGAATTGTAACCGATTATTTAAATACAGTTTATCTTGGTGGTGCATCGGAAATCGTACTGAGAGTAAATAGCCTACAAAATCTCCAGACCTTACACCACTAAACTATTTCCTTTTGCCTTATCTTAAAGAGAAAATTAATCGCACACCCCTAATTAATGTCGAAGATCTCGAAACAAAATAGCTGCCTTAAAAATCAGA
Source organism: Rhyzopertha dominica (assembly GCA_025024175.1). Taxonomy (NCBI): domain Eukaryota; kingdom Metazoa; phylum Arthropoda; class Insecta; order Coleoptera; family Bostrichidae; genus Rhyzopertha; species Rhyzopertha dominica. The sequence continues at coordinate 36,511,719 of QCXZ01000003.1, read as the reverse complement.
TGAATAATACCTGGTATTCCATTAAAGAAAACGGTTGACTGCCAAAGGGTTGACGTACGTCAGAATAGCGTTAATCTGGTAGTTTTTTACGTCATTTACAGATATGTAGGGTTTGTCACCTCGTATATAGACTTACCAGGAGTCTAGATAACTAATATCAGTTAAGCTAGAAGAATTTTTTAAGCAAGAAAGTGAGAATGCCAACATTTCGTTAATAGACGTACCCAAAGTTATTCCGATGGTGGGCTGAATGAATTACAGATACCACATAAATGCCTCACACTTAATACAAATCAAACACATGAATTGCTGTCGATCGGTTCAGGACTTCAGTTTAATTTCTACATTTAAGTTGTTCTATTATCATGGCTTAACTATAATTAATTTATTTTAGGCTTCATAGCTGAGCTACAATGAAATTTCGCCACATTTCTCGTTACCTCACACTTTCCAGTTCATCACTCACTACGTTGTCATCACCGATCACCAACTTAAGKTTACTTATATATGTGCAATTGATGCTTCAACACGTCACCCTTTGTTACTCGCAAACACAATACCCCAACAAAACTTTTATATTGTGTGCCGCTGTTGCCGAATGAAATCAAACAAATAAAAAAGTTGTACATTTGGAAATGTACTCTGGTAACGGGATATTCGATATGTGAATGGGCAAAAGCAAAATCAAACGATTGCACCCCTAAMACTACAAAGCTTATTAATTTATTTGGGCAAGCAAAGGCTCTTTCGACTTTGAATTTTACACATATATTCAAGCCCATACCATACCGTGAAGGAAGTATATAGCAACAAAAACGTTGTTCGCAGTTCACTAGTGTGTTCCTATTGGAAGACGGTCACTCTTTCAGTGTTCAAAGTAACCAAAAATTATTTACGGCAAATGCTATCCAAGGCATTTGTGTATTATACTTATAGAATTCGCTTACGACAGAAGAGCCGTTTGCAATTAATTTTAAAATAAAAATTACTAAATTTTTGATCTTGCTCTTTGTTTTGCTTGTTTTCAACGATTAATATTACCTTTTTTTATTTATTTTACCTTTTATTTATAGCAGTGGTTTATTTTATTCCAGCAGGATTTAAACAAATTTAATGCAGTTACAATACGCTGCAGCTCCTCTCCGTAACTGGGAAGCTGTTCAAGATAGTTTAATGAAAATTTCTCAGTTTCTCGGCAACCTATTATTTGTCTAGCTAGATCTCCCAGTTTATCAAAACCAGATTTTTTTTGTCCTCTTTCCCCCCGCAACACCTGAAACACAGAATTCGTTGGTTTCTAACGTGAACAAATTTTCGCTTGAAAATATATAAATGGCCGTCATTTCGAGTACCTAGCTGATTCAGAAATGCTACTTAGGTTCTGCTTCCATTTGTTAGCTCTTTAAAAATACTCTGTTCGATTGGTACCTACCTATTTTTATTCACTTGTTAAAATTTGTCGTGATTTACACAAACATAACGCCAACAGTCGGTCAAATTTATGACAAATGCACCAACATGGGATCCCATTAAATTTGAGTTTTTCAAAAAACTGTTGAAAACTATCAGTAATGTTATGTGTAGGGGTTGGAAAAACGCGGATGTTCTATTTAGAATAACAAAGTGTGCGTTCTTTGGTGTAAGCTAAAGTCGCCTTTTTAAGATTATGCTGTATATAAATCAAAATAATATCGGAATAAAACATTTTTGCAGAGGAAATAACGAGATGTTACACTTGGTATACATATCTAAAGCACAGACTATCGATAATCGGTGTGGCTAGATATCCGACGGTGATATTTACCAATGTACGAATAATATATAATATAGTTAAGTTTCGCCCATATTCAACATATGTAAGCAGTTGACAGTTGTATTTAAAATCTTGGAGAAAATTGTTTTAAATAAAAGCGATAACAGCCAAGGAGTACTCGGTAATGCGATATAGCACATTTATACAGCGTTGCAAGCTTTAGAGTACTGAACCAACATGCATTTTTTAAATAGAACTACCTACTTTTTGACGGATTCTTAATATACATGAAATTCTGAGTAAAAAATTATTAAACTGAAAATAGAGCACAAATGGGCATAGCGTCATCTATTATTGTTCGACTTATAAGCTGGAGGTATGAGCAGAAAGCTATCTCACTCCAAGCTGCAGGAATCTGCGAGGCTTCAAAAGCAGAAATCGACCAAAACTTAACGACAAATGGCTATTAAAGCCTTAATGATTAACAAAACCCACATCGCTAGGATGTTATATGCATTTCAATTCAAACCACCCCTACAATCAAAAACGCATGGTAGTGAGGAATACAATAGAATAGGCCATAAAACTCACTAGCCCAGACTACAGGCAGAAAACAATTATACAAGCGACACAATTACTGACAAACAACGGATACCCAAGAACGTAATAAATCGCTCAACCGACGCAATATACAACAACCTAAGACATAACTCAAGACACAAAAACCAGAACACAGAAACAGAGAAAACATACTTATCACTGCCATATATTCCCTCATTGTCCCAAAAACTACAAAAAGTACTAAAACCTCACAATATAAACACAGCAAACAAACCAATAAACACCACTAAACAATTTTACACAAAACTCAAAACTACAAAAAGTACTAAAACCTCAGAATATAAACATAGCAAACAAACCAATAAACACCACTAAACAATTTTACACAAAACTCAAAACAAAAACTCCAAAAGACTATACGACACAAACAGTACACAGCATACCCTGCGAAAATTGCTAAAAGCAATACATCGTACAAACCAAACAATATCTTAAAAATAGAATAAAACAACACCAACAAAACAATAATTTAACTGCACTGAAAAAACACGAACAACAACACAATCACCATTTCAACTTTAATAATACTAAAATAATCGCGAAAGAACAACACACAAAAAAGAACAATATTAGAGATGATACACATCCAAAAGAATCTAAAAGACTGCGTAAACGACCGAACAGATATACAAAATCTAAGCCACACTTACAACACCATTATTTACAGAAAAACACTAACACAACTCAAAATAAATACATATCTCCGGAAAAAACACAAAGACTAACAACAACGCCACAGGAGATGACACTGACGGGATGACGAGCAAAAAAACAATAGAGGACGAAATCGAGATAATAGGCACAAGAGACACACAAATGAAGCCAAGATGACAGGGTGCACAGGCTACATGAACGGTTAAGGTTGGGGTATCGCCGTAAGCTAATACATGGGCGACATACACCGCTACAAAACGGGAAATGTAAAAAATTACTCACTCTATTAGAAATACGAAGTGATCCTTAACAATAAGAAGAATTGATGCTTCGCGTGAGCTATTTGTTAAGTTTATAATTGCTATATATTTAATATAGTAACAGCGAAAATATTGCGTAAAATTTTACCTATGGCGGGAACACTTGCTTGTCGATTACTTTGAATTCTGATGTACTATTCAAAAGAAGTTTTAGCATACGAAAATGCCCAATTCCTTACCTTTATATTGGTTCCTATTTCGTTACAGACTATACGGTATTTTTTTAGATTTCCCGTTTTGAAGGAAGTCATTTATCACCAAATCGGCAACGTCAATAAGGTCGATATTCGCTACGAATTTAAGATGGAAATTGGCAGATCACAATAAAATCGCGTCTTCGCTAAAGCGGTATAGTTCAGACGTAGTCCAGTAAAACATTGATAGATGGTGGTGTAAGAGATTAGGTTGTTGCATGTGCTAAGGAAGGAAGAGTGCCGTACGACCTTTGACCTTTGATTATTAAATATAAATTCAGGTTCAGGTGAACAGTAACAGTAATCGTTTATGTATTATGTATGTACTATTTTAATCTGTTAGGCCCTATAGATACTTTAAACATGTAATGAAAAATGGTAAAGTTAAAGGCAGGAATGTATTTGTTTTCATATTTTTAATTTCTGCAAATTGTTACCCCCGCTTTTGGCGTGTGAGAAGATTCTGTACATCTGTAGCATCGAATTTGCGTTCCAAAATGCACGGAACATTAACCAAGGTCAAGACGCTGAGCGTCTGCATGCCACTAATAACTTAGATTAGTAGGTACAGGGGTGTAGTGTTGCAGTAAAATCAACTTGAAATTTGGCATAGGTACATATAAATCTCAACTAGGTTCCCAAAGCGACCTATTGTTTTTGGGGTAAGTAGTAATAGTAGTAATAACTACCCTTTTTGCAAATTTTTCTCTTTTTCTTTTAGTATCAATGTAATTAGTAGTATTATTGCGAGTATTATGCGTCCCTATAAATTTTCGGTGCAGCAAACGGTTTAGAAGATATTAGCAAGAAACCGTCACTGAGAAAAAACCGGTTTTTCCTAAATATCTCCGAAAATACTTAATATATTCAAAAAGTGTAAATACCAACAGATAGGAAATAGATTTCTCACAAAAAGTGTTTTAAAAATATTTTACAAATATTGATATTTACGAAATATTTCCAAAAAACTGGATTTTGGATCCTGTCCACAAAATTTTAATCTATTTAAATATAAATAACATAAATATATTGTAAATAAAATAAAATGGCAATTATTTACTATAGCGTTCCATGACATATCGAGCTCAAATTGTGCATACCGCTAGAAAATGGCCTCCTGAACACGAATGTAAAATCCGTTTCTTGCGGTCGCGCCTAGTTTAAAAAAAAATAATGTTTCAGTTTGGAATTACTTTACGACGCGGAGTGTTCTCTCTTTATGTCGCGCGGTGTCGTCCGGTAGTCATACGCGAGGGGTTTCCAAACAGATTTGGGAGTTGCTTTTTTGCCACGCGATTTTTGAGGCGTTTAGGCCCTCTTTTTTTTGTAAAGTCACTAGATAGATTAAGGGCCCGTTGCCCAAAGCGTGATTAACCAGACCTCCTGGTTAACACGCGGTTAACCAGCCGTTGCCAATAGGAGAGTTTATCGACCGTTGGTGGCGCTAGTGTGTCTTTGCAAATGGCGGAAATAAACAGTACTTGCTATTATAATATACTCGTCTGTATCTCAAAATGAAACACAGATGGGTTCGCAACCGAGTATATTCAATATAATTATTACAAAGGAACTGGTAATGGTAACCAAAACACACTCGTGGCGATAACCTATGTGATAACCGTTTAATCACATAACCGCATATTACTATTATAATATAATATCACACATGCTTTTTGTGTTTACATGTATCCCCTTTTTCTTAATAATATTCACTGCCCACAATTTAAAAATGCTAATACGATATAACAAAAACAGCAATATTACACAATAATTCCGCCTTTTTCCAGCATTAAAATACTGTTTATAATAGTTTATGTATCTGCCGCCAGATGTCGTGTCACTATTGTAAACTTGCCTATAGGCAGCACCAATGAAGAACGCTTAAAAAGAACCGTTTCCATGACAATTGCCCGTTGACCGCGTGTTAACCGGGGGGTCTGGTTAACCACTCTTTGTGCAACGGGGCCTAAGTACCGCAATTCATTGTCCATATTTTTGCATTAAAATGGCGGATGAAACCAAAACCATAGAAACCAAATAGGTTTGATCCCGTCTTCTACATAAATATTTAAATTTACCGCTGCTATTTTGCACTAAAATGGCGGATAACGACGGTACTTTATACGTATTCCTCAACATCCGTTCGTCCTACGCGAGTACGTTTTCAAGCAGATTTGGGGGTTGTTTTTTTTACCGCGCTATTTATGAGAAAAATCGCGCGGTAAAAAACAACCCCCAAATCTGCTTGAAACGCGCTCGCGTAGGACAAACGGACCTTCAGGAGCATGTGACACTGCGTGGCATAAGGAAGAACACTCCGCGTCGTAAAGTCCAAATTGTAACTTTAATTTTTCGAAAACTAGGCGCGACCGCAAGAAACTGATTTCATATTCGTGTTCAGGAGGACGCTTTCTAGGGGTATTATACGATTAATAATGAGGTTTTGAACATTTTTTGTCTCCACACATTTTTTAAGCAACAAACGGTTCCCGTATTATTAGCAATAATCCGTAAAATTTTTATTTTTTTTTGTAAATGACTCGAAAATTATTAAATTAACAAAAAAAATTGCAAGAGTGCTTTTCGATCTGAAATTTGATTTTCTATAATTATGAAATAGCAAAATTTTTTCGTATGTACAAGGTCCAAAATCCAGTTTCTTGGAAATATTTCGAAAAACGTCAATCTTTTGGAAACAGTTTTTAAAACACTTTTTGTACGAAATGTTTTTTCCTATCTGTGGTGGCATTTTCACTTTTTGAATATATTGAGTATTTTCGTAGATATTTAGGAAAAACCGTTTTCCTTGTGACGGTTTTTTGCTAATATCTTCTAAACCGTTTGCTGCACAGAAAATTTATAGGGACGAATAATACTCGCAATTGTACTACTAATTACATACTAGAAGGACAAAAATTAAAATTTGCAAGAAAGATAGTTACCCCCCCCCCAATTTCACCCCCTTCCCTATACGCTTACTTATCCCAAAAACAATAGGTCGCTTTGAGTAGTTGAGATTTATATGTATACCAAATTTCAAATTCATATGTTAAGTCTTTATCGCGTCCACGCACAGACCGCCAGATCCACAGACAATAAATTTTTTGCTCAAATTTTGGTTTTTTGGCGTTTTTAAAGCGATTGAGCAAATAAAATTTTTTTGAATATTGTTTTTTGTTTCTTCTCCGAAGCGATTCATCGCGATTTTAATTGACTTTCATTTACAAATACAACACATCGTTGCTCTGACTGTTATTAAATCATGGCTGTAGATTTTTCATTATTTTGCTGTTGATCCCAGTCGAAACATCGAAGCCTGTTCAGTAAAATTCAATTTTATCAAAAACTGTACATTTTTCAGTAGTACTTAGGGCACTGATAACCCTCCAGCAAATAGATTTTTAACTGCACTTATAATTTTCAAAATATCGCCCTCTGAACTTTTCCGCGCATTAGCATCCAAAAAACGACACCTTTTTATGGAGGCTAGCCTATACGTCACTTGCGCAGCGGGCCACAGAATTCCTGTACTTTGAGCACTTTATAATATAAGGTAATTTATTATTACAGTAACTGCGCGACATACCGATCAGGTAAATTAAGCTCAAATATTCTACTGAGCGACTGATCGACAGATATTTGATAACAATCACGTGTATTTTTAATAAATCACATTCAATTGAAATCTGCTTGCAGGTGTTGATGAGATGTTGAGCTACCCAAGTATTACCAAGTTCTTGATAAATTGAAAATTTGTGAACAGGCCTATTATATCACGTCGTCAAGGGGTATATTCACAGGTAATATATCCCCTAGTGCATCAATTTTTTTTTTGAAAAATTCGAATAAGCCAGTTTCACTGGTATTTGTTTAACAATTAAATAGAATGGGCTCTAGTTGTTTTATAAATCTAAGTCGAAGACAAGGATTTTGCAACTAGCGGAATGCTATTGTTAAACAAATGGTTTAGAAACGAGTTTCTTTTCGATTTTTTTCATAGATATGTAGATATGTAGTAAGATTATTTCCTGAGTTAGTATACATAGAAACCATAGAACGAATTTTTGTCACTGATTGGTAAAAATTGACAGGAAGGAAATAATCGAAATTATACGAGGTACCTCTACTAAATTGAAAGTTCTGATTGGTAGAAAATAACACGAAAAATATAATTCGTATTAAAAGTCCTAAAACGCATCCTTTTTAGATTAAAAATGCCTATTAAAGATTTAAAGTTCATATAGGTACGTACTCCTGATAATACTGATGCACTTCCTAGACTTCCTACGTATATTACGCAGTTTCCGGACGCGCGCTGAGGCCGCTCAGGTACGAGCGACACGCAAGCAATTTTGGCTAACCCTATTATCGTTGTCGCGGTCAGTTTTTTTATATGTATGTGAATAATATTCAGACGTGATTCAGACCACGCTATTATTATGCATCCATGGTTACAGGAATCTGTAATCCGGACTATTCGATTTTAACATAGACATTTTACTACGCTTGTATATGCATCTATAATCCGCTAGGTACCGCCATCGTACAGCTCGCATGAGTGAAATGGGAGATGTCGTGAAACTTCTTTCTCTAGGATCCCAGCCTTAAGGTATTTACACTTATACCAAAACAGTATTTGTAAACCAAAATTTTAACATCAAATTTTAACATAAAATCGTGAATGTATTTTTAAATATGTATGTTTTTAATATGTGACATGTACTTAATGACAGAACTTTCAGACCAAAAATAAAAACAACACGCCTGAGGAAGGTCCAATAAGAAGGGCCGAAACTTAGTAGATAAACAAACAAATGAGTTATCATTTTGGAACTGAGTCCCACAAAACATTAATAATTAACAGCTGTCCGTTTTGGTTGGCAAGCTGGACGCCGTGATCGGTTTCGCTTTTTCTTCAGACAAGAACAGCAGATAATTATTAAGGGTTTAATAGCCATTCGTCGTTAAATTTTGGTAGATTTCTGCCTTTGAAGCTGCGCAGATCCCTGCAGCTGGGAGTAAGATGGCTTTCTACCCATACCTCCAGCTTATAAGTGGACCAATAAATGGCACTATGCACATTTGTGCTCTATTTTCATTTCAAGCTGGTATACTCGTCTGAAGAGCTGAAAAAACAGCGAAACCGGTCATGGGGTCCAGCTTACCCACCAAAACAGACAGCCGTTAATTATTAAGGCTTTAATAGCCATTTTCCAAAAAATTACTAAGATACATGTGCCCTAAAATAAACGGTTTGGCAAACATAGGTGGTTCACTTATATAATGGTTCCGTCTGTTTAAAATCTTCGAGAAAAATGTTTTAAATAAAAATGGTAGCATAAAAAGTGGGAGGTTCTGTTTATATTATTATATTGTATTATTTATATTGTTCAGTACACGAAAACTGACAATGCTGTATAAAAGTGTTATATAGCGTTATCGAGTACTCCTTGGATACTACGCATCCGTACACAAATTGCGAATATCGGTGGCGGAAACCTATCCATATCATTTGTTTTTCTACTCACAATTTTGTTAATCTATACTTCAGGCGGGCCAATGAACTCAAACCGTCTTTAACATTTCAATTTATTTGCATGCCCTGTATTAATATCCCATTACAACATTTCGAGTTTCAAAACAAAATATGTGACAGCATCATTCGGCAACAGCACAACAGCGACAGTAGTTGTTGAAAATTCCGTCGAAACGGTGGATAACCAACGCTCGTTGATTGTGGTCCGCAGGGAGGCTCGATGCCCAACACCAGCAGCAGCGTGCCCTTCCTGCTGAGCAGCAGCATGCAGAGCATCCGTTCACGCAGGCCGTCAGCGGTGTTGGGTGGATCGCAGGGCTCCGGGCTGCTCCAGCAGTTGGGCTCCGGCATGGTAAGACTCACCTCTTCACACCAACCGGTCAACGGCAGAGCGTTCACTAGTAGCACGGTTAGGAAATGCCCCTCCCTGAATATTACATTTAGCTGAATGTACGTACGTATGACCGTCATAGTTTAAAGATTCACACACTACTCCTGCTTCTCCCACACAAACCATCTGTCTCTGTCGTGCATCATCATTCATCGGCGGGGGCTATTGAAGTATCTGTCCTTTGATACTATGTTTTGTTGATTAAAAATTTTCAGGGCGCCAACCAGAGACTGCCGTAACATTCTCAGTTAATTGTGTTCAATCATACCTGAGGAAAGGTAGGGATATGTAATTAAGCATTTGGCGCATATAAGTACCGAAAGTGTTACCAAAAATGAACGGCCGCCATTTTAACGGCGCCTGACAGGATGTGTCAACCACAACAGATTTTGCTGGATATTCTGCAAAAGCAGTAATACATTATTTACAGTGCAGCAGTGTACAGAGTGCGCCACTTAAATCCGGACAAGCAAGTTAAACTTTTAAAGACAATTTATTGTAAAAAAAATAAAAGAAATAGATAATCTTTTGTATATCAGTTTTGTGACGTATCCAGAACGAAATTATTAGTTATAATCTTCGCCTTCATCCTTGGCCTGAAGCGCTCGCACGTTCTATTTAAAGCAGTGCTGTGCATTTCGGCCAATGCTACTTCGATGGCGGTGCTGAAGATGTCACATTAGAGTGCTAGGACTTGAAAGGAACTCTTTCAATTATGCTCCAAACAGTAGTCGAGGAGGGGGGAGGGGAGGATAATACTCTTTAGACCAGAACATGTCCACGTCATCCGCTAACCCTCACTGAATGACTTTTCCTTGACTGGTTAGCAGACAGTATACCAGATTTCTCCGAAGAATTATATATATTTATAGCAACAATGTCCTACACAGTTGACTTCGGGTACTCGAAAAACCAGTCGCCAAACGCCCAGCACGAAAACTTTTAGTTATCACGGATCTTCGGTTGTACTTCGCATTTTTTCGAACATTTTGAAGTTATGACTACTAGACGTATGAATGCCAACAAGGACCTATTTAGGTGATTTAGGTGGCACTCCCTATAAATGTTGGAGTGAAAAAATCAGAATGCACCCAGGGGCGTAGGTCAATTTTCCATATTTTTGCTATCAGTCTAAATTAAATGCTAGTACGCCACTGGCGATTGGTGCCAGTATCTGATATCTTCCCTGACGCCAACGAGCGTTCTTAAAGTAACTTAGCCACAGAAATTGCAATTGCAAATACCTAGGATTTGTACCAGTGCATGTCGCCCATATACTAGCTTACTGCAATACTGCAACCTTAATAACAGCGAAATTGTAATATTTTTTATTTATATCATTTACATTTACATTGACTCCTCGTCCGTGCATTCACGATGGCTTTAATCCGATCGACAAAAGTTCCCGAAAGTCTAGAGCCATCCCCTACCTATCGTGTAAATTGTCCTGGACGTTCGACCACAACGAACCTACTGGCAATGGCTTGAACCTTAATTTGGTTGCCTAATCCGCAGGCAATACTTTCCCCACATCATAACAGTACCTGCTTCTTATCCGTGGTACTCGTTAAATGATTCAAGTGTATCGTCTTCATCTTTTATTTTGGATGTGCTGGATTCTATAAACTACATCGTAAATCAATTTTCACTACTCTGCAAGGTCCTCCCTAAGATGGTGACAACTTAGGCGAAAGTCCTTTCATCCTTTATCAGTAACGATCTTAATCTCGCCAATCTGTGTTTGAAAAGACTAAAGCTGTCCATATAATTGGTTACTTCCACATCAAGCATCCTGATTGACCTAAATTCCAGATCGCATGGTAACCTCAGCTCTCTTGCAAGTGTCTCTCCCGTGATTTCATGGATAGCTGTTATTTTCTAAAGTGCAGTTCTAACGCTGCGTGCGAAGCAAATCCACTGCTGGTTCACGCAAAGCAGTCACCAAAGCCGTAGCTTCATCTCGATCGTTCCAGTTGTTCACCGCACCAGCAGCCTCGAACTGCATATTGTAGGTCTCATACGGCGGCGGGTTTAACCTTGCTGATTGACTGATAGACTTGATTGACTGTTCCTTCAACATGGTCGTCTTTATCTTCAAAATGATCTACTTCTTTTCAACATGATCGACTTTCTGTTAGATCATACTTTTACTCTCTTTAAGCCTTGTCCCTAGGTTCTTGCTACTTCTTTCTTAATTTCTCCTTGGCCTATCTATTTTCATTTCTTCTTGGCCCGTTTTCAGTTTTTTCTTAGTTGCCTTATGTGCGGTTTTGCTTTCTTGCATGAGTTGCATTAGTCTTTTGAAAGTTCACATCCATGTTGATAGATCAGCTTCTTGTTACTAGCATATATTGCAAAGCCACTAGACTTTACACCCTCCAGTCTAGTTGAGGCACGTCTTATCAAACAATACAACATTCAACTTTTTTACAACTGTTCTTATGTGTATGGGTTCAAAAAATGCTGTTTTGTAACGTAACCTTAACCGTAAGTACCGAAATACACTAAAATTCAAAATGTTAATTCTAGTTATACATCTGCTCGCAATATAAAAAAATTTAGTTTTGAATTAAATACTATAATACAGTCGATTAACCTTATATTAAAAGGATCAAATTATCCCTATCTGAAAGATACAAAAATCAAATACTTGAGTTGCAAAATTTTGCAGTACTGCCATTTAGCTTAAATTTACTATTAATCTATTTTTTCTGTATGTTTTGCTTATCAATTTCTTAAGGAAAACGTTTAGGTGAACGGTGAACCCCGAATGTGGTAGCGTTGGTTCTTGTGGCCCGTAGCAGATGTCAAATTAACCGCCCCTCTCGTGCTCAGATTTATTTCTTCAAAATTTTGAATTTTTAAAAATCAGAATACAAAATTTGATCTTGCAAAATAAATGCAAAACGCGTAATTCGACATTAGTGTCCTTACTAACGAGACACCAAGCCATGTCTCACTTATCACTGCACAAACGAGTTTGGTTTGCGTACCTATGCAAAGTGCAAGTGGAAAATGCCTTTTTTTTTAGAAAATATCAAAGATGAAAATTTTGCTAAATGAAATACTCTTGTACCAACTACAAACACTGTTTCATTGTTCTTGTAGAGTTGGCTCTCATGTAGCCTCCTCTTTACCTACAATGTATAAAGTATAAACCCTACAAGACACAAAGAATTATAGTAACGACTGTACGACTTAGTTTAATACACTGCATTTATTTCACTTCACTAAAAACTACGTTTGCAATTCGTATAAACAGGAAACAATACTACACACTACACTGAAAACATCTGATGAAATAAACTAATTAGAGATTAAAATGAAAATAACTGAAATAGACTGAGAAGTACCTTCAAAAGTAACCTGTCTTGATAATTTTAACGATAGTCTTTACCAATAATACAATGAGAATGTTACGCAGACTACTGGTTTTAATATAAAATAATGACAATAGGTGACTGCCCTGCTAACAATAACTCCCGCATAACTGTATTTTTGATGTTGCAGTACCAGCTGTTTGCCGGACGCCAATAAACCACCCCCACTGCTGATAATTTGTAGGTATTCATTCATTTTTATTTCAATGGAGAATGACCGGAATGGCAAAACGAGCGACAATCGCAGACGACTGCACAAATCCTAAGACTATACAAAACCGTTTTTCAACATTAATGTGTGTGTGTTCATTCAAGTGTTTCTTAAATCTATCCATCGTCTGGTATGACGTTTTGCACTCTTTAACTACTTAGAGTTAGGGCAAAATCGAGATGATTAAGTGTTCCTTCAGACGATGGGCTAAAGGGCTTAAAGGGTGCATTCCTGTGCTAGATTTTTAAGGCAGGAAGGACCCGAATCAAGCAGGCCTGTAAAGTTATTAGTGCAGTAGAGAGGGGTTTCTGCTCGGATTTTTTAAACGCTTAATGAGTAAACAAATAATAAGGGAAATACTCTTTGGGCGTTCAAATAACATCTACCTACCTCCTTAAGTTGGTAAACTCTGTTTTAAATTCCTTCTTTTGCGTGTGCCATTTCCTGCAGTGCATTCCCGATACCACCTATCTTTACTGCACTACTATGCCCTTTTAGCCTTGTAAAATAATTCCTTGACAATCGTCTTAAACTTATATACAATTCCATATTTTTCATATGCATATTTCATAGAGGTATCTACCCGTGTGTGCATGTACATGTTTTATGGACTTTAAGGTGTATAAAAGTAAACCCACTCGCTATGCGAGCGTACTTGACACCAACGTATCTCCTTTACTTCAACCCCAACCAAAGAATTTACATTTTTCATCCTACTGTGATTCCTGTCGGTTTAGCTTTGTTGTATTCCTCCGATGGTTGTGCTATTTGCTCAATGTTGTCCTGCAGTACCGGTGTCGGAACGTTTAATCAAGTATAATTAAACGTTCAGACAAGCACTACTGCACCCATTAATTTTTAAATTCTCTGATGTAAATAGTAAATATTATGTAAGTATAGCGGTCTCATATGTAGTATGAAATAATTCATGTTCGCCATTGATTCGACAATCTGTAATTGCACAATTCAATAACAGAAATTTGATGTGAATTAAACGGAGATGGGCATCCAGCAGCAGGAAGCGCATTAATTTTATAAACTACAAGTGTACCATAAAGAGATCCTAGTTGACCTGCGAACAGATATATTTACACATTTATCTCGAAAGCAAAAATTTGAAATGTAAAACAAATAAAAAGATAACTTTTTTGCAAGACAAACATCAACAAAATCCAACAATTTTTAGGTATCCTATCCACACATAAGAAAAATCTTTAAGAATCACTGGAATCAAAATTGTTCAGAATAAACATAAAATGCTTGCATATATTACACAAGTAGGTACTGTGCAAAATATATAACCGAATACCAATATCTACATTTACCCGTTTACAGATACAGGTGTTGGTAACTACAAAACAAGACCATTCCTTTTGAACCGACCAGCCGCAAGCGGTTTTCAAGCCCCATTCACAGGAATAAATAAATATTTAAGTATGTTATATCACATTAATAATTAATATTATATGTTGCCGCGTGGTAATAATAAATTTTAAAAAAAATGAAATTAAGTTACTCCAGAAATCACCAAGAACGCTACCAACTCAAAAATAATTATAAATAGCAACTGGGGTCAGGTGGCATCCGATTTAAAACCACTTTTCTTCTCTACATATTTTCGCCTTCGCCTTTACAAAATTGAATACAGAAAACATTTCGACAGATTTTATGTCCCTCAAGCCATTCTACCCTCTGCACAAAATAGTAAACAAGTAATAACTTGTTTGCAACGTTAACAAAAGTACCAAAAGTAACTGTAACATTTACATGTTACACCTACGTAAAGTTACCGTTGCCAAAAAGGTTGTATAATTGTTTGAGCCGCGTTAGGTCACTTGACATTCATGTGGACTGTCTACGTACGTTGTTATAATGTTGTTCTCAGTCCTTTATTTTTACGTTAATAAAACTAAGTAACGTTACCTAAGAGTGCTAAAATTTAGATACTAAAGTGCGCATGAGCACGCGCAGTTACACTCGATTATTTCAATGGCGTCAAGTGTTAGCTTAGCATCAGATACTTACTGTCCTGCTTCTGTTTTTACTCCAAAACGTGTGCGAAGTATGTGCTACCTGTCTACGATGGAAAACAAAATATATGAATTGATTAATCTCGAGAGAGTACTATTAGAAGCCGTTTATCCGACATACAATACAGTATGCAATGTGTAGATAAATATTAAAATTTTTAGGAAAAAAATTCCAACTATAGATGCCTCAAAACCATCTTTACTAATGCAATGTCGGCTTAGTGTTCACTTAAAGAAGAAGAATTTTGCCATATAAGAACTAAAAATAATGGACACTGCGTTTAGTTAGATGCCACAAATGTTCAGTTTGAACAGGCAGTCATGGAATGGTTCAAACATAGAAATCAAAGTATCCTGAAGCAACATAAAAAATGACAAATTATCTCTTCTCTTCTTTTTAATATTTTAGTTTTCTGTATTGTTTATGGTTTAATCATTTGAGAAATAAATTTTTATTTGATGCTTTTAAATACTTAATCTAGGTAACCGCAGAATTAACCTTTTCTGAGGTTAAGCGTATTTATATATTTATTTATATATTATACGTTTTTCTAGAAAATCTCAATTTTGAAATTGCCCAAGTATTATCTATTTATAACTTATCCATAGCTCACTGCTTCTATGTATATGTTAAATACAGAATTTTACAGCAGAACAAAAACAATAACTATATTCAAAAATATTTATTTGTATATTCCTAATAATAATTCATAATGACCTAATCTAGTGATAAAATACAACAAATGTTTTTTTTAATTAATCACTGTTTTTGTGCTCCTATAAAATCGAGTTTAACTAATGGAAACAATTGACAGTAAGCAATCGAAACGTTTTTAGCAGCTTACTTACCAAGTTAATAAAACATAAGTTATAAATGTTTTAGTAAAAGTTGAAAAAGCGTTGCAAACCAACGTTTTAGACGCTCATTATTTTGACTACTCGACAACGTTTTTTGGGCGGACATTACACGTTGTGAAATCATTGCCATAACAGGCCTATTTCCAAAATAGCAACGTTACTAATTGTAATGGAAACTTGATTTTAACGTTAGCAGAACATTATTTTGCTCATTGGGTAACTAACTGCAAAATCAGATAGTAAGATGGCTGAAGAAAGACCTCCTTATTCTTATTTGAAGGTGTTAGATGTTACATTTAATTTGAAAATGACATTCATAATCTACATAATCACGTTTCGTTTAGCAACGTTAAATGGTATAATCACATTTCTAACACTCATAAATTTGGGACTGACCATCCGATTTCAATTTACTAAACATGTAGTATGTATGTAGATAATATTTATGACTTTCAAATGGGGTTTAATATTGCCTGCTATTTAAAATTTCTGATTTCGCGGCATCTGATGGACGGCCGTTTTGGATTTTGAAAAAAGAACATATCACCATTTTTCAGCGATCTTACACGAATTTTATCCCAGCTTTCTTAACGCGTTGAAAAATTAGGGTGGCGATAAGGCCTTAAGAGGTGCAGAATGTTTTTAGGTTAAAACACCCCCCATAACTTTAGAAGGAATTGTCCAAGTTTAATTTTCTAATGCGAACATGTGGAAAATAAAAGTGGCTTTCAAATAACATCACTTGACCCTAGTTATACTATTTAAAATTTTCGTATTAGTACTGTTGTTATAGCGACTGTGGCGCCATTGAGATTTTGAGAAATACGCATCATCTGGAAACAAAACTAATTTTTCAACCATCTTACCCACATTTGATCCGGTTTCAAAGATTCATTTACACGTTTTATGGACAAGTATGTTTTACTCAAATTGTTAACAGTAACAAGCTTATTACTAAAATAATACTGCATGCTTAGTGAAGTATGTAAATTAGAATTGCTACAGCAAGATCGCTTAGGTAGGTAAATGAAAATAAGAATTCATTTTGTGCCTCCGTACATAACATAAAATATATATTTCACACGAGTATGTTTGTCACATTATTATGATTCATGATTATTCTGTTTTAAAACATTGTTAGTAGTGCTTTAGCAAATTACTATTGTAGTACACCGAAGTATGCTCAGGTAAATTTGGTGTCCGAAACAGGGGTCAAGTACATGCACGTCTAAAATAGTATGTACTTATGGTAGACAAAAAAAATACAAAATTGAAGGAGTCGTTTGTTTGGTGAACTATTAAATGTTGGCATTTAACTGTGTAGATACTTGATTATTTAGCTTGTAAACAAATTCTTAATGTCCATTACTTTGAAGCAACAGTTAAACCTAAATATATTTATGCAGGGTGAATCGGGAGGACGGACCAAACTCTTGGTGTGTACCTACTATGCACATAAAACAAAAACTCGTATGATCTAGTCCGATTTTCATTTGTTTTCAAGTTATATCATAATAACAGATACAAAATTGCAAACATTTACATTTTCTTAATTATAGTKTAATTACTTATAATAAATGTCATAAATGCCGCCATTAACCCCTCAACACTACCTACGAACACATGACGAACACCTATTACTCTCCTAGGTGCTCCATATCTTTCTTTAAAGTTGTTTTAATGCATCTAATATTTTATTCCGAGTGTCCATTTTCATTTTGTACACTTTATTTTTAAACCAGCCCTATAAACAATAGTCTATAGTGATGTGAGGTCTGGAGGTTTCGCAAAGCTATTCTTAGGACCATCGAAGCCAATCCAATGCCCTGGAAAAATTTCATCCAAAAGTTGCATGACCTAACAAGAGAAATGTGCCATTATGCTGATTCTGCATGCAATCCTCCAAAATGAAACAACTATCGAGCATTTCACCTACACATTATTTATCGAAAACTTCTGCTTGTATGCTGAAAATTACTTTCGTGTTATATGGGGATTTTTTTCTAACCATGCATGGCAGTTATGAGTATTATTGATATCATCGTAGATGAATGTTGCTTCATCCATAAACAGTATACCTACGTGATACAGCACGATGGTTATTATTTATAAATTGATATAAATGATACGGACATAAACTCTGCTCATCGAGTGTGTTTATTACTCTTTTTTTGGAAATGGTCAATGGAGTACTGATTCATCGTGAGAATATTTACAAATTCTAAAGTTTGTCCAATACCTTGTTCAAATATTACTTTAGCACTGGGAAACATAATAACATATTTGCATATTCCAAATTTGAATAAGCATTTGTCATTTTTTAGTACCTACTCATACTTCAATCATACAAACTTGTCAATAGACATTCACTATCACCAAATATTTTCACAATAAATTGATAGATTATCAAAACAGCAATATTAATATAATACTGAACATGGCAAATTTGATTTTGTGAAGAATTGAATACGAATGAAACCCTGAATAAAAATTGTGAATTGTGTACTCTATAATTTGAAAACAAACAAAACTCGAACTAGAACAAGAGATATTTTTTTATCCATTATTTTCATCTGCATATTAGTACATTCCTCCCGACTCACCCTTTATATATTTTCATTTGAACACATTACACATTGCACATTACAGAAAAGCTGCAAAAAATTTGTGAGAATATAAATTTTGATACGTTTATCTTTATGAAGTCCCTCACATTATTCTTTTCCTTTTGTATTATGTGTCAGCTAGAAGATCCAAAAGGACAGTCTGTGGTTCATTAGGGTAAACCATTTAGGTGCAATCCAAAGTCACAATGTCCACAGGTGCACCATGGTGAAGCAGTCTACATTGCACCATCTTTTAAACATTTCTTACTTCATAACCACCTAATATGTGTGTAGAATATGTACTTTAGTAAATGAACAAGCTAAATTTAAAATGAAATTGATAACCAACAATAATTATTCAAAATGGTATGATTTTTTTTAGTTCAGTAAAATATCTTGGAAATCCCTAAAGTCGCAGTCCTCTCACTACACACATTCTCCAAATACATCTAATAGGACACTGGATGTGATCTGGGAGTGACATACCTACTTATTATTTATAAGTCTGCAAAATATTCTTTCAGTGAGGAATGCAATAACGGATTATATCAAGACAAGACAAATAGCTACATACATCATGTATTGTTCTCACTAGAGCGCTATATCAAGCTAAAAAGTATCTAAGTAAACACTTTTTTTATTGCTTATAAGTCCTAGATAACAGAAAAGTGATACACTTGATAAAGTGGCACTTACACATAAATAAAATATGTGAAATGGTACAGATAAAGATGCACAGCTAAGTTCCCATAGTGGGGGTGACGTGAAGTTAGTGTCAGAGTTTAATGATGGCATAAGTACATGTAATTAACTTGTAAATAGCTTTTCCCCATCATATGTTACAAAATAAGTTAGGCACGTGAGTTCACTTGTAATCTTTCTCAATTAAAATCAACTATCAGAGCTTTCTTGTAATATTTCTTTATAATATTGATGTCCTTTGTATAATAATAGTGAAAGTAAATAGGTCCCCATTGAATTATTCAATAATGAGAAACACACATTCAGTATAAAACTAACAGTGTACAAAATTAAATCAGTAAACTAATCTACTACATATCCAATACATCAGTAGCCATAAATAATCCAGAATAGAGCTGATTTTTATCAGATTAATTAATTATTGTTAGTAGTACATTCAGTACACTTGCAACAATTTATTATGCTTTCTATGTAAGCACATAAATTAAATGAGAGAAATGTGTGTATGGTGAGTACAACAGGCTCTAACTAATTTGTAAAACTTCTTACCCTGTCATACAACAGGCAAGCATTGCAAGCAATAAACACATAGCTTTGATCAGAAAGTGCATAATACATTCATAGCTATGACTAACACCGTAAATTAACTTTACAAAATATATTCCTCCTTCAAGCTTCTTACACCATCCAGCATTCTCTTTTTATCTGCATACTTGGTTACTACACAACAGAGGAAACAAATTAACTTTGGGTTTGATATGTACTTTCAGACCTTACAAACGTCTTTGATAATGGCAGCATAATTTACACAGCAAACAAGATTTGGACTTTTATGCTACATATTAACTAGCTCACAATTAATTTGTGTCTATCTCACAACTAAATAAAGAATTTGCTTATGTGGTCCTATCATAACTACAGCAGGATTCAACTAGGTGCTATAGCACACATACTTATTCAAAATTACCTATGCATAAGTAATTAATGTTAACACAATTAACGGCCTACTATTTAAGCAAACTTACACACTGTGGTCGGATGCCCAACTCCATTAAATAAAATGTCATTACATAGAATATCCAAACGTAAAGACATATTTTGACTGTTCTTATTCATATCAACTTGTATCAAATCAATTAAATTAGTGAATTTTCTTACTCTACGTGGTGTAAATAATAGAGCTTAATTTATAAAAATGATGATTAAATGTATGAATAAATGTTTATTTTAACGAGTACAATCGCTGAGTACAAAGGTGGAAACATATGGTATATGAAGCAATTAAAGAGATCTAAAAGCTGTTAATTTTAAAGAATAAAATATATATTTATATTACAGCAATTATGTTTTGTCTATGGTATATGTAATGTTAAACATGTCATAGCAAAACAGGAGGAGTTTTATTAAATATGGATTGTCCCATCAAGTTTCATTAGTCTTGAATGATTATTTTGCAGCATTTTCATTTATTGCAACAGGTTCCTCGGCACACCCAGGGTATTTACCGCCGGATCACTCACTAAGTTCGATATATATGAGTCCTGAAATAAAAGTTATTTAATAAAGGCTTTTGTACATGACTTTTCATTTACCTTCTTAGAGTATGTTTTAACACCTGGCGGATTCTCAATGTTTATATTACTTAAAAAATGTTTTTGTTTGTCTGTGTTAGAGTGTTTTATTTTTATGGCTAAATTTTTAATACACTTTCGCATAAAAGCAGCTGTCTTTTTGTCTAATTCGGGAGCTGGTACACCACTCGTACATAGTTGTAGAACTTTATAACACTCACTAAAATATTGCACTTTAAAACTTTTTGCTTATAAAAAAAACCTCTTGAAAGTAATTGAAAGAAACAAAAATAACTTACGTTAAATTTATGTCACTATTTTCTCTTTTTTCATACAAAGCAATATACTTCAATGCTTTGGGAACTACCTGTGTGGGTACTTTACGACCCAACACATCTTGAATATGTTTTAACCACTTTTCTAAAGGAGCATCTGATACTTTATAATCTCCACACTTTGCTCTTAAAGTATTTGCTGCAAGCCGCTGATAACTTTGTATCATTTGTCTAATCTCTCCAACAGCTTTAAACGGTAGTTCTTCTGCTAAGAGAGAAATATTATCGGCACCATGCTTTTGCAGGGCAAAGAGCAACTTTTCTTTGTCACTTTTTGTCCATACCACTGGAAGAATAAAAAGAAAAACAATATTACAAATTGATTTTAATTGTAGAAAACTATAAAGAATTATAATCATGTAATACATTTTCCATTGTTTGAAAAGCATTTAAAAAATCTGATTCATCTACATTATACTTCTTGTAATGATGCAAATATGCACCATGCGTAAAAAGTGTCCATGATTCTTCTAACGTATAATTTAAATAATTACATATCCTATTTGAATTTGAGGCCAAAGCTACACATTTCTCTAGATTACAAAAAGGTCGTTTATTATGATAGTGCTGCAGACCAAAATCATTGGGAAGCCACGAAACTGCCGATTTCTTATCCAATAATAATTTGAAACTGTCCTCATTAGGTGCGTTTTTCCCTCTACTTATTAAAAAAGATCCAAGCTTCCTAATTATCTTCGGATTATGCATTACTTTCTCTCCCTCGCCTGGTGCCCAGAAACGGTTTTGCAAGCTTCTCACTAATTCAGACCAGGATTTGCTTGATTCATAATTTGTATATTCCTCTTTAATGTTTGGAGCATTTCTCAATTGCACAAACTTGTATGATGGATGTGAAGTTAAATCAGTTATAAATTTCGATAACTGCAAGCCTGGAATAGGCTGTAATACAGAGGCAAGCTGTCTTGCTATAATAATATTCAGATCCATGAAATCAATTTTATTTGAATGTGCATAACCGCAAGTATTGTGCATTTGATCATTTTCGAAAACAATAAGCATATCTGAAATGCTATAGAGATGGTTCAGGGTAAGCAGAGTATTGTAGCTTTGATTAACTACTTCCCCCATTCTATATGGTAGTACTACAGCATTCATTATCAGTTTATTCGGATACTGGTCCCTAACACACTCTGTTATTTTGCTTCCGACACCTGATCCTGTTCCTCCTGCTACACTGGACATACTAAATATTGTATTAACTAAATCACATTTCTCGACTTGTCTTCTGATTTGATTTAAGATTTCTTCTGATAACTGTTGTTCACATAATGAGTAACCGCACGCCCAGTTATTAGCACAACCACCAACTGATTTGCATATAACACTAGAGAAGTTATATAAACTATGCCCATTTGTTGCAATAGCTTTAGGTTCTGTATCTACCAGAACTGAACGAGCTTCCAGCTTGTGATCGTCGGTTACATGAAACCATCGGTTCATTGCTTCCGTGGTATAATTTTTGTTTTGTTTATCTGATATGTTTGCACAAGGCAATGAAATGTCTTCATAAAGTGTGGAATATAACTTTTGACCTATCTGATTGCCGCACTGTCCATACTGTAAAGTTATAATACTCATATTTGAGGTTAAAATAATTACAGCCTGCTACCACAAATATCTACATGCAGATGGTGTACGTACTTGTGCTGTTGGTTCACAGATTTTTTATACAACAGTAAACCTTATGCTTTTTTATGCCGGTATATACACCTCCCAACTTCTTTCAAGCTTTTGAATTGGATACATTTCCACCAGCATTAAATGAAGGTTTCGACATTTCGTTATCATAGGGTTTAGTTGAAGCTTTCAATGGCTGCAGCCACAAACAACAACCGAACAATCGCTTTTATACACAAACAAAAAAATTGAAAATACTTGCAACCATAGACAAGGGCAACTTGCATCGGTTGCACCGTTTTGACAGAATACAATACAAATTAACAAGTGACATTGCTAGTGACAGAGCCATATTTCATATTTGACAGTTGATTTGTCCTACAGTTTTTGCCTTATACATGGTTGCCAATATGCAGATAATTTCTGAAAGGCGGGGATTTCCAGTAAACAGCCGTAAGTGACTTTCTGAATGGGTAACAATATCTTCCTTCTTCTGTAAGCTTAGCATTTAAGTAGCTACGTAGTGGATTAGTTAAATACTATAATAACATTAACCTATCTTTCAAAAAATTTTATATAATATTAAGTAATATAATAATTATAACACTTGGTAATGTTTCAGTTTTTATTGAGTTTAACAAGTCAATTTAACTTATAATATTAAGTAGTCGTATAAGGTGTGCTTCTATATCATCGATAGTTTAGTATAGTTTAATGTTCAGCTGACGAAAGCCTTTAATATTTTTATTAGCACCTTACATTAGCAAATTAAAGGTTTATTACACCGAGATGGGTTTAAAGTTCAAAGTATTTAATTTTTTACGAAAATGTGGATAGAAGACTGCGCACCTTTCTGCTTTTCTGCCACAGTTGACGCAACTCTAAATTCAAAATGGCAGCCCACAGCAGAGTGCGTAGCTCCTGACCGAAATACCATTTGACCGCCGTACCACCTGACCGAAATTTCATGTCACCGCAATACCACATGACCGAAAGCTATCCCCACTCCTTTGAGATACATTATAATATTACCGGTCCCGATTCATCCAAATACCGCTTGGCCGAATCTAACCCCCACTACTTTTTCTTGCGTAAGGTAATTAGGAAGTCTTTCTTTCGGTAATGTTCGGGTTTTTCTTCTGCCATAGGCGTAGTTAGTTAGGATGCTATAGATTCTTTCGGATTTATGATTTTGTGTTCCCTAAATTTCAGGGTTTTAGTGAATGTGAAGCACATATTCAGTGCGGGAGCAATAAATAAATACCTTTTCTGCAAGTGGTACACTTTGCCTTTAAAGTTAAATTGTAGAAAAGATTTATGTCAAGTCAAACCTTTTATTTTATTTTCATTATAGGTATACCTACTTCGATATTTGAAGTCGTTGTAAGAATCGTGCTTATAGTTATAAGAAATATACGAAAGTAACGAAAGTAGCATATTATTTGAGCGTGCCGTAATATTGAGTAGCTGTTTTTACAACTTATTGTACTATTTTAGTGGTTTGTACATTGTTGTTCAAATATGTATGAGGACGTTGAACAAATACTGCATTTGCCAACAAAGCAGAAAAGTATGTATGTACCTGCTATATACCTACCTTGAATTCTAAACTTTTTTTGAGCTGACAGAAGAAAACGTGTTTTCCTGCTTAAGTAGTAGCTATTTATCAAATCAGAAGCTTTAAATGAAGAAATTTCTACACTATGGAGTAATGAAAGCAATAATTCACTTACATTTTAAATCATACTTTTTACTAGTCATATTGTGAATGTGCTATACCTGACAATATCTTTTATATCAAATTTGCATTAACTCGCACTTTCAATATCAACGGTACCAATACTACAATATTATGCGGGTACAATATAGTCTAAACTGCTAGCGCCGTATATATTTATAAAATTAACATATCTACATGCTAAGAAAAGGAACTAATAAGCTACTACCTACACCTACAAATGCTTAGCTGAGCAAACGAATTCTTACTATACACTGTTTTGATATTAAGGTGGCCCTTAGAAAGGTGTATTACATCTCTACGTTTTCTGGCGATTTCAGTTTTTAATAGGTACCGGTTACGAATATTGAAATGCAACTTTTTTCAAGTAAAAGAAAGAAATTTCTTTTTCTTATGAGAATTACAGGGTGAACGAATACATTACCCAATAAAGTTATTTGACGTTAATCAACGTTGATAATTGTGCAATAACATATTTTTTCTGATATTGTCTCAGACAAATTGATAAATTGAAGATATGGATACCAAATAAATCACGAAAATTATTTCTAATACCAGCAAACGCTTAAAACGCAACTACGATTAATTGTCCCTCTAAATTGTGAAAAGCCTGTACGTGATTAGTGCCTTTCGAAATGGACATATGGTTTCTCGCATATTTATTGCATTCAAGTCAGTGATTCCGAGAAGGCCCAGCAATAAAACCTTTATTTGGAGTGCGGTCTTTTTGCAGCAGTTCCGTTCTTAAAAGGGCAGACCATCTGTTAAGACTCGAGTATATCAATAAACAGCTTGCTAGATGGAATCATTTACAAAATAATTTTTTGTAAACAATTTTTTGAAAGCAATGTGTTAAATTATCAAATTTAATTTTTGTGCGGTGGCAAGGTTATTCAATTTTTGCAAATTTATAAAGTATAAAAATTGCGTATTGTTTAGTAAAATTTGTAGAGTAAATAAAGTATTTATCGTAATGCAAGCAGAAAAAGGGTCTCACCACCATAATTAAGACTACTGTTTCTGTATATTTAATTTTTTAAAGATTATTATACCGTTTTTATTGATTTCAAAATTTGATTGTTTCTATTTGCAGAACTAACATGGAAGTCAGTTCAATGGAAACTAATTTAAAAACGGTGAAAAGTATTTATTTTTTCTAGTTATAATTAGTTAAATTTGCCTAAAGTATATAACTATTTGATTTTAATATTTTTCAAATATTTCCGACGAAAACGCGTTTAGAAAATTTGCACTTTTTACTCAATATAGAAAATAAAAATTGTACATGTTAAAAGCAAAATTAAAAAAGCACTGCGTCAGTGTGAAATATGCTTAAAAATTACTTACTAGATGACTTGAAAGCATATTAATTTTATTTGTACCTATTTCACTATATTAGTGGAATAACTTGACAATAGTTTTGATTATGCATAAGGCCAGTTGCAACAGTAAAAAACCTGTACTAAAGCCATCAGTCTAATGCGCGATTTGCTTCTTTTCTAAMTGCGGAGTTCCAGTGCTATAGTTAAGAGGGGCGTTTACCTARAGCGAATCGGGTCMTTTTAAGCMCCTACCGTTTTACATTTTACCGAGTTATTAGAAACTTTTTCGAAGTGAAATTTCGATATGGCAATGACAAAAGATGTAGCTACAACGTGGAGTTCGAGTTTTTTCTGAATTTGGTACGGTAATGTAAATATTTGTTCTTATATTTTGCTTAAAAATGCGTATTTTTGGCGAGCTATTTCTCGAAAACTAAGGCACATAAACGAAAAATTCGAACTCCACGTTGTAGCTACGTATTTCTTTGTACACTACCAAAAACATGAGCATGATAAATGAGTAAGAACATTCAAAAAATCTAAAACCGCAAACCCTTTCGCACGAGTCCGTCACGAGAACAGAATGCGAATGCCCATCCCCAACAGGTCCGTCGCGTGGAGTGCGTAGCTCCTGACCGAAATACCATTTGACCGCCGTACCACCTGACCGAAATTTCATGTCACCGCAATACCACATGACCGAAAGCTATCCCCGCTCCTTTGAGATACATTATAATATTACCGGTCCCGATTCATCCAAATACCGCTTGGCCGAATCTAACCCCCACTACTTTTTCTTKCGTAAGCTAATTAGGAAGTCTTTCTTTCGGKAATGTTCGGGTTTTTCTTCTGCCATAGGCGTAGTTAGTTAGGATGCTATAGATTCTTTCGGATTTATGATTTTGTGTTCCCTAAATTTCAGGGTTTTAGTGAATGTGAAGCACATATTCAGTGCGGGAGCAATAAATAAATACCTTTTCTGCAAGTGGTACACTTTACCGTTAAAGTTAAATTGTAGAAAAGATTTATGTCAAGTCAAACCTTTTATTTTATTTTCATTATAGGTATACCTACTTCGATATTTGAAGTCGTTGTAAGAATCGTGCTTATAGTTATAAGAAATATACGAAAGTAACGAAAGTAGCATATTATTTGAGCGTGCCGTAATATTGAGTAGCTGTTTTTACAACTTATTGTACTATTTTAGTGGTTTGTACATTGTTGTTCAAATATGTATGAGGACGTTGAACAAATACTGCATTTGCCAACAAAGTAGAAAAGTATGTAKGTACCTGCTATATACCTACCTTGAATTCTAAACTTTTTTTGAGTTGACAGAAGAAAACGTGTTCTCCTGCTTAAGTATGTAGCTATTTATCAAATCAGAAACTTTAAATGAAGAAATTTCTACACTATGGAGTAATGAAAGCAATAATTCACTTACATTTTAAATCATACTTTTTACTAGTTATATTGTGAATGTGTTATACCTGACAATATATCTTTTATATCAAATTTGCATTAACTCGCACTTTCAATATCAACGGTACCAATACTACAATATTATGCGGGTACAATATAGTCTAAACCGCTAGCGCCGTATATATTTATAAAATTAACATATCTACATGCTAGGAAAAGGAACTAATAAGCTACTACCTACACCTACAAATGCTTAGCTGAGCAAACGAATTCTTACTATACACTGTTTTGATATTAAGGTGGCCCTTAGAAAGGTGTATTACATCTCTACGTTTTCTGGCGACTTCAGTTTTTAATAGGTACCGGTTACGAATATTGAAATGCAACTTTTTTCAAGTAAAAGAAAGAAATTTCTTTTTCTTATGAGAATTACAGGATGATCGAATACATCACCCAATAAAGTTATTTGACGTTAATCAACGTTGATAATTGTGCAATAACATATTTTTTCTGATATTGTCTCAGACAAATTGATAAATTGAAGATATGGATACCAAATAAATCACGAAAATTATTTCTAATAGGTACCAGCAAACGCTTAAAACGCAACTACGATTAATTGTCCCTCTAAATTGTGAAAAGCCTGTACGTGATTAGTGCCTTTCGAAATGGACATATGGTTTCTCGCATATTTATTGCATTCAAGTCAGTGATTCCGAGAAGGCCCAGCAATAAAACCTTTATTTGGAGTGCGGTCTTTTTGCAGCAGTTCCGTTCTTAAAAGGGCAGACCATCTGTTAAAACTCGAGTATATCAATAAACAGCTTGCTAGATGGAATCATTTACAAAATAATTTTTAGTAAACAATTTTTTGAAAGCAATGTGTTAAATTATCAAATTTAATTTTTGTGCGGTGGCAAGGTTATTCAATTTTTGCAAATTTATAAAGTATAAAAATTGCGTATTGTTTAGTAAAATTTGTAGAGTAAATAAAGTATTTATCGTAATGCAAGCAGAAAAAGGGTCTCACCACCATAATTAAGACTACTGTTTCTGTATATTTAATTTTTTAAAGATTATTATACCGTTTTTATTGATTTCAAAATTTGTTTGTTTCTATTTGCAGAACTAACATGGAAGTCAGTTCAATGGAAACTAATTTAAAAACCGTGAAAAGTATTTATTTTTTCTAGTTATAATTAGTTAAATTTGCCTAAAGTATATAACTATTTGATTTTAATATTTTTCAAATATTTCCGACGAAAACGCGTTTAGAAAATTTGCACTTTTTACTCAATATAGAAAATAAAAATTGTACATGTTAAAAGCAAAATTAAAAAAGCACTTTAAATGGTGCGTCAATGTGAAATATGCTTAAAAATTACTTACTAGATGACTTGAAAGCATATTAATTTTATTTGTACCTATTTCACTATATTAGTGGATTAACTTGACAATAGTTTTGATTATGCATAAGGCCATTTGCAACAGTAAAAAACCTGTACTAAAGCCATCAGTCTAATGCGCGATTTGCTTCTTTTCTAAATGCGGAGTTCCAGTGCTATAGTTAAACAAATATTATTGTAGTATATTTTGCGTGTTTGTCAAATGTTCACACTACTGACTTTACCCATGATTTGTGCAAGTCATTTGTAACATATTCTCTATTTTTTTATATACGATTACTGAATTCAGAATATTCCTTTGTTAATCGCGGTGTGATTTATAATTCCTAATTCGTTATCGAGCCTTTCTTGCTTAAGGAGTACACCTGAACGATAGTCTTCCCATTAAGCTTTCTTTCAATTCAAGTATGTATCTAACTTTCGACGATTGGTTTGAACACGCTGAAATTATTACGCCTTAATGGGCAGGTCTCTTGTAAATAATAAAATAATAAGACATAAGTAATTTAGCAATATATCGAAGTGACAGCAGTGTCTGTCCAAAGAGCAAAAATTGTCTACATACCTTACCCAAATAATGCGTCAGTGTAATTCGATTTTTCCTTTAAAGTAACAAGATTTTCAGCTTGAATTTTTGATAAACATGATTCCAAAATGGAAAATAAATATTTTATATTTAACAATTTGTTTCACAAGCAAAATGGAGGATTGAAAGTCAATCATGAAATTAGAAATACGGCATCAAACTGTTATTAATATTTACTAGATTATAAAACTCCAGTTTTAGGCAAAAAAATTACAACTAGGTTTTACAAGTATATTAAAAGAGGATAGGGAAGCATCTCGCAGATCTGGGAGCTACACGGTGCCGCTGTGCGTCTACCCCTGGAAACGACCGAAAAACGAAGTATACTAAAATGAATTTGTTTGCAGTCTATATAATTAAGTAAAAAGAAAAGAAACTTATTACAAATATTAACAAGTTACAATTATAGCCAAACATTAGATGATTCCCGAAAATACAACAATTTTATAATATTGGAATTAAAACGTCCCGCTACTTACTTACATTCACGATATTGGTTTGCGATTATTTTGCATTTTATTTCCAATTGTCAAAATGACATTTACTTTTTAGTGTTTCTAATACTATACGATTAGTAATCAAATTTTGTCTCCCTACACATTTTTTCTAAGACAAAGTCCTTGTGATATTAGCAAAAATATATAAATTTCAAAATCGATTTTTTCCAAATAACTCGAAAATTATTAACTTAACAAAAAAATTACAAGAGTGCTTTCTGATCAGAGTTTGTGTTCTATATAATACCAAAATTAAAAAAAAATCGTACGAGCAGGGACCAAAATAGGTTTTTTTGGAAATATTTCGAGAATGTCAAAATTCTGAATAAATTTTCTAAGACACTTTTTGTGAGAAATTTTATTTCCTATCTGATGGCATTTTCATTTTTTCAATGTATTAAATATATTCGGAGATATTTAGGAAAAACCGTTTTCTTTAAGTGACGCTTTTTTGCTAATATCTTCTAAACAGTTTGCTGCACCGAAATTTATAAGAACGAATAATAATCGCAGTTATACTACTAATCACATACTAAAACGAAAAAAATATAAAAAAATAAAAATTTGCAAAAAGGGTAGTTATCCCCCAATTTTTCCCCCTTCCCGATACTCTACTTACCCCACAAACAATAGGTCGCTTTGGGTAGTTGAGATTTATACGTTTGCCAAATTTCAAGTTCATATATTAAGTTTTTCGAAAGTTATCGTGTCCACAAACAAAACCACAGATACACAGACAAGAAATTTGTTTTTGCTCAAATTTTGTTTTTTTTTTGCGTTTTCGACCGTTTTAAAGCGAAAGAGGAAATGCAATTTTTTTTAATTTTTTTTTCGCGATACAATGCTTCACATCCTTTGGATGTGGAGGTAATTAATTACTTTGTGTAATATGTATAGGTAAAATGAAAATTATAATACTGCACACATTCCGTAAAATATGGTAGAAATAGAGTGAACTATAATAAAATGTAATACTACCTATTGAACCAATCGGGATGTATCTCAGATTGTGTTTACAGATTTTACCTTTGGATAGGGCGAAAGTGCAGGAAGGTAACGTGGTTCAATTGGACCTACATACCTATGTACTTTTTAAAGAATTTTAAAGAATCATGCTCCTGCTGCGGTCTTTTAGACACGGTATATTGCGCATTAAACCTCATTTGACATAAATATTTATTAACATGACTCTGCAAAAGTGCAAAATTTTATGTAAGTACAACACATAATTAGCGCACAAGTATGTAATATCCCAAATAAAAGCGTTTGCCGATTACATAAGGGAAAGTGAAAACTGCGTTTGGCAGTGCACTTGAAGTTTGTACATACAAAAATTTAAGGAGGCCTTTTACATCTACAGACAGCAAATGCATTTAATACAATGCACATCTTTTATTAACTTTATAGTAATATCCTATAATATTCAGCCGTGATAGTGTGTCCCATAAAAACTGTGACGGCCTGACGGCTGGGTAACAAATAAATCAACTTGAATAAAGCCGTCCGTAAACAGTTCTTAAAAAAGGCGAGAGCATCATAAGTTTTAACAGACCATGCAGTTTGAGTAGCGTACCTAAATTCTCTGTGGAGGTCGTAAAATTCATTGTACCTATTTGTAAAATCTATGTTCTTTTTCTCTGTATTCATCAGCCTACATATTTCCAAGCTTAACACATCATTCGTTATTTTAATCTTATCTGAATGTAGCTAACAAATATAGCCATAAGTGATTTTATTGTTTATCCATATTGGTTAATTACTTGATATGCGGATTTACTGTATTATGTATTTTGTTGCTGCTAGGCTTGTCATGTTGGCAAATTAAGAGAAAAAACGCCGCAATGGATATTATATGCAAATTTCTCACTATAAAAACGATGGAAAACCAAAGCAGGTTTAATAAAATGAACTTGTTCGCAGTACATATTATAATTAAGTAAACAAGACAAGCCACTGTTGTCACGAATATTAACACGTTACAATTTACCAAACATTTTATGATTATGAAAATTATGAACAAATTAAATTATTCTAACAAAAATTGAAAATTGCCTAAAAATGTGTATTACTTACTTCAATAAGATAAAATATACAACACTATAATTGTATAAATGTTATTTCACAAACGTCAAACAAGGCAGCTCCGGTTAGCGCCTGTAAATTTAATTAAGCACAAAAATGCGCTCTTTACAAAATCTGTTTTTTGTTTTAATTTTCGAGTACTTCATAGGAGGTACATTTGCCAATGCACTTAAAATTTACGCATGCAGAAATTTGAAGAGGCCTTTTACATGTACCAACAGCAAATGCATTTAATACATGCACATCTTTTATTAATTTTAGAGTGACATCTTATAATATCCAACCGTTATATAATGTCCCAGATAAATAAATCAACGTGAATGAACCCGTCAGCAGAGAACATATAGGCGAAAGCATCATAAATTTTAGCAAGTTTTGTAGTTTGAGTAGCGTTACCTAAATAGTACATTGTGCAAGTCGTGAAATTGGTTTGTATTTTAAAAAACTATGTCCCTTTTTTCAATATTCATCGACTTACATATTCGTATTTCCACACAGTTAACACAACATTTGTCATTTTAATCTTATCTGAATGTAGGTAACAAATGCAGTCACAAAATGATTCTATTGTTTATCCATATTGAACAATCATTGCATATGAGGATTTACTTTTTTGTGTGTTTTATTGTTGCTGCTACACGTAACATGTTGGTAAATAAGGTTCTTGAAAGTTTGCTACGCAAAGGGTACTACTATACCTAGTACAAAATTATTTGAACTCATATTTCCAATGTGATAAATAATAGGTTCATATGCAGTATCAAAAGTTCGGATATTTAACGAAGACCTCGTGACACATCTTAGAAATGATCATTATACATTCCTTTAAATTATACAACCATTATCGCCATATTAATTACTATGCTAGTTTACTTAGTCTCGAGTCTGGTCTTAATGTTTGAAACAGCAGGTGATTTCGCATCTACAAATAAAACGTTACGACTGACCTATCCATTCCGAAAGCTGACTGGAAGATGAATAATGGCGCTAATTGGTGGACGGATACAATTTAATATTGACATATTTCTGACTTTAATAAAAACATCCAGCAAAACGTGAACTTTGACATATTCCACTGCTTAGGGGAAATGATAAACACAAACTCATGTCAATATATAGGTATACATACATATTACAAACTGCATTTTTAATACAAGTTCATGATTCAACACTTTTTACTTTACCAAAGGAGTATGGGCATATTTTCACATGTCACCAAAAATCTTACATTAATTATAATAAGAAGTTATATTAAATTTGATATTTTACTTGTTCAGAACACACTGATGAGGGTACAAGTAATTAGCTTCATTTTAGTCTTACCTTACTCGTGGAAAAATATGACATGTAAAAAAAACAGGTTTCTGAGTAACAACACATAATTGTATAGGTATATACAGAGAGAGATTTGTTTTACAAATTATTCCTAACAATAGGTCGTCGAAAAAAGTCGTTACGATGAATAGTATATTCAAATTTCTCACTATAAAAGTAGCTATCTGTAAATATAATTGAATTGACTGTAGTTTAGAACACGTACGGTGCGTAATAAAACGGTCACCAACTTAAATCGTCCTCAGTAAGCTAATTACAGCGTTATTTTTTTTAAATGTACAGTAATGATCATGTGGATCGGTATACCGTCCGGTATGCAAAAACTGAACAATATTTGTTGAGTTCACAGTAATGTTTTAGGCCGCTGTTTTATATGCAGACATTGAATTAATTTTGAAACCGTGTGTACATTCTCCAGACCAGTCTATATGGGGATCCAAATACGTCTATTAAACATAAGTTTGGTAGCCTTCTTTATAGACTGCATCAAACTGGGAATCTGTATCTATTACCTATAGGTATAACACCACTGCTGTTCATATTAAAATATTGCTGCTATTCGCCAGTATTTACAATTCCTATTTTGTTTATTTCTCTATTTAATTACATAATGCGACAGGTTGATATAAAATGTGTATCTATATACCTATTACCACTTACTATTCAAATCAGGAATGAACCAACTTTCGTCATCAGTTTATTGTCGAGATGTCTAGCATGTCGCAATACTGGACATCTATGCTACAGCTACACCGTCGCATTAGAACCAACTAGACGTATAGCGTAACTCGACAATAAATTGGTGACGAAAGTTGGTCCTTTCCTAATTTGAACAAACAAAAGTTAACGTAATTGTTAAAAAGTGTCGCCATCATGAGTTTTCGAAATGACACCCCGAGCAACCACCACGCTTCCCCAGTAGTGTAAATAATCCTATTTTTAGAAACAACATCAAGTAACAGTACCTATAATTTTTTATACCCACAGTAAAAAAATGAGGGTTGTCATTAAAAACAAAACTCATGATGACGTCACCATTCAACCAGTTGAAAACTTAATAATTTCGTTCATGCCATTTAATAAATGGTAGTTATTGTTATATTCTGTCCTGATTGAAGTAGCACAGATCAAATATAATTCACAATAATAGGCTTTAATACCCATCTAACATTTAAATTACTGTAACGACAGCACCAAGATATTAAAACTCTTAGTAGTTGTAATTGTGAAAATACGAAAGCTGGGTATGAAATAAATTGTAACGCCACTGGTACTACTGGCATATTATTATTCAATCCTGCCCTGCATACCCGAGCATAACCGATACTAATTAGTTCTGCGTACAAGAAATAGTGGGGGTTATATTCGGAAGAGCGGTTTTTCGTTGAACTGGTACCCGTGATCTGAGGTCCTTGCTCTCAGGAGTGGGGATAACTTTCGGTCAACTGAGATTGTGGTGAAATGAAATTTCGGTATGGCGTACAGCGGTCAGTCGGAATTTCGGTCAAGTGA